>JAIEZT010000084.1:5707908-5757908 GCA_019594935.1 Periophthalmus modestus
TTAAATTGTGGTGTTTTGTCTTACAATAAAACCTTTAATTTGACATCACGACTACTCCTACTACTACCCCTACTCACAAAGAAGGAACTGACGGAGTACAGACAGTAGGCTAATAACTAATGTGTTTATGCTGGCAAAAAATCTACCCTGCTGCATATGACAGGTTAGACTACTGAAGCTGTCTACAAGTTTCTGCATTGCATCGTTTTCAGTGCTTTATGTTTTACAAGTATTTTAACGTTTATTGTAGGCTATATTCAGTATTCATACCTCGATTTTTATCATTGCTGCATCGACACTTTTATCTGCAGTTTTGGGTGTTAAAAGCTGCCGTGAGAAGTGCGTTTCTCCACTGAGACTAATAAAAGTTAGTATCATTATATTAAAATATAAAACGTTCAATTTTTGTGTCAGTTGTGGGCGATGCTAATGGGCGTACTTCTTCTGAGCGAGAAGAGTGTATCCAAAACCTGAAACTCTAATTAATTGAATTGCTCTAATGAAGGTACCTCTGCTCGGCTGGGAGTGGGAAGGAGTGAGGAGTTAGCAGAAATGTTTAGGAAAAGGGAGGAGGAATTGGGTAAGAAAAGGGCTTCAGAAAGGGCCAGTGACCTCAGGTAAGTCTGAACAAAGGCCAGGAGAGTGGGGTGGACAGGTTTCACATCTGACATATACTGGTAGTTTACAGACGGTAGCTTTAAAATCTTGCCTAGTTTTTCCAGTTTTGTTGAAATTTATAAATTGACTTCCTTTTTGGACATGGGCAGTAGATCTGATTATTGATACTTTGCAGCTGATGCCATCACTGTTCCCTCAAGGGTTTGTTAGACTTTAATCTGAGCTTTAATCTAACATAATCTAACCAGAAAGAAATGATTTAATTAGCGAGAATTAACCAACAGTTTTTCAGTTAGTCAGTCTCACCATTTTGTTGAAACAAACACCTACAGGACCATGAACACTTGTATTGATCACAGGCCCCTGAAAATGTGTTGTTTAAAATCAATTTTCATTTTTTTTCCTGAGTTTTCAGACATCTTACGTGTGTATTGTGTCACCATGGTAACTGCTGCACATTCTTCCATAAAGATACATGTAGAACACCCCCAGCGTAATGTTACCACAAAGTAGCAATAGAGCGATTTCCATACCTGTTACTAAGCAACCACGCAGTAAACAAGGGTCAATGTTCATCTAATTTACACAGTCGTTATTATGGTGCACTGTGTCACTTTTCTGGTGGAAAAGTCACCGGCTCATCTCATAAAAATGTTTTTGTTTTGGAGGGCAGACGCCTGAATGGGAGATTTACAGTTTTTGAAAGAAATATCCAAACTTGAGATCTAGAAATGTATCACCCTTAATTTGTTTGGGATCGGCTCCACAAGATTGTCATATTAATTTTATGGCTTTAAGTCATGTTAACTGACAACAATCACATCTTTGGGTTGAAAAATAGCAGCACTTTCTGAAACTATTGTGAAAAAAAAAATTATAAGACATCCAACTTTGTGCCAGTTTTTGTTTCATGTGGACAGGCCGAGTATTTACAGAGATTTTAACCACATAAAATTCGACCGTGGCCCCGACATGTCCTCCAGCTCAGTTTAAACTACAGATATTATGCAGATCACAGCCTCTGGAACTTTATCAGTGAGTAGCAAAGATCAATTGTGAGAATGAAATTTTCACCTGTTAGAGCTCAAAACACGTCTAAAATGTGAAAGAGCTGCTACCTTTTATTAACAAATACAAAAGTCTACAAGTCTGCTAAATATTTCATTTGTACCTGACACATACACTTTGTAAGTAAATGGCCATAGCTAACCTGCTAGCCGCCGCTTTCCAAATAAGTGAGCACTTCCAGTTCCGTCGACTCTGGCTTCAATTCACTTTACATTGAAAATCTGTCGCCCCCTCCCTCCATAAATGCTGCTGTCAGACTCGTCATTTTGGTCTTAAAATGTTCATATTAACCCGCTCTACATGATCCTGGTGTTTTTATTTTGCTATTTAGCCAATAAATCAAGATATAAACATTAATAACAGACAAATCAGGCGCCTTCTATCCCAGAGGTCACGCATGTTAGCTTTAACAACAGGTTTGAGTGGTAGCGTTGCTCAGCGCTCGCTCCTTGATAAACCAGCGGTGCGAGCAGGAAGGGGCATTACCTTTATCAGCCTCGCTCCAGATTGGCTCTTTGGTTGCTATGATATGGTTGGGATTCCATATATGTAATCCCAACCGCGGCTCCTAATATTCCCCTGTAACTGTTGGCCTTGGTGAGCTTCATTTGGGCAGAACCGATGCTATGAATGATGTCACACTTCCTTAGTCCACCTCTATATACTGTCTGTGCTCTGACATCGAAAACAAGAAAATCAAGTCAACAGTCATAGAAAATCAGTGAAGACTTCACTAAACAACAGAGACAGTGCCACACTCACATTTATCACTGATATAGACGGGAAACAGACACAGTTGAACTCAACCTGACTCTCCTTAAATAAGATGTGTCCATGTCCATATTTTGAGGAAATCATTGTTGTAGGGCAAAAACAAGAACTCCATGGACAGAAATGAGGCAGAAAAAAAAGGAAAGAAACACATTTTGTCTGTTGTGCTGCCCATAGTTTTTTCTATAAAATAATGTCAGTGCATAGCCTCTATAGTGATGCTACAGCTCATTCGCATTCTATGTCTCCACGTCTCCTCTTGTATTTTTAGATCAGACTCATTATCGGCGGACTATTTGCTGGATGCATTTGTCGCCTCATTAAAACACAAGAGCTACAGGACATAACCCCATTAAAACAACTGGAATTACACAGAGACAAATAAAACAAGAGTAGGCTATAAAACAGCAAACTACTGAAGTGAACTTGGAGTGGCAATAATGTTTGTGCGAGCTGATAGACTCCTAAATGTTTGTGCGGTTAAGCTGTTTAAATCACAGCACAATTTTTGGGAAATATTATTAATTGTGAATTGTGACAGTGTTTGTTATAACATAATGATTAACAAGTGTTGTAGATTGTATTTATATAACAGACACAAGAACAATATATCTTCTTCTAAAAACAGACCTCAATGTGCTTCTTAAAGGACATGTATGTGGTGTATAACTTTTTTGCCAAGAAATAGACTCAAATAATACCGTTTTTTTTTCATTGTGATTGTTTCTATTGCACTGAAACACTGTTCTTACTATGAGTGGGCTTGCATTCCCACAAACCTTACTTGGCCTACAGGAGGGCCTCCTCTGTGGAGAATGTTTCTAAGAATGTTCCTCCTTGGTTTTAACTTTCTATTTCTGTGGAATCTTGCAGGTGACGTGCCACCTCACAGTGTTCCTTTAAATTTAGGCTAGTATAGTGGCTGAGTGCTCTACTTGTCTCTAGGGAACTTTCAAAATCAAATCTGGTTTTGTACAATCATTAAATTCCTTCACATTCTGGTTCATTTTAAGCAGTTTCCATTGTTTCCTGTCGACTTTTAGTTCTTCTATCCCAGCACTGATCTATATATTCTGATACATGTGACACATTGGTTCTTTGAAATGTAAAATAAATGTTTAGGAACCCAAAAATAGCATTAGGAAGTTGCATTTTTACAATCAAATTACAATAACAGTTTTAGAGTGACACATTCTGGAGCATGTGTCTTGAGTTGCACGTGGGAGCCAGGTGCTCTTTTCTGCGAAACTCACGGGAACAAAAGAGGATATGAATATGGTCCATGCACCTGCAGAGCTACAAAGAGCGTTTGGAAAAACAGGCTCGGAAATCCACAGACAAAGCCCACAAGAACAGATAAAGGAAGGAGCAGTTCCACACTGAAACATTCTGATCATATACGATGTTCAAGGGTCCATAGAGCTCGGGATTCAATTCAATTTCAATTTATTTTTGTAAAGCCCAAAATCACGACAGCAGTCGCCACTTAGGGCTGAACATGGGAGTTGATAACCAACAGAATTAGAAAATCAACAATGAAACAGAAACAGACAAGCAAATTAATCAACAGAAAACAAGCAATGAATAACTGTCCCAGAACATCCCCCTGTCCTTAGACCCTCCACTCGGCAGAGAAAACTCAAAAAAACCCAGTAACTTGATTGTGACATCGCACATCACCCAATATTCAGCGAGCCTAATGTTAACCCACTGGGGATTTTAAGAGGCTAAATACTAAACTTGGTATTCGTTAAAAGTTTTCTGACAGCGTAATAGATGTATTTACCAGTAGTGACCCAGAAGTTTGTCACATTGTTCCGCCTCACTTTTGTTTACTTTTAAAACATGTCAGATTTCCATGGTAACCGCAAGGTATACTGTCTAAACCGGATTTGGAGAGACTTATCGATGTGTTTGTCTACTAGGTTATTTGTCTCCAGTAGGTTAGACTACAGTAACGGCCTGCTCACTGGCCTCTCCAAAAGAGCGTAAAGACAGCTGCAGTACATCCAGAACACTGCTGCTCGGGTCCTGACTAGAACCAGGAAGTACGAGCACATAAGTCCTGTGTCAGGTCTCTGCAATGGCTCCTGTGGCTCAGAGAATAGGCTTTAAAGCAGCTCTGCTTCTGTAGAAGTCGCTCCATGGCCTAGCACTAAAGTAAATCTCCATCATGTTAGTGCCATATGAACCATCTCACACTCTGAGGACTTCAGGAACCGGCCTCCTGCTGGTCCCAGAGTCAGGACTAAACATGGAGAATCAGCGTTTCAGTTTTATGCAGTAAAACCTCTTATCTATGTATCTGACCCAAACTGCACTTTATGCACTTCACCCGCTATTTATGCAGAAAAAAGTACAAGGAAACAATGTATTAACAGGACAGATCACGAGTCCTTCCGTGAACATCAGAACATCCAATAATAAGGTTCAGGATTTGTGGATCAGACGTTTGGACATTTCTTGCATCTTAGAGTCATTTTTATTCTCTGACTTTTACCCCGTGAGTCAGGTGGTCCTCTGTGTCTTTTAGTGTTTTATTTATTTTTGTAGTCTTACCCTTTTATTTATTGATATTTCTGCGCTCATTTGATTTGACTAGTTTCATTTCCTTCCTGAGGGCTAGTGGAGTTAAACAGCTTCCACTGGATTTCATATCTGTACTGTGCAGCACTTGCATGGGTTTGTCTATGAAATGTGCTAAGTATACATAAAGTGGATTGGACTGAAAAAGTAAATGACCCATGGTTGCATAGGCCCGTGTGAAACAGAGAATATTAAATCTAGATCATTAACGCAACCTATTATCCAAAGGGAGGGTTATTATGCATTTTGTCCAAATCCAGATGTGTGTTGCTTGACTTGAATACCTGATCTCTTCTCTAAAGCTAAGAAGGGTTGGACCTGGTTAGTAGTTGGATGTGAGATCTCCGGGAATACCAGGGGCCACAGTGGGGCAGCTTAAGTAGTGACACTTCACCCACATTGCCTAGTATGTGTGTCCGTGTGTGTGTAGGTGGAGGACAATAGAGCTGATTGCCTGCCCAGCTGTTCTAACCATAGACTATATGTATAAATGAACATCGCTAACCTGCTAGCCGGTTAGCTATGTCTATGGAGATGCTTCCAGCTCCATCGACTCTGGCTCCAGTTCACTTTACCTTAGAAAACTATGGCCACTCTCTCAGTACCTGCCTCTGTCAGACTCATCATTTTGGTCTTATATAAGTTTGTATTACCCCACACAACATCATCCTGGTTTTTATTTCGCTATTGTGCTTACCTTCAACAGCTTTGCTCCAGATTGGCTCTTTGGTTGCTATGATACTCGCGTTCGTAATTCCAAATATGGAAGTCGGCTCCAAATTCGCTCCTATAACTGCTCCAGCCTGGATGAGCTTCATTTGACTGGAGCTGAACGCTGTGGGTGACGTCACACTCACTTAGTCCACTTCTTTAGACAGTTTATGGTTCAAACCTGAGACAGCGCAGATGACGTCTCCTCTCAAAGATTCTCAGAACATTCGCAACAAAATATAACTTATTTTGCCTGAGAAAAATAAGAGTATGGTGCTTTGATTGTTGATTCTGTAAAAATCATCGCTGTTTCTGAGTCTTTTATGTTTTTTTTTTTTTGTGTGTGTGCCATGTCTGTTTTTGCATCACTCTGATTGGCTAACCCAGCAGTCAATCACGCCCTCAGAAATCAGGGAGACAGGATAAGGCTCCAGATCCACTTGTCTTTGTGAAGTTTTGTCCGGGTGTGTGGTTCTGGCTGGACAGGTAAGCCGAACGTCAGCCTTGCTTCTGTCAGTCTTCTCCAGGGCAGCTGTGGCTACAATAACTTGCTACCAACGAGTTTGGAAAGAATGAATAACCCAATGAAAAGTGTCCAAAAACCCTATATTAATCAAACGTGTTATTTTTCATTATGACATCAGATTAAACCCAGAGTGCCATGAAAAATAACAATGCAGCAACTTAAATGAACCCTGGGGTATGTTTCTATTCATGGAGGAAAATGTACCTTAATTATTCAAAAGGTTTATTATCGACAAGATGAAATGATTTGAAGTTTGTGTTTCTTGCAGCTCCTCCAGATATGATTTAGTTTGGCTCATGTTTGTGTCTATGCAGATTTTATGCTTTATTTAATCTCGCTCTAATCTTTGTGTAATTAGGTGAAAACTGGTTTATTAAAAATTATAAGCATCATCACTGCATCACATATAACATATAATAGCTTGTTTTTTTTATTTGCGGAGATTAAATTAAATCTGATGTTGTTGCTTCTACAATGTTTAACAGTTGATTAGCAGTTATTATTCTGAGAATTACCAACAATATTTTAATTCACAGAAAAAAAAAAAGAAAAGTCATATTGTTTCTAATTGATTATTTTTCATTTCATAATTTTCTCCTGCTCAAAAGAAGGTCTAAACTCATTTCTGACATGGAAGGTGGTTCTGAATGAAAAGAAAATGTGCATTTTGAAAAACTTTTGTGGGTTTATTTATTTGTCCTTCAACTTAAATTCTCAAATGTGAGACCAAAATGAGAAGAATTCAAAGCTAAAATAAAGACACAGTCGCACAGAGTTTGATAGATAGCACACGGTTTTATTAGTATATTTAGCTTTGTGACGTACAGCTCGGGAGAAAACAAAAAAATAAAAAATTCATTAATCAACAATTCAATAAAAACATGAACGGTTACAATGAGTTCAGCTTCAGCAGTATAGACTTCACAAAGAAAGCTCCGTTTTCATTGTCATGGACCAAAGTGATATGTTTCAGGCTTTACCACCATCCTGCTCAAAAAAAAAAATAAAAAATAAAATAAAAAATACAAAAAAAAACCCCAAAACAAAACAAAAACTACCAAGAAATAAAAAAAACAAACAAATCAAATGTGTATATTTTTTAAATTGAAATATAGTAACGCAAATCTAAAGCATCAATTTTTTGCTATAGGAACTAGAAAGGTGTTAACATTTCATAAAAGATATTGGATTTCGGAAAATGCTTTTAAATAATTGACTAGTTTGAAGTTAAGCCTGACTGGTTTTGATATTTTTGTACGACCCAAATAAAAATTGATTGTCAAGTCCCTTTTACATCCAATTTTGCAGTTCCAAATTTCTTAATATAAGCACAAATTATGGATAAATTAATTAATAATAAATTAATCAAAATTACTAAGAAAAAAAAAATAATAATAATAAAAATCTAACACGTGTAGACAGGGAAATGGGCCTTAGATGAGTTTTTCCTGAGGTTAGTGCACAGGTTGGTGCGTTAATGATGGCTTTTCGTTCACTAAGGATTGGAAACGTTTTTCCCAAACCACAAGGGTCAAAGAAATACCAACGTGACCCCATTTTAGATGCTGAAAGTTTTGGTAGCAGATGAGTTTTGTATGAAATGGGCTCACTTCATAAATATAATGTGTGCAACAGGGCGAGCTTGTCTTGCACCTGGACTTTTCTGCAAATTAGTTTATTTATCTGGGTTCAAAAAGTCTAAATCATGCCACTTTTTATAACCAGGAGGAGGAAGGACTTTGTTAAATCAAATACATTTAATTCTGTCAGCTGGACAAAAGTTTTAGAGTGAAGACGTTTCTCTTTCCTCCTTCAGTTCTGGTCAGATTGCTGCTGAAGGGAGGAGCTGACTACACTGAAACTAACACACCAGTTTGTTTATAGTTCCTGTGAGCTAGGTCTGTTGAACTATACTAAGTGTGCACTGTGCCTGAGTCATAGTTTGCATAATCATTCAGGCCCCTAATGGGTGCTCTCAAACGTAGTAGCATGCTGGCTATCAATATTGTTTTCCTTGTTTAGATTTAGGTCTGAGGATGGAGTTTTTAAATAAATTATGTCTAATCCCCTGATTCCTGTTTTATAGATAATTGTCTTTCCTAACAAAAATGCCTCTTTAAGTCCCCTCTCAAACCATATCTTTTCTCTGGCTAAGATCTGAACCTCACTGTCTTCAAACGAGTGGTGAGTGGTTGAGATGGAGATGCACAGCAGACTGGGGTCCTGAGCACCTCTTGCAATGGTGTTAGTACATTCTCTATGGCATGGCTGTTTAGTTTCTCCAGTGTAACGCACTGGAGTCACTTCAGTTCTCTACACTGAATGGAGTAGACCACATTACTTTGTTTGTGGCTCTGGGTTTGTCCTGAACCAGTTTTTGTCTTAAAGTTTGTAGGTTTGAAATAGACCAGGATTCCATGCTGTGTGAAAACTCTCTGAAGCTTTACACACACCAGCTGTATAAGGAATAGTTACACCTTTTCTCCTAGGTTCTCTATTGACCTGTTTTTAGCTCTCTTTAACAGAGAGGGCTTTCTGTTGTTCTTAAACAACCCCAAGCCACAAAAAATACTACTATTGTACTACTCCATTCAGTGTAGCGAAGGCTGCAGTGAGCGTTAAATGGGAGAAACAAAACAGCCACTCCATAAGAGAATGCACTGACACCATTGCAAGAGATGCTCGGGACCCCAGTCTGCTGCACATCTCCATCTAAATGCCACTAACCTCTCCTTTGAAGACAGCGAGGTACAGATCTTAGCCGAAGAAAAGAAATGGTTTGAGAGGGGAGTTAAAGAAGCAATTTTTGTTCAGAAAGACAATCCATCTTTGAACAGAAATGAGGGGCATAGACATCATTTATAAGCCCATCTTCTTCAGACCTAAATCAACAGTTGATAGCCAGTATGCTAATAGGCGTGAGAACACCCATTAGTGGCCTGAACAATTATGCAAAATATGACTCAGACACAGTTCAAACTTAGTGTAATTTAATAGACTTAGCCTACATACAGAAACAGGTGTGTCGTTAGCTCCTCCCTTCAGATCGATATAAGGCCGTGTCCACCAGCATCTGACCACAACTGAAGAAACCACTTGGATGAGCAGAGAAACGTCTTCACTCTAAAACTTTTGTCCAGTTAACAGAAATAATTTTTTCTTTTGCTATGGCTCATACCTGGACGATTGAGGGATTACACAGAGAAATCATATACCATTTTTTTTTTCTTCCAGGGCAAATTGTTCATTTTTAATCATCTTAAAATGTAACTTTAATCTTGTAATAGTGTAATACATATTTCAATTATCTTAATGTAACAGGCCAGATGGTCTCGTACAATGAACTAAAAAGGCTTCCAGTATGAATATGGTCATATTTTTTATTTCTGCTTTATATAACTGGACCTGAACAAGATGAGGTTTCATTAATTTGTCAAATCACAATCAAATTTGCAGAAATATGACAGAGTTTATAGACAGTTTCCATAGATTAGGTTGTAAGTATGTCTGGTGTGGGCCTAGTTTTATATGCACTCCCATTTCCCTTCAGTATCAAGAGTTTCTGAATAAAAAGAAAAAAAAAAAAAAGCAAAACAAAATAAAAAGAATCGTCAAATTTCTGTACATGTAAACATCACACTTCCACTGAGTAAATCATGAGGAGGTCCCGTTCACATTGGGCTGTTCCTGGTTCAAGACAATCAAGAGTCCAGACTAGAACACGTCAGAAAATGGAGATAATGAGCAAAATCAAAATAATTATCAAATACTTCAAAATGAGGTTTCTGTACAGCCAATACAAAAATAAAAAGGCTCCTGAACCATTTGTGTCTATGAGAGCTGTACACAAGAGGAATGGGCAACGATACAACCAGCATCAGGTTTAATCTGCAGCGCAACATAAACATAACACAGAATTACTATTTGTAAAGGAAAAGGTTAAAGGTTTAATGTATTGTCCTTATATGGAAATCTGTCCTCTGCATATGACCCATTCTTCCAATGCTACTGGGGCAACTGGTCAGGGGCAGAGAGCCAGGAAGTACCGTAGCAATTAACAATTCAAAACATAATATTATATCTTTTGAATAGGAAAAAGTCCTCAAGATATTACCTATAAGCAAGAAGCTAATTCTAATCAATTTTTTGAAACACATTTTTTATATTTTAGTTTATCTGCGAATGTATTTATTTGTTAAATAAGTCCAAGCCAGGTTAGAGCGAAGAAAATATACGCCAAGGTAAAATTCTTTTTAGTGGAGAAGTTTCAATACATTTTGATAAAAAAACAAAACCAAAAAACAAAAACCCTCATTGGTATCAGTATCAGATCAATATCATAATACTTGCATTACATTACATACATATTATCACTTAGTATCATATTGAGAGAAAAAAAAAGCATGGTATTGACTATCACTAGCTTGGGAATTGAACCTGTTAACTTTTTGCTTAGGAGTATGGATTCTTCAAAATTCTTTTTAAGCAACAGCGTCTTTCATTGAAAACATGGTGGACCAAAGTCGTCCCCAATGCTCCTCTTTCTACTTAAGGTCACGGAGACACTTTTACCTTTTGAGAGTCAACAAAGAAATGCACACACTTAACTATAAAGTAGGATTCTCCAGGCCTGACAGTGACCTGAGAGAGAACAGGGAGTCAATGCCTCGAGACAGGACAAGTAAACATAACCTTTAAAGAACAGGAGAGACGCTCAGGAGGCCAGGTCATTTGGGGGTGACTGATAAATGCAACACTGTTGTCATAGCAACTTAACTATTTACTGACTCCTTACCGTGACATGAGAAAAAAATCATCAAATTCACAATGGTTCACTGAATACAGAATAATGATCTGACATGTTTTGACATCGGTGCCTTTACAGAAAACAAGTGTTCAGCTGAGAGCAGTCATGGTTTATTTATATTAGGTTAAGTTTATGTTTTGTCTTAATTTGTTTCAACTTCAGTTCAGTTTAATGTTCTATCTAATTCAAGGAAAAAATATTATAAAAATAGGTTTAATGCATGTAAATATATCTCAAACCAAGATTTCAGTCATTTTGACTCCTGGCCAAATTCCATGTTTCTCTCTATTCAACCTTCTACACTTGTAAAAACCTTTTCTAGGACTTTTTTCTTACATTACTTGATGCTGTTTTCAACATGACACAAAGCCAGAAGGTTTCAGGGTCAATTACTGTGTGAAGTATGACTGTTCTGGGTGGGTTAAGGTACTCTGCCTCACTCTGGAGTCTGGATGTGGAGGAGGGTACTCTGCTCCTGACAGGTGGCCTCAGCAGGGCTGAAGAACGGGCCAAATGCAGAGGACAAATTTCCCCATGGGGACAATAAAGTCAACCTGAAATTTGGGTTACCTAAAGGTGGAAGGTCTTGCTTCCATGGAGATGTTACTTTGCAGTATTCCATTAAACTTATCTAGCTTCATGGTTAGGCAAAATTACACGTCAGATCTGTGGAACGGTGACATGCATGTTTCTCAAGGATTTTTTAAAGATTTTTCCAGTTGACAGAAATCGCCTTTTCTGTGAACGCATTTTTGCTTAATAAAATCCCCTGTAATTGCACAGATGCAAGAAGGATTGGTTTAATGTCATACTGTGGAACATTTGAGACATAACAATAAAACCCTGCAGAAAAGTACCAGAAAAGTTCCACAGTGCACTTTAAAATACTCTAATAGGGAGGTTTGACTAATAGTGCGTTAGATTGATGCCAGTTGTATCTTTGCATTTTGACATCCATTTTATCAGGAATGTACATTACAGGCATTACAGTTCAGATGATGAGTTATTGTACAAAATCTCTTCTTAAAAAGATCACTAGACCCGCACTACAAAATATATCTAGAAAATAACACCAAGAGGAACCAGACATTGCGATTAATAACAAAACTAGAAAATGAGACGGCCATTTTGAAAAGCCAAATATATGGTACGCTTCTGCTCAGAACAGTACCAGCTCTGACTGTGGCTAACACTGTCCAGTCAGAGCCAATGGGACACGAACAGTTAGCAAATTAGACCTTACTAAAGATTGTCATTTGCTGTTATTCAGTGTTACAGTATTTTTTCAGAGGTGCCGCAGTTTATGATAAACTGCCCCAGGCTAGCAAAAAAAAAATAAAAAAAAAAAAAGTGGGAGATAGACGTCAAAAGGTGAAGTTGGTGAAATACTCTCTAACACTAGCTGAAATGAATGTTTTTACCTTTCTCTGAAGTCAAACTTGATCTAAAAAGGTTGCGTCATTACATCCAAGCCTATAGTTAAAATTGGGGCAGCAGTGGATTAGTGGTCTAACTTTCCTTGTGTCCTTGGGCAAGGCACTTCGCCTACCTTAAAGATGTATGAATGTGGTATAAGTAAGTGATACTAAACTGTAGGCATAGACAAGAGGCCACTCATTGTTTAGTTGACGCCAGGGCAGCTGCGACTTCAGAAGTAACCACCACACTCCAGTCTCCGCTCTCGAAACTGCAAAACGACTGATGCAGCCACAGCTGCCCTGGGGCAGAATTACAGGGATGTGACTTTTTATTCTTTAGGGTATAGATGGGAAGAAGTGTCGTGCCCAAGGATGGAACAACAGTAACAACTGATCAGAGCTGGGATTTTAAAAAATAATAAAAACATGAATAACAGATTAATAATAAAACATGTATGTATGTACACTGTAAATAAAATAAAAAAAAAATGTTTATGCAACACTTACTAATATGTGTAAGTATACATTAACACTGTAATTTTTTTCTAAAAATGTATGTCTGTGTGTATATATAATATATGTCTGTGTGTGTGTGTGTATATATATATATATATATATATATATATATATATATATGATATATATATATATATAAATAATACATATATACTCATATATGTATATGTGTGTGTGTATGTATGTATGTATGCATATTATTAACAGTGTAAAAAAAAAAAACAAAATTTTTTTTGCACCCAGGTCTGAACAGGACGTCTGTCTAACCACGACATTTTGAGATGGTGGTATTAGCTTGTTTTTCCTTCTATTTAAAACACAACTCAAACACTCCGAGTCCATAAACACCAAAATCTCAATTTAATCAAACACAATCTCTTTTAATCAAAACAAAAATATTCAAATAAATAAATAGTTAAGCCTCGTTGACAAAACAACAGCAGGACCAATTTCAGTGCAGATTTGAGACCAGTAGTATTTGATAATGTAATAAAAAAAAAAAAAAGAGAGACAGCCAAGCATCCCGGGATGGGGGGCAGGACATGGCAGTGGGAGGAGCACAGTGAAGTCCAGAGTGGAGAGCAGGAGGACGCCATTTTGGTGTAAACAGCAACAAAATATAAATAAATTAAATTAAATATGATTGTACACCCATTGGTTTCACATAGCAATAAATTAATACACTCGATTTAAAATAATAATGAATCATTTCAGGACAAAAGGATTTGGCCACTAACTAACATTTCAGTAAGAATACTTTGACACCACAGTCTCCTCCTTCTCTCCTCCAAATTTGTTACGTTTTTTGCATATTTCTCGTGTCACTACTGATTAACTACTTTTTAAAACAGAGCTTTCAATTTTTTACAAAAACAATTACAACAAAAAAACATTCAAAAATACGTCTAATTAGTTTTATATAAATTAAAAAGTTTTTTAAATCGGGGACTGGTGATTGGTCATTAAGAGCTCAGTCAGAAGTTCGAGGGCGCCATCTGGTGGTAGATTGAAGTTAGGGATACACCAATACGACACTGTTATCGACGCTGATATTGAGAATTTTGGTGGATCAGATATCGGCTTTTAAGATACACGCTCAGCCGATATATCCATTTGGTCTATAAACTGGAGTAATAAAACAATTTACTGGCCAATGGTGGCTGGCCCAAAATGCTCAGAACTCATCAAAGCAGTTCTATAGTTAAAAAACACATTTGGATCATATTTTGTGTTTAAAGGTAATAAACGATATTTTTAGTCTCTGCCTTAGTATCGTATTGTCATCAGTATCGAGACTTGAAAATGCTGGATCGGTTCATCCCTAACTCAAGTGTCACAACACAAAGAAGCACTCCAATGCTTTTGATTATCATCTGCATTGTAAAAATAAGACTTAAACAAAATACAAAATTTGTTTCCCACTCTTGTCGTATTTTTGACAATATTTCAGACAAAAGCAGTGCAAGTTATGGCCTGGGGTCCCTCTGCAGGTACATGCATTCACCTACTTCCATTCAACTCAGTGCAAGCATAAAAACAAAACTGGATTTTTTTTTTTTTTTTTGAAATTCTGAAACACATTTTTGACACATTTCACCAACTGAATACCGTCTAGTAGTCTAACTGTTTGGCTTTCCTTGGCAACCTTGTAATTTCACAAACAAATCACAAAAATGTCCATATTAGCTAAAGTTGCTTGAAAAAAAAAAAAAAAAAAAAATCATGGTTTGAGTAGTTTAAACAAAACAGATTTAATAATATGTATTTTTTTTTACTAATGTGGTCTCGATAATTAAACTTATATTCCTGATTTATTGCGATCAGTCGACAAACAAAGATTGTAGCCAAAATATTCAGCCCAATTCAGAGTCAGGTTTGTGGAGATGCAAGCACTCTCACAGAAATAACAAATGTTTTTCAAAATTTTCAGTGCAAAAAACACAAAATGAAAAGAGTGCTTTTATTTTAATCTATTTTTTGGCTTTAAAAGTTACTTAGCGTTCCTTTAATAGAAAAAAAAAATCTGTTTAAACAGGTGAAAACTACTCAAACCAAGATTCTAAATTGAAGCTATTTTAACTTGCGTAGAAATCATTTTTTGCATCATACCATCAAGTTTTAGTGGCAAATGATGCTAATTTCTTTCTGCACAACCTCCAAAAAAAAAGAAAGAAAGAAATGTAATCCACAAATGTAGATTAAGCCCTATGACGCCAAATGAACAAAGAAACAAGCTAGGCTAAGCTAATTCTGGGTGGTTTTAGCTGAAGGAGGAGGTTGGTCGATTTGGCTATGTCTGACGCGGAACGACATTTCCACCGCCCCGTTTGAGGTTGACGTTGTGTATGGCAGAAAAAGGTCCAGGAGTTTCCAAAAACATTTTCAAAAATAGCAGCAGCAGCATGAAAAGTTCAAACATTATAATCAGAAGATAGTATTAAGAACGACAAATAATGGCCATTTTTTAAAGTTCAACAGACAAAGAACACAGTTAAGACTTGAGAGTAGAGGCCCTTCCCCTTTCTTGGGGGCGGGGCTTTAGGTCCACGTAAAGTATAGGTCCAATGGTAGAAGAGGCGGAGCTGAGGTTTTGTTGGCTGAAAAATTCCAAGCGGGAGGTAAGTTTTCGTCACTGAGAAATTTTCCAATCGACACCCACAAATTAAATATATACAACAAACACGCAAAGTAAAAAAAAAAAAAAAAAAAAAATTGCGCAAATTTCTGATTCGGCCCCTCCCCCCTCTCCTGCAAAAAACCTCAAAGGCTTCAAAAACTAGCCTTTTTGAAAAATCACTGAAAATTAAATTGGCAGGTTTCATCTGAGGTATTTCCTGGTAGTTTTTGATGCATAAGTAAGCAAAGTATAAAGTTCCCATATTGTGCTTTAATCTGACTTTGAAAAAAAAAAAAAAAAGGTTTGGGCACCTTAATATAGTTATTTCACATTTTCTAACTTTAAATAATGTATGTGTATAGAAAGAAAATCTATAAAAAACAAAACAAAAACTGAACCCTGATTTTAGTGCATAGAAAACAGCTTGACTACTTCCTGCGCCCTCTGCTGATAACATAGTGGAGTGGTTTCAAAGTGATGCTAACAACAATAGCTACTGGCATCCATGTTAGTCATTTGTAGCAAATCAATTCGTTTGTTGAGACTGTATGGACTGAGAAATGATCACTAGCATGTTTGGCTAGTCGATTATTTTCAGCTCTCAAGACCGACACAGGTGCAGGATACAGGAAATAAGTCTGCTGTGTACTGTCTCTATCTAATTATAAAGCATTTTAATGTCAGGAAGTGTAAGTTAGCATGCTAGTTGTTGTTAGCTTTAGCGTGATGGCAAAACTTTGCTGAAAGTTATGAAAAGCGCTTGTAAGCTCATCATGGTGAATAACCAGGATGGTCGAAACGCTTAAGGAATAACTTTTAACCACTGCAACCCATTTAAAATGAACTAGTTCTGTTTTACACTTTTTTATGTCAGTAAAAATCAATTACAGCTTCTTTAAGTACGCTTTTGACAAGATGAAACACAAGATTGAATGTTGATTAATGTTGATAAAAAGCCAGTTTATCACAATATGGGACCTTTAAGTAATAATTAGTAGCTCCCTGGGTTAGCCTTAGGAGGGAGGGGTGAGTTGGTGATAGGAAAAGTGCTATTGGACACACAGCTTATATACAAGCGAGCACAACCAAATGTCCTTTTTTACCTTCAAAAAACAACATTTCTTAATCCCATTTGTTTTATAAGAAGTCTTTGCATTTCTTCAGTCACTAGGGAAAAAGACATAAAACAAAAAAAACAAAAAAAAAAAACGAACCGAAAAAACTCCCAAATTAAATCACTCAAAATGCATTGGGAGTAATTTAGATTTTTTTTCTTCTTTTTTAAATTGAAAGAATCACAGGACGGCATTGGTCAGGGCATCTGTCAATCAAGGCCCTCCACAGTGAGTTTGAAAAGTTTTTGATTAAGTTTTTTAAGAAATTTTCAAATTGCGGTCTCCTTCCCGACGCCTTTCTGCACCCTGCGAGATGAATGCAGTTTTGATTGTGAGGCGGGAGGAGACATTAAAGTTCAATCATGGAATTTTTTTTTTTTTGTTGATTAGAAATGATTCACTCCTTCTTGGTCCCGATCAAAATGACGTTCAATCAGTCGTGAGGAGGAAAAAGACAAACACAAAATTCCCCATAAATCCGGTCCAAATTCTTCAGTTTTGTTGGAGGATGAGATTCTCCAGCTCGTCAGCGGAGCGGAGCAGGAACGCGGCAGACTCCCGGTACCCGGCGATCAGCTGACGCACAGCCGTGATCTCCGGTTGGCTGAGCTGAGTGGAAGCCCCACCCCCTCCTGCGGCGCCGCTGTTGCTCCGCCCTCCGAGGCTGTTGGTGCTGTGGGAGTTGGTCAGGGTGGAGGACAGGGACTTCATGCTGAGGTCTGTGGGTCCTAAAGAAAACACAGAGGGTGGAAAATAGCAAGAAAGCATAGTTATGTTCAAGGTTTTATGTAGCAGAGAAAAAAAACTGTAACATTTTAATGGAGAATTATTACTACACTGTCACTATTAGTACTTGTATATTTGGGCCACAAGGTACAAAGCTTGTCTAATTTACACAAAAGTAATTTATTTTTCTGACAACATTTCGTTAGATGAATGTACCGGTACAAACTGTCTGAAAAATGTACTGTAATTATTCATTATTTTCAACTTTTATTCACAAGCACCCACTCAACTGTCACAAAACTATGATTAATATTTACAACAACACCACCAAACTAGGTAATAATTATAAAAACATGAAAGCTGATCACATGCCCTTTAACCCCTTCTATAGTAGCTCCCCCTCACCATTGGTCTGAGCAGTGGTGAGTGAGACCGGGTGTGTCATGGCACCCATAGTGGGGTAGGTGCGGTACCCGTAGCTTAGCCCCGCCCCGTTGATGTAGAGCTGGCTGTCCTGGGATGAAAAGGCAGAGGCGGCCAGAGAGTAGGCCGAGTGAGCCAGGGATGCAGGCTCCCTCAGGCCCACAGCGGAGGGCTTCTCCAGAGAGAGGTCCTCCTGCAACGGGACAAGGAACAGATTATGAACATATGTTTGTGCAGAGTTTGCCTGTGTCTTAAATGTTCTATATGTTCCACTAAATGGATTCCTGTGAGCTTTAAGCGTAACGTTACCTCCTCAAAACAAACCTGGAGTTGTGTTTTGCTTCATTCACACATGTCTGAGTTACTCATTATTATAAGTGTTTTTCTACATCTCCATAGCTCTAAATGCTCTGTTCCACCTTGTGATGTCATGTAGTGGTAGTTCTCAAGTTAACTGCAACCTTTAAACTTTAGTTCAATGGAGACTGGCAATTTCAGGGCTGAAATCATTTCAGGGCTGTAATGGAAAGGTGTATGTTTAAAAACACACTGGAGCACTTCCTGTATTACCACATGACATCACAAGGTGGAACTGAGTGTTTTTAATTTCAAAGAACTCAGTCTAAATATGCGAGTGTTTGTGAATGAAACAAAACACAACTCTAAGGTATGTTTTTTATGAAGAAACAACATTATAACATACATCAGAAAACAGAGTAATATGTGATTTTAAAACGTGACCAAAAGCATAGAAATTCAAAAAGTCATTGTAAAATGAACAGACAAAACAAACACAAGGACATATTTGGAAACATGTTTGAAAAAAGGTCAGTGTTAGCAGGTTTTATACTTATAGAAGACAAAAAGTAGTATTTGCAATTTTACAATCCTTCAATAGTATATTGAGTTCTGAGCAACATGTCAGATAGTGCTCATTCAAAAGTTAAAAAAAAAAAAAAATGCCATAAAAATAGACACATTTTATAATCTGTTTTTAAAGGTGTGACTTTTCTGGAGAACGATCTGAAATATATTTAATGCCATACTGCGGAAGTAAGGCTGAACAATTTAGGAAAAATCTCAACTTGCATTTTTTTCCTATGATTAGATTTTGCGAATTATGTTTTAATAATAGTATTCTGTTCAATGTTCACATGTTAAACACATCCAGAAGAATTAGCATGTTTGTACAAATCCAAACTCCAGGGTTAGCAGTTTTTATGCAGGAGACAGGGATTTAGTTGTTTGTGAAGGAAAATATGATACTACAAACATTGTGATTAATCTTACATGTGGAATATTCCAGGCAACCCACTAACATCCCTTTAGAAACAACCAGGTGGTAGACCCTCTACCCAAAAAGTTACATAAAGCAGCTTTAATTCTATTCATTTTTTGGAAAGCTGAGGAAACTTCATAAGAAGTTTGACAGTTAATGAAGGAAATAGAATAGTTATTGTCTGTGTGATCCTTCGGTCGTCCAGGCATGGTCCATAGCAAACAAATATTCAATTCTGTCAACTGGACAAACGTTTTAGAGTGAAGATGTTTTGCTGCTCATCCAAAAAACACTTCTTCAGTTGTGGTCAGATTACTGGTGGATACGGCCTTATATCGATCTGAAGGGAGGAGCTAACTACACTGAAATTAAACCTAACATTAACACACCTAATTGTTTATAGTTTCTGTTTGTTAGCTCGGCCTATGGAGCTACACTGTGTGTTAACTGTGCCCAAGTCATATTTTGCATAATCGTTCAGGCATACTGGCTACCACTATTGTCCTTATTTTGATTTAGGTCTGAGGATGGGGTTATAAATAGGAGATAAATGATGTCAAAGACCTCCATTCCTGTTCAAAGATGGAATAAAAACTGCCTCTTAAACTTTCTAATAAAAACTGCCTCTTAAACTCCCTTCTCAAACCATTTCCTTTCTGTGGCTAAGAGCTGTGCCTCACTTTTGTCCATCTGACAGAATAGAATTTTTCGTTTTGCTACAGAATCGTTATTGTAGATGTGACGTACATGATATGTTTCCAGGCGCATCCTCTTGGCGGCGTTGCGGGACTCGCTCTCACACGCGGCTGCCAGGATGTTCTCTGCCATGGCCGAGGTCAGGTGAGGAGGGGTGGGCCGTGTCTGGTAGAACGCGACAAAACACAACAGTAAACACAGCTATAAAGACAGATGTTTCTCAACCTGGTGTACAGCAAAGTATTGATACTTTGTGGCTGATGTCATCAACATTCCCTTGGGTTGTGATGCTAACTGAAAGTACAACATTATCTGCAGCTCTGTTACTCAATTTAGACTTCAATCTGAGCTTTGTTTTAACACAATCTGACCAGAAAGAGCTGACTTAGTTAGAACTACAGTTTGTGCTCTTAAACAAGTCTCTCACAAGCTAGCATTAGCAACAGTTTTTCAGTTAGTTACTCTCACTCTTTGTTAAAACTCAAACAAAACATGACCCTGAGCCGTGACTCGTATCACAGGCTCCTGAAAATGTGGTGTTTAAAAACATTTTGTATTTTTTCTTGAGTTTTCTTTTAACTGTTGTGACGATTTTTGCTAATGTGTGCTTTGTGTCTCCATGGTATCTGCTGAACATTCCACCACAGGGATACATGTAGAACACCCCCAGCGTGATGCCTCTGCAAAGTATCAATATTATGCAAAATTGACTCTTGTGAGCTTTAAACCATGTTAGAATGTTGTATGTTGCTGTATGTCATTAAAAACAGACCTGGACTTGTGTTTTGTTTCATTCACACATGTATCAGTAATCCTTTATTTCTAGTCTGATAACATCTCCGAAGCTTAAATGCTCTGTTCCACCTTGTGATGTCATGAAGTGGTAGTTTTTAAGTTAAGAGTTACTCTTTACCTTGAGTTCAGTGGAGACTGGCCATTCCAGGGCTGAAACTATTCTAAAGATTCTAGTGAAGCTTTATTGAGTTAAAAAAAGAGTAGAGGCCCTTATTACTATGTGACATCACAAGGTGGAACAGAGTGTTTTCAGTTTGAGAGAAGAACTTCGGATAAATATGCAGAATTTGTGTGTTAAAAATGAAACAAAACACAACTCCAGGTATGTTTCGGATGAGAAAACCACACTATAACAGACATCAGAAAATAGCGCAACTTTAACAACTGTAAGATAAACAATCCAAGGTAAAACTGGTTTAAATTCTCTGCCAGAGCAAAAAAGAGTAGTTCTTCATGATTGCAAAGAAACAGCAAAGGATGATGGTCTATGTAGTTCTATTTGCTACTTCAATGTGCTGCTAAAACAATGCATTAACTAATTAGTATAAGTACACTCTTGTTCTATTTTGTACCAAAGATGTATTGAAGTAAAATAACACAAATAAAATCTATTGATGTGATCTCTTTTATTTATTATTATATTTCACCTCTAGAGGGCAGCAAAGCCATTCAAACGCAATAGAAAAGCCTTGCAGTTTTACAGTCAATCCACATGTGGCATAAATAGATCCAATGTTATTTTAATGCACAAATCAGTTCTTTGGTAAATTTTGGTAAGACAAACCAACTATTTCTACACATTTTATTTTATGTTGAAAGACAATTACACATTTAGTCAAGCTCCATTTTTGTTCTGAAAAACTAAAAGATATTGAATAAATAAAAAGTGTATTAATTGTCCACATATTTGAAGATATAGTCATGTTTTTTTTCCCCCTATACTACATCCATTTAGTTTTTTTCAGCAAATATTGTAGTGACAAAAACAATGCAGAAATATAGAAAATTTTAAACTAACAACCTCTTTCTTCCTTCTGTAAAAAACACCACATTACATTTTCCAGTTTCCTGCCATATAGCAGCTAGTATATGTATATGATTACTTCCCATATTGATAGGACGTATTGGTGGAATAGTGAATGCCTGTACGCCGGCTTCATTAGTGCTTATATTAAATGCTGCTGTTCCAGTCCGCCTCGCTAGACCAAACTGAAATGACTGAAGCGTGCCGTTGCTGTGGTTACGACACATTTATTTACAAAAAGATGTTAAGTGTTCGCTGCTATTCGTGTACATCGTTATTCGGAGTTTAGCAGATGGAAGAGTGTGTCGAAAGAAAAGGTTTTTTATTTTTTTTATTTTTACAAATCACTTAAAAAAAAAGATTTAAGTTGTTAACATTGCAAAATAAATATCTGAAGTAAAAAATAAAAAAAAAGTACTCCTTAACTTCTATCCATGGAGACAAGCATCCACCAGGAAGCATTGTTTTGCCAGGAATGTGCCACTGTATGCCTTTATTATCAAAAAAATACCTATAATAAAAAAATGCATTATTACTGTGAGTGGGCTGGTAGTCAGCTGGTTGGGGTGATGCGTTTAATGTTGCACTGTGGAACATTTCAGGTAAAGCAAGAAAATCTCTGTGGAGTCTTGAATTACCTTGAATTAGAAGAGTAAAGCAAGTTTAACTTTTTTGAACATTTTGACTGCATTCATGACTTCTTATGCCCATTGTCGAATTAGTATTCATGTGACACCTTTCCTAGAAATTTGGTTTAAGGGGGAAATATTATTTTGCGTCATCTTTGTTTTGCGCCAGATGCATTTCTAACATCATCAGCTACACTGGTGTCACTGGAGTAGGCAACAGGAGTAATGCGCCCAAGGGAGGTTTTCGACAAGCTACCTCCTGGTTTGTGGGCTAACACTGTACCCACTGTGCCGCTGTTGTCCCTGATCTATCTATCTGTGATCACAACACTGTGTCATTTTTCACTGAGCTTTAAAACAGCTGTTAACATATTAAAAAGGCTGTGAACTACAATGAGGATACACCATCTCCCAGCCTCTCCCCTCCATCACTAGGACATTTTAATGTCCTCATTTCTTTAAGGTTAAGGTAAGACACACTTTAATGTGCCCATAGATTAAATTTGTCCTCAACACGCACTTCAATATGACAACTATCAGGTCATAATCATTATTTTAAAGGGCCTACATTGCACTATTTTAATCTATGTTATAATATTGTTTCATGGTCAAAAACATACCCACACTGGTGTTTTGTTTCATTCACATATGTTTAACACTCAAATCGTACATATTTATCTGGTGTTTTCCTCTCAACCTGGAAACACTCCTCCTTATGATGTCATGAAGCGGTAATACATGAAATGCCCCACTGTATTTTAAACTACTAAACATACATTTTCTCTAGAATCATTTGGATCAATCCTGTATTTGCCTAACTTTAAAGTTACAGCAATTGTTTTAGCCTCATCTGAAAAGGCTTCACTCCTCCGTGCACCAGCAGATTTTAGAGACTTTCTAATGACAATCTCAAGGGACAAAGGGTAAAACAAAAATATTCAAAAACAAAAGCAACAATTTAAGGTTATTCTAGAGCATAGAAGAATAAATCTAAACTAGAATAGCTGTTAACCTTAAAACTACCACTTGATGACATCACAAGGTGGAACAGAGCATTTTGAACTCTGGAGATGTAGGCAGCCCAATAATCCAGTATTATTCAAACATGTGTGAATGAAACAAAAACAACTCCAGGTATGTTTTTGATGAGATAAAAGCATTATAGCATGCCTAAAAGCTCACAAGAGTCAGTTTTGTGTAACCTTTAACAACTAAACCTTCAACCTTCCACTATCCGCACAAAGAAAAAAAAAACAACTATTTGTGACCCTTTCTCCCTCACACATATCAGGTAATGAATGCCCCTTAGAGTGACGAGCCTGTACCTCCATGCCGTTCTTCTTCATGCGGCGACAGGATTTGAGGTAGGTGCGAATGCGTTTGCGCGCCCTCTCCTGGAACTCGGGGAACTGTCGGGAGCACGATTCGATGATGGCCTGGATCTTCTCCTTGGGCTGTTTGGAGATGGGCACCATGCGATCCAGGTTCTCATCCACAAAGAGGCGTACGAACATCTGAAGAGGACAGCACACACAGGGGTAAAGGTGGACGGGTTTTAGCAAGGCCTTTTGGTGCACTAATATTCTTATTGGACTTATAAGGTTGAGGACTGAACAATAAAAAAAAATCTAATTACAAATTTTTGATTGAGTTTATATTTGTTTCATAATTCATTTATGTTTCATAATCAGAATTAAGTTAAAATTTCAAACACATCCAAGAAACTAAAGACTAAAATCTGAACTGATAAACTAATACAATCATTCTATGTATTTCAGAGCATGTTTGTACAGGCGTTAACTTTGTTTAGCTTTTTATTTTAATAAACATTCTATTTTGAGTCTTAATAATAATTATAGTCATTGTGGTTTAAACATAATTAAATTATAAGCTGAATTTGTGGTCTTATGGTTGCCGGGCAAGTCCACAGTGATATCTCTGTATTTTTACACAATCTGGTCACCACACTCTCTGCCTGCCCAAACCTGACTGTGTAAACAGATTTGTTTTTTTCAGTGACACATGTGAAATGAAGGAGCTCATCACCCATCATTTTGAATAAAATTACATTTTTCTCACCTGAGAGTTTAATGCTTCGCTCAATGATTCTGCAGAAATCTGCAATGTTTTTCAGTCACTTGTGATATATATTTGTTCTCTTTATTTTTTTCCTCATATTTGTTTTGATACATACCATGAGTGTCCCTGATTGTTTAATTCACCTCAAGACTCTCTCAAAACAGGGAGATTCACCGGTGACCAGACTCACATCTTTGTATAGAAGAAGTGTGTATTCTGGATCCCAGGCATGTCCAGTATGCGACATGTCTTGCCCAGGGAACCAACAACCCTCTTTGTGCAGCTTCTAACCTTGGAATAGAAACCTGTCTTTGTACAGTCTGCACACGTACAGGATTCTAAATGAGATATTGATCCATATTCATTTTCATAAGTCACATTGCTTTGGGAATGGACTTGTGTGGTATAGGTTTTTTCATGTGGTCTCAAAACATTCTAGACTTCTTAATCATCAATTATTTGACAGATTTTTTGAGGACCTTTCCTCATCAAAAAAAAAAAAAAAAAAAAAAAAAAAATTTAAATAAAAATTAATTGTGTTAATGCTATAACAACTAAGGAGTGCTACCTTGCCAAATCCTTTAAATCAGGAAGGAATCCTTATGCCTGGAACTATAGACATTCATAGACACAAAATTCTCTATCTCTGCCCATTGCTACAACTCGATCACTTGGCTAACTATGGGAAAAAATACAGGGGACTGGCTCTGGACTAGCCGAGTTGCTAAGTGAATGATAGCATGAGCATAGAACGCCGTGTCTACTAATTATATGTCTAGAATCCCTATTCCAATCTCTATTGGCTTAGTCCTGGTTTAGTCTTGGTTTGGTTTTGATTTAGTCCTTGCTCTGGTTGTCTTTTCCTCTAATTTAATCCTATTTTGGATCTGGTTCACTTCTGGTTTAATCCTGGTTTAGTCCTCATTTAGTCCAAGGATCTGTTTGAGTCCAGTTTAACCTCACTTGGTTTGGTCCTGGTTTAGCGCTTGTCTAGTCCAGGTTTAGTTTTATGTCTATTCCAAGTTTAGTCCAAATGCACCTTTAGTTTACATTTCACATTTTAATCCTATTTTAGACTTAGACAAGTTTAGACCTGGTAGAGTCCTAGTTAATACCCTGGTTTATCTCTGTATTTTGGTCTGGTTACACTAGTTTGGAGCTGGTTACTTCTGGTTTAGTCCTGCTTTAACTTTGGTTCAGTCAAGGTTTAGGCCTGGTTTAGGGCTAATTTCTTTTACACAATACATTTACACTTTGCCTACAGCCACCATAGCTCATTGTGAGATCAGATTAGCATTAGCATTAGCATGTTGCTATTCCAGCACAGAGACACACTGCCCCCTCTGGTCCGTTTTGGCGTGTCATTTGGGTGAATAATGCCACAGTTAGCTCACTTTCCTCTTGGTGAATGGGCTGCAGATCAATGCTAGTGACAGGTGCGGAGGAGACTGGTCACTTTTCCAATACTTCTGCTTTATGAGTATGATCGGATCGTCCCATGGGAGGTCATGTGGCTCATCGGGCTCGACAGTTCATTCGCTCTTTGCATACTGTATGTTATAGCTCTATTTTCCACATGTTCAAAAATGTTCAAAGTCACGCAGAATTGGTGATGTATTATTTTTATTTTGGGTTAGACCATGCCTGACCAACCAGTCCCTTCTATATTCTGTGTGAATCCAGACAGCCATGTTTGTTTTTACCAGAACAGATCATGCATCTCTCTGATTGGTTAATCCGCCTGTCAATCACGTCCTCTGGAATCAAGGAAACAGGGTACGGTTCTAGACCCACTTGTCTTTGTAAAGTTTTGTCAAAGCCTGTGGTTTTGGCTGGACAGGTAAGACTAGACCTGGTGTAATCCTGGTGTAATCCTGGTTTAATCCTACTTTGGACCTGGTTGAGTTCCCGGTTTAGTCCTGGTTTAGTAATTTCTTTACCCAGGTTTAATCCTAGTAAAGTCCTGATTTAATCATATTTTGAACCCGGTTCACTTCTGGTTTAGTCCTGGTTTAGTCACAATTTAATCCTATTTTAATCCTAGTTCAATAGTTCTGTACAGATAATATTGTAAGGGCAGCTCTTAGGGTCAAAATTAGACCACTGTGTACTGGCTGCATCTAATTATCAAGTGGTTTTATCGCCTGTCAACCAGGAAGTAATGCTGCTGCACTGTTAGCAAGCTAGGTTTCATTAGCATTACTGTAATAGCAAACTCCGCTCTGGTCTCTGAGAGTTGTGAAAAAGAGCTCATAAACTCATAAAGGTAAATAATAAATATGTTAGAAATGTATTAGAAAAGTGAAGAATAAGTTGGACCTGTGCAAACATCTTAAAATCACGTTTTAAAAACCCTGATTTGAGACAGCTTAAAGTGGAACTAAACACCACATCAACTTTTTTTTAGCTACTAAATGGTCTTTTAATAGTATTAGTACAGTAGTGTTCTTAGTCCTTTTTTGGTCATTTTAGTGCGGACTAGATACACTTGCAGCTTTATGTTCAAAAACTGCGTGTGCGCTGCCTCCAGTGGCCACCGAAATTCCAAGTGCTACGTGACATCACACAGGAACCTTCACTCAATTAAAGCCAGGTGCTTCTAATTACAAACAGCTGGCTGGAGGGGTGGAGTTTGAAGTGTGGATACCTGTTAGACCAATCACACTGTTCCTAATACCTCCAGACACTGCCCCTCCTCACTCTTTAAACAAGTCTTATTGGTAGTATTGTATTATCTTTGTATCCTTTTAAAACTTGAAAGCAGCCTTAGTTAGTTTGGTCTGGCCCCACCACTGACATGAAAACCCAAAGTTCATGTACCAAAACAACTGCACCACAAGTGTACATGAGTGTACAGGAGTGGGCGTACACTCACATTGAAGGCCTTGAGTCTCTCGGGGTCCACTCCCTCGGCGTCATTCATCTTGTCTGTGTCGTCGTGGTCATCATGGTCATCGTCGTCGTCGTCAGGGGTGGCCTGGTTGCCGTGACGACCCATGGTCAGGTCCTCGGCTGATAGGTCCATCTTCACACTGCTCACACTGTTTACACTGTCATAACTGCCACCGGAGCTGTACTGAGGAGACTGCACACAGGCAAATACAATATGTGTTACAGAAGTGTATGGAGTTTTGGAAGCAAATCCAGATGTTAAAGAATACATTTTATACATTCTTGTATTTTTTAATTCCTTTTAAACATGTTTATGGTCACCTTGGGATATTAAGTATTTCACATGTTTGAACTTCTAAATGTATGGACTTTAAAACTGTGAGAAGAAGAGTTTCACATGTGATGCAACAATCCAGGCAAAATGCAGTTGAAACATTTGTGAGTGCTCAGAGAAGATGACTTAAAGGATTAAAGGATTAATGAAATAAGGATTAATGAAATAAGTGTGGATGAACCAAAATACAAGGTGTCTTTTTGATGAAGGAACAACAGTATAACATGGTTAAAAGCTCAAAGAAAGACTATTTTGCTTTAAAGCACAAATTCAGTCTCTCCTATAATACATAAGTAAACATGATTACACTGTAATCATGTTTACTTATGTTTACTCACGGTGGTTACATAACATTGACTATTTCATATTCCGTGTAAATTGAACAAGTCAAGCTGCTTTTTATCTGTGCCATTAAACAAGTCCCTCTCAAGGTTAATCTACAAGCTAGAATTAGCTAAATAATGCTAACTGTCACACTCACCCTTTATGTTGAAAACCAGAGGTTTTCAGAGGCTCATAGGAATCCCAGGACCCGAACACTTCAAAGTTTTATTCTTAACTGTAAATTTCTTTGTCAGTTAATTTAAAAACTTATTGTCAGTCTTTGTGAATTCAGTGTGTCACCATGGTAACTGTGCAGTTGTTGTAGACAGATGGTTAGTGGCCTATTACCCAGCACTGAAAAGACACAGATACTTTCTTTTTAAAATATTTTCTTAAAAGCATAACTTCATTTAAACTTTCTCGGTATTGGCTATGAATAATCAAATAAATAAGTAGATATTCATATTCATGGTCAATGACAACTAGTTGAAGAAATGTGTCCCAGATTTAGGCCATTGAAATCTCTGCTCTAGCCAATTAAATTCAAGGACAGTGGTAAAATAAGATGGTCTCTGCTGCCTGAGCATATGTCTTCCTTTATACTCACCATTTACAGACTGAATAGGTCTTTGTTATAAGAAGCACCGGTCTAATACAAATCTAATTGAGAGGCTCATTAGGCTGGAGCGCTGGTCAATATCAAATGACCCACACACTTATAAGGAAGAGTTATGTCATTGGGTCAAGAATGGAATACCCAGGTATGGAGTGTATTGGTAAATCTTAATGAGAAAATATCTTTGTAAGCTGTATAATATAACAGGATTTAACAGTAATATTAATGTTTTTGTTGTAGCTTCTATCTTTACCTTGGTATTTCACGTTTTAAAGCTTAAAGGCCCTGTACCTGATTTTTTCCCATTTGAGCCAGGTCTGTCTTACCACAGTACAGATATATTGTAGAAGCAGTTCTTGACGTCAAAATATGCCCACTGCACTGTGACTGAATCTAACTCGAAAGCATTTTAGTGTCAGGTGATCAGGTAGCCAGTTAGCATGCTAATTATTGTTAGCTTTACTGAACAAAACTCCACACTGGTCTCGGAGAGTTGTAAAAAAAGCTTATAAACTCATCACAGTGAATAACTAGGATGTTCTCAACGCATAAGGTAAGTGAGAAATAATAATTTAGATCAGATAGCTACATCAGGAAATGTAGCTATTCAAAAGAGACTACAAACAACAACTGTGAGCTTCAAAGTTGAGAAGCATCCTATATGGTAAAGAGTCACATTTATGTAGCACTTTTCTATCATCAAGGCACTCAAAGCACTTTTACATCAAGCAACCACTCACGCATTTACACACCAGCGTATGCCAACCTTTGGGTCAGTGGATCTGACCGCTCTACCAATCATGTTTATGTGGAGAGCGAGATGCTGCCTCAAGGATATAAGGAAATAAGACTCCAGAAATCATCAGAACTGAGTTTGGAGAAGGTGTGTGAACTTAATGACAAGGAAGAGCAATTTCTTGAGTACCACTTAATGATGTCACAACCTGAAACTGAGTTTTGAGTTCTACAGAGACAGAACATACACTACTCGGCCAAAAACAAAGTCGCCACCTAGATTTAACTAAGCAAATAGGTACGAGCCTCCTCCAGTTGGTCAGGTCTAGGTTCAGCAACAGTCTGTGCTCAAAGCATGAGGTCAGCTGTCACCTGAATATACTGAATGACCAGGTTATTCCATCAATGGATTTTTTCTTCACTGATGGCACAGGCATATTCCAAGATGACAATGACAGGATTCATCGAGCTCAAATTGTGAAAGAGTTGTTCAGGGAGCATGAGACATAATTTTTCACACATCTTGGTGAAAAATGAATGCAACACTGGAAGGAAATAAATCTTGTGACATTGCAGAAACTTATTAAAACAATGCCACAGCGAATGCGTGTGTGACCTTTTGTTTTTTGGTGGCAACTTTTTTTTTTTTCCAGGCAGTGTATATGCAAGAGTAGTAAAACATATATGAAAGAAAAAAAAACATTATAACAGGAAAAATATAGTCAGTGACAACTGGTTAGGTTAAAGGCACACTATGTAACTTTAGTGGTGGGGTCTGCTTGTCCCCATGAAGATGTAATTGCATTGCATAATGTTCCGCAGTCTGGCATTAAACTTGTCTATCTTGCGTTTATTCAATTACATGTGTTTATTTCTTTAAAAGTTAAAGTTTCTTTAAAAGCACTTGAAAAACTTGCACACTTACTGTGAATGGCTTGTGTCTGTGGACAAAGGCAAGTTTAATGCCACTCTTTGGGACAGCAAGTAAATAACATCCCATAGTGCACCTTTAATGTTTAGCCTTTAAATGCAAATTAGCTGAGATCCTATACCTTCACTGTTGATACTTTCACACTAAGCAGAAACTTTTCACTTGAGCTCCTTTGTCATACATTGAACTAAACTTCACGCATTGATAAAAGCAGAATATTGATTCTATGGGGATGTATACAGCTGGATAAAGGGAGAGTGGAGGACAAGCAAAACGTCAAAGATACAAAGACGTATTGTTAAAGCCTGAAGAGGTCTGATGGAGGAGGAGGAAAGGAGGAAAAAGTTAGGTTTAATGCACTATCTGAAAGCTGTTTGTAGGGTTATTCATCCTGTAACAAAGACAAGCAGATACACAGGTATGTCTTCTGTCTGCTCACATCCCTTCACAGTACAATATTGTATTGTCTATATACTTGTATACACCCTGGTTCTCAATTTGAAATTTCAAACTAATGGAATTCTGAGTGTTACCTTTGGAAGAAACGTCCAAATAGGAAATATACAATTGTTGAACCTGATTTTTCACTTCCACTTTGTAACATCATAGGGAGGTCATCTGGGAAGTGGGTCTGTGTTTTGTTTTGAGCTGTAAAGGTGAAATATCATGTCTAAGGTGACCATAAATAGTGGGGTTGTTATCTTAAAGGGTATTACACTTTTCTAGGGTATAAACCGCTCACATATAACGTATTTAGATCGCCATGCTACAATTTATTGCTTTGAAAATGCTAAATTCGCTGAAAACAACATATTACAATGTTTAATATGTTTCCCCTCCCTTTGCTCCCTGTGCTACGTCACTCCCCCTTCAGAGCGATGTCACAACACAATCAACATGTATCCCGCTAATGAAACTACTGCACATTCCATAATGTTTGTGAAGTTGTAGTGTATTGTTTTCTATCATGATTTTGTATATTTATGTCAAATTGTCGTGGAGTAGCATAGGTGAAGTAGGCTTGTGAGCTGAGCGTTGGACTGAATCATGGTGTCAACAGTAACAAGGGTTTGATTAGGGCTCGGGATAGATCACTAGATTACTCAAACATACACGGATGACATCTAAAACCTCCTGAGGCATGTTTTTGATGAGGGAACAACGTTATAACATGGTAGAAAGCTCCAAAAAGTCAATTTTGCATAACACCCCCTCTTTAAATAGCTGTCTCACCTTGCTCCCATAGTCCCTTGCATCCCGCTCCAGCCTGAGCTCGGAGGCGTGTGATTGGCTCAGGCCAGTGGGGGCGTGTGCGTTGTGGGGCAGTGGGAGGGGCAGGGCGGGGTGCGAGGCGAGCGGAGGTTTGGAGTTCAGCGGGTACTTCCTGCGCAGTTCCTCCGGTGCGGCAGGATGCAGTGCCCCCAAAAGGGCAGCCGCGGCAGCAGAGACGGTCACTGGTAAGTGGGTGGAGCTAAGGGCCAGGCGCTGAGAAGAGGGAGGAGGGGCCACAGGCTGCTGCTCCTCACAGGACGATGAGGAGGAAGTGGGCGTGCTGAAGTCTAAAGGGGCAGGGACCCCGTTACTGTTGATGACCTCCGTTTCCCTGACGATGGATGTGGGAGGGGTTAGGGTGGGCAGGCCGTTCCCACTGCCGCTCTCGGACGACGAATCATCTGCAGAGACAGAAGAGCATAGTGGTGAGCACATGGAGTTGGTACTTTTGTTTTCTTTCACTGATTAAAGATGTACAATGTACATTTTTGTTGACCATTCAGAGCCTGCTTGTAGCCATTAAGATGTTATTGCTTTGTCTGGAATGTTCCGTACTATGGCATTAAACTTGTCTATCTCCATGAAGACAGGCAGGTGGCACGACTAGGCCTAGTTACTGGTCAGACTTGTGGAGAGGCGAGCCCTTTCACAATAAGAACACATGTATTTTTGATCAATAAATATAGCCATTATTTAAAAAATTACTGCAAATATATAAAAAATATTAATAGCAATAATTCTATTCTTACACCCTTATAGAGAAAACAAATATGTATGAATAAAAGTGTTCCTATAAAAAAAAAAAAAAAAATCACATATATGGCTTTAGTCTGAGAGATCTTTGTAAATCAAAACCTAGCTGTACCTATACTCCCCAATAGATGGCACCCTTAATTCATGACAAAACCTTCTATACAATGCTAATCAAAGTTACAAGTTCTTGTGACTAACTATGTAACTTTTGTCTCCACGGTGATGCTATTGATTTGCCTGTAATGTTCCACAGTATGGCATTTAACTCATCTGAGACAAACGGGTGACACCACAAGGCCAAGTTACAAGTTAGAACTGTGGAGAAGCAATCAAGCTCACAGTATTCTGTGATTATATTGTAGATATAAACTGTGGAACATTCAAAACAAAGCAATAACATCTCCATGGAGACAAGCTGGCAACTGACCCTCCACCCAAAAAGTTACATAGTGCATCTTTAAGACACTTTTATGTACTGTATTCCCAAAAGTTCATTCATTTTGCAGCTCAGGTTATAGGATTTCAGTAGGTTCAATTAGGTTCACTAGACTATGTGCGGTCATTTTACATTTTTTCAATGAACATTCGATCAGTCCGGCCCTCGGCTTGTAGCTAATTTTTTTATTTGGCCCCCGGTCCATTTGAGTTTGACACCCCTGTTATAAACAATAAAAGGAACATTAATATTATTTAGTCAAAAAGTCACGCAAAATAATACAAATTGAAATAAATAAGTTGTCTCGGGTTGAAAATGGCTGACAGTGTGCAGGTCGGAGGACTTTAATGACTGCTCATCTTATTATGTAAAATCATTCTAATTTCAAAGCCCGATTTAAGCTGTTAAACCCAGGCTCAGTCAGTCTGCATGGTGGACAAAAGAGCAGTAAAAGGGATGTTAACAACACACAGATCTAATGGTATTTTCATAGTATTAGTATCAGAAGGGAACAATAACGAAACATACTTGAAGAGAGGGTACTTCTGTGAGGTAGCCTATTAAAGGTTAACGTAGAACATATTTAGATCACCATGTTGCCTTTTATTGTTTTGGAAAAGCTTTATTTGCTGAAAACAATGTATTAAAATTAGTTTAAATTTAGTTTTTGATGCTCAAAGTCTCCCCTCCTTTTGCTCTCCATGCTAAGTCACTGCCCCTTCAGAGCGTTGTCACGACACAATCACTGTGGATCAAAAATTGTAGTTTATTGTTTTGTATCATGCTTTTGTATATTTATGGAAAAAATGAGAGATAGAGTGAGAAAGAGAACAAGAAAAATGGAGAGGAGAAATCAGAGAGAGCGCGCAAAAGAAAGCAAAAAGAAAAAGAGGGATCAAAAGAGATATAGAGACAGATGAATGAATGGAGGGAGAAAAAAATCCTGGTGAAATGGCAGAAAAAGAGGGTGTAGAAGAGAAAGGAGTAGAGAAAAAATGACACAAAAGAGAGAAAAAGTCAGGGTAGAGAGAAAATACAGAGAGAGAGAGAGAGAAGACACAGATGGCTAAGTAGCTAAATGAATGGATGACAAAAGGGAGGTAGGGACAAGAGAGAGATAGAGAGAAAGAGAGGGACACAAAAAACAGGAAGAGAGGGAGAGAGAACAACACAGAGAGTGCAGCAGAGAGAAAAAAGAGAGACAGATGAACAGAAACACAGAACTTAGTACAGAAGCATTTATGAGTCATAGGAGCGAGAGGACAAACTTAAAGAGAGATAGAGATAAGAGAAAGGAGGCAAGGGACAGAAGCAAAAAACAGAAGAAAGAGAGAAATACAGAGTGAGAGCAATAACCCTAAAAAGAGAGAGAAGCTACAGTTACACCTAGTGGGAGAGATCTGATGAAAGCTTTCCAGTCTGCAGTATGGGATCAGACAATAGAACATGTAAGGAGCAGGCCCCTCCCTCCCCCACCCAATCGCATGACCTCAGGCTTCATCACATGACCCCCGCGACCCCCTTGTCATCCTCACATGTTCATCGGACCGCCCCCACCCCTTGCATTGGCTGTCAGGGGATCAGAAAGAGTACACTGCCGCAGCTAAACTTGAATTTCCCTCGGGATCAATAAAGTATCTATCTGTCGATCTATTTTGAATGGCAGGATGGAGAGATAGAGGGATGGGTGGTGCTAAGAAGGGATATAGAGAAAAGCTAAGCAGCCACTCTTCTGTCATTCTGTCCCAGGGCAGAACTGTGCCTTTGATGTATCTTTTAGTTATTATGATTTTGCTAATAAAACGTAGAAAATGGAGAAACAGGAGCAACATTTTAAAAACTAGACCTTCTTCTGCTAATTAATTACACCAGAATTGACGTTAAAAAAAAAAAAAACCCCCACACTGAATATAAACATAGCATAAAAGCATACAGAAAACATATTATGCATGCTTTGAGCCTAAATTATTCAAAGAAGTGTAACTGAATACAGAGCAGTGGGTGGACATAGGGGGTAGGTGAAAACAGATTTTCTGAACACTCCAGCCTCAAATACAGGACAATACAAGATTTCAAATATGTACATAAACGTTTACAAAATACAGTGGTCCTTCGCTATATCGCGTTTCACTTGTGCCGTCTCGCTGATTCGCGGATTTTTTTGAAATGCAATTTTGCATGCTTTTTTACAGTGCATGAATGTGCGTGCTCTGCGTCATGATTGGTTCAGGGATGTGCTGCGTCTCCTGTACTTATTTTATTAACAATGAACATCATTTATTATATTATGTTGGATACATTATTGACTTGGTCCATAATATTGGTTCCTACTTATTGTTGCGGTACAGCGCATTTGAGGAGCGCACTGATAAAAATGCAACAAGAGTGAATGCGACCAGGGCGCACACCAGATAAGACGAGAGAAGTTGAACAAAGACGAGCTGTAACTGTCCTGCTGTGCTGGTTTATTTAAGTAGGACATGGACATGCTGAGGGCAGCCAGAAGTTACGCAGCTGTAGGAGGCGCCACTACGGAATAAATGAATCTTCGGTTTGTCACATGAAGAAGTAACATGAGGACGACAACAACAATAAGTTTTAACAAGGATTCAAAAAGGGTTGTAAAAGCAAAACAAGACCATTGTGTGGATGGAGTCTGCTTTAGCTTAGAGGATCAGTGACAGCAGGAAAAAGAACATTACACTGGACACAAAAGCTAAAGCTGTTTTACTGATTTAAAACATATAGAATAACTGCAAAATATAAACTTTTCAACTTCGCGGATTTCGTTTATCGCGGGTTATTTTTGGAGCGTAACCCCCGTGATAAACGAGGGACTGCTGTACAACGTTTTTGGAAATTATGATAGAACACTGCAATAAAATTATTAAAAGTTAACTAAAGTAATTAATTACAATTACATACAGACAGGATACAGCAGACTTACTTTGACCTGAAGAGCTGCTTATACAATAGATCTGTGCTGGGGCAAGACACATTTTGCTCCAATACATGTGTGGAAAAAAAAACGGCGCCTTTAAAACCATCCCATAACATGTGTGACAGGAGGGCATGGGGGTTGGCTGGGTGGAGCCTGGCAGGAGCAAAGGTGGGGGAGGAGGAGGTGGGGTGAGGGTACATGTTGGTGCTCCAGATTGGTGGAGGGGGAGAAGTGTATGGAGAGATGATGAAATGTGGAGGAAGGGATTACCAGTGCTCGGATAAATTAAAAAAAAAAAAATTAACCAAAATTGTGATACAAGGAACAGCGATTTCTAAATTTTCTTTCAAACTGGGGAAGCAAGATGAATCGCAGTCGAATCGAAATTTGAATGGACACAATTATTATTGAATTTCAAAAAAAAAAACAAAAAAAAACCCAAAACATCATATTTCATGAAGATGTCTGTGTAATTGTAATCTGGCGATTTTTGTGATGATAATGTTAGTGATAACCGGACCCATTTCTACACACCTAAAAATGTTCTAAAAATGAGAGATAATTTAAAATAACATATGTTTTGACTTGCACAGTTCTGAAAAAGACAAAAAAAAAAAAGAAATTGTGATTTTGCTATTTATTTTTTCAAATCAAAGAGAGCATCTCAGAGCGTGTTTGTGGAGGTCTAAACTACAGTGTTTATCAGGACTTATCAAGACTGGGTAAAGAAGTCAGGGAGGACGAGTGGAAGGAGGGAGGGTGGGTGGCTGGATGGGGGGTGGGGGTGTCATGTCTCCAGGCAGGGGGGGGGGGGAGGAGGGGGGAGGGGGACACGTGGATATGTGGAAGCCTTTGTGCAATAAGACCAGAGGGTTCATAAGACCGTGAGCAAATAGTCTAATGATGTTTACTTAGATATAAAAGGCCCCGTGTGTTTTGAAGGTGAAGGCATATTTTGGTCAAAAAAATATACCTGGAGCTGTGTTTTGTTTCATTCACACATGCTCAATACTTTGATTTATTGATTTTCAAAGATTAAAACACGATGCTGCACACTATGATGTCATTAGGTGACACTTTGACTAGATGTGTTACACTTATTTCAGCACTGTTCACTAAAATGGACTGCCACATTATTTTTTAGCCTTGTTTAAATGGTTTCACTCATTAATACTAGCCATTTCTCGTCTGTACATTAGACACACACTGAACACATCAAACAACTGAAGCACGATATATAGAATTCTGCAGAATTACGATTCCTTAAGTTGCCACCCTTTGCTTTATCGACAGTGCTGCAAACCCTTGGCCTTCTCTCAGTGAGCTTCATGATGAAGTCTCCTGAAATGGTTTTTACTTCACACTTGTGTGTTGTCACGGTTCATGAGGGGAATGCCAAGAGTGTACAAAGCAGTGAAGAGAGCAGAGAGTAAAGGTTATTTTAAAGAATATAAAATTAAAAATGTTTTGAGTTACTTTGGACGTGTTTGCTTACTACATTCCATCAGGGTTGTCAAAAGTATTGGAAATTAGATACTAATTGGTCCTAAAAGTAGTATCAAAACTAGATACTTATTTTAACGTAAAAGTAAAGTATTTATCAATATTAAAAAAAGTCACAATCACAGGACAGAAATGAACCTTTCCTGAGTCTCCATAGAATGAGCTTGAGCTGTAAGCCCACACAGACTAGTCTACGCCCATGGACCACTATGGATCCTACCTGGACGACTGAGGGATTACACAGGTATAAGGCCACACAGTGATACAAAAGAAAGTATTAAATCATAGGACTTTCTTTAGTGACCTTCTATTGTTTAAAGAAGAAGATTTTTTTTGTTATTATTATCATGGTATCAGAATCAGTATTGAATATCGAGTCTATTCCTTAGTATCACAAACAAGTTTGAAATTTTTGTATCGTAACAACACTGCATTCCATAGTTTTGATGCCTTCAGTGAGAATCTACAATGTAAACACTCATTAAGCAAATTCTGTTAAAAGTGTGTCCCAAACTTGAGCTCTCTGTAGCAGTGCTGCTGTTTTGAAACATGGTCCATTCTGAGTGGGACCCTTTAAAAGTCAGTCAGCTGCTCATCAAACAGAGGCCTATCACAGATCCCATTAGTGTAAGGACAGAGGACAGGCCTGACACCACTATGCTGACGCCATGACGCACATGTGTGTTCAGGCTAACAAAGGACTCTTTCAACAGCACCACTGTGGACAGAACCACACGCATCATGGTAATGTGTGGTTAAGCAGCATTACAGTTCAAGTGTTTAAATCAAGACACGACAAGCAACAAGGTTTTTTACACACACACACACACACACACATATATATATATTATATTTTCCCTATATATAATAGTATATATATAAAGTAAATGTGACTATTTTTTTTTTTTTATTTTTTTTTTTTTCACACATAAAAACCTGGATTAAACCTGGAATTTAACAAAGACTAAAACAAGACCAGTACTAATCTGAAATAGCAGGAAATATTGAAACACTTCTTCCAAAAATGGGCAGCAGAAACTCACATTTTTACATTGAGTTCTACCCATCTAACAAAAACAAATAAAGAATACAGAACAACCTGAACCAGAGCAGGGCCAAACCAGGTCTACATACATCTGGTCTCGGGTTCAAACCAGGACCAGACCAGGAAACTGCCATGTAATGTCCACAAATTACTGTGAAATGTCCCTATTGTGAGAATTAAAAAAACAACAACAACAAAGAAAATCATCCTTGACCGTGACGAAAGATGAGAGGAGCTAGCTTATGTTCTCCCATCTCCAGAGCAGTAACAGTGATGTATGGCTGCGTTTAGTATTTCGGCAGGACCCCAGGGAGCCAGTGGAGCACAGGTAACCTCCCCCCATGTTTAACGGGGGCAAGTGTTTCTCTGTGAAGGACACTCAGACTCATCACGGACAGTCCCTGGTAGAAGCTAAGAGCCCAATGACCCCTAGAGGTGGGACAGGTGGAGTTATATTGGCTGTCAATCATTCTGCACTCACTGTCTTCTAAAAGGGGGGAGCGGAGGGCAACGTCAGCAGACCTAGCAACCCGCATCTCAGCCCGGACATGTGACGAGACTGTAACCAGGTGAGAGAGGGCAGCTAGTATAGAACATGCTAAGGAATTCAAACGGATGGAGCTGGAGTAGCTACTCAAATAATAATTGAATTAAATTCACTTCTGCTTTTTGGGATGTAAAATACTTGCTTTGATACTCATGGGTAAATCATATAAATCATATGGATATATTTCAGTTAAAGAAGTCTAACTTCTCTTGTGAACTGTAAAATTTCTGGTCAGATGTGGAGAGGAAAATCTATACCTTGAACATGCATTCTTACTGTGATATAGTATTGCAATAAAAACATATGCATCTGATTAAATTCTAGATATGTCTAATGTCATACTGTGTAACATCCCCAGCAATACAAGACAATGTACTCCCTCACTTCTCCAGGAGTGGTCCAAAAAAAAAATGTTTGAGAGGTAGTTGTATAAGCAGTTTTGTTTTTTTTTTGCAATCTAATCAATTAGAAAAAAAAAAAGTGTTTGGACGACCTCTGGAATCTCTACATTCCAGGCAACAACATCCACATGGAGACAAGAAGGTAGCGGACCTGTATCAGGAAAGTTGTTTACTTTACTATCGTATACTAATGCACCTAGTACAATTTTTTAAGTTTTGGGTTTTGGGTATAAGACAATGAATTGATTTGATGACTGTAATTATAAAGAAAAATGCCTTCCTTTCACAGAATTATTTGCTGCACGGTGATAGGGTCTGATGTGAATCTCAAGGGAGCGCTTGATTTGTCCACCTCTCGACCTTGATGCGCTTGTTTCATCCATCACCACGCCAACAGTCGGGCAAATTGGAACATACACCTTGTGTGATTTACTGTACAAAAAAGCCAAGTAACATTTTTGTCCCATGTCAACTCAGCAGAGCAGATCCAACACACACAGCAAACATAAACAAATGACAAACTAAAGAAAAGAAAAAAGAAAGAAAAGTTAGTTGGACCTATAGGGTCAGAAAAAATATCCACAACAGAACAAAGAGACAAGAGCACATTATGACTGTTCTGTGCAGCATGCACTGGCTCCCTATTTCATTTCGGGTGCAATTCAAAATGTTATTGTGTTAAAATGTGTGTACTCTACGGGTCCTATTTATTTGAGGGAAATACTGCAGCTCTATACTCCACCCAGAGCCCCGAGGTCAGCTGACCTGCTCCTGCTGTGCCCAAAGCCAGACTCAAGACCAGAGGTGACGGAGCCTTTTCTGTGGCAGTGCCCAGACTATAGAAGTGCCTCCCTCTGTCTGTCAGATCCTCAGTCTTTAACACAGGTTAAGACTAAACCTCTTCTCCCTGGCATCCCTCCCCTTGGATGCGCCTTAGTCCAGGACACATCTATAGCCTGTCCGTCCATGGGAGTGGATCTCTCCTTCACTGTGGTTCTCCTCGAGGTTTCTTCTTTTTCCACTGTTTTGTTTTGGAGTTTTCCCTCCCTGTTTTTCCTTGCCGAGTGGAGGGTCTAAGGACAGGGGATGTTCTGGGGACAGTTATTCATTGCTTGTTTTCCGTTGATTAATCCGCTTGTCTGTTTCTGTTTCATTGTTGATTTTCTGTTGTTTAGTCAACTCTCATGTTCAGCCCTAAGAGGCAACTGCTGTTTTGGGCTTTACAAAAATATTGGAGTTTGAATTGAATTGGCATTAAATAGTAGGTAGACAGGATATCTTGGTGTTTTATTGTTCTTTCTGCATTGTATCATGTTATCTACATATTTGTTTCTTTGATGACTTTTTATGTGAAGCACTTTGGGCAGCAGAAGATATTTTGGGCTTTGCTATATAAATAAATTGAATTGAATCAATAATAATTAAATCCTAATAGATAATATCTTAATAATATTGTAAATTTTATAAATAATATATATGCTATCTATATATTTGTTATATGCTGATATATATATATATAGAAGATATTTATAATATATATATATAGAAATATATATAATATATATATATATATATATATATATATATATATATATATATATATATATATATATATATATATATATATATATATATAATAAAATATATGAATACACACAAAGTACTATTTCAATAACTTGGCATTTTCCACATATTTCTGCAAAGTGAATTACTAACAGAAACTCATTCTTCATTGACGGGCCTGATAAAAAATGCAGTTGTTTTAATAAGTGTGGAAGGACAGAGCTGAATTCCAGAGAGTATAAAAGATCGGCATGTATTATTGAAAACTCCATCAGAAGAATTCAAATGGAATTATGTCGGACACAAATGCAGAAAATCTGGTTAAGAGGCCGTCCAGTACAATGTCTGCTCCTCATGTGGAATCAGCAAGGACACATCCCACTCTCTTGTTATTGGACATTCATTTCCTTTAACCAGGGGAAGCTGAAAGTTTACTTTCACGTTAAACGGCAAAACCTGGAAATAAAACGATAATAGTCCATCAGCTTTGCACATTACAAATTAGGGTTGTCAAAAGTATCGAAAATCAGATAATATATGATTCTAAAACTAGTATCAAACCTAGATACTCATTTGAGCAAGTATTGATACAAAAAACCTGTGCCTTCACTGTGAGTGGGCTTGCATCTCCACAAACCTGACTTTCCTCCCGCTTGTTTCCATGAGAATGTTATTCTTTTGGCTATAATCTTTCACAGTATGGTTTAAAACGTATCTCTCTTAGAAAAAAGATCGCTATATCAGGCCGATATTTGGACTTGGACTTTTAGAGTATCGGCTATTGACCTTAAATCTCCAACTCAGGCTGATATTTTGTTTTGGTCAATCTGCTGCCTAAAAAAACACACACAAATTGCAGCGCTTATCGGCCGTCGATTGCTGTGTATTCTAAACAATCGATATTAGTGCCGGCCATAAAAAATCCCATATCGGTCGATCTGTAATCTATCTCCATGGAGAATGTTCCGAATTCTGTTCTGGTTTTAACTTTCGATTTCCATGAGGGATGTCAAAAGTATTGAAAATAAGATACTAAACGATTCTAAAACTAGTATTGAAATTAGATACTCATTTGAGTATCGATAGTGAAAAAAATGTTCATAGAACAGAAATGAACCTTTCCTGAATAGCTTTAGGACAGTCTTGAGCTGTAGCAGATCACATGGTAATATAAAAGAAAGCACTACCATTTAATGTTGAAAATCACATTTGACTGTATAAAAGTATTTTTCATTATCATCGTGGTATCAGAATTGGTATCGAGTCTACTCAGTATCGAAACGGAGGTTGAAATTTCAGTATCGTGGCAACACTATTAGAGATGGACTCATTTATGCATTACATATGTATATCTGTCACTTATCTGTTTTTTTATTTGAACTATTTAAAATCATCAAGTTATAATAATCAATATTTCAAATAAATAAAAAATCCACAGTTGCTATAGCATACATGCCAGGAAACGTTAATGGATAAATTCTCACTAGAGCCACTACAATGAAACACACCTTTAATAATAATAACACCCCACAGTTAATGATCATAAAAGTTATATTAATACAGGCCGCGGAGACTAGAGTTCAGTCATATGTAATTAGACACCAGATTACCGCTAAGTCCCTGTGAACCTGCCACCAGCCTCCTTTAATGAAATGGCACACATGTATCACCTGACGCTATGTTCTCCAGTCAATAAGAATTCATAATGTGGATTTGAAATCGTAAGTCTGGAGTATATGAAGAGTCCAACAGCAAAAACCGAGATCTCAGTTTTGAAAAATTGCCAGATATTAGCAATGATGATAATGTAAAGTGGGGGCATGGGATTTCAAATCACAAAACCCTCACTGTTTCAATAGTATTTTGGATTCTTAAAGAGCACATGGCAGGTTGGACTACTAATTTTACCAAAACACAGTTGACCATTACTTTTATGAATTTACAAAAAAATGTAAAAAATAATTATTCACACTTTGGCCATTTTTTTAAGTTCAAAATTTCATTTCCTTGTTGGAAATCATGACATCATGCTAAGGAATTCCATGACAGTTATCTGGTAAAACAACTGAACAAACAGTTCATCGGGCAGTTGCAACAACGGGAGCCGGGTAGATGGATTCTCGGCAGAATTCATGTTGCTGAACAGGTTAGATGATATTGCTTTGCTTGAAATGTTCCACAGTATGGCATTAAACTTGTGTATCTCAATGAAGACAAAAGCTGTTTTCTCAAAATGCATTGTTCCTCCATAAGGTTTAGCAGCGCCTACAACTTTAAAGCCTTGTATTTAACATGATTTTGATGAAACATACAGATTTATTGATTTATATAATTATAAGCCTGATTTGTTAACATCTTAACAGTAAAAATGAAGTAAAATTAGACTATTTAGGCAAATTTTCTTACAATAAATAAGATATCCAAAATCCCCTCTGTATATTTGTAGTATCTAATAAGACAACTTAATTAAGCAAGAAATTTAAACATGGCTCATGTTTCTGTTTTGAATGTCGATAAAATGGTCCATTTTGTCAGTTTTTACACATAAAATACCTTAACTTTATATGAAAATATTACATGATGAAAAGCTTGTAACATATTTGTTTCTTGCATTTGTGTGAGTAAACTATAGAAGTGTCAAATTCATAACTTAAAATTTAATATTGTTTCCTATTCACCTGCAGTGTCTCGCCTTATTGCAATATTGATCCGAAACAACTTATCACTAACAACAAGTGAGTTTTGAATAACGCCTCCTTTAACAAACACTGAAAAGAGTCCATCCGAGAGACTAACTCAAGGTCTGAAGTGGCGTTTTGTTTCATACTCTGCTCGCTCCTCTCTCTCCTCTGGCTTCATTAAGATTTATTATTGCAAATGTCACGCCGGTTAGCCTCTACGACATGTGCCAAGACCTTGTGTCAGTCCGCGTGTGTGTGTGAATGAGCACGTTTGTCTGGCCTCCATCACATGACCCTGCTCCCCCCCACCCCTCTCCTCCCTCTCTCCTCTCCTGAATGAGGATGTTCATGTTTGGTGTCTGTCTTTGCCCTTTTGTGCATCACGTCGACAGCTATCGGCCCCGCACAGAGATGCTATGTATGCCTGACCTTCGGGCCCCAAAGAACCGGAGAGCCAGAGGAAAGGGTATCGAACGGCCCTCCTGTCCCCGGCACGCCCTCATGTGTGCTGGGAGCGCGAGGAGAGGAGAACATAACATAACATAACAAGAAAAGATGTCTTCTTTGCAAGGAGAAAAAGATAGAGTGGTAAACAGCTACAGCATTTCTGAAGAGGCTAAAGAAACAGATAATCTCTGAAATATACCACCAAGCACTTTTAAAATACACAAATGACTATTATAAACATTACACAGCGAGCTATAATAGTTGGCATAGGATCCAGAATACACACTTTTTGACGAGCATGTGAGTCTGCTCAATGGTGAATCTCTCCAAATTCAGATGGGTGTGGTCGTCTGGTGGATTAGCCAATCAGGGACACGCATGGTCTGTATCAAAACAAATACAGCTACTTGCAAGGAAAAAAATCTACGGAATCAATGAAGCACTAAACTCATATGAATGAACATCTGTAATTACAGATTAAATATGCCAGATTGCCAGGAAAGATGTAATTTCCATCTGTTGTTCCTGGGGAGGTGACACAGTTACAAAAAAGACATAAAACAAAACAGTAAAAGGCCAGATTAAGTGTCCACAGACTTGGTTTTCTTTGATCCACAGTTTAAGGTGCAGTCTGAAAGTGGACAGAGATGTACTTTCTGTTATTGTCAGAGAAAAACTGTTCCAACTGTTCCTTTGACAGACAGCACAGTCTGTCCAGCGGTGGTGCGCCTGTGTGGTACCTCACAGTCTCCTTGAGCCATGGCCCTGGAGCTCCTTTGTTTCACTTGTGTCACTGAAATAAACAAATCTGATTCTGGTTCTGGCTTGAGACGCAACCAAGGATGTGGGGACCAGACTGATATCCCTCTGTATAAAAATACACAGATCATTCTACACTTGCCAGGCAACTATAATAGTGGTAAGATTAGAAATAATAATACTAGTTAAGTGGAAGGAAGAGTAAGCAAATTGAAAGTTGGTACAAGTTGCTGAGTAGATGGCAAATAACAAGTTTCAGATGGACTATGCATAGGTCTGTCATGATCATTTCCACATCCTTTCCACATACTTTATAGGACTATACTACTTTTGTCCATTTTTTGCACTTTTCTGCAGCTCACTTCCATTAATAATGCTGTCCATATAGAGTAGTTTCTTGGGAGAAATCCTGCTTCAGGGTTTTAATGTTTTCAGCAATATATTCTGCTTCAAAAGGTGTTATCATGACAGGCCTAAATATGCAAATTTACTAATAAAGGATTTATGAAATGAGGACCTGATTTTTGTCATATAAAGATGGCAGGTCCCCAAGATGTGAGTGTGTGTACAGATGTGAGTCCCCGCATTGTGCTTAATACCCACCCACACACTCAGCGCTCCACTATGGGCTGAGTCCCCGTCCAAAGCAAAGAGCTGTGTACTTTCTCCTTTCGTCTAAGGCCTATTAGACTCAGGATCGATCTGGTGTCATTAACAGAGAGTGCACTACGGGAGGACAGCGGAGGACTGGACTAGTACAGTAAAACCGCACAGAAAACAAGAGCAAAGAACAACAGTATTATTAATATGTTTTTCTGAATGCACAATTTCAAGAACACATTCATATTACTGGGTTTTAAATGACACCATAACCTTCTATAGGCCAAAAAATATTTATATACAGGTGGGGGCTGAAAATTAATATTGTTTAAATACTGATTTTTGTTGTAATACAGTGAGTTCTTGGCCCTAGTCACTAATAAAAACGATCAGGGTCAACATTTGTGAATGATTCTTTTCAATATGGGTAGGAAAATGTGGCTCTTGACTCGTCTGGGCGAATGACATCATCACATTCTAGTATCTGAAAGCTACCAATGCATCTTGTGGCTTTAATTCTCATTTTAAACGTGCTTTTGGTCACCTCGGGATCAGTACTACTCCCTCTGCTGTCAGCAAAATGAATAAACAATGGGAAAATAAAAAAATCAAGTTCCACCTATGTTTGTTGTGAACACAATTTGACTGCAGAATGAGTCTGGTGATGGTTTATGGACTTAAAAACTGCACAGGAGAAGTCTGAAATTTTACCTGTGACGCAACAAACCTGGCAAAATGCGAGCAAAGCATTTTTAAGTGTGGTTAATGAAATCAGAGTCGTAATCAAGCAACGAACAAATTGTCTCTTGTGAGCTTTAACCCAAATTATAATGTTACCTCATCAAAAACATATCCAGAGTCGTGTTTTGTTTCATTTCATTCAACAATTATTATTAATGTGTCTACATCTCCAAAGCTCAAAATGCTCTGTTCCACCTTGTGATGTCAGGAAGTGGTAGTTTTTAAGTTAACAGTTAATTTTTACCTCTTGTTCAGTAGAGTTTGGCAGTTCCAGGGCTGAATTCACCCAAATGATTCTAGCGAAGGTTCATGGAGTTTAAAAACATAGAGAAGCACTTCTTCACATCACATCATGACATCACAATGTGGAACAGAGTGTTTTCTGTTTGAGACAAGAGTGTTATAAAGTATTATCCAAAACCTTTGGCACAGGCAGCCATGGGTCAGGGAACAGGAGGGAGGGAGGAGAGAGTATCGATCGACTGAGTGAAAACATGAAGGGAGTGTGGATGGAAGGGTTAAGAGGATGTGCCAAGGATGATCTGAGGAGAGAGACGAGAGGAAGAGGAGAAAGAGGAAAAGGAGAGAGACAGGAGATAGGAAGAAGAGGGAGAGGAGAGATAGGAAGAAGACAGACAGAGAGAAGATAGGAAGAAGATGGAAAGAGAGGAGATAGGAGGAAGAGAGAGAGGAGATAAGGAGGATAGGAGGTAAGAAGAGAGAGAGAAGGGAGATAGGAAAGAGAGAGAGAAGGGAGATAGGAAGGAGAGAGAGAGAGAGAGAGAGAGGGGATAGGAAGAAGAGAGAGAGGGGAGATAGGAAAGAGAGAGAGAAGGGAGATAGGAAGGAGAGAGAGAGAGGGTAGGAGAGAAGAGAGAGAGGGGAGATAGGAAGAAGAGAGAGGGGAGATAGGAAGGAGAGAGAAAGGAGATAGGAAGAAGCGGGAAAGAGAGGAGATAGGAAGAAGAAAGAGAGGGGAGATAGGAAGAAGAGAGAGAGTGAGGAGATAGGAAGGAGAGTGAGGGGAGATAGGAAGAAGAGAGTGACACGGAGAGAAAGGAGATAGGAAGAAGAGAGAGAGAGAGGAAATAGAAAAAGTAGAGAGAAAGGAGAAAGGAAGAAGAAAGAGAGGGGAGACAGGAAGAAAAGAGACAGAGAGAAGATGAGAAGAAGAAAAAGCAAGGGGAGATAGGAAGGAGAGAGAGAAGATACGAAGAAGAAAAAGGGAAGAGAAAGGAAGAAGAGAGAGAAGCTAGGAAGAAGAGAGAGAGGAGATAGAAAAAGGAGAGAGAGAGGAGATAGGAAAGAGAGAGAGAAGGGAGATAGGAGGAGAGAGAGAGGGGGAAGGTAGGAAGAAGAGACAGAGGGGAGATAGGAAGAAGAGAGAGGGAGGATAGGAAGGAGAGAGAAAGGAGATAGGAAGAAGAGAGAAAGGAGATAGGAAGAAGAGAGAGAGTGAGGAGATAGGAAGGAGAGAGAGAGTGAGGAGAAAGAAGGAGAGTGAGGGGAGATAGGAAGAAGAGAGAAAGGAGATAGGAAGAAGAGAGAGAGTGAGGAGATAGGAAGGAGAGAGAAAGGAGATAGGAAGAAGAGAGAGAGTGAGGAGATAGGAAGGAGAGTGAGGGGAGATAGGAAGAAGAGAGTCACACGGAGAGAAAGGAAGATAGAGAGAGAGAGAGAGAGAGAGAGAGAGAGAGGAAATAGAAAAAGTGGAGAGAAAAGGAAGAAGAGAGAGAGAGAGGGGGGAGACAGGAAGAAAAGAGACAGAGAGAAGATGAGAAGAAGAAAAAGCGAGGGGAGATAGGAAGAAGAGAGAGAGAGAAGATACGAAGAAGAGAAAGGGAAGAGAAAGGAAGAAGAGAGAGAAGCTAGGAAGAAGAGAGAGAGGAGATAGAAAAAGGAGAGAGAGAGGAGATAGGAATAAGAGAGAGAGAGAGGGGGAGATGGGAATAAGAGATCACGAGGGGAGAAAGGAAGAAGAGAAGAGAGAGAGAGAGGAGATAGGAAGAAGAGAGAGGGGGGGAGATAAGAAAAGGAGAGGTGAGGGAAGAGAGGAAAAGAGAGAGATAAGGAAAGGTGAAAAGATAAAAGAAGAGGACGAGAGGGGGACAAGAGGAGAGAGAGTGGGAAAATAGGAGAGGAGAGAAAGGAGAGGGGAGGGAGAGAAGAGAAAGAGAGTGGGGAGAGAGCAGGAGGGGAGGAAGAAAAGGAGAAGCGAGGGAGAGAAAGCGGAAGGCGGGAGACAAGAGGAAAGAAAGCGAGGGAAGAATAGGGAAGTGAATCAAAGAAAAAAGTAGAGAGGGGAAGATAAACGGAAGGGAGGAAAGAAGAGAAGATAAAAAGAAAAGGAGGGGAAGAGAGAAAAGAGGAGATAAGTTTCAGAGAAAAAGAGAAGAGAGAAAATGGGAGATAAAAGGAGAGAGAGAGTAGGGAGAAGAAGAGAAAGAGGAAGACAGAGGGAAGTGGTGGAGAAGTGAGATAAGAGAAGGCTGGAGAAGAGAGGAGAGATAAAGGAGGAGAGAGTGAGCGAGAAGTTAAAAGAAAATGAGGCGAGAGGGAGGGGGGGGGGAAGAGAGGAGAGAAAGGAAAAGAAAACAGAAAAGAGGAAGGACGAGAAAGAAGAAAAGAACTGAGAGGAGGGAAAGAAGAACGGGTAAAAGAAAAGTAAAGAGAGAGGAGGGAGGAGAAGAGGCATCCCTAATGGCCTCTCCTTTGTCGTCTCTCATTTGAGCCTGGTTTGGCTTTGACAGGTCGGGGCCCTTCTCCCGCCCTCCCCTAACCTGGGCGCCGTGGTAACAGATGATCATTCCTTCACTCACCCCCCCCTTTCCCCCCCTCCTCCCCCCACACAGAGAAAGGGGGAGGGGCAAGGGGGCAGTTGAGATTTGGAGACTCCCCCGCGTGGGATTACATCGGATTATCCCGCTAAGACGTGGCACGGGCGAGCACTGTAAAAACACGGCAAGAACTTTACTGTAGAAGAAAAAAATGTGTGGGGACAAAAATAAAATAATAAAATGAATAATACAAAGCAACTGCTAATTTCTCATTAAAAAAAATTCAATCAAGAAATCCAACAAAGATGGTGAGAGGGAGGCTGTGACAAAGCGATGGGAAGGTGCTATATTACACATAATGGACTCTTGTGAGCTTTAAGTCACGTTAAAATGCTGTTATCTTCTCAAAAACAGACCTGGAGTTATGATTTGTTTCATTCACACATGTTTGATTAACGCTTTATTATTGATCTGTCTACATCTCCACAGCTCAAAATGCTCTGTTCCACCTTGTGATGTCATGAGGTGGTAGTTTTCAAGTTAACAGTTACATTTTACCTTTAGTTCAGCAGAGATTGGCAATTCCAGGTTGTAAATCATCCAGATGTTTCTAGTGAAGGTGCATAAACACAGTGGAGCACTTCTTGCATCACCACATGACATCACAAGGTGGAACAGAGGGGGGTTGAATAATAATTACTCTGGTTGCTGCAGCAAAGTAGTTGCAAGGTGATTTGTACATTTTATACTGGACACTCTTCCAGTTCAACACTAACCATCTTACTGTGGAATTGTAAAGTAAAGTGTCAAAGTGTCATGCTTGTGGACACACCAGCAGTAGGTCCTTAGGGCGGATTTAAACCAGCAACCTCCTAGTTAATTGAAGAATGCGTAGCCACAATGAAATCCTCCATCATACTGAAATCTAATTAGGAGAAATGTTTTCTTATCTATCACCATTTTTTAAAAGGAAATAATTTGTGTAGCAAACAAATGAAATATTGACCATATTTACTGTATATAAATTACGTTATGAGCAAATACATTTTAAATAAATCAACTTGAAATTAACATTTTTGCTTTGGATCAACATAAAAAATGTAAGTGGCAAAAAGTGACACAATATATTTTATTAGGATTAAGATAACTTTTTCTTTGATTAAACAATTATGCCGGTGGCCGTGGTCACATCGATATTTGACTATTACACTAGGTGCCCTTCCTGTCAAAATCTTACTGTGACTGGAATGGGTAATGTGGTAAAGTGTCGTGCTTGTGGACACAACAGCAGTATGAAC
>JAIEZT010000084.1:5762908-5782908 GCA_019594935.1 Periophthalmus modestus
TTTCTGTTTGAGAGAAGAGCCTAAATATGCAGGATTTATGTGTTCTACATGTGTAAATGAAACAAAACATCTCCAGGTATGTTTTTGATGAGGAACCAACATTATAACATAGATCAGAAAACAGTGTCATATGGGCCCTTTAAAATCCTGACTATAGCTAGCTTGAATTACTGCTGTGATGCTAATTTGTCCTCTGATGTCTTCACACTGCCATCTCCAATAAATGCCCACCATGACACCTGGACTGTCCACCTGCAACGTGCCATCTGGACTTCCTCATTACCCACAAGCCCCGCCCCCACACCCCTTTATTAGGAGGAGGAGGGGCCGCTAAATTTGCCGTTAATCACGACTGTGCGCCCTATATGGAACAGGTTTGAACAAGCGCACAGGGGCTATGCTAAACACTATGCTAAACACTAGCAGGTCTGCGGGAGTGCTACGAGCCTGAGATGGATGAGGTAAGCAGCGGAGAGAGGGAATAAAAGAGAGAAAGAGGGAAGAAGAGGGAGAGGGGGAAGATGACAGAGAAAGAGAGAGAAAAGAGGAAAAAGAGAGAGGGAAGGGGACAGAGAAGGAGAGAGAGAAGAGGGGGGAGAGAGAGAGAATAGGATGGAGAAGGAGAGGGAAGAAGAGGAAGAGAGAGAGAGGGAAGAAGAGGAAGAGGGGGAAGAGGACAGAGAAAGAAAGAGGGAAGAGGAAATAGAGAGAGGGAAGAGGATGGAGAAGGAGAGGGAAGAAGAGGAAGAGAGAGCGAGGGAAGAAGAGGGAGAGGGGGAAGAGGACAGAGAAAGAGAGAGGGAAGAGGAAAAAGAGAGAGGGAAGGGGACAGAGGAGAGAGGGAAGAGGAGGGAGAGAGAGAGAAGAGGATGGAGAAGGAGAGGGAAGAAGAGGAAGAGAGAGAGGAGGAAGAGGACAGAGAAAGAGACAGGGAAGAGGAGAGAGAAGAAAGAAGGGAGAGAGGGGGATGAGGACAGAGAAAGAGAGAGGGCAGAGGAGGGAGAGAGAGCAGAGGAGGGAAGGAAAGAGGGAAGTAGAGGAAGAGAGAAGGAAGAGGCTGGAGAGAGACAGGGAAGGGGACGGAGAAAGAGAGAGGAAGAGGAGGGAGAGAAGATGATGGAGAAGGAAAGAGGGAGGAAGAGAGAGAGGGAAGAAGAGAGAGGGAGATGAGGACAGAGAAAGAGAGAGGGGAGAGAGAGAGAAGAAGAGAGAGGGGGGATGAGGACAAAGAAATAGAGAGGGAAGAGGAAGGACAAGGAAAGAGGGAAAAAGAGGAAGAGAAAGAGGGAAGAAGAGGGAGAGGGGGAAGATGAAAGAAAGAGAGAGGGAAGGGGATGGAGAAGGAGACAGGGAAGAGGATGGAGAGAGAGAGAAGAGGATGGGGAAGGACAGAGGGAAGAGGAAGAGAGACAGAGGGAAGAATAGGGAGGAAGAGGACAGAGAAAGCGAGAGGGAAGAGGAATGAGAGAGAGAAGAGGAGGGAGAATGACAGGGAAGGGGACGAAGAAGGAGAGAGGGAAGAAAAGGGAGAGAGACAGGGAAGGGCCAGGGATGGAGAAGGAGACAGAGAAGAGGAGGGAGAGGGACAGGGAAGAAGAGAGGGAAGAGGACAGATAAAGAAAGAGAGCACAGAGCATCATGTCTGTGGAGGTGTGCACTACTTAGCGGCATCTCTGCAGCTGTTCGCGGTCGGCCAGAGAGCCCCGTTTATCTCTAAAACACTGTAAGTACACCTGTGTAATGCAGACATAGAAAATAAAAGCTTAACTGATGATTTGGTGAGATGGTGTGTGGTTTGGTGCATCGTCATAGCAACAACCCTCCAAGTTCAACCCCCCTCCACCTTCTACCCCTCCTGATTTAAGAGAGCGTCAAGCCATACGATTAATATGGCAAGTTTGTGGAGCCAATCCCACCAAAATGACTACACGACACCGCAGAATTTTACATGTGTCACTGATTAAGCAAAATAAAACTGAAGAACGAAGTAAGCACAGAGCAGTGGGCGTGAAAACAGGTGCTGATCGCAATGTGGCGTCTTCCAAAAACAATTTCAAAAAGGTAAATGAAGAGGAAACAACTATATACAGTTAAAAACTCAAACTCAAACATAAAAATACATAATAAGTCTGCTTTATATTATATTTCTTTTATTAACTAAGAGTCTAGGGTTAAATAAACCCCTGCCCTACATTCAAATTCTAGTTGCAAGCTATTATGAAAAAACCCAAAGTCACAAATGTAGCAGTCGCAGATGTACTTTCCCCCAGAGAGGAGCCCTGTCACTGGGCTGTTTTAAATGGCTCATGACCACTGATGGATGACCTGACTTCTGACTGGAGTGAAGGACGAGCAGAAGGTGAATGGATGTCTCCACACCCCTCACTCCCCCTTTTTCACTCTCTTTCTCTCTCTCTCTCTCTCTTTTTCTTTCGCTCCATATCACTCTCCCTATCTCTCTTGCAATCGGTCTGTCTCTCTCTTTCTAACTCTCTCTCCTTCTCCCTCTTTCTTTCTCTCTACTTCTTCCACGTATCATTCTCTTTACATATCTCTCCCCTTTTCCCTCTTCGTCTCTCTTTATTTCTCCTTCCCTCTCTTTCTCTTTCTTTCCCCATGTCTTTTTCTAACCCCCTATTCTCTCTCCGTTTCTCTCTCCTTCTCCCCCATGGTCTGTCTATCCCTCTCTCTCCTCCCTCTCTTTCTCATCCTGTCTCTCTTCTTCTTCTCTATGTTTCTCTCTCCCTTTGTATCTATCCGCTGTCCTACTCTCGCTCTTCTCTCCCCTGCCCCCCATCTCCCTCTCTCCCCATCGCTCTCTACATCCCTCTTTTTATCTCTCTGATGGCACCAGGCACCAGTAAATTAAAGAAGACCTATTGTGTTTGTCTCTGCTTTATAGTTATAATCTATGACGCCCGTGGATCATTATGTTAGAATTTGCACAGTTTGAATCACATTAATAAAAAAACAAACCCACTGACTTCCATGTTAAAAAACTGATGGCCAATGGGAGCAGTATCACCAATTATAAAATATACTGGAGAACAACATAAGTAGAGAATAGTGGGCATATGCCTGTGACGATGAAAATGAAGGTTGAGCGACAATAAGGCGTCTTGAAAATAAGCTCAAACATGCACGGATCACTCCAAAGACAACTTCGGGTGAGTAAATGGTGAGGGGAAACAACTACAACACTTGATTTTGCATAATAAGTCTGCTTTAAAACTAATGCATGACACTACCAGACCAAGGTTTGCCAATTAAAAAGGACCATTTTTGAGTCTCGCAAAATGTCACTGATTTGCACTGTTGTTTTGGATTAGTGCTTCACCCACAAACAATTTTTTTTTAAATCAAATTCAGCTGTATGAGCATATAAAACATTTTTTCAATCCCACAACCTCATGAATCATGTCACTGAGTTGAATTTGCAAACGCGACAAACAACGGCTGATTAATTGTACTTCTGAAACACTCCACTTCTCAAAACAACATAACATGAAAAGCTAACGTTTTAGCAGAAAACTGGACATTATTAGCAATGATCTTACAGTGAATACAAAGTAATGAATGGAGGTGAGGATGGTACAGAGGAGGGCACAGAGCCGCCTGTCACAGTCTAGTACTAGCAGCTGTCACAGGCTAACCACCACAGAGCCGGGCCTTGTCTAAAAACGGACAACGGCAGTCAATTATACAACTGGGTAACATTTCTACAACCGACTTTAAAGGTACACCACGGAGCTTTTCTGTGTCTGCCAATTGTTTGTTTCCATGAAGACGTTACCGCTTTTGTCTGAAATGTTCTCGAGTATGACTTCATTTCCATTGAGACAAGCTATTGATACCACAAAGCTAAAGCCTCGTTTCTACTGTTTCACTTCGGAGCAGACTGGTACAAGTGTCTCCACTGTCTAAAGTGGTACAAATGACAAAGAAAATCTGCAGCTCGCTAGTGTGATCTGCAGCTATCCATCGGGAGCAACAGCTGCACTGCTCTTTGTTGTGTTATTGCGACGTCAGCTCCCATTGGGCACTGCAGTTTTGTAAAGCAGAAGTCAGCGCACTCGTTTCTTTTATTACGTTGTTTTAGATAAATATTGTGATTTAAAATGTCCAAAATATAACATAATGATCCAGGGTATTATAGATTATAACTTAACAGCAATAGGCCAACACTTATATTCAAGATAGAGTTTAATGCTGTACTGTGGAACTTTGCAGGTAAAGCAAAAACATCTCCAAGCAGGTGATGAACCCTCCATCAGAAAAGCTACATAATGCACCTTTAAATATACCAATTTTGGTTCCATACTCAGAACTGTAAACTTGGACTAAACCAGGACTAAATTGCGTATAGTTCTAGTACTACTGGCTAAATAAACAAACTAACTAACAAACTAATAATAATAATGAAAAAAAAACCACACACACAAAACTTTATATGGGAACTAATTACTCTATGGCTTCTTGATGCATCTCCCTTATTTTTTCTTTCTAGCTTTTATTTTTCACAGCAAGTTGCCGTCGGTAACCACAGTATTGCCTTAAATAGATGCTAATGGATCAATGCTGATGTCAAACAGAGCAGACAGAAGAGAAAACGCAATTATCAGTGAAGTCGGACGCACTTTATTCTGAGTTTTCGAGAAATGCATTACCTAACAAGCTGCCACAGTCAGAAGAGAGAGAAATTATATCCTCTTTTCAGAATGAAGTTCAAAGTTGTTATCCAATCACAGCTGGTTAGTTTTGCCCCTAAACCAATTACAGTGCCCTGTCTCCTCTTTTTAATTCAGTTGTTCTAGCAATAAACAGTCAATATCCAATCTCCTTCGCAGCAGCAAAAAACACCAGCCTCCTCAGCCTCTTCTCCACATATTAAACATCTAAACTCCGCCCACAATCACATTTCAAATAGAGTTGCTAAACTCTGCAGTACCTTGAAGACTAAAAGAGAAAAGAGTGAGGGCAGAGGAGGGGTGGGATTTGGAGGTATATGCTACTGAGCCTGGATGTAATCGGGGCAGTCCTGTGTGATGTCACATAACACTTGAAATTGCAATGGCCACGCTCCAAAAAATCATTCAAAGTGCAGAGACAATGTAAGCACACAAAAACATTTTCTGACAATTTATGCAAGAAAATAAAAGGTGTTTCCAAGTGATTTCAAATGTGTCAAATAATAAGTACTGTGGATTGGATGAGCTAGGTAACAGTTATGGTATTACCTCTACGTATGCCATATCTGCTCCCCATGTCCAACCGAGAAGTAAAATGATAAACATCAGTTAAAACTTCAAAGAATCAGTTGACAACGTTTTAGTAAATGAGTCATATGCACTTGAAGCTAGTTCTTGTTGACATGCATTCTGACCAGCAGAGGATAATGACTTTAGATCATATCTGCCGTTTTATAATCCAGTGAAGCCGAGCAGTCAGTCAAGACAGCATGAGCTAACAGCATCGGACAGGTTACAGTAGGCTTGTTGTCCCATTATAGCGCTAAAAGACAGCCTAAAGGTATCTAGTAATTCAGCTTTAGACATAAAAATGTGTAACTGTAACACACTAACCTGAATATAACCACACTTTTGCAAGAATAGATAAGCGACTCATTCACTTGATCCAGTTATTATTATACAAACACTTTTTACTTTGACTTTTAAACATACCCTAATTGATGTTGTCACCAAGATAAAAAAAATACCATGCTCGCAGTAACACTAATCCCAGCAAAGATTTGGTACAGACCCTTTGGACAGAATACTAGAACCTTTAAGATGTTTGGATACTATTTAAACATCAACAATGTGAGACACTGAGGAACTTCTTTTTCTTCAGCAGAGGATAAATGACCTCTTCTCCAAAGAACCTCATTGTACCTCCATTTTATAAAATAGCGTATTAATCTGAATGGAAGCAGCGTTAAAGGCCCGACTTGGGTAGTTCCACAGTGAGGCATTGTGGTGGTCACTTCTATTTTAGCCTAATCTCATTTCACCTCCTCCTCGTCACAGTGCACAAAAGAGGAACTCTAATAGGGTAATGACCGTGGAAATGTGAAAAAAAGAAAAAAAAAAAAAAAAAGAAAAACAAGGTTGATAAGGTGAATTAAAAACTGCACGTATTCGTTTTTGAATAGATACTGTTGTAAAGACTAATCACCAAACACAAAGAGCGAATTTGAAAAGTCTGGTCTAGAAATGTAAGGTAATTTTGGTGCTGTTTTAATAGGAAAAATCCATACAAAAGAATGAAATGAAAGTACAGAAGGCTAACCCCACATGTGTTGACAATAGCCATGCTGCTAATTGGCCTTTTCAACATACCTCAATCTTCACTGTCGCCAGAAGGGGGCATCAGACAGCTAATCTCATCTTAAAAAAAGTTTTCCAAAAATTAAATAATATATCTTGCATTGCAAAGATACAAGATTTTTTTTAAAAGTCCCAATTAAACATTATATATTCGACACTAGTGAGTGGCGATACCAGTGATATTAGTTTCGATCCAATGCCATGTTATACTATGGCAAATATTTTTATGTGGATCCAATACTGATACCAGTGACTTAGAAATTAAAATGCAGTTAAACTCGAGTACAATATATTATCTCGGCAAATATAAACAACATATTTTTTTTTTTAAATAAATAAATATAATTCTTTTTTTTTTTTATTAGTATACATTTTTTTGCATGAGAATCAATACTTTTCTATATCAATACACCAAAACAGAAATGAACCCAGGCCAAAAACGTACTAAACTTAAAGGTGCACTATGCAACTTTACAGTGGGGGTTCATCCCCAACTTGTCTTCATGGAAACTGCTTTGCCTCAAATGTTCCACAGCACAGCATTGAATTGAGTTTGCATTTATTTAAGTGCAAGTGACTACTAATAATACCTTGGAAAAACATGCATTCTTACAATCAGCTTGATACATTTAATGCCATTTTGCGTAACATTCCAGGCAAAGCAATGATATCTCCATGGAGACAAGCAGCTAAATCTCCACACAGCACCTTTTAATGCAAAGGTGCAGCTATAAAATGCTTCTCATCTTATAAACTGGACAGAATGATGCATGAATTTGTTTACTAGTTTGATCTGAGCTGAAATCCCCGACTGCTTTGGCCTAAACACAAATGTAAACACCGCAGTGCGTATGCTGTAATTATACACATTAACAGGCTTTATTCTCACTAATTATGCTAACGATTAGTGCTCTTTCATTTGTTATTCAAATACAGCTCCATGGTCATTTACACAAGCCTTATGCACTGGGCATTAGTGGCACAGTGGTAGAGCATCCACAAACTGGAAGGTTGGTGGTTGTATTCCAGCTCCGACCAGAACCAGGTAACTGTAGCCATTCATATAAATACACCCTATTCTTTATCATCTTACTGTTTTTTGCCACAACCCTCGACCCAATCTCCACCACACCAGCAGAACCACCTGCCTCCTCATATATATATGTGTATTTATTTTTTGACCACGTCACCCACACTTGGGGTCTTTGTAAAGGCGCTGTACCTGATTGAAAAACATCCTAACATCCCAATTATTCACTACAATGAGTTTATGAGCACAACTTTCAGAGGCCAGAGTGGAGTTTTGCTAACAACCACCAGCATGTTACCTGCACACTTTATGATTCTCTGAGGATAAAATTGTGTTATAACTAGACTACAAACAGAGCACAGCAGTCTCATTGTGACCCTAACACCTGCAAAATCCATGTTCTGTGTGCTTGAGTCGTGTGTAGTGATGTGCCCAGGTCCAAGTTTATTACCAACAGCAGCGACAATAACAAAATGTGATCGGACTCGTCGAAACCAAGACAAATCCAAATCCACTTGACTACGAGACAGGACCAAGACAATAAAAAAATGGTTTCCAGGCCGCTCTCCAGACCAAGACCGGTCTCAAGTGCCATGACACTACATTATGGGGACCAAAATTTTTGGTCCCCACAATGTAAACCCTTTATCATTAGATCAACAGTATGGTTTCAAGTTCAGATATGAAAAAAAAAAAAAAAACGGTTAATGGTAGGGCTTAAATTAAGGTTAAGCAATTAGTGACTATGGTTAAGTCAATGTAATGTCCCCACAAAGCGTAGAAATGTGTGTGTTTATTTGGTTGAGATGTTATTGCTTTGTCTGTACACCATTCAATTTCTTGCATTTATTCAATTAAAAAGCATCTTGAAAAACAGGCACTCCCCACAGATCTGACCTATTGGCAGCACCTGTTTTTTCTCCATGGAGATTAGTTTAATGCCACATTGTGAAACATTCCAGGCCAAGCAATGACATGTAGATAAGCAGGTGGCCTACCCCCAACTCAAAAAGTGTCATGGTACACTTTTAAATAAATACAAATGTGTAGGTTGCAGTCAAGAACTCACACTTGTAGACATAACTTAAAAAAAATAAAAACCCTAAAGTATGTTTTGTTTTATGCTAACACACTTCTGCACCAAAGATCTACAGTGTATTTCTTGCAGTCCTTGATACTAGCTGTTGTCTCTAGAGAAGGAAATAGACTGACATGAGCAGCTCTTCTATACTTTTTCCCTCCCTGATTGCGCTCGATAAATATTGCATCATGGGAACAGTGGGAGAGGAAACAAGGAGAGGAGGAGAGAGGGACATGAGGAGGAGAAGGGAGGAAAATGTTTGAATTTTTACTTACCTGTGTTGTCTGTCATCTTAGGTGTTCTGGCCAAATGAGTGCCCAGGGAGCCGGAGCACCTTAAGAAGGTTCTGGGCCAGACAACTGTGTGCTGAGGAGAAGGGGTGTCCTAATATTTTAGCTTTTCGTATCTAGTTTGTTTTCTATGGTTAACACTGATAAATTAATAAAGAGCTCTATTTTTTGTAACAGGTTTGATTGAATAAAGGGTAACACCTTTTTTGCTAAAGATAACTTTTAATAGTATCATTGGATTTGCTGGAACGTACCTGTGCTGCAGTGTGAGAGTAACTAATTAAGGGAGGTGCTCTGTATAAGGAGCCAACCTCAGTGTGCTCAGAGAAGGTGCACAGGCTCTTACTGCCATGCTGGTTATTTTTGTAAATGTTCTTTGGTGTTGGTAATAAATGCCACTTGGGTCTGCATTGGACAAATAGTCTCAGCTCTGCTCTGTTCCTCATCAAAATCACTAAGGTCGCTATCCGGACAATTACAATTGAAGCAGGAGCCAGTGCAGAGACAGGGAGAAGCAGGGCAAAGCTGACGTGATAAAACCAAGGTGCAAATGGGATTACTACGCTTATTATGAAAGTTTCTGCCCAGGAAATAGACCATTCCCCTGGCTGTAAACAAATGGTACAGATAGTTATGATCTATAACCAATGCAGACTGTTATTTTACATTTTGCTAATTTTAAAGAAAAATACTGACCTAAAACAGGGTCACTGACTTTCGGGTTTAAAAGTGTGGAGCTGATTTCTGCTTACTTTCAAGACAAAAGGTTTAAAAGGTTTGAAAGGTAAATAAAGAGGAGGAGGCATGAAATACGAGGCTGAACAGAGCAAGGAGAGGAGTGGAGGATGAGAAAGATGCAGATGCAGTAGCGGAAAGAGCAAAAGAACGAAAGGCGTGAGGAACAGATGTTGGTCAGCAGCCTGGTGACAGGCGCTTATGGTGTTGCAGACACACATATAGAATACTACACATATGTAAACGGACATGCTATCAGACATGCTTTTTCTGCAACGAAAACTCTGCACGGAACATTAAAACTCAGGTTATGTAATGTAACTCTGGTTGTATGAGCTTGGGTATGGCTCAGACATGCAGGGAATGATTTGGGTTCAGGTCTGGTTTGGATAGTACACATGCTGTTTTGGGCTGGGTCAAGCTACATTTTTTGGGCCCAATCTAAAATAAAAATTATGGCAGACATGGTTTAGAGAGCAGAGGATTTTTTAAGAATTTAAATCAAAATGGCTGTGCGACGCCATCATGACGAGTATCACAGTCAAATCAAAGAGCAAAATAAGTGAAACAACATATTTTCAGAGAACTGACTCAAATGCACCACAATAAAGATGACTCCAACAAGCATTGGTCACTCAAAACACAATTGCAAGAGTATGAGTACTGAAGTATGAGGCTTGTCAAGTCTGTAAAATGCATGGAAGTTCACCTTATGAAGTCACAAGGTGGAGCTACTAGATTACTAAACATGTGAATGAACCAAAACGCAACTCCATTAGGCCTATATTTGTTTTACATAAGGAAATCACATTATAACAGAATTACAAAGTCAGTTTAGCAAAACATTGGTTTCGTTTGCACGTAAAATTTAAGTCCTAAGACTTTATTATGATTATTATTATTATGATCATGAGCCAGAGAACGACCAGGAAACGGTGAAGCACTTCTTATTAGACCCCAGCCTCAGTGAGAGAAAGAGACAGGAAGAAGGAGAAGAAAGGAGCATGTGAAAGAGAGATTAAGAACAAAGAGGAACTGAATGTCTATTCTATTGTATCAGTTACATGATCTCCATGGTGAACCTGAGGGGAGGGGCTTGAGACTTTGAGAAAGTCAGCTCAACTACAAACTGTAGTTATCTCGCGATCAAATTTTTACTTGTGACATGACAATCCAGGTCAAATGTGAATAAGCAATCTTAAGTGCTCAAAGACGACAACTGGCAACCAGCATAAATAATGCAACATTACAAGCAGCATGTATATATATTTATGTATATCAGGTATATTTTATACATTATAATAGCATTAAAAGCTCAAAAGAGTTAATTTTGCATAATATGTGTCCTTTAAAATCATCACATACACACAGACGTTTGAGAATACATTTCCAACCTGCTGATTTATCTACAGTGCTATATTCTCTCACACAAATGCTGTTGTTTTGGAGCAGCCCACATTGAGACAGGCTTGTACATTCATTTACATGTACAAGTACGGTAGCTCATTAGGACTAAACTGTATTCCTCCCACAGAGAGGCTAACTGACTCCTGCTCTACACAAAACCTCATTGACATTTTCACTCAGCAGTTTATGTGTGAAGAATCGACATATGTGTTGTAAATGCTATTGTGTCTAAAACAAAAGGTGAGACAATTAGAATGATTTTCCTTAGAGCGTATTCGTAGTATTCCTACAGTGCAAGGTTTTGTGATACAAGTACAAGAAGTTAGTTGAGTTGATTTAATGAGAGAAAAATGGTCTATAATATTTTTATGTAAACATGCCATTTGGTGTTAATAAGTAAATGCCCATTATGATATTGTGGTATTGCAATATCACAAATGCCACCAATTTGAGATCTGAAATTATCATTAAAGTGAAGCCAAATGGACTTTCAAAAACACAGAGGAGCACTGGATTATGTCTGTGTATCTTTGAAGCTCTCCATAATGGAAATCTCTTACTGTTCTATATTATTCTGAAAACAGTGTTAGACAAATGTTTGTGATTGGGGATTTTCCGAATTAAAAATGAGACTCTACAAATCAAATAAATAAAAAAAATTAAATAATATAAATACAATACATTAAAATCTGAAAATAAATAAAAAACTAATAATAATAATAAAAATAAAATAATAATAATAATTAATAAATACAAAAGTTAAAAATATATACATAAAAATCTGAAAAACCACCCTCCATTGTAGCTGCCTATCACGTTGCTGTATGCTTTGGCTGCACAGATGTTGTCCTCTACCTTTTGCCTTTCCATTCCCCTCTGCCACCTCTCCATGTTCGTAATCACATTTTTCTTTTTTACTCCTCTTTTTTTTAAGTGTTTTGTTCATGCAGCCGTCTCATCGTATTGCCTGTGTCTTGTTGGCGCAGCAGCAACCTTGAAGAAAATGGATTATAGATGGAAAGGGGAGAGGAGCATAGGGGGTGGAGAGGTTTTGTGCACCTTTCAAAAAAAAAAAAAAAAAATTCTAAAATATGTTTTCCAATCCAGCTTTCAGACAATAACAAAAATAACTTGAATCCAACTTGAGAGCTTGAATGAACACGCAATATTCAAGCACGTGGAGGTTTGAAATCACAAGTCAAGTCTCAACAGGAATCGTCTCCACAGTAAAACTCAACCTAACAAAAAAACAATGAAAGAGTCTGTGAATCATCCAGGGGTGATCCAAGCTAGAAAAGGTGGTTTAGTTTAGTTTAGTTTAGTTTAAAGGACAATCTACAGACACATTAAACTCATAATAACAAAGATGCTAGTTTCCATCTACTGTCATCTGGACACTGTTCTTCATTTTAAAAAAACAAATTAAATCTTTTCAACCTTAAAACATGGAAATACACTTCATTGAGATTCAGGCACTGCACATTAATACTGCATTAATATTAAAGCGAAAATAAATTAAACTACATAAATTTTTTAGGCTGCCCATAATGCTGAAACTTAAGTAAATAATACAACAATCATACTGTGTTATTTAAAGCAGTACTGTGTAACCTTTTGGCGATGACATGTCACCTGTGATTCCTTAGTTGCGTAGGAACATTTCAATTTTATGTCGTACTGTTATAGCCAAAAGAGCAACATTTCCACGGACAAGGCCCTCCTCCAGGCCAAATAAGAGTCAGGTTTGTGGAGATGCAAGCCCACTCACAGTAAGTCGGTGCAAATATCCAAAATGAAAACAACACACAAACAAAAAACTCCAAAAAAACCCAACATGCTTTCATTTTATTTATTTATTTTGGTTAAAAAGTTACACGTTGGAGCTTTAAACAATCATAGCTAGTTTGGTAAACAAAATGAAAGCTTGTCAGCGTGCTATATTTCTAAATGTATTTATAAGATTATTTGTCTATAACGCTTAACAGATCCCTAAATAAATACGATTACTATCCTCCTCTCCACTGTGTCCATGTGACTTTCGGTGTATACACTGTACAGTATACTATGTGTGAGGGTCATGCATAGCCTACATGTATGCTACGCTAACTTGTGCTCCCTCCTGCTTCTATTTATAGGCCCAGGGCTAAGCTGCTTGTCCACAGCCTGAAGCTAATGGTCACCACTGCCCCTCTGACCCACTTTCCACCCCAGAGACCCCCTCACTCACAGGGGACAGCGAGCCGACCATCTGCCCCCGACGCCCACATCGGCCCGGATTGTGCCGTATCAAAACAAAACACCAAAACTAGCTAATGTCAAAAAATGTGTGAGAAAAAACAGTTACAGAATACTGAATACCTGCATTAAATGTATTTTGTAATGTATTCTGTTGAATGGTCAATCAGAGAACTATATTCTGAGAACTTAGATTACTTTTACATCACATCACATCTGAATTTAGAGTAAAAATGCTACATAGGGTTAAAAAAAAGCTTTATGTTTGTTTCACTGTTTGTTAACCATTTATTTATCACTAACTAGAGATGGAAAAATTACACATGCACTTTTTTCTCACTGATTATGAAGCCTAAATTGTGCAATAAAATACCACAATGTACTGACACAGGAAAGTAACTGTATTCTATTTACCACCAAATAAAAAAGTAGCTGTACCTGAATACAGTTACTCAAAATTATTAGAGATTCATTTGTAGAGCAGTGTCAGTTTTGTTGACTAAAATATTTTGGACGTAGTTTTTATCAATATCATGTTATAGCTGATGATCAAAAGTAATCCTCATCACTAAAACTATGACTATAATTCCATACATTTTTGCTGACTAAAACCATGAAAGAAAGTAATACTTATAATGCACTGGACTGAAAACATCCAAAGCGATTTGCAGTCATTCATTCACTCCACGCTCGTGGTGGTAAAATACTATTGAAGCTGCCCTGGGGCAGACTGATGGAAGCAGGGCTGCCAATCTGTGCCATTCTCTCCTTCAACCACCACCGACACTCATGTACACACCACATTCATACTACACAGGATGGGAGAAGTGCTTTGCCAAAGGACACAACGACAGCTTCGGAGTTCTGATGAGAATGGGCCATTGACAAGCAGGTATTGACATTTTTAGCAAGTAGCAAGTTCTGTCAAATGACAAATATTTAAATGAAATGAATGAATGAAAGGATGACTAAGAACATGGTTGAATAAAAATATGTTCACTAAAACTAAAAATAATTTCAGTCAACAGACTGAGACTCTTCTTGGTCAAAGTGAACACTGTTGTGGAGTTGTTACTCACCTACTATGATCTGAGATTTTGGATTTTGTTTAAAACACAACAGCCCATTATACTACTGTCCAATGTTTGAGCAAAGAAAGGCGCCTGCATCAATATTTTACCATCTTGTGTCTTCTCCAGTCTGGTGTGACAGACTGTGGGAGAGTGGCTGGTCTAGTCCTTTAAGTAAACATGTGGAGTAGTAGAGATAAAGTGATTTCTGCTTACTTTCTCAAGTTACATTTCTTCACATACAGACACTTTAAACACACCATTCCACCTTGTGATGTCATCAGGGAGTAAACCAGGAAGTGTTGTGTTTCATCTGTGTTTCTAAGCTCCATACACTTCACACCGATTTTATTCTAATCGCATCCAAGCTCTAATTGCTAACAGCTACTATTTTTAACCTCATTTAAACTGTGTCACTGCTCAGTATGCTAGCAGGTGAAGTTTTGACTTCCTCTACGAGCAACAGTGGCACTTCCTGTATATTTTAAAACCAGAATGGTGAGTTTTTACTTGTTTTTCCATATGCATTTGTTGAAATTCTACCAATAATACCAACGCTAAATCTAACCAAAATGAGATAAAATTTAAAATTTTTTTTTAATTCAAGATACAAAATTTGACCTTTTTTCATACTTTAGCCTAGATTCAATTATTTTTCACTGCACATGTCTTTTTGCATTTGTTTATGAAATGAGCCAGTGAATCTACCGCTTCTTACTCTTCCCGGGGAGGCTAAGCTAACTCACGCTAAATTGCACCCGCTCCATATTTTTGGGTTTGTGCATAAAACATTTAACGGAAGGATGAACTCTGATGTATGTAGGCCAGTGGGAGAGAGGGGGAGAGAGGAGAGGGAAGAAGATGGAAAAAAGGGGGAGGAAGAGGGAAAGAGAGAGGTGGGAGAGGGATGGAGCGAAAGATAAAGAGGAGGGAGGGGATAGAGGAGAAATGGAGAAAAGAGAGCAGGAAGGGATGGAAGGTTAGAAAAAGGAAAGGGATGGAAGGTTAGAGAAAAGGAAGAGGGGAGAAGAGAAAGAAGAGAAAGGCAAGAGAGAGAGATGAGAAAAGGACAGTTAGATAAAGGGAATAAGACAAGAGGGAGAGTGATTGAGATAGAGAGGATTGAAAGAGAGAGGAGATGAAAGAAAGGAGAGAAAGGAAAGAGAGTGATGGATTAAGAGTTTGTTGTTCAAAACAAGAGAGAGGGAGTGAAAGAGAGGAAGTAATAAAGGGAGTGAGACAGAGAAGGAGAAGGGAGGGGAGAGAACAAGATAAAAAGAGAGGGATAAAAAGACACGGAGAGAGAGAAAGAGGGAAAGGGGAGAGGAAGGTTGAGAGAGAGGAACAGAGAAGCGAAATGAAAGAAATAGAGAGAGTGAATAGATATATTGACGGGGAGAGAGAGACAGAAAGAGATGGTGAAATTAGAGGCTATACTTTCACTGTGCTTCATGATGAAAACAACAAGGGGCCAGGCATAGAGAGATAGATGGAAGTGGGGAGAGAGAGATATAAAAAGACAGGGAGAGAGAGAGAAAGGGGGAAAGGGGATGAGGGGAAGTGAGAGAGAGGAACAGATAAGCAAAGAGAAAGGGACAGAGAAGGGAAATAGATGAGAGAGAGAGAGAGACAGAGAGAGAGAATAAAAGAGAAAGAGAGAGAGAGAGAGAGAGAGAGAGATAGGACGTGGTTTGGGTTAAAATTCCCCTTGTTTTCTTATACTTGGTACATGCATCACTTATGCACTTTACTCCCTTATATAAGAGCCTGCGTACATCCACTGTGTGCTATTCCCATGGTGCTATGCTGTCTGAAATCATACAGCCATGTGCTAGCCATGCTAAGCTAATATGGAATAATGAATGGCCTTGTGTTATCCATATCAATATAATGTTCACTGTAAGAAGCTAGCTACAGGGAGAAGGAGCTGTGCCTTTTAAATAATTGGCAACAACCTGGTACAACTGCTGCAATGCGTATTAGAGTGCATGTTTGAATAGTTTTATCACTTTTTAATTGTTTTATTGTAGTCATAATTAATCAAACACAGTGTCTATGTTTACATCGACCAAAATCTGATCTTTATCTGATTTACAGAGTCATCAGATTATTGAGATGTTATGTCTTTATTAACTATAGGAACTATGTGTCCTGCTTTCTTTTATTTTAAAAAGGTCCTACAATCACAACTGAATCTGGGTTGCCAGTTTCTTAATCTGCAGATGGTACAAGACACGTATATGTTTTCTCATTCTCAGTATATGGACAGGCTTCATGTGAAACCTCCAGAATTCACTCACTGAGCTGCAGAGACTGCACTAGACGATTGTCTGCAGTGTTTGGGATTTAGGTAGTGACCATACAGATCAGAGAGTCCTTTCAGGTTTAAACCAACAGAATTTCAGCATTGAAACTGGCAACCCACATGAAAGACCCATGACAGGCTCAGTCTGCTTTCTGATTCAAGTTACGACGTTAAGAAATTTTTAAACAAAATCTTACACACATTTCCTTAATTTCAGTCCTGTACAAAAATATCAAATACTTTATACTGAAAATGTAACCCCTTAAATGCCAGTTTTAAAAGTAAAAATCTGAGTGGTACAAGTGTTTGAGGGATACAAATGAAAATAGTATATTTCAGTTTTTTTAATGAATAACCTCCTCTGGTTATATATAAAGGCGGTGCACTGTAAGCCTGCGTTACAGTAAACACACGGGTGAGTGCTTTCACAGTGGAACATTTGGCACGGCTCACTGAAGACTACCAAAATAAAGATGGCTGTCCCCGTAGCCTGCAGGAGAACATGGGCAGAAGACACAGGAGTTTACTGTCAAATTACAGGACACTCAGCAAAAGTAGGCTACTGTAAAAGGTCTTGTTTTGTAAAATCAAACAAAAAATATTTCTAAATGGAAAAAGCTACCTAATATTTGCTACAGAATCTATTTCTTTACAAAGTCACGTACAGTATAGATACATAAATATACAGTAGTGGTTAGCAGGTTTCCACCATCCTGAAGATCAGAGGAATTCACTTCTGTCGTCACTTCCGTCAGCAAGACACTTCAGCCATGTCTCCTATGCAAGAATCTCATGTGTGCATGGGTTGTATGGGAGCTAAGCTCATTTCGGCCAGTCTACATCGGGGCAGCTGTGGTTATAAAAACGCTTTATCACAACCACGTGTGGAGAAGTAGAGCAATGCATTTTAAAGTGCTTTGAGTGTCTTGGAAGGTACACGAAATCCATGGCATTGTTTTGGGATTTGAGGTTTTTAAGCACCAAGAAGACTATATAATAATATTTTTATGTCACAAATGTGGTGGAAATGCAGTACTGTGATTACAAAAGGAACTGACATTTAAGTAATTTACTGAGAAATAAAAGCACTTCTTACATATTTTGCTGTTTTGTTTAATTGCGATTGCTCTAAATAAAGTAAAAACTGCTGCTTTGGGTTAAAATAAAAAATGGCTATTGTAAAAATGTACAATTTCTCACATCAGGCAAAATAAACATTTTCACTTTCACTGATTTCCGAGTTGGTCTGTGCAACGCGATTACTTGCGTGAAAAGACTCTGTTCTAAAAGTACTTATATGAACCAATTGTGAAACTAAATATTTTTTCCATAATGATCAAACCATATTATGATACACATTTCTTATTATGATTTACACAATACAAAACATAACTTTTCGAATACTGAACAACATATATAACGTTATCTATTGTATGGTAGGAGTGTCCCAGTGAAGCATACTCCTCATCCTCCCCATGATTCAGCAGTATGAGAGGGGCCCAGATCAGATTGAGTCTGCAGCTCCTGTCTCCAGAGCCCTTCTGATGTGAGAGCGCAGATAGCACACCGCTGTGTACATGTGAGCGTTAGCATGCAGCTAGTGTACGCTCCTACAGGCACTGAACATGGTACATGATAGCTCCAACACGCATACGAAGACAGAGAATAAGGATGGATTTAGTGGCAGCAACACGCATTTCAAAAATCGTGTACACATGAAATAACATTACTTGCTCCGACAACCGTCCACCACTGCAGCAGAGCCGTCAGCCTCTCCATCTCCTCCTCTTCACCATTAGCGTCTCGACCCGTCATCTCCCTTCATCCCATTACCAACGTGCACCAAAGGTAACACGTTTCTATTGCTTTATTTAACTGAGATAGTCCCATTGAGGATCAGAATCAAGAGAGTCCTGGGTCCAGAGAGAGGAGCCTGTTGTACATGTTTTAGTGGTAGGGGAAACCAAGGCTGACATGGGAAGAACATGCAAACTCCAGAAAAAAAAAAGATTACAGGTATTAAACTGTCTATATGACTGAAATGTGTGTCATGATTGTTTGCCTTTTCCCAAACACTCAATAATGACTCAATAACACTAATATAAATCCAGCGTCAGCCAGGTTAGTGCCACAATACACGAGTGCGCTGATATCTGTATAACACTCTCTATGGTTTAGCCTTCTCAACAATCTTAAAACATGCTTTTTTCCTAACCTGATGACTTGAGCCCCCCTTCCGTGCCCTCTCGCTGCAGTGCATGTAAGTGTGTGTGTCTGTGTGTGCCTGTGTGTGTCTGTGTGTGTCTGTGTGTGTCTCTGTCTCTATGTCTGTGGCCTTGGGAGGTGAGAGACAATGCGGTCCCTCCCTGGTTCTTCCACCCCCGCGCCCCCGCAAAAGCCGGCTCCTGGGGACGACCAAAGCTGCCCAGACTGTGACAGCTCCCAAGTGTTGATATGTCAATGTCAACCTTAAAATGTGTGTCACTGTAATCGGAAACACTCCTGGGGACGACCTCGCTCGCTGCAGCCCTCCCACACGCCACCGCTCCACAATGCACCAGACTCGCGCTCCTATACAAAAATACATACATCTAATATACACGCACAATGTAGATCTGTGGACACTGTGTTCAGGGCTGGATCTATAGAGAGGAAATCGGGCGAGCTTTTCAGAATTATGGAGTGACTTATCCAAGGACAGATATTCAATTTTCAACTTATAAATTATATAATAGGTTGTGTTCATGTTGGTGACTTGATTATGTCATGATTTCAGATGGAGGTCTATAAGAGGTCTAAGATAACTCTATGGGAGATTCACCGTTTCTGAAAGAAATATCCAAACTTAAACTCAGGTAAAGTTACTTATTATTTAATATTACAGTCAAAGGAACAACAACTCCATGGAAACAGGCATGCAGAAGGAGATGCAAGCCCTCTCACAGTAATGCACTTCTTCTGCTTCTCTACCTTTTCAATGCAATGTACACAACTATAAAAACATTATTATTAGTAGTATTATTTAATTTTTTTGCATGTATTTTTGTCTATAAAATTACATACTCTTGCCTTAAAGTGCAAATGACAGGTTAGACTACTCATTTCACTAAAACATTGTTAGCATCATTATATTTAAGGTTTCTTGCCTAGTTTTTAAATTTTGGTCAAGTTTATAATTCTGCTTCCTGGTTGGTAATTCCATAACTGTCACTTAGCAACAGTAATGTTGTGAAGTGCTAAAACACAATATTTATGATTACACTGATAAAATAATAAATTGATGTTTAAACTGTCAGAAAAATGCCTGCCTTGTGCATACATTATTTTGAATGGAGTTGATGACACAGAGGGATTCTGTGTAAGAACTCACTGCTACTTCCTGTATTTTTTATTTGTTTTTTTCAACTTTTCTTCAAAAATTTCCACTTCACTGATTATTATTTACCACTGGTACTATCCCACCAAACAAAGTCAGAATTAGAAAAACCTGAAAACCTGTCATGTGCACTTCCTCCATTTTG
>JAIEZT010000084.1:5787908-5819816 GCA_019594935.1 Periophthalmus modestus
ATAATAGGCCACAGCCCTTCATTGTGGCCAAAGTACTTTTACATGCTGTAGCAGCAACACGTACTAATAATGGATATGGGTGATGGTAGTTGTGTACTGAGGTAACCATTCTGAAGTATTTGTACTCCATTAGATATCAAGTACTTCTGTGTTTAAAGCACATATGACAGATTTTCATGTCAGATGTTCTGTCCAGGGACTACAGGTGGAAATTAGTCTCATTACTATAACCTGACACCATACATTTTCCTGTTTTTTAAGGTCAGTGTAATGTTGTGCACTGTCCCTGTCCAAATAAAAGCATACCATACCATACCATACCATACCGTGTTTTCTAATTATGACTTGGTTTGGTGGGTTAATGCCTGTGTTAAATATTTATCATAGTTTTATATCAGTTCAGAGGCAGTTTTGGAATAAGTTTAGGGAAAAAAGAAAAGTACAAAACTACAGGAAGTAGGAATTGAACTGAATCCCTCTACCTGTGTCATCAATATAGAAAACTCCATCTAAAATGCAGGGACAATTTTCACACAAGGAAGGCATCTTCTGGCAGTTTAAACCTTCATTTAATAAAACAGGTGTTGTCATCTATTTTTATTTTTCAGTATGGTTGCTAGGTAACACTTATGGCATTACTTAGGTCAAATCTGCTGCCTGTGTTCAACCAGGAAAAAAAGGAAAGATTTTTTTGTAAAATCTGAAATCTAATGATGTTGATAATGATTTAGTGAAATGAGTAGTCTAACCTGTCATATGCACTTAAAGCTGCGATACATGGTGTTCCCTATGTACAGGGTCAGAGGTGATTGACATTCCTATCTCTGAGCAGCACTGATTTTCTGGCTTTGATTGACAGCTGACATTCCGAGTGTCCAGAGGAGATGTGTCTAGCCCTCAGGCCAGGATTTTCCCGGGATAATGGCCTTGGAAAAGGTCACTGCAAGCCCGGGAATGATGAGGGCACGACGGGAAAATCGAACCAGGCTTTGGAAGATTATAGGACATGTGGTTGGGTTTAATAAAATGAATGAGAGAGGAATTTGATGGTTGTTGTTGAAATTGTTTAAAGTGCACATGATTTTCTGGGGGAGAACTGTTTTTGCAAAATGAGTATAGTTAAAAAAAAAAAAAAAAAAAAAAAAATTAGACCCATTTTGCTTTGTCATGTTGGTAGGTCATTTTGTAAGCTATAAAACATATATTATAGTTTAGGTTAATTTCTTTCCTTGCAATTGATATAACTCAAAGTCACTATGGGGAGAGCTGAATCGGGCGCTATGGGGTAAGTTGATCCACCTCTGTTACCATGAGAACCTATGGCAAGAAAAATATGAACAATTATTTTTCAAAAATAACAAAAAATGTTTTGTCTGAGTGTGGTAGACACCACACTGAATTGAAATGATTTATTTAGATGCATTTTATGTGTATCTTTAAGGTAAAATTTCAAACAGATCTTTGGGGTTGCACAGTTACAGAAATATGAAATATTGTATTTTTTTTTTCTGTATAAAACCTCACTCAGGACTATTTGAAAATTATAAATGCAAGTTTTTGGTCATTTTGAGCCACAGGTCAGACTTTAAACCTGTGGTTCAACTTACCCCAAGACCTGGGACAAGCATATTGTCATAGAAATAAGTTTGTTGATCAGCTGATGGACTCTCATGTGGCGCATTTGGAATGAATGATGTGCGGTGAATGTGAACAAGACCAACCCAAAAATAAAGTAAACTAAACTAGACCTAGTGTGCATGGGGTTGCTCTACAGAGCCACTCACATGTGAAAACCACCTCAGTCAGCAGATTACATGTAAATAAACAGCGGTTAGCAGTATTTGGTGTATCAAGTAAACTACTGTAAAAGGCTGAAAAAGAAAGTTAAATGTTTATTTTAAACAATATTATAAAGTTAGTACATTGTCAAAAACATACCTGCAGTTATATTTTGTTTTATTTTTTACTACATTAAATAAATTACATACAGAATTAAGAATGAAACTTATTTCCTTGTCAAAAAGCAAAAATGCTCTGTTCTACCTAGTGATATAATTTAATGGTCCAGAGAGATGGGAAAAAAATACTGAAACATGATACAAAGTAATATTTACACGATTAAAAACCAAATTTGAAAAATATAGGACCTTTAAAGAAACATGATTTTAATGGCTCTTATTGCATTAGCTTGGATACTAAAACTGCATTCAAACTAAACGGACAAAGCTCACACCAGTCCACCACAGTACTATAAAGTATACTGTGACAAAAACATTCTAAGTGACTTCTCTTAGAGTATTGTTTTCATATATACCACTGGCATTAATTCCATATATGCAAATCCGTCATGGCAATGGCATGGAAATAGAAAGCTAACTAGCACCCCACGAGGGCAACAAACCACAGATTACTAACTGATTAAACACATTCCATTATACAAATATACCGTCTTAAACATGTTGGAATCTGAAAAACAAACTTGTGAAATATCCAGCCAATATGACATCGGATAAGCTATACGGCCCGACAGATGCTAACTGTGTGGGAGGCGTTCACGGCACTCTTTCCAAAGTATTGCGTCGTGTCGTAATCCTTCGGAAAATCTCCCAGTTTGTGTGCTAAAGTTTGACGGATAAGCACCAAATCCGCGTTCCATATGATCAACTGATGTATACAGCGATTGAGAGAGGAGAGGGGAGGGGGCATTAGAAACACTGGTGATTACTTTGAGGTCTTTAGCTGTAGCTAGCGTGGGCGGGCTTATGTCGAGAATATAGATGGAAGTTTAAATGAGGAGGAAGGGGGGGGGGCATGGTTAACATCTGGATGGGACGCCACATCGGTTCATTGCTCCATACGCATCTGCACTCCTGCCTGATTTGCACTGGGGGGGGGGGGCTGGGGGGGGGGGGGGAAGCGAGGGGCAGGGGTTTTCTGAGCGGTTAGTGGTTACTGTTAGCCCGAGCTCTCAGGGTTCAGCGCGCTCGCTTTGTGTTCTCTGACCTGTATTTCTATTTCAGACGCATCTATTTACCAACAAGCCTTGAGATGTGATAACACAGGTGCGAAGAGGAGACGGGCAAAAGACGAATGGTGACATAACCCTTAGGAGTTTGACCTAAGTATACTTTGCAAGAGAAAATGAAGCAGAGCCATTTATTGTATTAGTTTTATGTGCTTTTAAATGTGTTAATGGGTTGAATAATTATTAAAATCATAATACGATATAGGAATAGAAAAAGACTCATACATATATAAAAGCATGACACTAAAGCAGACATGGGCAAACTACGACCCAGGCCACACACGGCCCTTTGGGCTTATTAATCTGGCCTGCCGAATGTGACCAAATTATATTTGATAAATAAATTATTAATTTAATTAATGCATTTGGAAAACAATTTGTACCATGAGCCTTGCATATTCATGCTTTGCTACATGTTACAGGCAAAATCTCTAATGTAATATAAATATATACATATCCTGGCCCGGATTCAAAATTTGGTTCCAAAATTTAGGGTTCTAAATTTTAGAACCTTGTGGCCCGTGTGTCAAAAAACTTTGCCCACCCCTGTACTAAACTACACACTACAACAGGACTGTCAAACTCAAATTCACCAAGGGCCAAAATTAAAAGCTGAGACTAAGTCGTGGGCCAACTAAATATTTATTGAAAAATTTCAACAACATTTGCATGTTTTTCAGAAGGGGTGGATTAAATTTGAGTGAGACGACAGGTAGCAGATGCTAATGATTGTCAACAGAATTGGTGGGAGCAAAGCATTCAGGAATTCGTAGTATTAGCGATGCATGTGCTATACTGGCACAGTTGCTGGCGGGCCAGCTCTTATACATATTTGATATGATTTCGTGAGCCAAATATAATTATATCAAGGGCCAAATTTGGCCCGCGGGCCTGAGTTTGACATGTCTGCACAAACCTGTAATGAAGTACAGTAGGTTCATTAGTGGAATACATGCTTATTGTGATAACACTCTGAAGGGGAAGTGAAGGGGGGGACTGAGCAGGTCAAAAACAAAACTGAAACTTATTTAACCTTTCAAGACAATGGCAAGACGAAGTTCAAATCTGTCTTCAAATCGTCTTGCCATGGATCAGACCTGGATGACTGAGGGTTTACACAGCTTTCAAGACAATGTTTTCGGCGATTAAAGCATTTTCAAAACAATAAAAGGAAACACGGTCAGAAGTGTAATACCCCGTCTTAACTGTAACAGCACTGTCTGCATACATTTCCTTTAAGTCTGAATCTGAAACGCAAACTAGTACATTTTTGTGGTCTCATAACGCTCCTCTTGACCCCGGTTCAAACTCTCAGATCACCTTGTCTGTTTTATGGTTGTGTCTGAAGGTCCCTCTCTCCGCGTGGGTGTTACATATTTGTACAGTCGCAGTACCGCTTTATGCTCCCTTGTGTGGGGGCCAGCCGATAACCAAGGGGGCCAGTTTGAGATAGGAAGGGCTTTATGAGCGCACCTTTGAACATCCTTGGTCTTTTCACCACCATAAAACAATAAGAGGCACTCCCCGAGGTTTAAGCACTGCAGTTAAAGAGCCTGCGAAAATGTCCTGTCCCCTTGAACTCTTGGAGGGAGGGGTAAGGTGGAAGGATATGAATGGGGCGAGGTGGAAGGATATATGAAGTGGTGTGACCCTGACAAATGGGCAAGGAGAAGATAGAGGTTTTTATGATGGACCTGAAGACTTCTGTTCACTGAAAAGCAAGACTGGAGGGAGGTACTGCAGATTTTAAAGGGTCTATATGATGCAATTTTTGAGATCTTTGCCTCTTCAAAACTAACATTCAGGTTACTATGCATCATCATTTGCTACAGGATCCACCTCTGATGCTTATTCCCACAACATAACGGCACTATTCATCGCATCCTTGTCGTAATGAACACAAACAAACCCAGTCTCTTCACCTCTACCACTACATACCCATCACCACCGTCGTGTTTACACAGATCTGAGCGCTCAAACATGCTTCGCTAGCTACGCGGTTAGCTAATGACGCCTTTAGCCCATGCCCCACGCTCTCCCTGGGCCTGTCGATGTGAAGATGCCAGCAGGCTCCTCTCCACCACAGCAGGGTGTCAAATACTGTAAACAAAACAAATAGTGCCTCCGCAGGAAATAGGGACAGTAATATTAATTGTTGCCAGGTCCTCGTAGCGATCCTCGTAGGGGGGGTTTAAATAATGAAGGAGAGAGAGCACTGTGTGTGGAGTTAGAGTATACCTCCTCCCATCACATGCACACTAGGAGAAATAAGTTGTTATAATGTGTGTACAATTGAGGTCATTGTAGAGATAAACACGCCAGGTAGAAAAAACAGGAGACAAGATGGTAAAATTATGTGAAATTGACAGGTGTGGTTAGATTTGTTTTCAATTGGTTAAAGGGACAGTAAGGTTAAATTTTTCATGAAATTAAAGGCACTTAACCTGTTTTTATTGTCTTAAAAATATTAAAATGGAACAGAAATTAATTAATGTACGACGGAGTATAAGGGTCAGTTAAATAAAATAAATTATGTGGGCGCTACGAGAATAAAGTTGTAGCATTTCGACATTAAAATTGTAATTTTACAAGAATAAACTCGTAATATTTTATGAGAATATAGGCTCCTGTGTGTGAATGAGTAGACTAGTGCGTTATGCGTTATGGAGAGTTTGGAAAAAATTGCGACTTTTGTGGACTTTTGAGGAGCTGGCTGGAAGTGATCGGCCGCAGGGGTGAAATGTCCATGTTCCTTGTTAGAGTGTGTGATAGTGTGGGCTAAAAGACACAGTATTTCATTGTGAATAAACCCCAGCTGAAAGTATATCCAAACAAAATGCTCCAAACTCTCCATAACGCATAATGCACTAGTCTACTCATTCACGCACAGTAGCCTATATTCTCATAAAATTACAACTTTATTCTCATAAAATTACAACTTTAATGTCGAAATGCTACGACTTTATTCTCGTAGTGCCCGCATAATTTATTTTATTTAACTGACCCTTATACTCCGTCGTATAAATGGTTTGCAGTGGTCCAAAGTTATTCCTTACTTTTCTAATAATCAATTATTTACTTTCTAAGTGATTTTACCTGTAATGCTAACGATAACTACCATAGCATTAAAAGATATATTGTAAAACCAGCCCTTAGGATCAAAATAAGTCCGCTGTGTGCTCTCTGCTTCTAATTATACAGTGCTTTTATCTGCCGCGAACCAGCTAGCATGCTAGTTGTTGTTAGTTGTGGTGTGGCTTAAGTTTAAAAAGTGCTTATATAAGGTCAATATGGTGACTAAATAGAACAGTTAACATTGTGAAAATTAACAATAATGTGTATTTTAAAGGACTTTTGAGTAATTTAAATACGATGTAATTGAATAAACGCAAGCTTGACAAATGCCATGCCGTGGAACACTCCAGTCAACGCAATAACATCTCCATGGAGACAAGCAGAAGAGTTACACACTGCACATTTAATCTAAAGCTTGTACCACCTTTTACATAAACAACACAATACAGTCTAAAGACCACCAAACCACCAGCCCTCGTCTACCCTTAGCAAGTCTCCAGCACTCAGACGCCTATGCTAGCCAGCCATATGCTAGCCGCCTGCCTGTTGTACAATGCAAATGTCATATGCTAATGTCGTGTGCATGTTTAATGTGCTTTCCATTAAGACTCTCCTGACCTGACCCAACTGAAAAGGGGCTAAAGAAGCTCACCTTTTACATGAGAGGTACTCACAATGCGTACCATCGGAGTGTAGCAAAGTTCAAGTGTTTTTATCCCAAGTACAAGTAGGACATATACTGCCCCGTGACATCTACGCACATGAGATAAAAAATGTACAAATGAAGTGAGCCCTAATGCGTAACATTTCAGCCAGATAACAGACAAGAAGAAAAGCGTTTGTTTAACTGCGGGTGTCGGTATTGTTAAAAAATTCTTTCTTTGTCGTGAGGGTTGCCTTCGCCACAGAACTGACTCATAACTTGGCTTGGTGGCAGAGATGCTTTTTACAACTAAAATATTTGGGTATTAGGTCTATTGCTTCTCATAATGGACTTAAGCTCTAATATTTTGTCAAACGAAATACCAAAATATAGCTTCTGTGTTTCTATAGATAGATGGAGGAATTAGCATTAGCCACCCATTTGTATTTTTTTGGCCAGCTGACAAGCACTTCATCAAATGTGAGTGAGCCTTGTAAAGAAAAATTACAGAGTGGCAGCATTTAGAGGCTAATCTAATGTTGCGATTAGCACCAAAATGAGCATACAAGCTAATGGTGAGTTACATTGCTATTTAATTTGAGCTGATCAAAAACTTGTAGGCTAACATTTACCAAAACAGTGTCCATACACCACCGAACTAAACACGTTTTCTTCATTATAGGGGCGACAGTAGGTCAGTTGGTAGAGTGTTGGTGGTTCGAATCCTGCTCTTGATGTGAACATCACAGGTAGAGTGATCCAAACCATTGATCCACAGGCTGGTGGTGCAATTCCAGCTCCCACAGATGAATGCTGTCATTGTATCCTTGGGCAAGACACTTAACCCACCGCGCCCCCAGTATCTGTGTACACTGGTGAATGAATGTGTGTGTGAATAGGTGATTAGTTCCTTGATGTAGAGAGCTTTGAGTGTCATGAAAGTGGAAAAGCACTACAAAAAAAATTTATCATTTACCATATATAGTTATTGTTTTCAGCTTTATATTAACTCTAAAGGCAAAATGTCTTTCAGTATGCACTGAAAGCAAGGATGAATGACTTATACCTGTTCCATACATTGACATTATAAACTGTTTAAAACATTACATTCAAAAAACGTATTAGGGCTTTAAACAATTAGCTATCGCGGTAAACAAGCAATTACAGACAAAGAAATGCTTATCCGCCTTATCTCTGAATATCAAAATAAGCTGTAAACACATCTTTAAGCACAATTCGTGTTTTGTTTGGAGTTTATGCTAAAATGCCCTTGAGTCTGACAGGTCAAAATGTGGGACAATTTGAAAGAAAGGACTTATTTATGAGAAAATATGTACGATTTCACAGCATTTTCTTGAGACTGAACTGTGGACAGATCTCGGTGACGTAAGATTATAACAAAAGGATGCGACCGTCACTGTACTCAGCCCTACTGTTAAGGCTATAGAATATTATGTGTGATTTTGCCCCTTATAAGAAGCTGGTAATAACTCGGTGTGAATGGGGAAAAAGAATGAGTTAACCAAATTACAGAGCGATTGGAGCAATTACCGGGGTAGCAGAGTCCTCATCAGCGCTAAGCCTTTTCAAATAGCCTATCACTGCATTATAGAAGACCTGTTATATGGAAAATTAGAATAGGCCGTAATTACAAGGCTGCGGAGATCAGAGAGGTATAAAAAATATGGGTAATTTCGCGACTGACGTTAAAAGATGTGCTAAATTAGCCCCTAGTCCCGTGTCAATAGAAAAGGTTTGTTTTTTTAAAGAGCTCATATTACGCTATTACCTTATTCTGATCTCTGCTCTAATGTTTCCTCATCACAAACATTTCTGGAGTTGTGTTTTGTTTCATTCACGCTGAGTTCTTCTCTCAAACAAAACGGTCTGTTCCATCTTCCGATGTCACTTGATAATACAGGAAGTGCTCCACTGTATTTTTAAACTCCATTCACCTTCACTAGAATAGTTTGGATCATTTCAGCCCTGGAATTGCCAATCTCCTGAGATCCAGAACACACACTTCTTCAGTACTTTACAAAGATGTGAGTCTGGTCGTCGGTGAACCTTCTCGTTTTCAAATGGGCGTGACTGACAGGTGGATTAGCCAAACAGGGACATGCATGGTCTGTATCGGGGAAAAAAAGGAAATAACATCACATGGGACTGAAAAACATTACAGATGAACAAAGCACTAAACTCACATTAATCTGAGATGAGATAAAATAGTTTTTATGTGTAAATCATAGGTGACAAATGAGCTCCTTCGTTTCACACGTGACACTGAAAAAAAATGAATCTGACTGGACAATCTCATTTGACCGGGCTTGAGACACAACAGAGGACATGGGGACCAGACTGATATCACTCTGTGTAAAAAATACAGAGACATATCATTCTGGATGTGCCAGGCAACCCAGTTTCTATCGAACTAAAGGTAAAAGGTAGCTGTTAACTTGAAAGCTACCTCTACATAATCACGAGGTGGAACACAGCATTTTGAGCTTTGGAGACGTAAATAGACAAGGCCAATGCGAGTTTATTTGTATAACACAATTCATACACAAAGTAATAGTGCTTTAGAGAATAAGAAAGAAATTTAAATCGCACAAATCAAAACATCAAAAAATAATCATCATAAAATTAACATTAAAACAGAAAAGTGCAGAATAAAAACCTTTTGAGTCTGGATTTAAACATTGTCAAAGTAGAGGCCTGTCTCACATCTTAAGGAAGACTGTTCCAGGTTTTAGCTGCATAAAACTGAAACGCTGATTCTTCATGTTTAGTCCTGACTCTGGGCACCAGCAGGAGGCCGGTTCCTAAAGTCCTCAGAGTGCGGGATGGTTCATATGGCACTAACATGTGGGAAATACTTTGGTGCTAGGCCATGGAGAAACTTGTGCACAAGCAGAGCTGCTTTAAAGTCTATTCTTTGAGCTACACAAGCCAGTGCAGAGACCTAAGCACAGGACTTATGCACTTGTAGTTCCTAGTTCTAGTCAGGACCCGACCAGCAACATTCTGGATGTACTGCAGCTGTCTTAACGCTCGTTTGGGGAGGCCAGTGAGCAGGCCGTAACAGTAGTCTAACCTACTGGAGACAAATGCAGGATAAGTCTCTCTAAGTCTGGTGACAGTGTACCTTTTGATTTTTGCAATGTTTTTAGGTGGTATAGAGCTGCAGATGTTATTGATTTGATGTGGCTGTTAAAGTCAAACATGTGTGAATGAAACAAAACACAACCCCAGGTATGTTTTTGAGGTAGTAACAGCATTCTAACATGGCTTAAAGCGCATAGGAATCAGTTTTGTGTAATATTGGGCCTTTAAGAGATGATTACAAATGAAAATAATTTCCAAACAAGGGTATAAAGTGATATTTCTTCACAGTGCTACAGTCCTTTCATGTTTTGTGCAATGCCTGGATATTTAAACATTTGAATTTGAATGAATATGTCTGAATATTGCGATTGGGATAATACAAAAATAAATACATTTTTAGAAACGCAGGTATTACACATGCATTTCTAACCCCTCTCTTCAATTCTCCACATGCCCTTTGACTGGTCAATTGCTCCAACCCAAAGGGAGGTTAAACACAAAAGTTGCAGCTTAACAATATAGATTTGTGTGAGTTTGTAGATTGCAAATAACCTAGTATCCAACCCAGCAACTGGCCTGGATCCATCCATCTCCAGCACCCAAACCTTGCTCTGCAGCGTGTCCCTGTCCCCCCTGCTGATGCTCCTGTGTGTGCATATATAAGTATGTGTGCGTATGTGTGTGGAGGGGGGAGGGGCAGGACCAGAGCAGGAGGAGGGGATCTAACCCATGGTCCCGTTGGTTCACCATTGGCCTACTTTCCCTACAGCGCACATATGAAGAGCATGTGGGGACTGGACATGTGACATCCCGTGTGCGCTCCCACACAGAGATGTCAGAGATGTGTGTGTGTGTGTGTGTGTGTATGGGGAGGGGCAGACTTATACAGATATAACCTTTGGATTAGTTTAGAATATTATGCAATGAAATAAATGTGCGTGTGTGTGTTTTCTTAGAGGCTCTGCTCCTGATTTTTATCGCATTAAAACAAGAAAAACAGAACTATACTGGAACCAGTTTGCAGCGGTCCAAAATGAATCCTGACCAGGGTGGGCTCTGGGGGTATAAGAACAGTGACATGGGTCTAACAGGTATCCACATTTTAAGCTCCGCCCCTGCAGCCAGGTGTTTGTAATAAGAAACACCTGGACAGTTCTGCGTGACGTCATGTAGTGCTTGAAATAGCAGCAGACACTGGAGGTAGCACATACTTTGTTTTGACTGTTTATGACCAGAAAGCTGAAAAAGACTAAAAAAGTCAACATTACCATTAAAACACAAAATACACAGCTTAGTAGCAAAAAAAGTTGACTTAATGTTTAGTTCCACTTTAAAAACATTGTTAAAATAAAGCTTTGTCTATCGTTTAAGCAAATGTCAACCCAAACAAAATATCGGTCAAGATTTAAGTCCAATAGCAGTCTGTCTCTTTGCCCACCTCTGCGCCACTAAGTAGACAGATTAATACATTTCATCTACTCAACAAAATGACACCAATAACTTATCAGGGATAAGGAGAGGTATCACATGATTTCATGTATGTTTATTTGGTCAATATATTCTAAATGAAAACAAATGGGTCAAAACACAACAAAATTAAATTGCGTATGTTTTAATTAGCGGTTCCAAATGTCTCCTATGCATTGACGTCAAGCTACACAACAGAAGTAAATGTATGTAATATTATAGTCTTAATTAGAATGCAAATACTAGACGTTTTATGTAAATGGATGACTGCAGGGAGCCTCATGGTTTAAAAGCGTTTCCACATCTCAGCTCTGTAATCACTAATTATCATTTAGTGGCAGTAGTGGTTACATTACAATAACAGTGGGTACGTGATCAGGTTTATGCAGATCAATGTGACAAAGTGATGGTAGGTGAAGGTAATTAAAGGTGCACTAACTTTTCTGCTAATATGTACATTAATATGTACATATGCATTTGCGAGTGTTTCACGGCACTGCATAAAACTTGTATGTTTCCATGAAGACAAGCAGGTGACAAAAACGGGCCAAGTTACATGTCAGATCTGTGGAGATCTGCTCAAGTGATTTTTGCGCACTGAAAACACCTGTAATTCAATGAGTGCATGATATTTAAGTTTAATGCCATACTTTGGAACAATCCAGGCAATGGAATGACATCCCCCAGGAGATCATTAATGAATATGTAAGCAACACAAAACAGTTTATAGAGACACTGCAGAAGCAGCTCTGATGCCTCTGGTGTAAATTGACGCTTTTAAAATACAGGCATACGCAGCTTTGTCTACATTATGTGATGCTGAAGCTCCTGGTATAAATTCCAGGTAATGTGCATAAAGTCACATCCACGTTTTATACCACATATAATCCGGCTTTGTGTAATTGTAATGTGATTCACGTAACTATGGAAAATAATCAAGCGTTTGTTATGAATGAGCTGAGATAATCATACACATCAGACAGATGATAACAGTCTACACAGAACACAAAGTTTAACACAAACATCTTTTATCATCTACTGAGAGAGGACACATTTGTTCACACTCATATTCTTGGCTGAATGTATTCTATTCAATATTGAATAGTTTCTGTTATAAACAGCTTCTTAGAATAAAATAAATAAACATAACTGTTAAGTCTTTCAGTAAGCGAGAAACTATATTATTCAATCTTAGCCAATTTTGCAACTTTTAAAAATGCAAGATAAATAAGCACAGCAGAACTGGCAGTTGTTGATGTGTACGTCACATGGACAGGTGCTGAGAGCGTCCCTGTTTCCTGGATGGATGAGTGGAGACAGAGGAGCACACAGGAGATAGAGGTGCATGCTGGGATATGTGGGATACCTCACCACATGGTCCTATGGGTGCTATCTGGTCCCTCAGCGCCCTGGATCCATTAGACAGAGTGACAGTTTAACAGAAATCTTACATCAGTCGCCTTGGTCAATGTCAAGATGCAGTTGATCAATATGTCCGATGTATGCCCCCCGATCCGCCATTTTGTGTGTGTGAACTGCAAGCTGGAGATATACTGTATAAGCAGCTCTAGGGTCAAAATGACCCTGTCATTGATGTAGCTGTATGGTGTTTTTATCGTCCAAGAACCATGACGTATTGCTAGTGTACGCTTAGCATGCTAGTTATTGTTAGCAGTGGCGTGATGGAAAAGTTGCTTATAAATACATATGGGACAATGTAAAAACTTAAAAAAATATCATAAATAATTATTTAAATTGCTGACAGAATTATTCTCAATTATAATGTTATTATTATTAAGTTCCACATTTAACAACTATTATAGAACTGTACAACAATGCTCTAAAAAAGTTAGCTTCTTTCTGGTGGCAGTTATCACAACTATTTAAAATATCACAACTATTTAAAATATACCACTAACACTTATTGTCAACCCTTTTAAAATCATATTTAACTTCATTATTGTTTTTTATTTTTATTTATTTATTTATTTATTTTTTTTATAAAAGTGTGGAATAACCGCTGCAAACATTTTAAAATGAACTAAAATGAATCAAGTACTCATGTTTTTTGTATTTCGACATGTCAGCTTTGTAGCGCTGTTCCATTCTACTCCCAGTAGTCCCTTGTCCTCCCTCTTGTCCATCACTGCAGTTTAGATCACATTGTTATACATCCTACTTTCCTTTCACATTACGGCTACAGGCTGCGGCAGAGTTGTTAGCCCCCAAGACAGCTGTGAAGAGGGGTGGCGGTGGTACCGGTGGAGGGCCTTCTAGTGTGGATCTATGGAGCTTTAAGGGGATGAGAGGCGGCTCAGTGCCCAGGATTAAGAGCCTGTAGATGGGCTACTTGAGCCGAGCCACCCCCCCCCCCAGACGCGGAGGGCTGTATTCACGCACATATGGCATCTTGAAATGAGTCCATCGAAAGTGCAGGCACATACGGCGCTAACCCAGCTCTCCTCCTGGCCCCGCGGAGCCCGGTCCAAGGTTGGAGCCTATAGAATTAATTCACAGTGACAGCGCGAGAGTCAAGGTTAGCCTGGCCACGCTGCACTAGGATCGCCGCTAGCTTTGCGCAGAGGACGGAGCCGGGAAATGGAATATGTGATTGAGAAGAAAGGCACCGCTAATAAGAAGTAAGATTTACACAGAGTGCTTTGAATGGGCTATAGAGGAAAGTATAAAAAAGGTTTCTACTGTAGTGGAGTTGCCAAGAATGTAAGAAAAAAATGAAAGACAGGGAAATGTCAAGCCCAGGCCTGTCACTGAAATCAGGTGGTATAGATTAGTCAAAACTGTAAAGTGAATATAGTGTACAGTGAAACTAGGATTGAATTCATTTAGTACACTCATTAGTTGTAATGTAAAGTTTTTTTTGTTTAGTTTGTTTTGCCGAGTTATGTTAAAGTCTATAAATCCTGACAGACCAGGCGGTGGACACAGAGCTGCAGATGCAAATGAGTAGAAAGCTTCACCTGGGGACACTGAGGGCTATGCTTTCACAAACATAAGTCGGTGCTAATGCTAATGCTGATTTTTGAGTCTAATAAACATTCAAATAAACCACAAACTGAAGTAATCTACACTTTCAAATAGGCCCATCACAATAAATACTATGGACTTATCGTTCAATATATGAAAGCTGGAACAATATATTTTTGGGGTCAGTATTTATCGCCTGTTCGCATGTTGCACTACTGGGGAATTTTTGGTTATTTTATGGTTCTACAACCAAGATTTGAGCTGTAGAAGGTCGAATTAATAACTTCTTTGACCCATTACAGATATTTATTTATTGCACCTTTTTTTATTATAATTTTTTTTACAATATTTTAGATTTAGAATGTTTTTTGTGGTTAAAATCTGCTCTTGGGTTGTCGTGTCAGTGCCATAAATGAGTTTCAATATTATCGTTCATCATCTATATTTATTTCAGCAATACATCAACTTCAAAATGTGTTATCATGACAGGCCTACCTATAAACCATCAGGTCTTCTACAAATAAAATTCTGTTATGTTAATGTATTATGTTATTTGAGGTTTTAATAGTTAGCATTAGCATGAGACACAAAAAGCCTTTCAAACCTTTCAAAAAGCAAGTGTTTAATATGTATTTATAGATTTTAGTGCAACTCGGCAAAAAACCTGTGAGGTTTTTGCCGAGTTGCACTGCCACTAGAGCGGAAGTGGCAGCGCCGACCATCCTGCTGACCGGAAGTTATCCACAGAGCCTACAGCATTTTAAAAATTTTCTTTCAAGTTTATTTTTCATAGAATCCATATAAAATATATATATTTGACTGAATTCACTTGAAACTTAATGGTGGGGTCGTTTTGCCTGAAATGTTCCACAGTATAGCATTATTAGGTGTATGAAACTATGAGACTAATTTGCAAACATGGTCATTTCACAGGTTCACTCTATGTCTTGTATTGATTAAATACAAACTTAAAGGTGATCAAAAATACCTACATGGCTTCTTAGTGAGATTGCAGACCTCTCCACAGATCTGACCTTTCTCCAGAGAAGTTTAATGCTATACTGTGGAACACTGAAGGCAACGCAATAACACCTCCATGGACATAGGCAGAAAAGTTACATAGTTCACCTTTAAGGCCATAAAAAGATCCATACTTAAGAAAAAGTAGTAGTAGTAGTTGAATGGCCTTTGTATTCTGACTTAGACATAGACAAACTTTATGTATTCACAATGGAAATCACTTGGGTGCAGTATCTCATACATTACAATATACAAATATGAAAAATAGCAAAAAAAAAACCATGTATTGAATATAAGGCTTTTGCCTTATATAATAGTCCACATTGTAGCTATACAATTAGTTTGACTTGAGCTGACCTAACTCTAGTGCTACAGGCCCATAAACTTGCAGCCCCAGAGGTGTCCTGTGTTAGTGCTGGTCCAGAGGAGGAGCAGATGTACTGCGAGCACTGAGGGCACTGAGGAGAGAGGGGGTCATTTGGAAGGTAAAGACTGGATTTCTAATGGGTAGATAAGTTAAAAACTGATGGAAAACATACTTTGAATGAGTTAGAAAAGCTCATGTTAATAGTAATTAGGAAATACATTGTCAGTATGCTGCTGAAGGCGATGACATTCATCACAGTGAGGAGTAGGATGATGCGGAGCCCAGGCCATCGACGAAGTACCAAGCCCATTTAATGCCACCAAGGGCTGGTTTGACAAATTTCAAAAACACTTTGGACTCAGAAGTGTTTCTATGCACAGTGCCTCTGCGGATACCACTGGACCAGAGGCATATGTGAGCAACACATTCCTCGATGATCATTTAAAGTGATCATCGAGGAAGGGGAATATAAGCCTGAACAAGTTTTTAATATGGATGAACTTTGAGAGTGTTTAAACAAGAGAGAAATGTGACAAAATGATAATGCCTGTCTGAGAAAAGTGTATAAAGTGTGTGGTGAGGAGTTTTACAACCTTAAAACATATATACTTGTAAAAATAAGATGACTACTTTGCGGATTTCGCCTATCGTTGGATATTTTTAGAACATAACCCCCGTGATAAACAAGGGGCCACTGTATATCCTTTTGTATTCATGAGGTCTTATTCTGTCTAAAAACTGGATTTGGAGCTTTATAAACACACTATGAAATACATGGGATTACTGTATTGTTTCCCTGTGAACATTAGCAAAAGAAATGAATACTAATTTTGAAAATCAAAATCACTTCAGGTTTATTTTTCAACTCTCTAAAGGACAACATGAGGCTAAAGTGCCTGTCAGTCACTCTCCACAGCTCCTCCCCTCCCCACTCTGCTGTATACTGACAGACCAGGAGAAAGCCCTCGCTGGCATAATGGAAGCCTGTGGTGTAAAGTGCACTAAGTTTAATGTGATAAAGAAATGAAAACAATAAGAAACATTCAAAAGCTATTCACAAATATTATAAAAATGTAAAGTGTCATTTAAATGACATGTAATGAGGTAATGTGCCACCTTTTGTGTGAGCATGGTTCCTTGCTGTAAAGTGCTTTAGTTAGACTTTTTAATAACTACTACTTTTAATAACCTTAATGTAGCATGAACACAAAGTTAAAGTGCATATGACAGGTTTTCATGTATGGTTTGGTGGAATAGTACCTGTGGTAATATTTATTTTTATAGTTTTACATCAGTCAAGAGTTTGGGGGAAGACGTTGAGAAGTACTATTAAATCCGCATCAAATGGCCCTCTGACTTCGCTAGCCTGCAACTCCCACAGTCTGTGTATTATTGTGGTTTCGGGGTGCACTTGTCCCTAATCAGACGAAGTCAGCACACATTGGAAGCACTGAAGCACTTCATTGATATATGGCAATATACCAAAATATGGCATGGGTCCAAACTGGCTTTTTTGATTAGGGTGACATGAAGAGTCACTATGCCAAATTCCATGATAGTAGTATTTTTATTAATAGGAAATCATGGGATCACATTGTTCAAAGTTTACCATGTTACTCTCTGGTTGGACACGGCAGCAGATGTGACATAAGTAGAGATAATTTCATAACAGTCACCTTATGTTACCAAGGGCCAAAACTGTTCTCTTAAATTAATGCCTTCCTTGTCTGTACTCAGATTTAGAACTCCATGCTACTTCCTGTATTTTTGTAATTTTCTTCTCAACCTTTTTCCACAAACTGACACTTCACAGAGAAAACTAAGACGAATATTTACCACAGCTACTATCCCACCAAACCAAGTCATAATTAGAACAATATTAGCATCTGTCATCATATGAAGTATAAGTTTAAGTACTAGCAAGTCTCTCTGCTCCGTGTGAGTGCTGTGGCATTTGGACACCCCCTGGTTCTATATGAAGTGTAGAGCAGTCTGACCTTTCACTGACAGGGCCTATACGCGCTCCACCCACTACATACCGAGCAATCGCACTGTTCCAACTATTATAATGTACAAGTTATTTTAGCACGCTTACCCTTTTCACTATATGGAAAAAAGACAGAACGCTGAACTCTCCAGTAGTTGCTCTTTGTTTGAATAGTTGTGTTCTTGTGATACTGAGAAGTAGAAGTATCAGACTTTACATAGCAAAGTCTGAAATATGACAAACTTGTGTGAAAATGTTGAATCTTATTGTTATTTGTTATAGATTGGTGTAAGGTTGTCATAGAAAAATCAGATACTAAAACTAGTATTGAAACTAGACTAATTTATCGACTACTAAAAAAAAGTCAAATTCAGAGAACAGAAATCAATTAATTTCCTTCAGAATGATTTTGAGAACAGTAGTGAGACAAATATGCACCTTTAAGAAAAGCCATGTTATGTAGGTGCTGAAGTTAAAAGCTAGTGCTAGAGTTTATTTCAGGAGAGCATTGTCTCAAAAACATTTTTTGAACAGAACAAGCTTTTTTATATCTGTCTCTCATGCCTGGCTGTTGTTTTATATTGCTATTTTTCAAGTAAACCCCAATTTACATGTGTTATTATGGGCTATACCGCAACACACACATGGCATTGCTGTGGCACAGTGTCAGTAACAGAACTGTTGCAGGAGGTGTAAAAAGTATGAATTCTGAAAATTACTCCAAAAGTACAATTTCTCATGCACTGCACTGATAATCAAGAATTATTTGGACACAACAGACTTCCCTTCTCCCTGGACACTTTCCACAGTTTATGCCAGAATACTAAAAATGAATACCTAGAATGAACTATTTCAAAAGCCTGGTGTCCACTGCACAAAGTGCATAAATGAAAGTGGTGCAGCTCTTCTGCTAGTGCTGAGGAGTGCTTGTGTTTGCTGCTGGTCACAGATTTATCACAGACGCAGTGAGAGGAGAGCTCACTCTGAGATAAACACTCCAAAATATCTGACACGCTTGATATCAGTCGCAGCTTGTCTTTGGTCCTACAACAGTTTTAAGTTTGATCTTTGTCCTCGTCTTACTCTGAGACCTATGAATCACTATGGCCAAAACCGTGGTTAAAGTTTGTTTGCATCATATCACTTTTTTCCCATTCAGAGAAAAGCCATTGTTGCTTTAACTAGCATTAGTTGATTCTCTATAGTGTAATATATAGATGTAGGACGTGTGCCTGGGCGGTGAGTGGGAATAACAAACACATAGACAGTATATGATTAGCATGCAGTGCTATAGTGAACATAAACAATAGCTCTTTACTAATGCAGGCTTTGTTCTTAAGGCAACAGCACCAGGAACGATCTATTTCCTCCTTGTTCCTGCTGTCAGCCAATCACAGCCTGCTGCTTTTGCCTCTCAACCAATTAACATCCCAGCAATTACTAGAGGCCCTTAAAGTAATTTTTCTAAGCTGAGAACAACTTTTCTATGTCAGTTTAAATTTTAAGTGTTTTTTTATTAGCTGTATCCTGGCTTTGATTTAAAATATACACAATTTTGTAGCGGTACCTGATTTTTTTTTTATTTTCCCATGTAGTTGATTAAAAATGGTCTTGTATCTTGTGTGTCTCAGTACAGAGTAGATATATTATAAAAGCAGCTCTTAGGGTCAAAATGAGACTAAAGTGTTTTTATCTACTGCAAACCAGGAAGTACCACTGGTGCACTATTAGCATGCTAGTTGTTGTTAACTGTAGTGTGATGACAAACGTCCACTCTGGCCTATAAAAGGTTTGAAAAGTGTTTATAAATCCATAGTCCATAGCTCTATTATAAATTTTATTAAGATCTACTCATTTTAATTTCTGATTTACCTTTGAAGAAACAGGGAGTGTAGTGTTAGCATGCAAATATTATTAGCATTACATTATTGCAAAAACAACTTGACAAACCTGATGCAATGTGTAGTAGTTTCATTAGTGGGATGCACGTTGACTATGTTGTGATAGCGCTTTGAAGGGGGAGTGACTTAACGCACAGAGCAAAGGGAAGGGAGACTCACAGCGTCTAAACTAAAGTGAAACTTATAAAACATGTTAATACTTTGTTTTTGACGTTTATAGCATTTTCAAAACAATAAAAGTTAAAATGGTGATCTAAATATGTTATGTGTTAGTAGTTTGTACCTCAAGTAAAATACCCCCTCTTTAAAATAAAGTACTTTTTCACATTTTCAAGACAGTAAAAATAAAAGACACCATCTTTAACTTAAAAATGAAATAACTAAACTCCTGAAGTTGAACTGTATTGATACATTATTCACTGTATTGAAGTGTTCTCAATAGAGGCCCTCAACAGTTCTTTGTACTGGGCCCCTATTAATGGCTCTGTTTTATCTATTCATTACACTATCCATCTCACTTCACTAATTCACCTGTACCTTTTAAAGCCTCCCTTAGTAACATTGACTTTAATACTGTACCAGCCTATAAGAGCCAGCTAAGTGCCCTACACCTTGTCACCCTCATTAAAGTGCACTACAACTACAGCCCTACACACTCCAGGGAGCGTGGTGTATTGTGTGCTCCTCTGATCTCCTCTTTTATCCTTTCATTTCACCTCTTCACTCGCTCCCTCCTCTGGGCCAGATCTGGAGATAGACCCCAGGACAGGCCTAAAGACATCGGGAGGATGATGAAGATGGACTTCGGCAGCTCCTCCTCCTCCTCCTCAGTGGTACAGGGCTGTCAGGTCGGCTCATGTCACCTCACACCTGGATCAAACTACAGTGCTGGATCAGTGCTACATTCATAATTTAAATTCTAATTAAAGAAGGGGTATTTTATTTCTATGGGTTATTAACTGCTAACATATAACGTATTTAGATCACTATGTTAGCTTTTATTGTTTTTTTTAAATGCTATATTCACCAAAAACAACATATTAACATGTTTTATACGTTTCACTTTCATTTTTAACACTCCCTTTCCTTTGTTCTGTGTTAAATCACTCCTCCTTCAGAGCATTTGTAGTCCTGTGTTGGCCTAAAACCAAAAAATAATAAAATGTAACAGTATACAATAGGATTTTTTTTACACTAGTCACAAAACAAGACAACCATACATCAATCAACCAACAACAGTCCAACAGAGGGACAATCACACACACATATCTGCTTAGCGACAGAGCTAAGAGTGTGGAAGCAGCTATGTGGTAGTACATGTGAACTATGACTGCTAAAAGATGAACGTCCTGTCCCAGTACTCACACCTGTGTACTTCAAAGGAGGGAGAGGGAGTAGTGTGTCGCATCCATAGACCATACATAAAAGTGGACTTAGCAAACCTGTTAGCCATGGCATTCAAAAGAGAAAGTGAGCATGGACGCAAATTGGCTTTATCAAAATGTGGTTCATATTCACCTTTTATTGAAAAATGCTGGCTACTCTCTCTGTAACTGCTGCTGTCAGACTCGTCGTTCTGACCATAAAATGTTCATACTGACCTGCTCTACATGATCCCAGTGTTTTTATTTTGCCATTCAGCTCAAGCTAACGTTGGTCGGCTCAAGCTAACGTTAGCAACAGATTTGACTGACAGCGCTTTGTTGGTAAGTGCCTACTCTCTGCTAGAGCAGCGGTGTTCCTGATGGCACTTTGGTTGGCATGAAACGCTCACTCCAAATTAGCCAACATAACTGCTAGCCTCGCTTTATCTAGCTGGAGCCGAACAGTACGGCGTCCCTTAGACCACTTCTATATACAGCCTATGGATTGTACCTGTGAACCTTGAGTGCATCCATGGGACATCTAGCCACAATATATAGCAAAATGGCTTATTCCTCCCCCGTACAAGCTGTTGCAGTATTAGCAGATTGGGGGCACATTATGGCTTCCAGGAGTTATAGCTGAAACATTTCAATTTCAAAAACATTGCCCTTAGATTGCCTTAGAAACCTTTTCAACAAATACTAATTGACTATAATATGTATTCAGCACAGAAGCTGCTCAGATGGTAGGAAAGACTGGCGGTCCGATCCCAGCTCAGGCCCCACCTTATCTATTTGAATGTGTGGCAGGGTGGTGTTGGCTAGAGCAGCTACAATTATAACCACTGACCAACTAATGCACCATTCTTTTTCTCCATTGAAAAAAACAAGTTACATATAATGTTTTTTTGTTTTTTTTAAATTCACATGTATTGACTTTCTATTAACCATAACATGAACATGAAGCCGCTATGCTACTAATCTAATACATGAAGTGACCTGGTGCATAAAACATCTACAATAATACGACCGTAAAGACGAATTAGTACAATTCTACAATGCCAGTAAATATAAAAGGACTATTACTATTGCTGTTAATGATCGGATATACGCCACTTCCATTATGCAGCACTGTGGCTCCACATTAACACACAAACGCACATATTGGATTTCCATGCTTCTTGGGGACATTACATTGACTTCCATTCATTTCCTGGAGAATGATCCTAATAGTAAAGGTCCCGTATTACACAAAATTAACTTTTGTGAGATTTAAGCCATGTTATAATGTTGTTACCTCCTCAAAAACATACCTGGAGTTGTGTTTTGTTTCATTTGCACATGGTTGAGTAATCCTGGTTTATTAGTCTGCCTACATCTCCAAAGCTCAAAATGCTCTGTTTCACCTAGTATTGTCATGCATTGGTAGTTTTGAAGTTAACATTTACCTTTAGTTCAGTAGAGATTGGCAATTCTAGGTCTGAAATTATCTAAATGATTCTAGTGAAGGTGTATAGAGTGGAGCACTTCCCGTATTACCGCATGACATCACAAGGTGGAACAGTGTGTTTTCTGTTACAGAGAAAAACATTGTGTTAAACGAGTGAAACAAAACACAACTTTATTATTTCTATGAACTAACTTTTATTTTATACTAAACAGTGCATGTGACGTGCATGACCTCTGAATGTAACTGTATATAGTTATGTTTAAGATTGTTTTTAAGATTTTATTTTATTTTTTAAGATTGTGTCTTTATTGACATGACTGAAGGAAGACATTTTCTTTTTGCTTTATCAAACAAAATATGTTTCGTAGATATTGCATAGAACATTAAACAAGTCCACTGTAGATGCTAATTACACAACCTGCTCAAAAGAGTATCTAGTTTCAATACTAGTATTAGTATCGATTAGTATCAGATTTTCGATGCTTTTGACAACCCTACTTGCCTATCATGGAACCTACCGGGACTGAACCATTACAGATATAAGGTAATAGAAAAGAAACTACTACAAATCTTAATGCTGAAAATCCCGTTCTATTGTCTAAACCATGTTATTTCATTATCATCGTGGTATCGGAATAGGTATTGAATAGTGAGTCTTTTTCTTAGTATCGAAATATTAGTATCGTGATAACACTATTGTGGACCCAAGTTTTGATTCACACACACACACACTCACACGCACACGCACACGCACACGCACACGCACACGCACACGCACACTCACACTCACACTCACACACACTCACACACACTTCATACACACATAGAGCACACACACATGCCCAGAGTAGTCGGACACACTGATACTTGTTACTGTGCCGGTAATTGGCATTATCCCCCGCCACGTCAGCAAACAATACGGATAGAGCTGTTTATGCCCAGAGTAGACTCACGCTGATACTTGTTACAGGAATGCTTTCAGAACAGAGAGGGAAGGAGAGGATCAAAGGTAGACTCCGGGGGGCTACAAGAGGCTTTCAGAACAGAGAGGGAAGGAGGGGTGAGACTGTGAGAAAGAGGGGAAAAGGGGGACATAGACTGTGGAGAGAAAAGGGGGAATATGGAAGACAAACAGAAGAACTAGAAAGGGGCAGAGAAATAGAGTGATGGTGGGAAAGGAAAGATAAAGAGAGAGGTAGAAAGAGGCAGAGAAAGGGGGTGGGGGGGTATTACGTTACTATTGATATTGGTGCTGTTACTGAATAATTGAATAGTTCAGGTATCGATTTCAGATCTTTCAATAAAGTTCCAATACGACAACACAATTTTTTTTTTTAAAGAAGTCTTGGTATTGTTCATATCCAGCTAAGGTAGTCCTGACCAAGCCTGGATCTAGAGGTGGGTCCCACTGCTCCTGACAGGTCGCCCTGGCGGCATTGAAGGATGGGTGAAATGCAGAGGGCAAATTTCCCTGCGGGGACAATAAGGTGTAACCTTACAGAGGGGGAATTTTACTTCTATGGGGTATTAATGGCTAACACACAACATATGTAGATCACTATGTTATTTGATCTATTAGCATTGTTTGGAAAATGCTACATTTACTAAAAACAATGGATTAACATGTTTTATAAGTTTAAGTTTTGCTTTTGATGCTCTGAGTCCCCCCCTCTCTTTGCTCTCCATGTTAGGTTGCTCCCCCTTCAAAGCGCTATCATCTTCTTCATGTACGTTTTTGATGAAAGAACAACATTATAACATGGTAGAAAGGCCCAAAAAGTCGATTTTTGCATAATACCTCCGGGTTAAAAAGAAAGAGAGGTTGGTGAGGAGGAGAGATAGAGAAAATGCCATGACAGCTGCCACAACTGGGACAGAGAAAGAGAGAGGAAGAGAGTGAAATGCACACAGGAGGAGGAGATGGACAGAGAGAGGGAGAGAAAAGAGAGCAGACAGGAGAGTGACAGGTAACAGGCGGAAAGGAGCTAAAATGACAGCTCCGTTTGAAACTAAATGGAAGAAAAAAAAAAAAAAAAAAGGTTATGAACAAGTTTGAAGGACAGGACAAATAAAAGGTGTACGCCGTGCCGACACTCAAAAACATAGCAGAGAGGTTTCTAAAGGCTCCTGCAGCTAAACTGACAGCGGAAATGCAGGAAATTTCAACAAAAATCACCCCTGAGCTCTCTGAAAGGATCAAAGGAGACCAAGTAAAGGGTTATGATGTGTCGTTATGGCAACAGTGTGATATAAAAGGCTCAAAAGCAAAACAAAACAATAGATGAAAACGTTTTGCTCTGAAAATGATTGGCTGGAAGTTATAGATAATAGTTGGTGCTGTATTCTTGGGCCAGACACTTTATACAACTTGCACTTGCCAGTAAAGGTTACTTTTATTTTTTTAATTTTCATCTTTTTTGAGATGTTATTGCTTTGTCTGGAATGTTCCACAGAATGGCATTAAAATATCTTGCATTTATTACCTTGAAATACATGCATTCTTACTGTGAGTGGGCTCACTTCTCTACAGATCTGCCCTGTGTGTAAGGCAATAATATCTCAATGGATTCGATAAACAGATGGCAAATTCTCTCAGAAACATATGTTTAAATAACACATTTCTAAGTGAGTCTGATTATCAAGAGGAAGAATATAAAGGTTTTCATTGCTAAAAATTACTTTTGTAGGAACCAAAACTTTGGCTTATCTCATTATTTTATTCACACTTGATTGTGTAGCCATAGTTGCCCTGGGTCAAACAAAATTAAGGGGGTTGTACACGATTTTTTTCATGTAAAATTAGTAAAACTAAAAAGTACAATTTGTCTTACCCCCTTACAGAAAGATATATAGTAAAAGTAGCAGGGTCAAAGAACCCCTAGATGTTATTGACATTGCAGTGGCAAAGCTAAAGTCTCTGAAAGTTGTAAGAAGTGCTTATAAACTAATCATGGTGAATAAATAGGATGCTAGGGATGCATTAGGAAAGTGAGAAATAACTTTGGACCACTGCAAACCATTTCAAATGAACTAGCTCAGTTTTTCATGTTTTTAAGACAATAAAAATCTGTTTACCGTCTTCCCGCAGCCTCACAAGTTCAAATCTAAATCACCAGTCCAAAACATGTCTGATAGTTAAGCACCAGAAGAACACAAAACCTAAAAAAATTGTCAATAATTAAATAAAACAAAAAACATATCACAGCCAAAACATTGCACACAGTCGACAGATATGCAAACAGGCTACCCTCTCAAAAATCCCAAAATGCATCCAAGAAAGAGACACGCCACGATTTACAATGAACAAAACACTATGTGCACTTCAGTCTCACAATATGTCACACAAATTCGCATTAGCATTAACATTAGCTCCTACCGTCGTCGTCCTTGCTGTGTCTCCTCCGGTCCCCCGCGCGGCTGCCTGGGCTCAGGTCGGACGAGGGGCCCCTGTCCGCTGTTAGCCATGTGGGCTCACTCATGTCGGCCTCCTCCTCGCTGCTCACTGAACTGTCATCCTACGCACAGAGACGGAAAAGAAAACGTCAGTGCTATAACAGAAAGGATTTTTATGTTGTTGCAATATGACCGATATATTGGGATAACAATTCTTTTGGGATATATTGTTCCACAAGTAACTACCATACAGATTTTTTATCGGATGCCCTTCTTTTTACCATCAGCCACATACTGGGAAATTCATTGCCCAGAGACACACAGGTATTTTTATTTACACGTTTAAAAAGTGAAATAATGCCACAACAACATTTGATACACACACCCCGAGTCTGAAACATCAAAGAAACATGTGCTGTGACTTAAATGGAGTATATACCCATACAGCAGTGCACAGTACACACAGCATAGCAGTACTCAGTACTTAACATCACTTAGCAGACACAGCAGCACTAGCAGTACACGGCAGTACTAGCAGTGCACAGCAGTACGAAGCAGTATTAGCAGTACACAGCAGTACACAGCAGTACACAGCAGTACACAGCGGTACACAGCAGCATTAGCAGTACACAGCAGTACTGTCAGTACAACACTGGAATACAAACTTACATACAAAGCTAAATCCAACATATGCGTACTGCTACTATACAATACTTCAACTATACAATAACAATAAAGTGTCAAAGTGCTTCCATACATTTTTAATTCACTCCACATCACTCTGACTGCAGTAATGAAGTACTTCTGTAGTCACAGGGTTACCTTGAGCAGAGAGATGAATTCCTGTAATATTTTAAGAGTTCAAAAATGTAGGATTCTTGTACTGCTCCTGCTGGTCGCAATTGTTGTTTCTATTGAAAACCCTTTGCTCCTCTCCCTGTAATTGCTGCTGTCAGGCTCTACATTTTGGTCTGAAAATGTTTGTATTAACCCGCTCTGCATGATCGTGGTGTTTTAAAAAAAAAAAAAAAAAATTATTTCACTATGCTGTCTGCAAATCAAGATATAACATTAATAACAGCCCGATCCGATACCTGCTTTCTCTGTGGTCCCTCCCACCCGCATTTCCAACAGGTTGATTGACTGAGCGCCTACCTCTTGCCAAACCAGCGGTGCGTGTGGGAGTGGGCATTTAACAGAGCCGCTCCTGATTGGCTATTCGGATTTCCAAATACAGCCAACGTTTGCTAAATTAGCCACACCGCTGTAATCTGTTTGTTTATCTCTTGGTCCCAGGGCAGCAGGCATGATGATTGTGCTGCCCGTAGAACCCAAACATGACAAGAAACAAGAGGAGTGGAGACGGGAGGAGACAAGCGGAGAGGAGAGGGCGAGCGAATCAAACGCTACCTGCCCACAGACAACAGTGAGTCAAAGTGTTACTGCAGAAATGTACAACAAGAGACAGGCGGAGGGATAGAGAGGGGAGGGATAGAAGACAAAGGAGGGGAGAGAGCTGGAGAGAAAGGAGAGAGGAAAAAATAGAGAGAAGGCGAAGGAGGAGTGGGGAGGAGAAAGGGAGATAGGATAAGGAAGAGAGGCCGGGAGAGATTGATGTGTGGCAACAGAAAGAAGGTGGGTGAAGAGAGTTATAGGGAGAGAGATAGAAAGGCAAAAAAGGAGAAAAGCAAGGGCAAAGACAGATAGGGAGAAAGAGACAGAGAGTGGGGTAGAGAGAGATAGAGAAAGGCACACACAGAGAGACAGAGAAAGAGAGAGGGGGGGCAGGGAGAGGGAAATACAGAGACAGAGACCCAAGAGAGAGAAAAGCAAAAAGGGGAAAAGCAAGGAGAGAGACAGATAGAGAGAAAGAGACAGAGAGTGGGAGAGAGAGAGGCACAACAAAACACAGAGAGAGAGAAACAGAGTGCGCAAGAGAGAGGACAGGAGAGAGACACATACATACACACACAGAGAGAGGGACAGCACAGGGCGAGGGGGAAATAGAGACACAGAGACACAAGAGAAACAGTAATAGACATAGAAGGAGAGAAAGAAACAGATAGAGAAAGAAAGAGTGCGAGAGGGAGAGCACATGGAGGGCAGAGAGAGAAACACAGAGACAGAAAGAGAGAGAGAGACAGACACACACAGCAAGAGACAGAGGAAGAGACAGACAGAGAGACAGATACAGACAGAGAGACAGAGAGACAAAGAGAGAGTGTGATGTTGACTATTTGATCCATTTCATAACTGTAATCTATGTATCTATGTATATCTATGTATATCTGACATATCAACACATGAGCTTTGATCCAACGAACGCAAACGACAAAAAACAGCTCTCTACATAAGGGACATTCATGCACAGAACACTTGACATTCGCAGTAGTCCTTCACTAAACCCAGATGTCAATGAGAGCTTCAAGTATTTCTCCAGTATTGTAAAAACTGTGTATTTTCCCAACATATATTTAAATATTTAACTGCGTGAATAGACGCCCGATCCTCCTCTTCCTTTGTTCATACCAGTCAACGGCATTTGGACACAGAGATACTGGTTTGGTTGACAGATTTGATGAAGATATCCATGTAGTGATCACGATTAGATTTGAGATTTGTGTTTTGAGTAATAGGTTCAAAGTTCAGATTTTAAGTGTGTCCATGTGAAATGACAAAAAGATTGAAATATGAACTGAAGAAGTAATAAAAGAATCACATCTCATAACATGTTTGTAATGTTTTTATTGCAGTTTTTATGCAGAATAAGACAGGAGATGTTGTTTGTAGAGGAACTTGTGGTACTGCGTGATTTATACCCATTCAACTTGTGATTTTGACTTGATTGCGATTAATCAGACCACAATCAAATTCCTACTTCCTACTTCCTGTTCGAATGCAGAAAAGTCTGAAAGTGTGAAAAAAACAAAAACGTATTTGGGATGGTCCAAACACAGCCTCGAATTTGTACCAATTTGTTTCTCAAATACAGAAGACATCTCCTACCCAAAATTCTCATATCATTCAGAACAAAATGTAATATAACTTCTTTTACCTGAGATAAATAAGAGCTTTGATTGCTAATTCTGCAGAAATCCATACTATTTCTCAGTACTCAGTTTAGTTACTGTTTTCCCTTTGTACAATTTAGCTGCCATGTTTATTTTTACCTGAATGTACCATACGTCACACCTATCTGAAATAGAGGAGACAGGATACAGTTCCAGACTCGTTCGTCTTTGTAAAGTTTAGCATGTGGTCTTGACTCCCCAGGTAACCGGAATGTCCTAATTGAGATTTTTATTATATTCAATGAAGGTAAATGGTCAGATTTTAATATAGTCGCTTTCCCACCTTCATGGCACTCAAAGGCTCTCGCTTTGCATCAAGGAACCACTCACCCACTCACACACACATTCACTCACCAGCATCCACAGATACTGGGGCCAAAGTGGGTTAAGTGTCTTGCCCAAGGACACAACTACAGCATGAGGGAGCTGGAATTGCACTGCCAACCTGTGTGTTAGTGGATCTGATGTTTATGTCGAAAGCAGGATTTGAACCGCTAACCTTAAGATCAGTGGACAAACACTCTACCAACTGAGCTACTGAACATTTTAAATAATACAACTGAAAATACCAGTTGATGTGACATTATTGCCTTTGATCTGAAGAAAGGAAATAAAGAAAATTTGCTTGCACACAAAATAAAACAAAAAACATGTAAATCTCAACAAAAGGCTGTTTCAAACTATCCATTGCATATAATTTTATGTGTTTTTCATTCAAGGCCTTTTAAGTACAAAATAAAGGTGGTTGCAATTGTGTCGCTGTGCTGTTTGTCTGTGGCATCTGTACAGTGTAAACATGAAACGCTTGGCTTCTCTGAGTCTCCCAGGGGCCGACACGCACGCACACGCACACGCACACGCACGCACGCACACACACACACACACACACACACACATATGCACACACACACACACACACACACATATGCACACACACACGCACACACACACACATGCACAGACAAGCTTTAAAGGCCTTTTATTATCACTGTGAAGCTAAGTGTTTGTTCAACCCTGCGCAGTGAGAATGTGTGCAGATCCCAACAGACAGACCAACATTTTTACATTGATTACTGTCAAAAAGACCAAATGATCAAGTGCGTGGAAACATGGAACATGGAAAAATGCAGGTAGAGAGTAAAGAAAAGAACAAAAAAAAATTATTATGAAAAGAAAAAACATAATGTAATGTGGATAATTATAACTGCATTAAAGAAAAAAAGCTGAATTAAAATTACTTGAATCAGAATTTTAAGATCAAATCTGAATTTTATGACCTTGTAATTAAGTGATTTTCAGATAATTTCATTTGTATTTTTCTTGACACAATTTCGAGATAAAGTTACACATTAGCTATACATATAACTCTATCTAAAAAAATATGATAAAACCAATTGTGGAAAGAAAAATAGCAAATCTAAATATTGAGTGCAAAATAAACCAAACACTTTCTTAATTAAAACATTGTAAAAATCACATATCTTCAAAATATGCAAGTTGAAAATGAATCTTCATCTATATCACCATGTTTACATATTCTGCAGGATTGATAAAAATAGATTCAGATTATGTGGTTCACCTTTACTACTTACATTCTGGCTTTTTCTGCTCATTATAAATTTACCATCGCAGCACTGACAACTCTTCTCATTAGCCCTACTGTAACGCTGCAACCGCTTAGACCCCCCCAATGCAGAGTTTAAAAGGTGAAACCCTGCAGGCGACTCCTCTGTTTCCATTTTAAGAACAGAAAAACTAGCACTAGCATTAGCCCGGGCAGTGCAGATCTGGCGGCGCGGATCCGGCAGCGCTGACCCATATCTGTCCATTAGAGCAGTAGTTTGTGGGGGCTCGTCACAGCGCATTAGCGTCCTCTGTGAGCAGCTAGCCTCCAGAGCTGCCCAGAAGGGTGTACTGAGACAGGGTAAAGCAGAGCAAAGGCCTGGGTCAGTCACCATGTACTCATAACATGGTTTAACACTTAGAGTAATGGATATTATTGTAAGTGTGGTTCAAACAAGCCTAGTTTATCATTCTGTTTACTAGACTTAAAAAAAATATGAGGGGGTATAAGGCTAAACTGACTTTTTGGAGCTTTCCACAATGATATACATTTTTCCCTCATCAAAAAACATGCCTGCAGAGGTTTTAGATGTCATCCATGCATGTTTGAGTATTTTAGCGCTGGCCCTGAAACCTTCTTATGGTTAGCAAAACGATTCTGTGCAATGCTCATCCCACAAGCCGACCTCACCCATGCTCCCACACGACAATTCTCCGTAAACACACAAAAGCATGATACAAAACTGTACACAACAACTTGACAGACCTGATGTGCAGTAGTTTCATTAGCAGGATGCGCACTGACTTTGTTGTGATAGCGCTCTGAAGGAAGAATGCAAGTGGGAGGAGGCGACTCGGCATCAAAATGAAACTGAAACACATTCTACTTTTTTTCGCTGACGGTAACAGTTAATATAGTGATCTAAATATGTTATGTGTTGTAATTAATACCACATAGAAATTGGTTTGAGTTTAGTTAAAGATGTTTTGCCTCTCATTCAAAAGGCTTTCTCAATTCCAAAGACAGCACCATTCTTTGAACTAAATCCATCTATACACAATGACAGAAGAATGGGCACATTTAACTATGTAACTTTACTGTGTATATCTTGTAACCATGGAGATGTAATTGCTTCAACTCACACTCTAAAACTTGATTTACAATTGAATCATCAGTCAATGCCTCTGCACACATGCTGTTATTAGCAACATCTATAGTCCACAGTAGCTCTGTGGCAGAATGACAGAAAACTTCCTCACAGACACAGGTGGAATTGAACCCCCCAACCTCTGTGTTTAGGGCAATTTGGCACCACTGAGTAACGGTATTTTAGTGATTTACAATTCACCAATAATCCTTTCTACATTAGAATACCACAATATTGCCAGTGCTATTACACCATACACTTCACTATAGCTATATGCTGGTAATACTTTAAAGACACTTTATATTATGACAGTTGTTGACAACTGTTGATAAAAAGAAAAAGTC
>JAIEZT010000084.1:5819916-5847416 GCA_019594935.1 Periophthalmus modestus
ACTTCCTGTATGATCACATGACATCACAAGGTGGAATGGAGTGTTTTCTATTTGAGAGAAGAACACAGCATAAATATACCGGATTTGTGAGATAAATATGTGTGAATGAAACAAAACTCCAGGTATGTTTTTGATGAGGAAACAACATTATAACATCGATCAGAAAATGGCGAAGTATAGGCTCTTAAAAAAAAAAAAAAAAAAATCACACCTTGAAAAAAAATTGCATGAGAAGGGGCAGACAAATGCAAGTCATGTTTAAGGTATTCAAACAATATATTCTACTAAATGTGGTACTTAAATATATTTGTAGTTGTTCAGACAATTCTACTTGTCAAATCAACATTTCTATCTTGTCTATAAGAGGAGAGCATCATTTGCTCAAAGATACATAGGACCAAACCACAGAGCGCCACTGCCTGCCGTTATAATTATCACCTCCAGACTCCAGCAAGGCCAGAGGAGGTGTAACACAAGGATAGGTTTGGAGAAAAATATACGTGCAGAAATCTGCCTTGTGTTTCATTTGACAAACATTAAACCTGCAATTTCTAATAATTATGAAACAAAAAAAGAAGTACTGTTGAAATGTGCCTCAAATACAGAAGGCAGCCCCTTTAAAATATTCTCGTATCATTCAGAACAAAATATATACAGGCCAAACCAAATCAAATTATAGCATAAACCACTTGGCCATCATGTCCAATGTTTTTGTAATTAAGAATAAATCAGCATTACAATTGTTATGAGTAAGAGCTCCATAGCGACAAGCAGGTGAAGCTAATAATCATAGACCTTTAAAAGGGGGTTTTATGCAAAATATATATATATATATATTAGCTTTTTACCATGTTAGAACATTGTTCCCTCACCAAAAATGCAAGAAGAGGTTCTGTATGTCATCCTTGAGTGTTTGAGTAATTTAGCGATCTCTCCCAGGCCCCATTTGAACTTGAACTATCACAATTAGCTGTAAGATTCTGACCAATGCTCAGCCCATAAGCTTACCTCATCCACGCTCCCACACACCAATTCTCCACAAATATACAAATGTATGATACAATGCGCAGTAGTTTCATTAGCGTGATGGACACTGATTGTGTTGTGACAGTGCTCTGAAGGGGGAGTGATTTAGCACAGGGAGTAAAGGGAGGGGGGACTAAGAGTGCCACTGTGAGTCAGGCATATGGGACAACACTGTCACAGAAGATTACCAAGGGTTACCGATTCAAACCCTGCACTAGCACATACTATTTACTCACATTACCCACTCTAGTCACAGTTAATCGCATACGGAAGGGCATCCAGCAAATCTACCAATCTCTATCTATCTATCTATCTATCTATCTATCTATCTATCTGTCTAAAATCTATCAAATCGCCACGCCACTGCTCCACAAAGCCCCCTAACTATTTAAACGTACAAGGTTTAGCAAGGATTAGCATTATCTATCTATAAAATGTTGTCAAAACGCTACAGTACTCTATAATACAAGAGCCATTCAGAAAAGCAGGGTAAAGTGCTTTCAGAGCGGGCACTGCAAAAGAGTGAGAGGGAGGGCGTGTGAAAAAAGATTTTGAGAGAAAGAAAGAGAAATCCCAAAGACATGTTAAAAAAGGGTGGAAGAGAGAGGTGAGTGAGACAAGAGGGAAAAAAGGAAGAGAGAAAGGGCAAGAAAAAAGATGAGGAGAGTGGACAGAATTGGAGGGAGAGAGAGAGAAAGAGAGGGGGGTAGTGAGAGAGGGAGAGAGACAAGGAGAGCTTTAGAGAGAGGGATGGAGTGGGTCACACACTACAGGATTTGTGCTGCTGTGTAAATGTGCGATTCAGAAAAGCAGAAAAGCCATTTTATGCTTGTGCCGTAACACACAGTCACACAATGGAACACAATGGGGCATGTTTCACGTTCATTCAAACTCAACTTCAGGGCTCTCATTTGTGTGCGCCAAGTAGTTAGAGGAGAATTAGTCAATTTTATAACACTAGGTTGGTTGATTTGTTGATGTCCCTGTAATTACCTATCCAGATGAAACAAAAACTGGCACAAAGTTCAATGTCTTCTTTGTCAATGTAAATAAACAAATGGGATTTTTTTTTTTTTTTTTAATTAATAGCTTTAGAAAGTGGTGCCATTATTCAACCCCAAAGATGTCATCATTATCAGTTGAAAGGAGCCATTCATTTTAAGCGATAGGATTAAGCCCAAACAAATAAGTTTTAATTAAGGCTCTAAAGTTCTTTCAAAAACAGTAAATCTCCCATAGAGCCTCTGCCCTCCATCTGAAATTATGGCAGCCAATTCTACAACGCAAATCGACACAGCCTGATTTTTGAATATTTTTGTATTTATTTATTTTTGTATATTTAGTAAGATTGTCTGAAAACTGCAAAATACAAAATAGAGTTAAACAGTTGTAGTAGGGATTAATTGAAAAACTCTTGGCTAATGCTAGCTAGTTTTGACTGTAACGTAATATTAGGGACTTGTTTAACAGCACAAATCACCTCAACCTGTTGTAGTTCCAGCTTAGTCAGTTCTCTGTGGACATATTGTGGTAAACAAAAGCTAATTTTAAAGTCTAGCGTAAGTAACAGAGCTTCATACAGAGTAGTGCATCTAGTAAGCTTCACCCCTCCACTAGTAATTTTGAAGACATCAGTTGCAAAGTATTAATTAGTGTGTTGTGCAAAAATAATTTTCACATGTTGGATGAGCAAAAGACCCACACGCAGAGGTCAGAAGGAGCATGTGGGAGTTTAGAGAGAGGAGTCCAGGAATAGTTAGGAGCAGAGGATGAAGAGGAGGAGATTAGCCTGGTGCTGCCCTCCTTCCATACACCACTAGGTTTAGGCGCAGGACCAGGAGCTAAGCAGGGCCGACACTTAGCCTGGAGACCAAAAACAATTGCGGTTGGTTAAAAGAAAATAATATCAAAGTATATATATAATATAAATAATATAAATAAATAAAGTATAAATATATAAGTACAAAACAGTGGTCCAAGAAATCAGATAACGGTAAAAAAGTATTTGGAAATCTACAATTAAAGAAAGAGTAACTGTCAGAATAACTGTCTGGGCATAATATCAGATTTATAATATGAGATTAATGGAATTGGAAGAACAGAACATTAGATAATGCAGAAAATTTGACATTTTCAAAGGGTAAAACTAATAACACATTGGATTTATACAATGCCTTTCCTGGCACCCAAAGCACTTTACAGTGCATTATTCATTCACTCCAGACTTAGAAGTGGTAAACTACTATTGCAGTCACACCTGCCCTGGGACAGACTGGCAGAAGCAAGGCTGCCAATCTGTGCCACCGGTCCCTCCGCCCAACAACACTCACACACCTCACATTCAGGCTATGCAAGGGGGGTGCAGTGTTGTGCCAAAGGACACAACAGCAGCGTCCACTAGAACTATTGCTGCCCGACTATAGCACCTGGTGCTTCCTGTGATCTCCCATCCAAGTACTGACCAGGCCTGCCCCCGCTTAGCGTCTGAGATCTGATGAGATCAGGCGCTGATAAGCAGGTATGTCCACAAATAGAGCACAAAGACCACAAAAAATAGACAAACTAAACCATATCTGAAGAAACACAAATGTTCAAATCATTTCATATTGTCAGCGTGAAACTTTTGTCTCTTGTAGACTTACTCAGCATGGGAAGAATGACCAAAACTTTTACTCAAGCACGAGTATTGCTGCACTGTACATATTACTCAAATAGGAGTAAAAGTATGGGGTCTGAAAACTAATCTTACAAGTGATTCAACTACTAAATGTACATAACCACCATGGCCAATAGAACAGTTGCACAAACTCATAGGGCCTGTAGGTAAAGTGTCTTGCCCGAGAACACAAAATCAGTGGTGAGTAACGAATGATTTACCATTGAAATTTGTAGACAAATGTCTATAGTCTGCACTAATCAAAACATATTCTACTTTGAAATACTGAACCAACATATCTACAATTCAGTAGTACTATAAATATATAACTATTACTCGTTTCAAATCTGATTAACTCTATAGCGTCGGATGCTATTGACGTCAATAGACTCGCGTTTGCAGACTTTCTATTACCGTAACTCCACAACCAATTGTGCTATCATGTAAATTCAAACGACATCTCAAAGCAGAGGCATGGGGCTCTTTAAATATTTTACTGCCATTACCGTAATCTGCTTACGTTGTCCCTCGAAGATGACCAATCAGAGAGCAGGTGCCACTGGGATTCTCCCAGTCAGAAAAATAAGGATGGATATGTAAAATAGAGGAAGTTGTGTGAAAAAAGGCAGGACATGCTGATACTTCCTTTAACATGATTTTTATGGTTAAAAAAAGAATAAAAGTCTAGGCGAGCTCTAATGGTCTATAAACGCTCAGTCCTTAGTAAAACCAGGAGCATAAATATTAAGACTCATTTCATATTGACATGCATCAGTCTAGATGAGTTTTCTGATTGAACGGCACACTAACTTTGGACAGTTTCCCGGGAGATGTTGCCATGGAAACGCATACACACACACACACTTCCTGGTACAGTGGTGGGTAGGCAGATTGCAGCGGCACTGAGAGCAGTCCTCCATTCACGCGAGCCGTCTGCACCCTCTGCGCTGGAGTGCTCTTGAGCCAGGCACCAATTCTGCACTGTGACATACTTATAATTATCACACCTCATTCATGCCACTACGGCACAACTTCAACTAAGGAGAAGCAAGGACGGAAAAGAATGTGGTATCTGAAGTAAATACAAAATGGAAATAACTTCTAGGTCCTTGAAATAGTAATTATTGTAAATGTATTCAATTTACACTAGAAGATACTCTATACTGCAACATTAGTTCACTCCACTCTTAGCCACAGCTACCCTGGGCTAGTCTGATGAAGGCTGAGGCTGTCAAACTACGTCATCTCCCCCTCCAACTAGAGGTTGACCAATATGTTGTTTTTTTTTTTCACAGTCTATACCAGCCAAGCTGAATATTGCAATATCAAAGCTGTTACTTTTGGGCCAATATGAGGGTCAGATTTTTATTACTTTCCCAAACTTATGCAAACTAAATTTATTACAAACTCACCCATGGCCCTTTTCTATCACAAAACTATAAGAGAGCTGTGTAGTCACGTTTTCTGCACTTAACGCTTTGCATGGAAGTGTTCAAATAAAACTTTATCCATATTCTTTAGACAACAGGTCAGCCAAAAATATGGGCCTGTGCTGAAAATTTAAGGCCAATAGCCAATGTACAAAAAGTTCAAATATTGACCAAATGATATATAGGTCTATCTCTACCTCTGACCACCTCTAACACTCACATACCACATCCATAATAGGCAATGTAGGAGAAGTGTCTTGCCTATGGACACAACAACAGTATCCACTGGTTCTCTGGCCTTCAGATTGGGTAGGTAGAACAAAGTAATAACATGTAAATACACAGTAGTAAGGGTTAGAGTTGGAGGGGTCTGGTTATAGGTCATTAATTCCTGGAACAGAGGACTTGCCATAGGTACAAAAAGATATGTAGGTTGTCTAATGTTTATGTTTGAATGATTCAATCATGGTAAGCTGCTATTGCAACCACTGCCCCAGGCCCAACCCTGCTTAGCTTCCCAGATCTGAAGGTGGTATGGGGCACATATAACAACATAATAACATTTGCTACCTGATCAAGTTGCAACTCAAATCTGTGGAGAGGCAAGCCCGCTCAAAGTAAGAATGCATGTTATTCAAGGTATTTCATAGCAACAAAGACACCTAATTAAATTGATGCAAGATAGATTTGTTTACTACTTAAGAACATCCGTAGCACCTTTAAAAGGCAACGTCCATTATTATCCACATTCTACACTTAAACAAATTTGACACCTGCCCACCATCTCAAGTAAACACCCATGCACCATCTCATTTAAACACACTGGCTCTGTAGAACATTACAATACCATAAAAATGTGACTTCTTTAACTTGAGACTGAAAGTATGATTGCACGCTTGGCCCTTTTGTGCTGCTTAAACATGAGCCTGCCTCGTGACACTGTATGGCACATCGTCATTCTCAGGGATTTCCCAGAATACTTTTTCATATACCCCCCTCCATATCATTTTAATGAGCATCAACAATGCTCTGTTTGTACTATACAAGAGTCCATAGAAACATGAAAAGCTGTGTTGTTGTGGTATAACTTTGGGAACAGTTGGAAGCAAATTATAGTTACAGACAGAGATGGATTTCTCTGGTACTAGGGACTTGTTCAGTTCATGGTATTATCTTTATCTAGATCTATGAGTACTGTTTTAATACTGTATTCCTTCTTTACAGAGCCATACAGCCTTGCTTTAGTCCGGCTTTAGTCTTGGTTTAGTGCTAGTGTGGTCCTGGTTAGATCTTGTTTAGTGCTAGTTTGGTCCTAGTTAGGTCCTGGTCTGGTCCCAGTTTAGTTCTGGTTTGGTCCCAGTTTGATCCTGGTTTAGTTTTAGTTCAGTTGTGGTTTAGTCCTGGTTTGGTCTCAGTTTAGTTTTGGTTTGGTACCAGTTTGGTCTTGGTTTAGTCCCGGTTTAACTGTGGTTTAGTCCTGGTTTGATCCCAGTTTATTTTTGGTTTAGTCACAGTTTGGTCCTGGTTTAGTTACTATTTAACCAGGACTAAATTCCTGGTTTGGTCGGAATTTAGTCCTGGTTTGGTCTCAGTTTAGTTTTGGTTTGGTACCAGTTTGGTCTTGGTTTAGTCCCGGTTAACTGTGGTTTAGTCCTGGTTTGGATCCCAGTTTATTTTTGGTTTTGGTGGTCCTGGTTTATTTAGTCTATTTGGTTTGACTAAATTCCTGGTTTGGTCGGAATTTAGTCCTGGTTTGGTCACAGTTTAGTTCTGGTTTGGTACTAGTTTGGTCTTGATTTACACCCAGTTTAGTCCCGGTTTCATTCATTTGGTACTAGTTTGGTCCAGGTCGGTCTTGATTTTAATCTTGGTTTGGTCCTGGTTTAGACTGATTTCAAGTGGTTTTCAACTAAGCTTGGTCCTGGTTAGTGCAACATAAAAATTGACACACAACTTACTAGAGGGATCTTTCTTTATAGGATGATATTGTTTTATTTTTGTACTAGTCCTAGTTGAACCTAGTTTAGATGTGGGTAAGTCCTCCTTTACATTTTTTAAAACTGGTTTAGTCTTTGGGATAAACTTGATTAACTTCTGATATCAAACAACAACAAAAATCCAATACTGACACTTCATAATATAAAAGTTTTGATAACCATTAAAACGCAATTCTCTTATTACTACTATTAAAAAAAACTATGCCTGAACACAAACATTTCCTGATCCACTATGTCCAGAGCCCAGCCCAGCTCCTCGTGCGCCACAGCCCCTCCTCCTCGCGCACACACGGCCCAACAGAAGACTCGAGGCCAGTGTTTCGATGCTTGGCACGCGTCACCGATATTGTTCCCCGGCCGTGTGCAGAGCGCACTGGGTGCTGCTTGGTCATTCCGCATAGACGCCCACCCACCCATCCCGATACACCACACTACAACACACACGCACGCGCCCACTCTCTCCCCTCACACAATCACGCGCACGCATTCGGCAGAGGAACAATGTGCGTCTGTCAGGAGGAGAGAGGGAGAGGGGGGTGACGCTGGCGGTGGCCTAGTGCACTCTACCTTAACACCGTGCAACATCAACGCGGATAACCAGCGACAAGTCCGGGGAGTTGACGCAGCGAAGCGAGGAGGGAGAGCGAGGAGGGCGGCTCGCTATAGCCTAAGCCAAGCCCCCTCTCCTCTGTGTGTGTGTGTGCGCGTGTGTGCGTGCGCCGCTGACCTCCGCCGGACCCGACACAAACAGTGACAGACAGGATAAAGCTGACAACAATGCCAGTCTCGGGAAAGCTTTTACGCAGCGCCCGTCTCCATCCAAAAGTGCCCCAAACCGCGCTCCTGTTCGGCTCCCATCCATTTTTACGCGTATCAATTCGTCACTAATTGATCAATGCGCTTGTCAGTGTGCTGCTAAGGAGTCCCCACGCTGCTACAACAACAGAACAGCCGTGTGCGTCTCAGACAATCATGCACATGCGTCAAAACGGAATTCAAATCACTCCGAACTGAGAAATAAAGTCATGCACAAAATCCGCAACCTTACCTTTACTTCTGGGAGAAAGCGAGCGTGAATATAGTTGTCCGGGAGCCGTGTCGCTTTAGTCGGTCACTCGTCTGGACGCGTGTGCACTCGGAGCGGTCACTTAATGTCGCTTTTTGTATTCTTTTTGATAGCTCGTATATAGATCCGAGTGAATGGGGTGGTGGGAGTGACGAGCGCAGCGCTACAGCATCAGCAGCAGCAGCGGGACCGACCCCTCGCTCCAAGACGGATCTGTGGCGACCGGGGAGGCGAGGGGGCGGGGCTACGCGGTGACGTCAGGCGCAGAGGAGGGGTGATAAGGCTGAGAGGGGGGCGGCTATGCACCTTGCGGCCACGGCCACGTCCAGCCAAGCGCGTTTGAGTCCACGTATCTGGGATGTAGATGGTTCAAAGTGGAGGTGTTTTCTGGTTGTCTCCATGCAGATGTTATTGGTTTGCCTGGAATGGTTCACAGTATGGCATTAAACTTCTCCATGGACACTTTTAGGTGAAGGCACCAGGACAAGTTACAGGTCCGGTGGCTAAGTGGCTGAGTGCCTTTCTGTGTGTAGTTTGCATGTTCGTCCTGTGTCTCGGTGGATAAGGTAGCCCTGACCAAGACCAGCTCAAGAAGATCTGGAGATGGGTCCAGACAGGTTAGCCCAACGGCATTGAAAGATGAGTCAAAATCTCCAAAGACACAAGCAGATCTTCACCAAAGAAGTTAGGCTACTTAGTGCAACTGTAAAGCTGGACAATATTACGGAAAATAATATCTGAATATGTTTGGGGATTATCCCGATAACAATTTTCAGATATTACAGATTTTTTTCCTGTTTAAAGATAAATACATACACACATACTGATGAAGACCACATAAAAGGTCAAAACGCACTGATATGTCCGTTACTGAAAAAAGGATTTGACTTAGTATTGTTGCTTCAGATTCTCTCTCTCTCTCTCTCTTTTTTTTTAAATAAATACATAGATTTCCGTGTATAATATTACAGCTACAAGAAATACAATATTTAGTTTCAATGCGTATAGTCTAATCAACTATTAACAGTAATCAAAAATATCTACATATCTTAGATCTGGATCTCCCACTCCTCCTGACAGGTTTAACCCCAGTGACACTCAAGGATGGGTCAAATGAGTCAAAAGAGGTTTATTAAAATAAAAAAATAAAAAAAATTGTACCTTATCATACCTTTCTGATAATCCAATTTTCAAACAACTCATAATTTTCCTGATATAATTTAATATACATCTTAATTCAACTTAAACCAACACATCCTTTCACCTCAATAATAACTTGACACATTCACTGCTCTTTGGTCTTTCATTTGATTTCATACTGCACAGATATTTTAACAGTTATTACAAAGAAGAGCAGGTGCCCTCAGAGATTCTCATGACAAACCTGCCCCCTGTAGGTCGTGGAGGGGACTGCCACTTAACTGATAGTTGTACATCATTTAAGTGACAGTTTGTGAGGAATAGTTGAGTACAAAATACAGGATGTACCTCGACTTCCAAAACAGAATCCCTCTACCTATGTCATCAACACCAAAAATACCATCCAAAATCCTGGGACAATTTATGCACAAAAAAGGCATTTTTTCTGACAGATCCAACATTAATTAAATACAATAACACTGTCATTTATTTTTAGCTGTTTAATCATAACTATTATGCAATTTAGACAAGTTTTGGCTCTTGTTAACATTATCATTGCTTAACCCTTGGAATTACCTAGTCTACATTTGTCATATAGTGTGGATGCAGATCAGATTGGATTTCAGCATCAAAACTGGCAACCCAAACGTGAGGTCCATTCTGCTTTCTGATTGGATAATCATCTTGAGAACCAAAACACCAAATGCAAACATCATGTCCAATGTTTTTGAACAAAATGTTTTTCAATAAAGTGAAAGAGAAAAATAGACCAGCAATACAACTGTCGAGAGCTACTATATGTTTGATTTGAACATGTGTACCTCATGTCTTAGGGTAGTTAGCTCATCGTAGTTCATTTAAGTTACATAAATTCCAAGGCTAAATTCTCTAAAAATGCATTAAAAACAGAAAATGCGTAAAACATTTTAGCTTTCATGTCACATTTTCCAACATTTCAAAACAGTCTCTCTTGTTTCTTCTGCATAAGAACAAAGACATAAGTGTTTTATAAAAGGGAAATTCAGACTATAAGTGCGGAGTCTGTGATTACATTTAAGACATAATCAGAGTTAGAACTGACTCCATGTTATTTAGCCAGTGATGCCAGTTTCAAATACATCTGTATTTTCAAAAATAACTCTTGGACTTTAAAGTGTTTGGGTGTGATACCAGCGTCTAAATGTCGCAAGTCTGTATTTTCATTCAGACTTCAAAGGTATTATGCCGTTTTTTTTTAGTTTTCTATCATGTTATAACAAAATGCCTGAAATGGTTTTATATATCATCCTGTGTGAAAAATTTAGCAATTTCTCCTGGGGCCTATTCGAACCCTCCTTATGGTTAGCAGTACAAGCATGTACAAGATTCAAGCCTACTTCACCCATGATCCTGCCTGATAAATATACAAAAGCATAACACAAAACAATACACTACAACTTCACAAACCTGATGCAATGTGCAGTAGTTTCTTTAGTAGGATGCATGGCAGTTGTGTTGTGACAGCACTCTGAAGGGGGAGTGACTTTGTATGGGGGGCAAAGGGAGGCAAGAGCGTCAAAAAGGAAAATGAAACCAATTACATTTTAATACACGGTTTTCGGCCAATGTAGTATTTTCAACATATGTTATGTGCATATGTTATTACCCCCATAAAAGTGTAATACCCCCTCTTTAAGGAGATTTAATACCTGTTATTAAATGCTAATGCTAAATGCAACACTATGGAAAATTCCAAGCAAAGCAGTCTCCGTGATGTCAAGAAAACGCTCCAACAGAAAGGTGACACAGATGGTATTGCTTTGTCTTGAATGTTCCACAGTATAGCATTAACTGCTCTATCTCCAAGAAGAAAAACATGTGATGCAACCAGAGCAAGTTACAGGTCAGATCTGTGAAGAGGCGACACCGTTCTGCATGTTTTTCAAGGTGTTTTTGATCAATAAAAATGCCTGTAATTGAATAAATGCAAAGTCGATATGCTTAACATTGTACAGTGGAACACTCCATGCAAAGTAACAACAACTCCATGGAGATAAGTGAACAGCTAACACACCACCAGAAAGTTACACAATGAAAGCGTCACAATACTAAAATTTCAAACTTGATTTTGCTACTCTTTAGACAATAGAAAGTGATTTTCAGCATTAAATCATTAAAATATTACTTTCTTTTCTATTCCCATGTGGTCTTATATCTGAGTAATCCATCAGTCGTCCAGGTAGGTTCCACAGTGGTCCTTGTGCGTATACTGGTCTATGTGGTCTTATACTTGTTTTGATACAGCTCAAGATCATTCTAAAGCTATTCAGGAAAGTTCATGCTTGTCCCGTGAAAGTGACTTTTTTCATATTAATACTTGCTCAAATGAGGATCTAGTTTCGATACTAGTTTTAATCTCGACCAGTAGTTGATTTTCGATTTTTTTACCATTCTACATAGTGCACAAGTTATAAAACATGAACTACTGATGCAAAGGCGCTAACAGCTGTGATCGATGCTAGCTTGCTCTCGAGCAGTTAACTATACGGTTGGACCCACCTCCTGCCTGATTGGAGTTATAAAAGGACCACACCACTTACTGTATATTTAAATCTATGTGGAGCACTTATGTTGCATCAGGGGGATTTTTCTGCTGGTTTTGTTTCCATGGCGTTGCTTACTTGTCCTTATTGGTCAGTATGCGCTATATGAAGGGGGCAGATGGTGAGAAGACCGGTCAAAGGTCGTGTTCCCAGGTGCAAATCCAGAAGAGTGGGCTGCACTTTGGATGAGATATTTAACTCTCCAAAGTCACTAAACATTCAAGGGAATAAAGGAGATGGTAAAGCAACTGAACACGGGTGTTTTTACATAACAATAAATAAAAAAATATGTTAACTCCTAAATAGGACTGAACGATTGGGGGAAAATATCCAATTGTGTTTTGTTTTGTTTTTTCTGACATGAACTGTGATTGTGACTTGATTAGCAATTTGTTTTCATAAAAGGATTCTGTTTAAAGTTAAAAGAATCACATTTCAGAACATGTTTGTACAGATCTACAATACAGGGTTAGCAGTTTTTATGCACAATAAGACAGCCGTTTGTTTGTGGAGGAAATGATGGTACCTCCAAAACTGCAGCCTTTAGGATTTACTAATTCCATCCACTTAAATTACGATTACAATTGCAATTAATATTGCAGTCCTCCTCTCAAATGCTCTATCTGCAAAACATTACTTATTAACTTTTAACTTTGAGTTGTATTTTTCATTTTGTTTTATTTTATCCATCTCAATACTCCTCTGACATCCTAATCTATCAGAAACATCAATACCGAACTATAATGGCATATTAAAGAGGGGGTGTTTTATAAGTTTCACTTTCACTTTTGACACTCTGAGTTTCCCCTCTCTTTGCTCCCTGCATAAAGTCACTCCCCCTTCAGAGCGCTATCACAACACAATTGTTGGTGTGTACAGTACTGTATTTTAACAGGACACTCATGAAAAAGAGAGTCTGGTACTCTCATTGGGCCTCCCCATAAATAAACATAAATGAATATGTTATGGCTCAATCTTACATACAACTCTTAATACTGATTTGTACTATTAGTATAGTGGTAATAGTCATGGTAATAACAGTAGTAGTAGCAGCAAGCTGAGACTGTAAGCTTTCCAAAACCACATGCAGAAAAGGATACTTTTGCTTTTACTTTTTGGTTTATGCTTAGATCAAACAAAGTACAGCAAACAAAGTAGAAAATTGCCCATATTCAAAGTTTGAGACCTAGTGGTGAATTAAACCATATTTGTAGACGAAATCCTTTACAACAATGTTTCGCCTCTTCACCATGTTCATATCTCAAACACACTTGAACGCAACCTACTGAGAACAAAAGCCACAGTGGCTTCTCCCAAATTATCATTCTCGTGCTGTCCTCTCTTCATTCATTTTTTTTTTTTTTTTCCGTAATTAGAACTACCAACCCCCAACCTATCTCCTCTTCGCACCCCTCTCCCCATCCACCCCTCCTCCCCAAAATAATGAAACGTCTTCCCTCCGGAGCGGACGAAATAATGGCAGCCCACCGTAAAACCATAATGAACAAACGCGCCATTTAAATTCTTACCCCAGCCCCCCTCCTCTCTCTTTTTTGTAATCTCTCCATCCCGGCCGTGCTCCTCCCTTAGCGTAACGTCACCTCTCCGTTTTCTCATTTTGATTTTCCACTTTTCACACCCCCCATCCCCAGCCCTCCTCCACCTAATCACAGGAAATAATGCACTTGTTTAACAGCTTGGTGCGGACCCTGAGGGAGAGATTGGAAGTTGGAGTCTTTGGGAATATAAAAATGATAAAAATAAAGGAGGAGGTTCTGAGAGTTCTTGGTATGTTTGTTGGAGGTCTGATAAACGCTGTGAAATCAGGTGCCCCAGACCGGAACGAGAGGCGATATTGGTGGGAATTGTTGAAAGAATCGTAGAATCAGAGGAGTCCGAAATGTGTGGGGTTTCTAACAGGCTTGAGATGCCAGCGGAAATTGAGAAATGGAATTCAGAGTCTTCATAAATTTGTTTGGTGTGTTTCTTTCTCCAGTCTGCAGTCTCCAGTCTATTTTGAGCTTCAAGGACTTTTGCATGTCCACATTTATTGCACTTTACAGGCACACTATTTCCCAGCTTTTCTCAGTGGAGATATTTCTTGTGTTATTGCTTGTAACACATGAACAGAACAAGTGTATTAAAGGTTAAGGTACAATTCATTCTCACCGTAGTGACATGCGTCCTCTGTATTTCAACCCATCCACCTGGTGACCCATCTCCAGATATTGAGTTTTTGTCAGGACTACATTAGCTGGAGGATTCTACCTATGGTGCATGTTTTGGGTTGATGGGGGAAACCGGAGTGTCCGATGGAAACCCACCCAGATACAGGGAGAACATGCAAACTCCACACAGATTGTTTGTCGATTACAACAATTAGAAATCATAGAGACCACACTAGGCAAGGTGGGTGATGTGTCCTGCCCAAAGACACAACAACAATATGTACTGGAAAGAGCAGGATTCAACAGGCCGCTTTTGGGTTGTTGGACAAATACTCTGCCTCTACATCGTCGCTCAGATAACCGTTTTCTGCAGGATATAATTACCGTAAGTACATATAATGGAAATGTTTCTATATAACCTGAGAGGTACACTTTCAGAATGATAAAAACACAGCAAATGTTTCTTTGTGGAGGTTTTCATCAGCTACAACTGTATTTGATTGTGGTGACTGCTCTAGCCTCCACCCTGCCATCCTCCTCTCCTCACCCAGTTCCACATTATTTGCAGCAGCAGCACCCCTCTTCCCTCCTCTCCTCCTCCCCTCTTCCTCCTCTCCTCCCTGCCAGGAAGCATCTTGGGTAATTTCCTCCTCTTATTGAATTGGGACGGGGGGCGGATGGAGCTGAAAAGATAAAGAGGCTGGTTTGAGTGCTAATGGCGGCGAACTCTCAAATATGTGGAAAGGCCAGTGGGTCCAAACCTCTCCATCTGTATCCGTGGGTTTCAGAAAGATGAAACATTAGGATGGTTAGGAAGGTTGCCATAGTGATGAACTATTTCAATGAAACGGCTTTTAACCATATTATATTGTTGTCCCCTCAGTAAAAACATACTTTGAGTTGTATTTACAGTCATTCCATTAATCCATTTATCACAAGACATCTTCTCTGAGCACTCCAACATACTCTGTTCACATTTTGCCCAGATTGTTTTGTCATAGGTAAAATTCTGGACTTCTGTGGTTCTGTAGTCAAACTGTGTTCACAGCATCCAGATGCCTCACTGGAAACCGAGCTGTAGTTTATAAAGCCTGTTTTCTAAATAAAGACATAATTTTAAGTTAGAGAATGTGAAATACTTATCCCAAGGTGACAAAAGCATGTTCAAAAGAAAATTAAACAAGAAAGAAAGTGACTAGCAAGCCCAGGATTACGTACATGATTCTTCAGAAATGGGTCCCACAAAGCCATTTTGTATTCTAAACTGTGCTGTAAAATGTTAAAGGGGAAATATTATGTAAAACTGACTTTTATTTGATTTTAATCTTTTTATAATGTGGTTCCCTGATCATGAGCTTAGTCAAAGTTGTATTTCAAAAGGTTCACGCATGTTTGAGTAATCCTGTATTGTCCGGCAATCGAGGCTTGGGTGCTCAGAAAACCTCTGTCTTCATGTACCCTCTATCCACACCTACTTTTTTTTTACATGCTTGCGATTAATAAAAAAAACAAAACTGTGCTTATAGGAAAAGTGAAATTTAGGTATTTGTCGACAATAAAAACATTTTAGATAGATATTTAGGTTTACAATGAACTTAATCCAAGCTATAGACTAGTATACGCCCATGGACCACTATGGAACCTACCTGGATGACTGAGGGATTACACAGATATAAGGCCACACGGGAATATAAAAGAAACTACTATGATTTAATGTTGAAAATCACATTGTATGGTCTAAATAAAGAGTGGCTTTAATTATCATCTTGGTATTGGATTCAGCACTGAGAATTGGGTTTATTCTTTAGTATCTCATAAAAGTTGATTCTGTATAATATGTCCCCTTCAAAGTACCCTGATTGCCCTCGCACCGCTACTTGAAAACCACTGCTATACTTCTAGCCCATTCACCATACAATACGTGCCTCTTCTTCTCATGCTCGTCACCTCACATTCATATAACACGGCTCAGACAAAAGACATTGGCCTTCTTCTGCGCAGGATGCTATTGAACCAGCACGCTCCTCCGCTCTACCGCTGCATCGGCCGAACCTGGGGACCCAGAGAGGCTGTTGTTCTATAGGTGACTCACTGCTCCTGTCTGCACTCCGCTCCTCTGGGTACCGGCCTCTAATCTCTCTCCAGTGTACTGCCTCATCCATGCATACACACATTTATGGACTCGCAATAATGTCTCCGGTCTCCAGGCTACGGAGTTGAAGGAGGAGGGTGGGGTGGGGGGTGGAAAAATGGATGTGAAATAAGTGTTCGGGTGTAGTGTGTGGAAGGAGGGGTGAAGCAAATGACGAGAATTATGTTGTTATGTTGGTAAAAGCAAAGCGGTGGTAGAAATGATCATGTTGACTTGGTTTTCTCATAACTTAAATTATTCATTCACCTTTAAGTCCTGGTTTAGTTTAAGTCAAGTCCTAGCTGAGACCTGACTTCATTCTAGTTAATTCTAAGTACTGGTTTAGTTTTAGTTCAGTCCTGGTTTAGTTCTAGTTAAGTCCTAGTTAAGTCCTGGTTTAGTTCTAGTTCAGTCATGGTTCAATACTGGTTCAGTCATAGTTCAGTCCTGTTTTAGTGCTAGTTAAGGCCTAGCTCAGTCCTTGTTAAGTCCTGGTTTAGTTCTAGTTAAGTCCTAGTTATGTCCTGGTTTAGCTCTAGTTCAGTCTTGGTTTAGTCCCAGTTTACTTCTAGCTTAGTCCTGATTCAGCCCTGCTTTAGTTAAATCCTTGCTCAGTCCTGGTTTATTTCTAGCTCAGACCTAGTTCAGTCTTGGTTAAGTTCTTGTTCATTCCTAGCTCACTCCTGGTTCAATCCTGGTTTGTTCCTGGTTCAGTCATGAAAACATATTATTATAATATTAAATGACCTGTATCTGATTTTTTCTATGTATGTGAGGAAATTTGTTCCAGTACAGATATACTGTATAAGCAGCACTTGAGGTTAAAATAAGTCAGCTGCGTACTGTCTGCATTTAATTGTAAAGCGTATTATTGTCAGAGATTCAGAAAGTGTGTTGTTAGCATTTTAGTTGTTGTTAGCATTAGCGTGACGGCCAAACTCGGCTCTGTGCTTATGAACTCATCACAGTGAATAATTAGGATGTTTGTAACGCATAAGGTAAGTGAGGGATAACTTTGGACCACTGCAAACAGTTTAAAATGAACTGAAGATTTAAAACTGAAAGAACATATAGGGCATGTTGTAAACAAAAAACTTGACAATAATTCTGAACTTGACTCAAGCTAAAAAAAAAATAGCCTTTACCCTTGGCTTTGATCACTACTTTGCACTCTTGGTATTCCAATAATGAACCCTGACAACACACACCTGTGAAGTGAAAACCATTTCAGGAGACTTCATCATGAAGCTCACTGAGAGAAGCCCAAGAGGGTGCAGTACAGAATCTAAAATATAAAATCTATTTAGTTGAGTCTTCCATGTGTCTTGATAAATACTTACTTAAAGCAGACCTATTATGCAAAATCTACTTTTCAGTACTATTAATCATTTTATAGTTGTTTCCCATTTACCCGCTCATTCCTGCATGTTTGAGCAATATTTAATCATTTATTTTCAAGACACCATATTGCAGATTTTTACTGCCACCAGCATATACCCACTGCTCTGTATTTATGTCATTATTTTCTTAATCAATGATATGCACAGGATTTGGCAGCGTTGTGTAGTCATTTTCAGTACAAATGAAAAAATATCTGCTTCTATCCATAGGAGAAGTCGACAGCTCCACGGTTGTGATGACGTTGTGATGACGTTCACAGCAACGTCAGCTCCCATTGGGCACTGCAGTTTTCTGACACAGAAGTCAGAGGACTTGTTTCTTAGTTCTTATTATTAAGTTGTTTTAGATAAATATTGTGATTTAAAATGTGTGTAAAATAGCATAATGATCCACGGGTGACACAGAGTATAACTATACAGTAGACACAAAGATTATAGGTCTTCTTTAAACAAATGTATCAGTATCTAATAGAACAATTTATAATTTTAGCGCCTGCATTTTGACATTTCAACATACCTCACTCTAGCTTTGCAGAATCCTTTTTAACCACACGCTCCTCACAGTCATGATCAATCTAAACCCATTCTGCCCAGTCTATTACACCGGTGAAATGTCATTTGCTTAAAAGTCTAACTCAATTAACAGTTTGAGTGTAAATGCCACCGGACCGTGCGCTGAGTCTCGAACACGAGGACAGTTTGACCTACTGTAAGCTGAAAGAGGCTCATTATGGGCGCGGACGTTGGCTTTGGAGGCTTGCCATCGATCGCGTTCACAGATCACTTGGAGAGAGATGGGAGAGATAGAGAGTTTTGCAGATTTTAGTCTTCAAATTCACTCAGTAAAGGGAGGATATTAATTACAAAATGAATTACATAAATTACATTTCTATGGAGTATTAATTGTTAAAACATAACATATTTACCATGTTACCTTTTGTTGTTTTGAAAATGCTATTTTCGACAAAAAGTCTAGTTTAGTTTCAGTTTCTTTTTTGCTGTCTGTGCTAAATCCCTCGCCTTTCCACATTTCGCTAATGAAATTACTGCACATCGCATCAGGTTTGTGAAGTTGCAGTGCATTGTATTCTATCTTGCTTTTGTATATTAACGAAAAACAGGAGCATGGGATGTAGGCTTGTGGGGGGACCCTTGTACTGGCTTGTACTGCTAACCATAATAAGGATTCAAAAAGAGCCCGGGAGAGATAGCTAGATTCTTTAAACATGCATGGATGAGTTATAAAACGTCTTCAGGTATGGTTTTGATGAGAGAACGTTACAGCATGGTAGAAAGCTCTAAAAAGTATTTTTTTCTTAATATTCCCTCTTCAACATTGTGGGAAAGAATGTCTCGGACACTCGGACAATCAGCACAGGATCTCCACAGGGCTGTGTACTTTCCCCCCTGCTCTTCTCCCTGTACACTAACTGCTGCACCTCCAGCCACGACTCCGTCAAACTGGTCAAGTTTGCGGATGACACCACCCTCATCGGGCTCATCTCGGACGGGGATGAGTCTGTCTACAGGAGGGAGGTGGATCGGCTGGTGTCCTGGTGCAGCAGCAACAACCTGGAGCTCAACGCCCAGAAGACAGTGGAGATGATTGTGGACTTCAGGAAAGTCACAGCCCCCCTGCTCCCCCTCGCCTTGACTGACTCCCCCATCACCACCGTGGACTCTTTTCCGCTTCCTGGGCACCTGCATCACCCAGGACCTCAAGTGGGAGCCGACCATCAGCTCCCTCATCAAGAAAGCCCAGCAGAGGATGTACTTCCTGCGGCAGCTGAGGAAAGCCAAGCTGCCGGTCCAGATGATGGTGCAGTTCTACACGGCCATCATTGAGTCCATCCTCACCTCCTCCATCACTGTGTGGTTCGCTGGGGCCACTGCCAGGGACAGGCAGAGACTGCAGCGCATTGTGCGCTCTGCTGAGAAGGTGATTGGCTGCAGCCTTCCATCTCTCCAGGACCTGTACGCCTCCAGGACTCGGGGGCGAGCAGGTCGTATAGCAGCTGACACTTCTCACCCTGGACATGGACTATTTCAGCCACTTCCCTCTGGCAGGAGGCTACGGTCCATCAGGACCAGAACCTCTCGTCACAAGAACAGTTTCTTCCCCTCTGCTGTTTCCCTCATGAACACTTCTTAAACCTGCACTAAACTGGACACTTCATAACACTGGTCACTTTAATAACCCATGTTGCACTGTTGTTGTTGTTTCTGATGCCACTATTGTATATATTTCTACTATTGTATATATTTCTACCTCCTGCATGCCCTTATTTGTATTTATTTAGTGTGTTTTTTTGCGTGTGTGTTGTTGTATGTCGCACTTTATCACCGAAGTAAGTTCCTAGTCTGAGCTCTGCTCACGGACAATGGCAATAAAACTTCTTCTGATTCTGATTCTGATTCTGAACAACATATGCACATTAGCAGCTACTTACATATCAAGGTGCATATGACATACTTCATTTTTTAGGATAGTACCTGTGGTAATGTATGTATGTATATAATGTATATAATATGTATCATAGATTTACATCAGTCAAGCGTCAGTTTGTGGGAAAAAAGTTAAGAAGAAAACTACAAAAATACAGAAAGTATGGATTTCTAAATACAAAACAGGCCTACCTATACCTATGTTGTGCTATCTCTACCTATGCTGTCAACACAGAAAATTGCATCCAAAATGCACAAGGAAGGTATTTATCTGACAGTTTAAATCTTAATTATGCATAAAGGTTTTGCCATTTATTTTATTAGTCTAATCAAACTGTGTAAATTAGACCAGTTTTGGCTCTTGTTAACATTGTAGTTGCTAGGAAACAGTTATGGAATTATCTCTGCGTATGTCACATCTGTTGCTAATGTTAAATTATAAACTATTATCTTAACTATGTTTTAGTAAAATCAGTTGCCTAACCTGTCACATGCGTTTAATAAAGCATGAACGACGACTTAATTCTTAATGGACAAATAGTGTATTAAGAATGGTTCAGGCTTAGTAACTACTTAATTATGGGATTAGAAGTTGAGTATTAATTCAACAGCTTCTAAGCTTGGTATTGATCGTGTTCACAGATGACTCGGGGAGACGGAGCCCGCGCGAGAAGAGATGGAGAGCAGGGTTTTAGTCATATCTCCAGGGCTGTTTCTGAAGTTTCACAGCCGGTCGATATGAGAGCCTTGACAGATGTAAAATACTGTGATAGTCTGTGAATGTGATATTCTTGTTGGAGTTTTTCAAGGTGATGCTGAACTAACAGAGGCTCTTTCACAACTTCAATTAGATTTTCCAAAGACTTATAAAACTATTTTACATATTCTTCATTGTAAATCATAATATTACATATAAATGCATGTGGCCTTATTGTACTATTATTGTATTATATTCTCAGTATTTTTTTAAAAATGTAGATAGAGGACACATACAAGTTTTTCTCATTCTCAGTATATGGACAGGCCGTGCCTCATGTGAAAGCTCAGAACCTCCAAAATTCACCCACTGAGGTGCAGAGGCTGCACGAGCACTGATTAATGATTAATGGAGTTTAAGCAGTGACCATTCAGATCAGAGAGTCCTTTTAGGTTTAAACCAAATGGATTTCAAGATTGAAACTGGCAACCCAAATGAGAGACTCGTGTGAGGCTCATTCTGCTTTCTGATTGGATAATCATCTTGAAAACCAAATTACCAAATAATACCAAACAACTTTCCCATCATGTCCAATGTTTTTGTAATTAACAATAAATCAGCATTACAGTTGTTATTGGCATACGCCCAGTGCTCTGCACTTACTTTGTTGTCCAATTTTATTTTCTTAAACATGTAAACGTATAGCCTTTGGCAGCGTTGCATAGTCATTTTGGTGCAAATGAAAAAAAAAACAAACAAAAACACAACTGGCTACACAACTAGCTGGATCTGCAGCTATCCATGATGTTATGACGTTCACACCAACGTCAGCTCCCATAACTTCTTTTGGGGACATACAGGGGTTATTTTAGATGGATATGGCAATTTCAAATGTCCAAATTATGACATGATAATCCACTGGTGTCATAGATTATAACTATATAGCAGAGACAAGCACAATATGTCTTCTTTAAGTCCAAGATAAGCCTTGATTTAGTCCTGGTTTTGTTTTGGCAGAATTTCATTACTAAATTAAAGCTCTAATTTTCTTATTATTATTATTATTTTTAAATAACTGAACTTATTGAGTCAAAAAGTATATTCAAATATTGCAATATTATTTATATCACAGTTCTTAACACAAAACACTGTAACATTCAACATTGCAACATTCATAAAACAAATATTCCATAACCTTGTTGAAATTGTAAGTAAAGTGAACTGTGCAACCGTCCTTGACTCATACAGGCGGACATATTGGCATTCTGGTGCAAATTGGCACTCCTCCATGTCTCCCCCTCTCTCTCTTCAGCTAATCAACTAGGTGCTCTGAAGCTGGCTTTAATTGGAGCGTATTTGTCTGTCCTCGTCCCTCTCGCGTTATCGGGTCGGGGTGGTGGGTGGTGGGGTGTTGATAGGAGGGGGAGAGTGGGTGCGGTGGAATGAAATAAAACTAATCACCCAGACACTAACAAAATCGTGGTGGCAAAACGGAGCAGGGAGGGCAGGGAAAGGAGGGACAGCAGGGTAGAGTCGACACGAGGCCTATTCAGAGTGGGATTAAAAGGGAAAAATACGCAATGGGATTTTGAAAACATTATGAGCTATTTGTTTTGGTTCTGAAGTAGTTGAGGGTTTACTAAAAAAAAAAAAAAAAGATTTTGATTTTTGAGTTAAAGTTATACACAAGCTAGACTCAAGCAGTAGTGGAAGAACTACTCCATTTTGTTACTTATGTAAAAGTGCAAACAAAGGGGGGAAAAAAAAAAAATCAAGTAAAAGAATCACATGAAATAAAATCTGTATTGAAGTACCTGTTTAAAACTGTACTAAGAGTAAAAGAATGCTTATAAGGCTTTAAATGTAGTGGTTTTGATAAAGATTTGTACTGAATTTGTTCAACAGAAACAACTTTATTTTTAACACATGTAACGTGTTAAAAATAAAGCTCTCAGGTCTCAAACAATAATAAAAAATACTTTTATTTTTCAGTTCTGCTAAAAATGCAATGTAGTAGAAAGTACAGATACCTGCTTTCAAATGTAGTGAAATAAAAAGTATCCACTTAAAAATGTACTTATGTAAAGAATAAATACCTAAAATGTGTACTGAAGTATAATACTTTACTACTTTTACTTTATAGCAAAAGATGAAGTTTAAATCTGTCAACTGGAGTGAAGGAGTGAAGACGTTATGCTGCTCATCCAAGTCACCTCTTCAGTTCTGGTCAGATTGGTGGTGGACACCGCCTCATATCTATCTGAAGGGAGGGGTTAACTACACTGAAATTGTAAACCGTTATTGTTTCCAGTTTCAGCCTTAACGACCCTATTCAAACCTTAATGGCCCCTCATTGTTCTTTTTCTTTGCTTTGGGTCTGAGGATGGAATCATAGATCTCAGAGATTATGTCTCAGGCCCCCATTGCTATTTAAGGAAGGATTGTCTTTCCTAACAAAAAATGCTTCTTTAACTCCCCTTTCAAACCCCCAGCCATCAACAAAGAAATGTAGTCTGCTCCATTCAGTGTATTGAAGTGTGCTGTACATTGGAGAAACTAAACAGCTACTCCATAAGAGAATGTACCAACACCGTTACGAGAGCTCCTCTGGACCCCAGTCCACCGTACATCTCCATCTCAAAGCCACTAACCACTCCTTTGAAGAGTGAGGTTTAGATCTTAGCCAAAGAAAAGAAATTGTTTAAAACGGGAAGAGAATTTTTGTTAAGAAAGACAATTAAAGAAAAGGATTTTTTGTTAGGAAAGACAATCCTTCCTTAAACAGGAATGGGGGCCTGAGACATAATCTCTCACAGATCTATGATTCCATCCTCAGACCCAAAGCAAACAAAAAGAATAATAGGAGGACCATTAACGGTTGAATAGGGTTGTTGAGGCTGAAACCGTAGACAATAGCTGTTTACAGTTTCTGTGTAGTTAGACCAGCAATCTGACCAGAAGTGAAGAAGTGGCTTGGACAACGATTTGTCCAGTTGACAGATTTAAACTTTGTCTTTTGCTATGGATCAGACATGGACGACTGAGGGATTACACAGACTACTTTTACATTACTTTAAATTCCACCACTGGAGACAAGACGAGATACCAGATTGGATCCACAAGAATGAGATGAGATTTTTTACATAATTCATAATATATAAATTGTGCGAGTTTCCACTTTCAATCCATTTTCTTATTTTTTATTTATTTTTATTTTTTTGCCATGCCATTCTAGTACTAATTCGGGATGGGTTCAAACCAGGGGTGGGCAAACTACGGCCTGGGGGCCACAGACGGCCCGTTGGGCTTATTAATCCGTCCCGCCGAACATAACCAAATTATGACACACTTCAGCTACATCAACCTTTTATTATTGTCTTATTCTTTTATCAGCCCTTCTGCAAAAATTAGCTTATCAAAGAAAAGAAAAGTGGATGGTGAGGCTGAGTGTTTAATATGGAGTGGACAACAAAAGATTTTTTCACTGAAGTCCGATCAAAGTACCATGGCAAGTTTTTTGCTGGCATTCAGATTAGCAAAAGCTAGCAAGCCTTTCTCTGAAGGCCAGTTTTTAAAAGAAAGCATTTGGAAAACAATTTGCACAATGAGCCTTTCATATCCAAAAAATACCAAAAGAGCTAACTCTCTCACTTCCTCCTCCTTTCTGCTGGTGTCCAACTTAAATCATTGTTAGCCTTATATAGTGCTTTTTCAGATGTTCAAAGTCGCTTTACAGCATTGGGCATTATTCATTTACACCACACTCGGCAATGCTAAGAAACTATTGTAGTCACAACTGCCCTGGGGTAAACTGACAGAGGTGAGGCTGCCAATCTGTGTCACCGGCCCTTCTGACCACCGTCAACCGTCACGCACACATAACATTCAAACTATGCAATGTGGGTGAAGTGTCTTGCCTAAGGACACAACAACTTTTGGATCTACAGCCCTGCACTCTATACACTCAAAATCACCTCTTTTTTTAAATAATTATAACTTCTCATTTTTCTGTTATGTATTTTTATGCGGCATTGATCTGGCCTATCACTTGTACCAGCAGCCACATATTCCCTCACCCTCTGATTCTGCATACTCGTTAGACTATAATCACATCACATTCTCCACACTGCCAGTCTACATCTAATGCTTCACATATTTGATTTACTTTTTAACCGTCTCATTAGGCCAGGGTTACTGATAGAAAAAAAAAAAAAAAATCTCATAAACGTATCCCTGCCTTAAAATATCTTGCAAAGCACATGATAGATAACAAAATCATATCTTCTCCCTGCATAGTTCAGGGATAAATGCTCATTCATTTCGCTATACAAGTTAAGGAAGGCCTATTGTGCTTGTGTTTGCTATATAATGTATGAAACCTGTGGATCATTGTGTTATAATTTGGACATTTTAAATCACAACATTAAAACGACTTCATAAAGGTCTGCTGACTTCTATGTTAGAAAACTGTGGTGCCCAGTGGGAGCTGACATCACCATAAACGTCATCACAACAAAATGACTACGTGACACTGCAGAATCCTACATGTATCACTGCTTAAGAAAATAAAATTAGAAAACAAAGTAAGTACAGAGCAGTGGGTGTGTACTGGAGGCAGGATAACAGGGGCCGATCAGAGCAAACATGCCTGAATCATACTAAATACAAATAGGTTGCACTCAGCATCTACAAATCTTTCCAATTTATCAGAAAACTTGAATGTTTTCTCTGATCAAAAATCCATCAAATTTTGCTGCTCATTAGTCAATATACTGTTCCACAGTATGGCATTAAACTTTCCTATCTTCAAGGAAACAAGCAGGTGACTGGTCTGATCTGTGGAGATGTGAGGTCACTCACAGTAAAAATGCATATTTTTAAAAATATATATTTCAAACCTTAACTGAATAAATGCAAGACAGATAAGTTTATAGTTATACTGTATATTCAAGGCAAAGTAATAACATCTCCATGGATACAAGCAAGTGGCAGACCCGCCATGAAAAAAGTTACACAGTGCAGCTTTAAGTCCTTTTAACTGACAACTAGTGGTTGTAGTGGTGGAAATAGTACTGAATATTTGTATTCAAGTAAAAGTACAGTTACATGGCTAATAACGTGCTCAATTAAATGGTTAGTCTAAATAATCACTGTAAAATTGTCATTCTTTCATAATTCTGACAGTTCAAAGCCTTTTTTTTCCACGGTGTTGACCTGTCTAATGTAGCCATGACTCTGACTCTGTATACTCGTTAGACTATAATCACATCACTTTCTCTACACTGGCAGTTTACATCTAATACCTCACATACCTGACTTACATTTTTTTAACCGTCTCATTATAGAGCTTTAATTGTTTGGCGAGGCTTGTGTGTGGGTGTTTTTCTCTCTTTCTTTTTTATTTCACCTGTGCTCTGTCGTTCCGCCCACGCGCCTGTTACCATCACACACCTGCTGCTGCATCTGTGTGGTTATCCGCTTTCTTATTAGGCAAAAGAAAGTAAAATAAATGTGTTTGTACAGTTTTTAGAATTTGATGTTATAATTTCAAATGCAAACCCTCTTATATTACACAAAACTGACTTGTGCGCTTTTAGCCATGTTATAATGCTGTTACCTCATCAAAACATACCTGGAGTTGTGTTTTGTTTCATTCACACATGTTTGAGTAATCCGAGTCTGGATAATTAGGCTGTGTACATCTCCAAAGCTCAAAACGCGCTGTTCCACCTTATGATGTCATTTAGTGGTAGTTTTAAGGTTAACAGCTATTTTAGCCTCAATTTAACAGGTTTACTCTACAATACTCTAGAATAACCTTAAAATATTTTTGAATATTTTTGTTTTATCTTTTGTACAGTTGAGATTGTCATTAGAAAGTCTTTAATATCTGCTGGGGCACGGAGGAGTGAAGTAGCTTCAATGTGGCTAAAACAATAGCTATACCTTCAAAGTTAGGCAAATACAGGTTTGAAATGATTCTAGTGAAGGTGTTATAGAGTTGAAAAGCACAGTGGATTATTTCCTGTATTACCACATGACATCACAAGGTGGAACCAAGTGTTTTCAGTTTTGGAAAAGAACACAGCCTAAATAAACAGGATATGTAAGTTAAACATGTGTGAATGAAACAAAACTCAACTCCAGGTTTGTTTTTGATGAGGAAACAACAATATATCATAGCTTAAAAAATAGTGCAATATAGGCTCTTTAAACTGTTTTTGAAAGGAATAGCCAAAAACAAAACCAATAAATCCTGAACATTATAAATACAATTTCAATATTATTTAAAAATCTGTTCAAAGTCCATAAATGTTCCATATTTAAGTGACTATTTTTCTGTGTATTTGAGCAAAATGTGTTTAACCTCAAAACAGATATAATCAGTGACTTGTAGTGAGGTTCATGGCTGGTGAGGCACTGATGTCGTCACAATCAGATTTACAAACATATAAGCCAGGTGTCAGTACATTTGGCCCCGGGTCAGTTTCTCTCCCAGTGACTTGGGGCCAGAATAAAAAAGAATTTCAAAATAAAAGTTCCGAAGTCCGTATGAAATAGCTCTAATAGTATGAAATAAAAAGCAAGCTGGTTTTGTATTGTTTTTTATCCTTATTCTGGTTCTACAATTTTCAGTGGATTGAAGTAATTACATTTCTTACCATTTTGTACATCTTTGTTTGAAAAGAGCGAGTCTTTCATCCCGTCGTCTGGAGCAAACCATTTAGCTCCTTTAGCGTTGGTCTCGATCCTTTAATTTTA
>JAIEZT010000084.1:5852416-5962416 GCA_019594935.1 Periophthalmus modestus
AACTCCAGCTATGTTTTTTAGAAGGAAACAATATTCAAACATGGTTAAAAGCTCAAAAAAGTCAATTTGGCATAACAGCTGCTCTTTGAATGAGATAAAGCTTGAGTGGAATTAATTGAAACTGGGGTTATATAAAAGATTAGGCACGTTAACTCGTTATTGTTCTTCATTCGGAAAGTTACAGTTGATAAAGCAGGTAACAAGATGGAGGGATGGTGGTGTATAAGACAGTGAGAGGGGTCATGGGGGGGGTTCATAAGGCTTAGACCCCTGGTGCCTCAGACAGTGACAGTGCTGATGTGAGATATTTCCTCTTCACATGTAAACCACATGTGGAGATACAACCTATTTAGAGTAAGTCTGGGTTTAATAACTCTGGTTTGATTAAGAGTTTAGACAGAGGTGAAGAGTTATGAGGACTGTTAGAAGATTAGATTTATATGGGACAAGCATTGTGATTATGATTAGATTTACGATTTGTTTTAATAATAAGAATCTGTTCAAAGTTCATATTTTAAATGCATCCAGAAGAACTGACAAATTCATATGAGAATCACATTGCAGAACATGTTTGTAACATAGACAGTATACATAAATGGACATAGCTAACCTGCTAGTCGCCGTGTTCCAAATAGGAAGTGATCATGGGCGCGCTTCCGGCTCCATCGAGTCTGGCCTCAGTTCACTTTCTAATGAAAAACTGTCACCCCTCTCTCTGTAACTGCTACTGTCAGACTCATCATTTTGGTCTTAAAATGCTTGTATTAACCCGCTCTACATGATCCTGGGTTTTTTATTTCTCTATGCAAATTAAAAACAAACAAATCAGACGCCTTCTTTCCCTGAGGTCGCTCCTGTTTGCTTTAACAACAGGTTTCATTGGCAGTGTTGCTAAACCGGTGGTGCGGAAAAGGGGCGTTACCTTCAACAGCCTCGCTTTAAATTGGTTCTTTGGTTGCTATGATATTTCCAGTTGGAATTAGAAATAACTCAGCTTTAACTTTAATAACAGTTTGGAACTCCAACTTCACCCCTGTAACTGCTAACCTCGACAAACTTCATTTGACTGGAGCTGAACGCTATGGGTGATGTCACATTCCCTTAGTTCACTTCTTTATACAGTCTATGGTTTGTACAGAACAAAACTACAGGGGTAGCAGGTTTTCATGCAGAATAAGACAGGATATTTTGTTGTTTGTGGAGGTACTTCCTACTTTCACCCTGAGACCTACCCTTAGTGTATTTAAAGTCCATTCATTTTTACCATCTGTTCAAATCACTATATAAGATGCATCTCAATCTTGAAGGTTACAGCTATTGTTTTTAGTCTTGTTTGAACTTCCTCACTCTCCACAGTGACATCAGATAATTCTCTGGTAGCAATCTTTTCATGTTAATATATTTTAAAAGTGCACTATGTAATTTACTGGTGGAGGGTCTTCTACATGCTTGTCTTTTTCACAGTACGGTATTAAACCTATTCCTCTCCAAACAGGTGATGCCACCAGACCACAGTAAGAATGATGTCGAAGTATTAATAAAAACGTGAGTGTGACATCTGGTGCCACTTGCTACAGACTGGTGTATTGTATGCTCAGAACAGGTTAAATTATACTGCAATGTATAGAATGGTTACATGAACCTAGATATTTTTATAAAAGGATATTTCCTTCACTTGATTAAAAATTTTTGTCTATTCAGTGATGACGCAGTCGTTCCTTTTTTAATCTAGTCACCGGTATTCATTCATTGCTTATTTTAGCCCATTTACTTAGTCATTACTGCATTTATGTATTCAAGAGCACAGATTACAAAGGCTAAGGAACTGCAGTGAAGACGATTTCACGTTGGACATTAGATACTTGCCTCCACAACAACAGCAGATTCAACTTCCACTCTCATCACAGCCAGCCTCGTGAGCACACATGGGGAGGTCAGGTGGTGGAGCGCAGCCACACACAGAGTTCCTCTGGACAAACAGCCGATCGACCCATACTCAGCACTAGAGCCAGTACCACTGCCATTGAATAAACTGAATTGTGCACTCTCAAAGTTCAAACCTTCGTAGGTGCCTTTGTTGGTACAGAACGTTTCATTGACATTGTGGGTTTTGTCGGGGAGAAAAAACGTGCAAACATACAGCACTTCAGAGTCACACTGCGATCGAAAATGTATGTAAATTTGGCTGAACCCATTCTGTACTGTACAGGAGACATGGCATGGAGGAGATTGACAATGGTCTACAGTCCCTTAGCCAATCAGGACGCACAACACAATGGTTTACTGTCCCTTAGCCAATCAGGACACAGAACACAATGCACGTTCATACGCTCTAAAAGAAGCATGCGAATTTGCACTAAAAAATCTGCGAAAGAGTGAGGCTGCGAAACGTGAACCGCGTTATAGTGAGGGATAACTGTATTTGATTATTCTGGTTATCTGATTTTGACCGGCCATGTAAATATACCCTTTGTTAAAAGTAGGAGTGGGCAATAATACAACAAAATTAATATCATGATTTTCCGGTGGAGGATCACAATTTTGATTTTAAATCATGTAGATTTTGTGTTTCCCCATTATCTTTAAGAGGTAAGTAAAGTCATCTTCCTCTTCTCAGAGTTCATACTGCTCTGTGATTGGTTAAATCCAGCTGTCACTCACTCCACTGACCAACAGGAGAAATAGATGAGAAAAAGTGTCTACGTGTTTGAGCAGAGAATAGAGCAGAACAGAGAATTGGTGAAAAATCGCAGCTCGTCACAGGGATGAGGTCACGATTCGATTTCTATCACCAGATTACCTAGCCTTAGTCAAAAGCTCTGGAAAAGTAGAATTTTGCATAATACATGACCTTTAATCCATCTCCTTTAACATCAACACCCTCACCCCTCCTCCTCCCCCTCTCCCGCCCCAGCGTGAGTGACACACAGACAGAGCCCCCGCTGCACGCGCCAATTAAAGATGGCCGCCGTGCTTGCTGATTAACTGCGTTTAATAATTCACGGATGAACTTTAGAGCCCCCCCACCCCACTTCAGTCTGGATAAACGTGTGTGTGTGTGCTTGTGGAGGAGACGCGAGACCGCCCTCCCCCACAGAGCAGGAAGGCAATTAGCAGTGCATCTCCGAGTGGGACCAGCGATGGGTACAGGGCAGACAGACAAAAGGTGCTTGGATGTGAGGAGGGGGCTCGGTGTTGTGAGTCGGTTTTGATTACTGGGTTAGATGTTTTGTTATGTTACATCTGCATGACGTTTTTATGTAGTGTCGTTTGCCAGGGGGCGCTGTTTCTTCACAACACGGTATTGATGTGTTGGAAAATGGGCAAGGTATAACTAATACTTACTTACTTTACTTTGTTCTCCAATTTAATTTTCTTAATTGGTGAAATGTATAGGACTCAGCAGCGTCGCATAGCAATTTTGGCACAAATGAAAAAAAATCACTAGTGTGATCTGGCCATAGGAGACAACTATGCGGTGCTTTGTTCTGATGATGTTTTCAGCTGCCAATGGGCAGAGTTTTCTAACCTGAAAGTCAAACAATTTTGGACTGCTGACATAGTGAGTAACAATTAAAATCTAAATATTATAACTTTCTCCATCGAGATAGATGAGTTTGATGCCATAATGTGAAAGATTACAGCCAGAGGAAACAAGTAGGTTCTCCTCCAGGCCAGATAAGAGTCAGGTTTGTGGGGTTGTGTTATCAACTCTTGTTTGGTTTTTTTTAATCAATACCTATATTTTTTCAGTGCTGTCCTAGTGCAGATTTGTCTTTTTGAACAGACTCATGTCCCATATCCCAGCTAAATACATTTAGTTATTATTTTTACAAAAGAGAAATTTGTGATCTTTATTTCAACTTAAGATACATTTTATACACAATAAATAAATGGAGTGAAAAAGTCTAGTCTAGTACTTTTAGTATCTATAATAATCAAAGAGGTTACTTATTCAACATTCCACAGATCAAATTTTGGTACTACAAATAAAAAAATCCTCCACGATTGCAGAGAAAATGTACACACTGGCAGGTCAGATCTGTTTAAGAATACATGTTCTTAAAAGGTATATTTGTATAATAAAACACCTGTAACTGAATAACCCCATAGTCAGGAACATTCCAGGAGAAAAGCAGGTTGCAGACATTCCACCATGCTACACAAGTTACAGAGTGTAGCTTTAATTCTTGTAAAAGAAACATATTTTACCCTGGTTTTGAATGGTTTGGACAGATTCTAAGAAAGGTCAAATAATTCTTAAACCAAAGTTGCATCAGTTGTAGCCTCTGCTCTGCACTTCCACACTCTCCAGCCCTCTGCAGAAGGAGCTCGTTTCCGGGGCCATTTTTTTTGGTTAAAACTCGTTCATTAGGCTAATAGAGGAGAGAGCCAGGACACTCCAATGACTCCTGTGTTTAATAAGGGACTGGCACAACAATGGGCGCTCGGCCAGAAGATAGGACATGGTAACCACAAGCAAAACAGTTACAGTGTAATTGAGCAACGTTTTAAACCGGATGCCCTCCCTGTCACAATCAGCCCTTGATTGATGATTGATGCCCAAGGAAACAATGACCAATTTAAACTGAGATGAGCATTGTGACTGTCAGTTGCTATTTCTAAACTTATTATGCCACTGAAAGCTGCCAATTCACTACTTTGCACATTGTAGGTATGAACTGAAGACATCAAATATACAGTGGGTACGGAAAGTATTCAGACCCCCTTCAATTTTTCACTCTTTGTTATATTGCAGCCATTTGCTAAAATCATTTAAGTTAAATTTTTTCCTTATTAATGTACACACGGCACCCTATATTGACAGAGAAACACAAAATTGTTGAGATTTTTGCAGAATTATAAAAAAAAAAAAAAAAAAAATTAAATATCACACGGCATTCAGGCCCTCTGCTCAGTATTTAGTGGAAGCACCCTTTTGCGCTAATACAGCCATGAGTCTTTTTGGGAATAATGCAACAAGTTTTTCACACCTGGATTTGGGGATCCTTTGTCATTCCTCCTTGATCCTCAGATCCTCCCCAGTTCTGTCAGGTTGGATGGTGAATGTGGTGGATTTTTAGGACTCTCCAGAGATGCTCAATTTGGGTTTAACTCAGGGCTCTGGCTGGGCCTTTCAAGAACAGTCTTGGAGTTGTCCTGAAGCCACTCCTTCATTATTTTAGCCGTGTGCTTAGGATCTTTGTCTTTTTGGAAGGTGAACCTACAGCCCAGTCTGAGGTCCTGAGCACTCTGGAGAAGGTTTTTGTCCAAGATATCCCTGTACTTGGCTGCATTCATCTTTCCTTCGATTGCAAACAGTCATCCTGTCCCTGCAGCTAAAAAACATCCCCACAGCATGATTATGCCACCACCATGCTTCACTGTATTGGACTGTATTGGACAGATGATGAGTGGTGCCTGGTTTTCTCCACACATACCGCTTAGAATTAAGGCCAAAAAGTTCCATCTTGGTCTCATCAGACCAGAGAATCTTATTGCTCGCCATCTTGGAGTCCTTCAGATGTTTTGTAGCAAACTCCATGCAGGCTTTCATGTGTCTTGCACTGAGGAGGGGCTTCTGTCGGGCCACTCTGCCATAAAGCCCCGACTGGTAGAGGCTGCAGTGATGGTTGACTTTCTAGAACTTTCTCCCATCTCCCGACTGCATCTCTGGAGCTCAGTCACAGTGATCTTTGGGTCCTTCTTTACCTCTCTCACCAAGGCTCTTCTCCCTTGATTGCTCAGTTTGGCCGGACGGCCAGCTCTAGGAAGGATTCTGGTCGTCCCAAATATCTTCCATTTAAAGATTATGAAGGCCACTGTGCTCTTTGCTTTTTGACTCAGCTCCTTCTTTACCACAAGAGTCCAATGCAGTGGCCGCATCACTGCAGACCCTGCACCGACCTGCCTGTCAATCTCAAGCACCATCCTTCCTTTACTTGTAAACAAGACCCCAAGATACTTGAACTCCTCCACTTGAGGCAAGGACTCACCACCTACCCAGAGAGGACAAGAACCACGGCCTCCGGTCGAGAACCATGGCCTCGGATTTGGAGGAGCTGAATCTAATCACTTCACACTCAGCTGCAAACCGCCTTAGTGCCTGCTGTGGATCCTGGCTCGATGAAGCCAGCAGGACAACATCATATCATATAAATAATTTTAAGAATAAACTATTTCACAATAAACTCACGTAGAAAAAACAATCAAAATAAGGGCTTAATTTTGTGTAAAAACCTGCTTACATAATGTGCATCACATGATCAGTGCCTATTTCAACTTACAGGAAATAATGGCTCAGGTTGGCTGATCGAGCAGCATCGGAGGAGAGAGGCAGCGACATTGAACAGGTAAGAGCTAGCATGTGTAAAGTATTCTAACGTGCTCTCATGTGCACCATTGGTGAATTAATATGGCAGGAGAGAAGGGAAAAAATGCATTAATACAGCACAGGCAGTGCAGGCCATGGTTTCATTTAAAGGGAAAAGGCTCTTGGCCTGGACTGGCTCCAACCACATTTGGTTCTATGTAGTAGTTTTCAAAGACTAAAATGTAATCAGATTAGAATGTGAACCGGTATTTTCATATTATGTTTTGAGCGTTTTATTAAAGAATATCCTTAAGGAAAACCTGTTGTAGGTAAATGGACATTTTTTAGACTAATAGCGGTGATTGAAATGATATACTTTACACACTTTATACACCCACTCTCAAGGTTATAATCAAACATAATTATAATAATAATTAAAAAAGAATCAATTTAGTTTCTGAGAGGGAATAAGGCATAAACTGAAAAGGTCTCTGATACAACAAATGGAAAAACAAGTTAGCTGACAGTCGTACAAAGTCAGAAAAAAAGCATGCAATTTGCAATGTGAATATTTAAGGTAGAACTAAACACCTCTTACAATCACATTTCAAACAGAGCTGCTAAACTGGGCAGTAGCTGGAGGGCTAAAGGTGAGAGAGATGAGAGAGGAGGGGTGGAGTCTGGTGTCCCTACTCCGCTTCTGCAGCCAGGTGTTTGCAATCAAGGTTCTCCTTGCTGCTGCGACTAATAAGTCCCACCCACCAAAAAATGCGTAATAATGAAAAAAAAAGTCGCATAAGACTATAAATCGCATTTTTGGAGAAATTTATTTTGTAAAATCCGAGACCAAGAACAGACATTTTATCTTTAAAAGAAAGTTATATTAACAACAATAAAATAGACAGGCTGAATAGCAGTACAGCACTCTAACGTAACACATGGGCAACAAACTGAATACGTGTCTGGTATGTTAACGTAAGATATTAACAGTTAATCAGATATGATATGCTATTCAATTCAATTCAATTTCTCTTTATTGTCACATGTGCATATACATACAAGATATATAGCACAGATGAAATTGCTGTCCTCTCCCACCTCAGTGCAAACATATTAATAGATTAAAAAAATTAATAAATACAAAATAAAAAAAAAAAAAAATTGCAAACAAGAAAAAAGGAAAAGTGCAAACCAAGTAACATTAAAAATATAAACAAAACAGAAACATTCAAGTAAAGATAGCCAAAGATTGCAGATAGAAAGTGAGGTATTGCTAAATATGTAAAGTTATTGATTGTCCATATAGAAATATGAAATATATGTGCAAAATATATAAGTAACAATTATTGATTGTCCATATAAAAGTGAGGTAGTGCTTCAGGGGGCTGAGGGGGGGCAGAGGGGAAAAGTGAGGGTAGGGCAGGGAGAGAGTTGAGTCTCCTGACAGCCTGGTGGAAGAAACTGTCTCTGAGTCTGCTAGTTCTGGCCTGAAGGCTCTGCAGTCTCCTCCCTGATGGCAGCAGGCTGAAGAGGCTGTGAGGTGGATGGGTGGGGTCACCTGCAATCCTGGTGGCTTTGCGGGTGAGGCGGGAGTGATAAATGTCCAGTAGAGGGGGGAGAGGAACACCGATGATCCTCTCAGCTGCTCTGACGATGCACAGCAGAGTCTTTTTGCAGAACATGGTGCAAGAACCGTACCAGACCGTGATGAAGCTGGATAAGGTGCTCTCGATGGTGCCTCTGTAGAAGGTCCGAAGGATGGGGGCCAGGGCTCTTGCTCTTTTCAGTTTGCGGAGGAAGTAGAGGCGTTGTTGAGCTCTTCTGGCCTGTGATGGACAGTTGCTGCTTCAAGAGAGGTCCTCAGAGATGTGCACACCCAGGAACTTGGTGCTGCTCACTTGCTCCACTGCAGCACCATTGATGATAAGTGGAGCATGTTGGGTGTGCGCTCTCCTAAAGTCCACAACAATCTCCTTCTTCTTCTCCACATTCAGGTGGAGATTGTTGTCCTTGCACCACGTGGTCAGCCTGTTTACTTCACTCCTGTAACTCGTCTCATTGTTGTTGTGGATGAGACCGAGCACAGTTGTTGGATGTTGGAATGCAGTCTTGAGTCAGGAGGGTGAAGAGGAGGGGACTTAGCACACATCCCTGGGGGGCCCCTGTGTTCATCACGACCGTGCTGGATGTGTCGTTTCCTACTTGAACTGACTGTGGTCTCCCCGTCAGGAAGTCCAGCAGCCAGTTACACAGGGAGGTGCTGAGTCCCAATCGGTCCAGTGAGAACTGCTAATGGAAGTAGCCATACTGGTGAACAAGCCTAGAGTGCCCTTTACCAGTTCTCAGTGTGACAATAATGAACATGTGAAATTATATATTTTAATCATTTGACATATAAGTCACATCCCCGGCCAAACTATGAAAAAAAGTGTGACTTATAGTCTAGAAAATAAATTGCAGTGGCTATTGGATCCAGCAGACTGCAAATATATCGAGTTTGAACTGGAATTCCCAAAAAGGAACAGTAGATAACAGTATTAAAACACCATATATGCAGTTTAGTAGCAAAAAAGTAGATTTAGTGTTCAATTTGACCTATTTCGAAAATCTAATTCACAATGTTAACTTTTTCCAGTGCACCAAAAAAGTTCTAATATTTCCTTTAATTGTTTGCAGCAATTTTTATTTCAAATTGAACACAGCAATTAGCTGTTATTAATGCAATTAGAATATTACTTGCTACAAGTTAGAGGCTAGATATTTTAAATTAAGGAATAAAGCGCACCACAATAGTCAACAAGCTAAATTTAAGCTAGTTTTTAGTTAATCGATTACCACAAACTGTACCTAGAGTGCCTGTACCCAATTTTCTCAATGTATTTGACCAAAATTTGTCTTGCCCCAGTAGTGATATATTGTACAAGCAGCTCTGATGTCAAAATGTATTTATAAAGCATTTTTGTCGTCCAAGAATCAAGAAGTGCATTGTTAGCGTGCTAGTCGTGAGTGAGGAATAACTTTGGACCACTGCAAACCATTTAAAATTAACTAGCTCTGTTTTTCACGTATTTAAGACAGTAAAAATCAAGCACGCCATTAATTCGTTATATCTGGAAAATGTATTCTCATTACATATTGCAAAGTATACTAATGCCCAAACCCATATTTTACTTTATATGGTATTAAAACTGAAGAAACCATTTGATTGGTCAGTTCAGTTTTTAATTACACTATATACTATATATACTAGCTGATCCTAGTCTAAATCGTCTTATATTTGTTCTGCTACAGCTCAAAATCATTCTAGTTTTAGTACTCTTTAGTATTGACTAGAATCTGATTTTCAATACTTTTGGCAACCCTAATGGCATCCCTAATGGCAACCCGATATCACTCCCTTCATTTTACATTTCACAGTCGCCATCTTAGAGTATATGGAATAGTTGTTAGTTTTCATGTTTCAAAGCTAACATGTTTGCAATGAGGCTGCTAGCTTGTGGTAACTAACTTCTATTCATACTATTCAAAGGTGTCACAAGACCTCTGTATGACCCCCGTGGCTGCTCAATATGTGATTTCAGTGCAATATTTTCTGAAGTTTAAAATGTGGTGGCCTTATTTTGCAGGAGCTGAACTGAGGGATGAAAACAGCGAGGGAGCCTAATTGAAAGACATGGCAGAGAAATAGAGGCGAGCGTGCAAAGAGGCAGAGAAGAGGAGAGAGGGAGAGCTGGCAGAGAAAGAGAGAAGAGAGGGAGGGATAAAGAGAGAGTGAGAAGAGGAGAGAGAAGGGAGAGTGAGTGAGAAAGGATGGTGTGTATGAAAGACGGGGGGGAGGGGGGAGACTTTCAATAGGGTTTGAACCTGGTTTTAATGGCGAGAATTGTGAATTGCTGTGAATCCTCTGAACCAGAGTAGTCAGTTATTCTATTTACATTGTGGATTCCCACAATGTAAAGTGAAATAAATCAAAACATGTTTTATATTTTAGATTCTTCAAAATAGCCTTTACACTTTGCTTTGATCACTGCTTTGCACTCTTGGCATTCCACTAATGAACCGTGACAAATGCACACCTGTGAAGTGAAAATCATTTCAGGTGAATTCATCATGAAGCTCACTTGAGAAGGTGTACAAACGTTTGACTGGTGGTGTATATTGTGATTTAAACCATGTTATATTTGTGCTTCATTTGTGACAGAGCTTTAAATTGATTAATTGTAACTAATTGATTATTGAAATAATTGCCAGCAAATTTAGCAAATGAATAGTTGACCATACGGACTCCACAACATGCCATATGCTGGAAATGTTTGGATGACTCCAACTAAGCAGTACATTTATGCAATTTAGGACATCATTTTGTATAATTTTGTGATCTTTTGTAACTAACTGAAGAAAAATCTTTAGCAAAAATTATTGATAGTAGTATAAAAAGACTCCAAATTCATATTATGGACAACAATGTGGCATCAGTGCACTCTCCAATCACTATTGGGGGCAATAGTGGCCCCCATATATAAAAACAAAAACAAAGCTAGAGATCACTTTCGAAGTTTCTGCTTGGTGACAACCTCATTTAACAACTACATTGTCAGAGCTGGGACTGAGCCCACAATCTTCTGGTACATGGATGTTGTTTATATTATGCAGTGACAGAATGCTAATCTTTGTACAAGGCTGTGTGTGTCTTTTCTTTGTGTAAAGCCGTTAGGTCATTCAAAGTGAGATCTGCGCCAGTCAGTTCTAATGGAAACATTACAAAGGTGATTTAGATTGGCGCTAATAGATAATTCTGGAGATAATTCTTTCATTAACTGACAGGGGTAAGTTAATTGAGTGACTTAATAAGATGATTTTTATATGAAAATCAAAAATGGGTTGGATAAAAAAAAATTGCAATCTTAATGATGCACAGATCTACTTAACAAATTGTGTAAAATGTACTTTTTAGAATTTTGAGACATGTTTTAATTGTTTTCCTTATCTTTTACCCTCTCAAAGTTGTATTTAGAGTGATTCATGCATGTTTGATAATCTTCATACTTCAAACTTGTCTTGTCTCATTCCCATCGTCTTTGGGTCTTGTCTCATCCCTAGTGCCCACCGGACTTTAAAGGAGCATTGTGTAACTTTTCTGGTGGAGATGCCATTTGTCTGCCTGGAAAGTTCCACAGTGTGGCAATAAACATATGTATCTCCATAGAGACAGGTAGGTGACAACACTAGATCACAAGATCACATTACAGGTCTGATCTGTGGAGAGGCGAGCTGACTTACATTATAATGTTGCATGTTTTTCAATGTTCAATATTCAGCCACCTGTAATGAAATAAATCCTGCATAGATAAGCTGTCATACTGTGGAACATTCCGGGCAAAGCTTAACATTACCAGGCTAGCAGGTAGTGGGTCCCCTACTACAAAAGTTATGCAGTGCACCTATAAATCGCGATGAGGGGGCGTGCCAACTCTCTCTCAATACATACAAAGGTGCTCTAGATATTGGAAAAGTGTCTTCAAACCACATGACCACAAGCATTCTGGGACAGCTTGCTAATAAAGCCTTGCTCCCTGATGGATTTTTCCAACATTTGACGCTGCTTCCAAGACCCTGCAAAGTCTACTTATGTAACTGTACCAAGTATAATGTCAAGACAATTTCTTTACTCATGGGAGGGGTGCCATTTGTGACTATAATCTGTAAAATAAAACTGTAATTCTTGCTGATTGCGAGTGTTACCTTTGAGTTCCTGTCCGGAGCTGACGTGCATCCTCTTCTGACACTCGGCACAGCTCATGAGGAAGCGTGTGACTGCCTCGCGCGGCAAGAACGCATATGTCTCTGCGATCTGCGACACAAATATTAGCACAACATGTAAGAGGTGAGCAAGATGTCAAAAAACTAATATCACAATTTTTAAAGTTACTGTCTTTATATTGGCCAGAAGGGGTAACTAAAGTCATCTGCCTCTTCTGAAAGTTCTCATGTCATTGTGATGGCTAAAGAGGGGGTATTTTATTTCTATGGGGTATTAACTGCTAATACATACAACATATTTAGATTACCATTTTACCTTGTATTATTCTGAAAATGATACATAAAACAGCATATGAACATGTTTTATAAGTTTCACTTTTGTTTTTGACGCTCTGAGTCCCCCCGACCTTTGCTCCCCACATTAAGTCACTCCCCTTTCAGAACGCTATCACAAACTACTGCACATGGCATCAGGTTTGTCAAGTTACAGTGTACAGTTTTGTATCATGTTTTTCTGAATATTTATGGAGAATTGTTATGTGGGAGCATGGGTGATATAGGCCTCTGGGCTGAGCATTGCATAGCATCTTATAGCCAACCATAAAAGGGGGTTCAAATAGGGCCCAGAAGAGATCGCTTTATTACTCAGACATGCATGGATGACATTAAAATCTGTTCAGGCATGTTTATTACGAGGAATTAACCTGAACGAGGGATTGCACAGATGACCACATGGGAATATAAAAGAAAGTGCTACCGTTTAATATTGAAAAACACGTTCTATTATATAAAGTAAGAGTGTTTTGTATTATTGTGGTGGTATCAGAATCGGTATTGAGTAAGTCTATTCCTTAGCATAAAAATTGAGTTTGAAATTTTAGTATCATGACAACACTATAGTGCATAGAGCTGTATACACATGTTATGTAGTAGAGGTATTACATTGATATAAATTGTTGAATAACTGTAATTCTGGTGGTCTTAATACATTGAGATTTATCATCTCGTTGCCAAATGCAAAGGGCAATATATGTGAAAACAGCAATGCTCATCATTCCTCTAACTTTACAGTCAACCATATTAAGTATTCTAAATAAACGTTGTGGTATTATTTTTCTTTACTTGTTTTAAAGCAACACTATGGAACTTTCTGGAGGTAGTATATCATGGAAAACAGAAAGTTAAAACTACGCCACAATATCAAATTCTGAAGTACAGTATATTGCTAAAGAAGATATAGACGATAAACATATTGAAACTAATCTATGCCACTGACACAATAGCCCCAATTATCCCAAAAACTATTCTAAATGTACGGTTAAAAACACAAAATGCTGAAAATAAATAACAGAATGAGACACTTTGGTAATTGGTTGAATAAGTAACTTGTACTTGACTTTGACTTTGACTTGACTTTATAGATACAAACTTTCTACAGCTCAAATCCTATTGTAGTGCAAAAAGAAAATACAAAAAGACCCCACTAGTACACAGAAAAAGTACCACGATAAGTACTGACCCCAAAAAATGATCGTTCCATCTAACATATACTGAACGATAAGTTGATATAGAATTTATTTATCATGTTAGGCCAAAGTAAAACCATACATTGGAACATTCTTCAAAGATAGGGTTTAAATTGTTCCTGCATTTTGAATTTGTGTGTTAATGATATCGGTCTGTGTTTTAATCACTCACTGACTAACTTACTGCTACTTTCCTCACAAATGTCACTTAACTGATGTAAAACTGATAAATATGTACCACTATTATCCCATTATCCCAAGTTATAATTAGAAAAACCTATAATATAGCTTCATTTAAGGCCTATGGTTATCATAACTTAATGCTACTATTAAGACAAAATTAGCTGCTCATATTAATTCGAACGCCATTATTAATCCTGCTACATTGAAGTTACTGGTACCACTCTTTGTTAGTGCTATAGCCTACACAATATACAGTTTTCTTTTGATTAAAGCAAACATTTTATTGAGTTTCCTCCCATTAAACTTTCACTTTACGCTGCTTGCCAAGAACTCATCCAGGGACACAAATGCTGTCAAATAAATAAATAAAAAAACAATAATTATAGTATCTGCAGTGGTACATGTGATCTGAAAACTGTCCAACATTTGTTCTCGTATAGAAGCACAAATGGAGGAGAGACAGAGGGAGGGTGTGGGAAGGGGAAGAGGGAGGACTGGTGTGGGCGGGCAGGGGTTGCCATGCAGTCTGTGTATGTGTGCGTGTATAAATTAGAGTACTATAGTGTGTATGTGCCTGTGTGTGTTTAAAGGGTAGGGGGAATGAAAGGCAAATGTCACTCAAAGCCTATGGTAGCAGTGTATGTGGAGTAATGTGAATATAGTCCCTGGTTCATTCCTGGCCTAGTGCATATAACAGGTTAGACTGTATGTAAGATTTTGATTTTAATAAAAATTCCATAAGCATGACCTAGCTCTGTCCCAGATATGAGGTGAACATGTTCAAATCAAATATAGCTTTTACTGATAACAATGACAATGCAGATTTATTCTTAATTACAAAAACATTGGACCAACCCAGTTGATTTAAATCTAAAATTACTCTCTGTGATCTAAATGGTCACTACCCCAAACCTGCAGACAATCATTAATCAGTGCTAATGCAGCCCCTGCAGCTCAGTGAGCTTTCACATGATGTATGGCCTCTCCATATACTGAGAATGAGAAAAATGTCTACAGTATGTGTCCTCTATCTGCAGGTTAAGGCACTGAAAACAAGGGATGGGACAATAAACAAAAAAAGTCCAGACAGTAATCATTCGTGGATCATTTTGTAGAATCATAATAGTCGCCAACAACAAAAATAATTGCCATTATAACAGCAGATTGTACAGGTCGAAGCTACTCTTTAGATCATTGTTGTTTTCACTTATAACATAGTACAATTCAAAAATTGTTGTTTTAAACATCAACTTAATAATACAGTATTAAAATTAGAATTATTAATATCCAGAACAGTTTTTTTAAAACTGTGAGCAATTTAAATAATGATTGCGTTAAGAGCACCTATATTGGCCATGATAATCATAACAGAAATTCTGGATATTGTCCCATGCCTACTGGTAATCCAGGTTCAGTTGTATGATTGTAATCCCTTTTTCAAAACAGTGTGCAGGCCACATACAGATTCTGTAAACATGGTGGGAGACACCTCTAGTCCGAGTTTAGTCCCTCTGGTAATGTCTTGGAATTCTTCTGTTTTAAAGTTGCACTGTGTAACATTTCTGGTAGAGGGCACACCAGTTGCTCATCTCCATGGAGATGTTATTTGAACATGGCATACCCTCCACTAGAAAAGTACCACAAAACTGTTAATGATGATCTGCAAGTTCAAATTTGTATGTTTTCTTATTTTTAAGGTTATAATGCGGTGTCACTGTACAAAATAGCAATAAAACTATAATTTGTAATTTTATGTTTGGTTAATAACAATGTGGAAAAATTATAAAGTGACTCATCATGGAATGCATCTGTCAGAAGAGCAATTCTGATGTTTAACCAGAAGAGGGCAGTGTCAGCAACAGAGACAACATGCAGTTTAGAGCACAACTAGCTCCACTGCATCAAACTAATTAACAAAGTTAAAATGTGTATCTCTGTATTTACAGTTGTCAAGGCATTGGAGAAACCTACAATATTCTTTTCAGTAGTTGTCAAGAGATTAAAAAATAATAATAATAATAATAATAATAATAACATACAATGAACAAATGTGTGGATGCACCTCATTATAAGGTGGCTTCAAGTGTCTAGAATACAATGTTACATTGTGTAACAAAAAATGAATGAATAAACGAGTCTAACACAAATATATAGATATATATATATTTTTTATAAAACACTAAAAAGTGACACAGCAGTGCTCAAAAGGAGTAGGGAGAAGCCAAAGTTTATTTGAGCCTACACCCTTCACGTGTAATATTGGTGGGAAAAAAAGCTGTTCAATTGTTATAACCAACACCATACAAAAAAGAGTCACATTCAATACCAAAGTTTGGTTATGACAAACTTTTTTAATGTAATTCAGAAGCAAAAATACCATACCCAGGCCCATACGATGATGTGTGTGTTCCTGTTTATGAAACATTTTAGTGGATAGCTGTGTAAACCCTCAGTCGTCCAGGTCTGATCCATAGCAAAGACAAAGTTCAAATCTGTCAACTGGACAAATTGTTGTAGGAGTGAAGACGTTTCGCTGCTCATCCAAGCCGCTTCTTCAGTTCTGATCACATTACTGGTGAACACTGCCTTATATCTATCTGCAGGGAGGGGCTAACTACACTGAAACTGTAAAGTGCAGTAACAATAGGAGAGGACCGCTGTTTCCAGGTAGAAGTCTTCAGGAAGCCTAAACACATGGACCAATACCTGCTGTTTGATTCACACCATCCACTGCAGCACAAACTTGGAGTTATCCGTACATTACAGCACAGAGCCCAAGTGGTGCCCACAAACACAGAGGGAAAAGTGAAGGAGGAGCAGCACGTGGAGAAAGCCCTCTCTGCTTGTGGATATCCAAAATGGGCCTTCAATAGATCTAAGAAAGCTAAAAAACTAGGCAACAGGGAATCTCAACCTAGAAGGAGAGGGGTTACCATTCCTTACACAGCAGGTGTGTCTGAAAAGCTTCAGAAGATTTTCAGACAGTTTGAGATTCCTGTCTTTTTCAAACCTACAAACATGTTAAGACATAAACTGGTTCACCCAAAGGACAAAGTCCCGAGCCACAAACAAAGTAATGTAGTCTGCTCTATTCAGTGTAGTGAAGAGTACAGTGAGCGTTACACTGGAGAAACTAAACAGCTACTCCACAAGAGAATGTATCAACACCGGCATGAGAGCTCCTCTGGACCCCGGTCCGCCGTGCATCTACATCTCAAAGCCAATAACCACTCCTTTGAAGATATTGAAGTTCAGATTCTAGCCAGAGAAAAGAAATGGTTTGAGAGGGGAGTTAAAGAAGCTAGAGACAATAGTTGTTTACAGTTTCAGTGTAGTTAGCCCCTCCCTGCAGATAGATATAAGGCAGTGGCCACCAGCAATCTCATCAGAACTGAAGAAGCAGCTTGGATCAGCAACGAAACATCTTCACTCCTACAACAATTTGTCCAGTTGACAGATTTGAACTTTGTCTTTGCTATTTTTTTTAGTGGCTGTACAAAACCACAATTTTTGAAAATTTATTTGACCACGTAGATTACTCTTAACTTTATTGCTAAATATCTGCTGAGTTTTACTAGGGAGTGAGTTGTGCCTTGCCTTATACATGATTTGCAGTGTTTTCAATTTCATCAAGTCTTCAAGTTTCAACGCACGTCATTTCAAAAACAATAGGTTCAAGTGGTTCATATATGCTACACTATGTATTATTCGTGTTGCCCTTTTCTGCAGAATAAAGAGGGACTGTAAATTGGTTGTATAAGTATTTCCCCACTTCAAGGCAATAACACATAAACGGCAATACCAAAGCTCCATGTATAGTATACAGTCTATTGTTTATTTTATAATTTAATATATACCTACATTTCCTCATAATTGAGTTGCATTTTGCCATCTTTGTTTTAATTTTTGCTATCTAGGGTTTTCAGGATTTTGTTAAATGGATTAGTAAATCATTTTTTTCTAGAATTTCAGAAAATTGAGATAGTAGAGAAATTGGCTTGTAATTGTTGTTCCTTATGAATTTTAAGAAGTCCTGTGTTCACTGACACAAGTGGAGCAAGCTTTGACCCCGGATGTTGTAACAACATTTGCAGTCATCTTACACCAGCTAGCTGTTTGTTATCAGCAGCCAATATGTCCAATTTGATGTCCTTAGCCACAGACAAGCTGCAGTTCCTTTACAGAGGTTCGTAGTCCACAGTCTGTTGATTTTTTCCAAAGTTATTAGGAATTTCCAAGGTTTAATATTCTGTTCACAGAGTGGGTATTGGAGCAACACAGCGGTGTTACCTGGAACCGGAAATCAAGATTAAAGCCCATCAAAGAGTCATGGAGTGCAGCTGGTGGCACGTGCTCCATAGATTTAACAGTATAGCCAAAATAAACTTAATGTACATCATTCAAACAACAAATGTATTATGTAAATAAATTAAATACATTAAACAAGGTATAAAAAAGCGATATCATTATCATCATACAATTTAGCTATGCATAGAGAACATAGAGAATGCAAGGCTCCTCGATTGTGGTAAATTGTGGTCAATTTTGGAAATATGTAATTGAAATATATTCTTCCTCCTTTTTAAAAAATCATTTAGTGACAGTAGCTCAGTTGGTGTTTCTCCACTGATGCGAAGGTTGGCACTTTGAATCCTGCTCTCAACCTAAACATCATGGGTTGAGTGGTCAGATCCACTGGCACACAGGTCGTTGGCAGAGCGATTCCATCTTCCACAAATTAATGCTGTTGTTGTGACCTTGGGCAAGACACTTAACCTCCCTTGCCCCCAGTGTCTGCATACACTGGTGTATGAATGTGTGTGTGTGATTGGTTGAGTGGTTGCTTACTGTAGAGTGCTTTGAGTGCCTTGTAGATGGAAAAGTGCTATATAAAAACAGGACCATTTATTTGACATAAGATAAGATAAGATATGCCTTTATTAGTCCCACAGTGGGGAAATTCCATTGAAGTATCCATTGAGTATTCCATTGAATACTTGGGTTCTTTAAAACACAGCAATATCACAGTAACTATAACCCAACAAAAATAAGAGATTGGATTGAGTATCATTCATGATATTGGTAAAGAGTTATAGGCTCATCATTGGATTTCTTTGCTTAAATATTGTTTATTTTCTATAAAAAGACCGTAGAAGAGCGCTCTACTCACTGCCTTGTAGGTCTTCTTCTGCCCAGCGTGCTTGGGGGCTCTGCTGGGGTCAGGGCTCATCTCCACGTGCATGGCATAGATGATGTCAAAGAAGTCCTCCACCACAGCCACTCGCTTCAGAGAGAGGTCTGCGCCCGAAACTCCATCCACACACTGGAAACACACAAATGTTTCATATTTATTACAGTCATCATTATTCAAATGCACCAGCTGAGTGGGAATAGTGTGGAAAAGTGTGATATTTTGCTGATGAAAATATAGATAAGTGATAATATTGAAACCATCTTATGATTCTAACACAATAATCCAGGATTATCTCAAAAAAAATAATATAAATATACAAAAAAAATTTATATACATATGTGTGTGTGTGTGTGTGTATATATATGTACATATATGTGTGTGTGTGTATATATATATATATATGTGTATATATATATATATATATATATATATATATATATACATATATATATATATACACACACAACACACACACATATATGTATATAATACATAATAGCAAAAAGATAAAAAGATACACAGTAGTGTAAAAACAATAGAGTTGACCAGAGTGCAGTACACAACAGTTATTTTAAAAACACAGATATATAACAGACAAATACAAATAAATAACTACAAACTGTACACTATTTAAATCAACACATCAATGAAACGCTAGAGAGAAAAAGTGCGTGTTAAGAGCTGATTTAAAAGTAGAAAGCGACTCAGCCTGTCTAAGGTGCAGGGGCAACGCGTTCCACAGTTTGGGACCAGCCACAGAGAAGGCAAGGTCCCCTCGAAGTTATCTCCTAGTTTGTGGGACCACTAACAATGAATAATCTGCAGACCTGAGTGAGCGAGCAGGAGCATAGGGCAGAAGCAAGTCGGACAGATATTGTGGAGCGAGGCCGTGGATGCATTTAAAGACAAATAGAAGGATTTTAAAGTAAATTTGATAAGAAACAGGGAGCCAATGTAAGGGCATCAAAACAGGTGTAATGTGTTCCCATTTTTTTGTACCAGTTAAAAGGCAAGCAGCTGTGTTTTGAACAAGTTGAAGGCGTGTAGGAGAAGTCTGGTTCAGACCAATATAAAGAGCATTACAATAATCCAAATGATTAGTGATAAAAGCATGAATTAAAATCTCAAAATGATGCTGTGAAAGGACAGGTTTGACTTTTGTGAGTTGATGAATTTGAAAAAAGCTAGTTTTCACAACAGTGCTAATCTGAACATCGTTTTAAATCATTATCCAACCTCACACCAAGATTTGTCACCACAGGTTTCACATATTGAGCAAGAGCTCCAAGATCAGTACTTAAAGTGTTTGCCTCACTAGGCCCAAACACTACAATTTCAGTTTTTTTTTTGTCATTTTAGAACAACAAGTTTAAGGACATCCAATTTTTGATTTCATCAACAGTCTCTGAGTGTTTTGGCACTGTAGGAATTTTCCTGCTTAACCGGCATGTAAATTTGTGTATCATCAGCATAAAAATGAAATGAAATGCCATGCTTGTGAAAAATTTACCCGAGAGGGAGAAGATACAAAGAGAAAAGAAGTGGCCCAAGAATGGAGCCTTGAGGTACTCCACAAGTGAGAGGGGCAGCAGCCGAGGATTCAGTGGACGCGATGTGGACACAGAACTGTCTATCTGTTAGGTAAGGCTTAAACCATTCGAGTGCACGCCCTTGTATACCAACACAGTGCTGCAGTCGTGACAGGAGGATCTGGTGGTCTACTGTGTCAAATGCCGCAGTCAGATCTAGAAGTACCAAAATGATACTATGCCCACAATCAGTAGCCACAAAAATGTCATTACAAACCCTCAGTAATGCGGTCTTAGTACTATGCCTAGATCTGAAGCCAGACTGAAACACTTCCAGGATGTCATGACCCTCTAGATAATCTTTCAGCTGACAGCAGACAATCTTTTCTAAGATTTTCAAAATAAAAGGAAGCTTTGATATGGGTCTGAAATTTCCCATGTCAGCGGCATCAAGACCAGGTTTTTTAAGAAGAGGCTGCACTACAGCAAGCTTAAAACTCCTAGGTACCGCCCCTTTTAATAGGCCACAATTGACTATATTGAGCACATATGTGTATGTACCCACGACAAATATTGACGCCCAAAAATATCATGTATGAATAATTTGATTTAGTAATAGTTACAGATTCAACTGTGTAACGTTATACTGTAAAATACCAAATACAAAATACCATGTTCAGTGAGAATTCCAATGGCTGACTGCTCTGCGTTAAGTTTGCATAACATAACATAACCACCGGCCGAGTAATCATATTGGACACAGTTGAGTGTTTTCCCTCCATAATATCCTGTGTGTAAACAAAGATAAATGTGCCTGTGCTTGTAGATGTTAAATCATGAGACTGGAGCTACACACTTCATGATTTCACTTCACTTATTGCTGTTTAATTACTCTTCATGGCAAACCTGCAACTGGAAGCCATGTCCACTTAAAGACCACAAACCAATAAATAAAACTCTCAGCAATTATTATTAAAAAAAAAAAAAAAAAGATGTAATTTCAACATATGAATATTTGAACAATATATGGATATGTGTTTTACTCTGAAAATATAGTGTTTAGTGATTATTACAGAAAACCAGATCTAGTTTATTTTAAACAGTTTGCGATCGTCCAAAGTTATTCCTTACTTTATTCCAAGCATCCTAATTACACATCACGATGACTTAAAGACAAAACATCAGCATGCTAACAGAGCACTAGGAGTGAACAATATGGGAAAAATGTCTAATTGTGATCTTTTTGACTAGCTAGATTGTGATAAGAGTTGCGATTTATGTTATAATAATAGGATTCTGTTCAAGTTCACATTTTAAACACATCCACAAAAACTGGCAAAAGACTGAAAAATGAACTAATACTAATAAAAGAATCACATTTCAGAACATGTTTGTGTAGACCTAAACTACAGGATTAGCAGTTTTTATACAAAATAAGAAAGGAGATTTAGTTGTTTATGGAGGAAATTATGGTACTTCAGAAAGGGCACCCTTTGCGATTTGCTAACTGCATCCATTCGAATTGCGAATTTTAATTCAGTTATGATTAATGTGATTCTTGGACAATAAAACACTTCATAGTTTGATGCACTCTCATTTTAACACCAAGAACAGCTTTTACAATATATCTTTACTGAGGGTAGACTAGTTTTCCTCAAAACATGGAGACAAAAAAAATCAGATAGAGCCACTACAGATTGGGGTTGTATGTATATATATATATATATTATACATATATATTGCACTGTTATTACCGCCCTCTTAACTTTCCACTGGTTCCTGATACAGTTTTTGGAAAAAAGTCAAATTGTTTTTTTTACATATATTTATATACACTACTCAAAATAATTAGAGGAACACTTTGAAAACACATTAGATCTAAATGAAGGAAAAAATAATCTAGATGCCACATGGTTTAATGTACCATAAATTTAGGACTATAAGCCGCTACTTTTTTCCCAGGCTTTGAACCCGGCAGCTTATAAGAAAGTGCGGCTTATTTATATATTTTACTGGCTAATGGCCACCGGGGGGGCACTCTCTACCAGTAAATGAAAAAGTGAGACAGCCGAGGGGAAAGATTATGCACTGAAGAATACACTAGTTTTTTTCATGGAAAACACATGACGAAATGCAAATGATGCAACTTTTAAATTAAAGGCAATCGATCTGGCATCAAAGACAGAAATGGAGCCGCTGCTCTAAGCTTGGCTTTAATGAACCGATGGTGTGACGTTGGAGGCAGCAGCGGGAAGAACTTAGTCAATGTAAAAAGACGACAAAAGCTCTCAGAGAAAATAAAAGCAGATGGCCCGTGTTGGTGCTATTTTATTTTCTAAACGTACAGGTATGTTCATCTCGTGTTGATGACGTGTTGATACCGTACGGCCGATTTTCAAGCAGAGGAAAGCATGTCTTCAGTTAAAAAAGAAAAAAACTTTTGTGTATAGTGTTCCGTCATTTATCTCAGGGGTCACGTTTAAAAAAAAACCCTGCAATAAACAAAATCTGCGAACTAGAAAACTTTATTTTTTACATAATTCTATATGTTTCGCAGCTGTAAAACCCCTTACCACACACTTTATACACTTTTCTCAGACAGGTATTAACATTTTCTCCATTTTCTCTCATTTAAACTCTCTCAAAGTTCAAACCTTCGTAGACTCAGGCATATTTCTCAGTTCCTCTGTCCCCGCCTCTTCGTCCTGGCACCACTCCGCTGTAATGTCTTGTAATGTTCTTTTTCCTGCAGTCACTGATCTACAAAGCTAAAGCTGACTTCCTCCGCACGATGGTTACAGCCCTTCTTACATCCTTGTTAAAACTCACTGCTTTATGTTGAGTTCACATGTAAAGTCTCTGTGATGGGTTTTATGTAATAAATACACTTAAGTCACTCTCTCAACCTGGTCTGCAGTGTTCACAAAGACACAGAGAAAACTAAACATCCAAAGGCACTCGCAGACCACAACGGATGCGTCGGATACATTTGTCCTAATACAAAGAAGTCCAATGCGATTTTGACGCCCCGGTGTTTCAGAGTCACACTGCAGCATCGAACATTTTGGTAAATTTGGCTGAACACATTCTGTATTGTACAAGAGACATGGCGCGTCCTTTAGCCAATCAGGACGCAGAACACGCACCGTCATACATTGTAAAAAAAAAAACATGCAAAATTGCACACAAAAAATCTGCGAAAAAGCGAGACCGTGAAAAATCAATCACGCTATAGCAAGGGAACACTGTACCGTCTTTCTATGTAAATAGCTCATGTTACAACATAAAATCCTGCGGCTTATATTCAGGTCCGGCTTATATATGTACAAAATTGATTTTCTTATAAAAATTTACCTGGTGCGGCTTTTATTCAGGTGCGCTCTATCGTCCAAAAATTACAGTAAATGAAAATGATCTCCCTACAGAGGGGTTAAACTAAAGACACCCCAAAAATGAAACTGAAAAAATGATGCAGCAGATGGGTTTATTTTGCCAAAATGTCATTATAGCAGCTCAAAATGATACTCAGTAGTTATTGCGGCCCCCACGTGCTAGTAATCATGCCTGACAACGGCGGGGCATGCTCCTAATGAGGCAACGGATGGTGTCTTGGGAGATCTCCTCCCAGATTTGGACCAGGACATCACTGAGCTCCTGGACAGTCTGAGGAGCAACCTGGCGGCGGCGGATGGACTGAAACATAATGTCCCAAAGGTGTTCTATTGGGTTTAGGTCAGGTGAACGTGAGAGCCAGTCAATGGTATCAGTACCTTCATTCTCCAGGAGCTGCCTGCAGACTCTGGCCACATGAGGTCAGGCATTGTCATGCATCAGGAGGATTGGTCCAAGGATTTCATCCCTATACCTAATGGCAGTCAGGGTGCCATTATCTAACCTGGAGAGGTCTGTGCGTCCTTCCAGACCATCACTGACCCACCACCAAACCGGTCATGCTCAATGATGTTGCAGGCAGCACAACGTTCTCCACGGCGCCTCCAGACCCTTTCATGTCTGTTGCATGTGTTCAGGTTGAACCTGCTCTCATCAGTGAAGAGCACAGGACACCAGTGGCGCACTTGCCAATTCTGGTGGTCTATGGCAAATGCCAATCGAGCTCTACGGTGCTGGGCAGTGAGCACAGGGGCCACTACAGGATGTTGGACCCTGAAGTCTGTTTCTGATTGTTTGGTCAGAAACATTCACACCAGTGGCCCGCTGAAGGTCATTCTGTAGGGTTCTGGCAGTGCTCATCCTGTTCCTCCTTGCACAAAGGAGCAGATACCGATCCTGCCGAGGGTTTGAGGACCTTCTACGACCCCGCCCAGCTCTCCTGGAGTAACTACCTGTCTCTTGGAATCTAGTCCATGCTCTTGAGATTGTGCTGGGAGACACAGCAAAGCTTCTTGCAACGGCACATATTGATGTGCCATCCTGGAGGAGTTGGACCACTTGTGCAACCTCTGCAGCGTCCAGGTACCGCACCATGCTATCAATAATGTTGATCCAAGCCAAAGGAAAAAGTCAGTAAAAAAATCTGCCAGAAGACGAGGAAAAAATACTAGTGGCATCAACCTGGAAAACCATTCCTGTGTTGGGCGCTGTCTTACTGTTGCCCCTTTAGTGCACCTGTTGTTTATTTCATTAAAAACAAAGCAGCTGCAATGGATTAACAACACCCTATGCTTCTTAAATGACCATATCAATATCCCAGAAATTTGATTGATAGGTTGCTATACTCTGATTAAAGAGTGTTCCTCTAATTTTTTGAGCAGTGTATATAAACCGCACTTGAATATAAGCCGCAGGTTTTCATGTTGTAACATGACATGAGATATTCAAATTCATTTGTGGTTGTTGTAAAACCATGCGTCACTGCTAACAAGCTGTGCAATCAGCTGTGTAAAATGGTATTTAGCTAGCGCTAACCCAGTGATAGCAAAGTCGACACAAACACGTTCATACATTTCAGACTAACACAAACTACATTCAGTAGTTTATTTCACATGGTATGTTACTTAAGATAGAGGACGGTTGTCTCGCAAATGTGCATGTAAGTTGCTCGTGTTTGCCCTCAGAGCCGCGGCTTTTTCCGGCAGGCTCTGCAGATTGGTAGCTCATCACCTTGTTGGTCTTGTTTTTCAAAGCCATAATAATTCCACACATCAGAAATTCACCTTCTTGAGCGGAGGATATGTCATCGGGATCCAGATCCACTGCCAGCCCACTAGCCATGACGATAACTGACGGTGATGAAGAACCATGCCCAATTCAGAATAGGCACAGAAGCTAACAAGTTTCATTGCTATGATAGAGGGCCCCCTTGTGGGCAAACACCAGAACTAACATCTAAACATTGTATTGAAACCAGTCTAAGCATCAGGAGTTTTACATGGTTGACTGTTATACATTGCATATCACAAGTAGAGCTGCAGGTTTAATCAAATCCAAATTTCCAGAGCTAGAATTAAAACAGGATGGTATCAGAGATGAAGACTGAAACTGGTGTAAAATTGGGGAAAAAATTATATAAGTAGTACATATATATATATATATATATATATATATATACATATATATATATATATATATATATATATATATATATATATATATATATATATATATATATATATATATATATATATACAGTATAGCCCAGAAATGAGTACACCCCCTATAAAATGTTGAATATTTTTTTTGTGTTTGGCCAATTTGGCAAGTAAATAGAAATACTTTTTAAAGCACTTAATCCTCCTAATACAGATTGTTTTTGATGGGTGACATCAATATATAAGCCCAATGTTTGGTTCTAATCCTGGATTTCATGTATGGTTATGTTTCAAAAATGAGTACACCTTTCTTACAAACTGATTCAAATTCGGGATGGTTTATTGTGAATGCTGCAACAGACATTTGGGTGATTGTTTAATGTTTGGAGATAAATCTGGATCAGCTTAGTTGCATAAATAGAGCATTTTCAATTCATTTTGAACCACTTTGCTTTTACACCTTGAAAATGGCACGGCATGGCAAAGAACTTTCTCCAGATATGCGGAAAAGGATTGTTGTGCTGCACAGAAAAGGTCTTGGGTACAAGAAAATCAGTTCATCATTGCTTGTCAGCAAAAATACAGTGGCTAAAGTGATCCACAGCTTTAAAAATACTGGAAATATAATCAAGAAGGTGAAGCGTCCTGGGTGAAGGCCGAACTCTCCTCTCGTGATGAGCGTCATATGGTCCGAGTTCTGGAGAAAAACCCCAAGGCAAGTGCTTCAGAAAGGGCCAGCACCATTGAGCAACAAACTGGCATAAAGATTTCCAAAAGAACCGTAAAACGCATGTTGAACAGACAAGGTCTTGTTGGTTGTCGACCTCGCAGGAAACCACTGCTGAAGCCAAAGCATAAAAGAGACCGCATGGCTTTTGCAGAGAAACATTTGGACAAAGATTTGAAGTTTTTGGACTCTATTCTATGGTCTGATGACACGAAAATTAATCTTTTTGGGTCTGATGGCATCCAAAGGGTTTGGCGTTGACAGGGAGAGGACTATGATGAAAAGTGCATGGTGCCCACAGTGAAGCATGGTGGTGGGAGTGTGCTTGTTTGGGGATGCATGAGTTCCAAAGGGGTCGGAAAACTTTGCTTTATTGATGAATTATGAATGCTGCAAAATACTGTGAAATTTTAGAGGAACACATGCTGCCTTCTCTGCGATCCTGGGGCGAAGATCACTTTTTTTCAACATGACAATGACCCCAAGCATTCTGCTCGGGCCACAACTGAGTTCCTACACCAAAAAAGGGTGACTGTACTTGATTGGCCTGGCATGTCTCCAGACTTGAATCCAATCGAGCATCTCTGGGGTGTTCTCAAACGAAAAGTGGAGGCCAGCAGACCACAAAACATCAATGCACTGAAAACGGTCATTCAACAGAGTGAAATTAACAGAACAATATGTGCCAATTTAGTGAATCTATGCCGAGAAGAGTCAGAGCTGTGGTTTGAGAAACATGGTGGACACACTAAGTACTAGTACATTGTGCATATTAAGTAAAATGACATACATTTATATCTTACAGGGGGGGTGGGTACTCATTTTTGAATCATTCATGTCTGTATATTAATATATATATGAATACATTGTCTCTATAGTTAACATAAACTAGAACTGCAGCGCACCCCAAGTACCACCAGAACCAGTCTGCATGCACGTGCTACGGTTTGAGAAATACTGCTCTACAAACATGTTTTTTGTTTTGTGTTTATATTTAATATGTCACTCTCAATGTTAATGTGTGTGTGTAACTAAATCTTGATTTGAAAACGTACATCATAGATCAAATTGCTAAACTACAGAAAAAAATTCTGATATCTAATCAAAATCACTATATTTGTGCTTGAGGGGCAATTTAAGCACATAGAGCTATAAAATACACTGATAACTGATGATAAGTGCAGCTCAACAGCTTAGATCCAGTGTCAGGGCAGTTTGAGGGGAAAAGCAGCCCTCAGGACAAATGTAAAAGATTATCAATATCTATAATTAATTTTTTTCAAAATTGTTCATCTCTAATCACATATGAATGCTTCTATGCTTTATTGTAACCTGGGTTAAGCTTTAAATAACTTTAAGTCAGCCTTTTGATTCAAACTCTTAACTCGTCTCTCTCTCTCTCTCTTGCTCTCGCTCTCTCCATCTCCTTCCCCTCCTTATTCTTTCCTGTTCATGGTCATTTTCTCGGTTCTCTTCTTCTGTCCATTACCCACCTATAAAGCAGCTGGCTACACTTTTAACACTTATTCTCTGTCACTGTCTTTCACACACCCCCTCCTTCTCCTCCTCTTCCCACTTTCTGAGCCCAGCAGTTGTAATGGCATTGTTCTATAAACATCCCCCTTTCTGCAGTAAGCTTCGGTTGGTTTCCGTAGCAACCATTATTACCTGATGTAGGGAGTGTTGGGGGTGAAGCGGTAGGTCAAAAGCGATGGTTGTCAGTGCACGAGCTGCCAGGCTATAGTTCATTGACTGTTCATTATGAGCTGTACGTTTGGCAGAGGTCGTGCATTTGTAGTCTTATAGCAGTACTGAGTGCCCTGCTCCCCATCCACACCCCCTGAACCTGATTTACTCTACACTAGCACGAAACATACAGAAAAATATGGGCAATGGTAGGGCTGAATGATTTGAGAAAAATATCCAATTGAGAGTCTTCTGACCAGCATTGCGATTATATTCGCGATTTCCATTAATCCATTTTCTTCCTCTTATCTGGGGCCAGGTGGTGGCAGCAGTCTAAGCAGGGACTCCTAGACTTCTCCCACACCAGCCACTAGCTCCTCTGGTGGGGCCCAGCGTGTCCTTCGTCTCCCAGACACGCCCGAACCGCCTCCCTAGGGAGGTCCAGGAGGCATCTGGAACGGATGCCCGAGCTACCTCAGCTGGCTCCTCTCGACATGTAGGAGCAGTGACTCTACTCTAAGCTCCTTCCGTGTGACTGATTTTGATTTGATTGCGATTAATCTTAGCCCTAGTCTTACTGCTCTTATACTTCTGGGTTGATAAGAGATACATTCCTCTATTATTAGATGTAGAGTGGGTCTCAGTGGAGCTAAAGTGCTAAAGGGTAGGAGAGTTGTGAACGAGGATGCACCAATACCGGTATTGAAAAAAGAGCTGGATCGGGTATCGGTTCCGTAATATAAATCCATAAATTGATATCCTTGTTGGACCTTTAATTGGATGTAATAAGACTATTTACAGGCTGATTTGGGCCTAGAACGAATAATGATTGAACTTTTATTTATGCAAAGCAGTTTTGTAGTTATTTGAAGGATAAATAACAGAAGAATAACACAATTGGCTTTCTCTGAGGAAATAAATGCCATTTTCCATCCCTATATTAGTATTGGTTAATACCGGGTATTGGCAGATTCTCAAAGTCTAAGTATCAATATCGGTATTGGAAATTAAAAAGCTGGATCAGTGCATCCCTAGTTGTGAACCTAATACAAGTTTGTTTAGGTGAACAGAATACTGTGCATAATATTAATACACCGTTCTCAACAAGCATTCAGTGTCCAAGCAGCCTGTGATCTGTAAGACCGGGGAACAGAGCAGCCAGCCGTGGTCAGTACGGACACAGTCTGAGTAGAGTAGATATTTTTAAAAAGTAAAAAATAAAATACATAGGCCTACAAGTACATCACTGACAAATTTGGTGCATGTAGATGGTGATTGAATTGGAGATGTTTGGGTCTTTGAAACTGAATTTTGTTTGTTTTGATTGTGCTGTGAATATCCAACTTAAATCTTGTTCTACACACTCCCTTGTCAGCACCATAGCCTCAGAGCCTCTTTCTATCTCAGTCTAACAAAGTCATTTTCCCTGCTTCACAAAGCGACTGCAAAGTGCAGAAAAGGTGTAACATTCTTACTTTTAACAAGACACACGACTACAGGAAACCTCACCTTCGGATCCCACATTCACTTGTGCACACCAAATTTTAACTCCAAGGCTCTGGACCTGGCCCCATCTTTAATCTTCCAATGGCAGAGTTGACCTGTAAACCAAAGAGCTGCCTATTGAGGAAACCCACACCTGCCCCACGAGCTCAGGGCGTGTGTGGTTTCCATGGTAACGGCACTAGCTTTAGTAGCAGAGTGGGGAGCAGATGGACCTGGCACCACCTGTTGTATCACACACAGACACAGGCAGTGAGCAGGTAGGCTACAGCAGTGTACTGGTTTATTTAGAATCTACAATGGAACAAAAAGAGTAGTGTTGTCAAGATACTAAAATATGAAACTCGATTTCTATATTAAGGAATAGACTCGATTCTCAATACCAATTCTGATTCCACAATGAGAATAAAAATCTCTTTATTTGGACAACAGAATGTGATTTTCAACATGAAATGGCAGTACTTTCTTTTATATTCCCATGCGATCTTATGTCTGTGTAATCCCTCAGTTGTTCAGATTCCATAGTGGTCCATGGGCGTGGACTAGTCTATGTAGTCTTATACTTGTTCCAATACAGCTCAAGATAATTCTAAATGTATTCAGGAAAGGCTCATTTCCATGCTGTGAATGTGAAATTTTTAGTATCAATACTTGCTCAAATGAGTATCTAGTTTTGATGCTATGCACAATATAATAAGGCTGCATGATTGTGGTTTTTCAGACAAGCATTGTGATTACAATTCGAATTGTAATTTATGCTTTATGTCATGATCCCTGCCTGCTCCTGCCTCTTGTGTCTGCTCTGCCCCTCCCTCACCTGCCTGTCTCTGGAGCTGGGTGGAGTTCCTGGCTCCTCCCACGCGCACCTGCTTCTCATCAGCGCAATCAATGCCACCTGCGGGAGGATAAGAGGAGCCAGGACTCTCCTCTCGGGGCCAGATCGTCTGTTCACCTTACTGCTCGTCTACCTGCTTGTTTCACTGTTCGTCTGCCTGTTGTCCTGCTCGTGTCCTGCTCGTGTCCTGCCTGTGTCCTGCCCGTGTTCCTGCCTGTGTTCTTGCCTGTGTTCCTGCTCGTGTTCCTGTTCAGCACCCTGCCTCCCTGCACTGCTTCGGACTCCTGTCTCCCGGTACCGGTCTTGTTCCTGTCACGTTTGTTCCCTGCACCTCTGGACCCTGACCTGCACCCCTGCACCCAGCTCCTCGTATGTTCTTCCTTCACTTGCTTGTCTGTCAATAAACACCGTAAAACTTGCCCCGAGTCCCGCATCTTTTGGTCCGCCTCACACCCACATTACGACACTTTAATAATAGGATCCAGTTCAAAGTTCACATTTTCAAGACTGAAATATGAACTGACAAAGTAATCCAAGAATCACATTTCAGAACGTGTGTATATATACAGAGGTGGAGGAAAATTATGGTACTTCAGAAATTGCGATTTGCTAACTGTGACCATTCAAATTGCCATTTCAATTCAATTGCGATAAATCTCGCAGCCCTGCAATGAAGTTCAACATAGCAAATCGAAATCGCATTTGAGTTGATGCAAAAAACTGAATTGCAAACACCACAATTATTTAGATTAGATTGTCTGCTTGTAAATCTTGTGCCTGTAGTTTTGACCTCTACAAACATGTTCTGAAATGCATGGGCTTCTTGTATTAGTTTAACAGTTTGTATTACAGTCTTCTTTCAAATGTTTATGCTCCTGGAGTTGTTTACAATTTGCAATCTTAATCCTATCTTTTCAAATATATATCACATATAACATATATACACTGCTCAAAAAATTTGAGGAACACTCTTTAATCAGCGTATAACAACCTATCAATCAAACTTCAGGCATATTGATATGGTCATTTAAGAAGCATAGGGTGTTGTTAATCCGTTTCTGCTGCTTTGTTTTTAATGAAATAAACAACAGGTGCACTAAAGGGGCAACAGTAAGACAGCGCCCAAAACAGGAATGGTTTGGTATTTTTTCCTCCTCTTCTGGCAGATTTTTTTACTGACTGACTTTTTCCTTTGGCTTGGATCAACATTATTGATAGCATGATGAGGTACCTGGACGCTGCAGAGGTTGCACAAGTGGTCCAACTCCTCCAGGATGGCACATAGAAGGTCCTCAAACCCTTGGCAGGAATGGTATCTGCTCCTTTGTGCAAGGACGAACAGGATGAGCACTGCCAGAGCCCTACAGAATGACGTCCAACGGGCCACTGGTGTGAATGTTTCTGACCAAACAATCAGAAACAGACTCCCGAGGGTGGCCTGAGGGTCCGACGTCCTGTAGTGGCCCCTGTGCTCACTGCTCAGCACCGTAGAGCTCGATTGGCATTTGTCATAGACCACCAGAATTGGCAAGTGCACCACTGGCATCCTGTGCTCTTCACTGATGAAAGCAGGTTCAACCTGAACACATGCGACAGACGTGAAAGGGTCTGGAGGCGCCGCGGAGAACGTCGTGCTGCCTGCAACATTACTGAGCATGACTGGTTTGGTGGTGGGTCAATGATGGTCTGGGGAGGCATATCTCTGGAAGGATGCACAGACCTCTACAGGTTAGATAATGGCACCCTGACTGCCATTAGGTATAGGGATGAAATCCTTGGACCAATTGTCAGACCCTATGCTGGTGCAGTGGGACCTGGGTTCCTCTTGATGCACAACAATGCCTGACCTCATGTGGCCAGAGTCTGCAGGCAGCTCCTGGAGAATGAAGGTATTGATACCATTGACTGGCTCTCACGTTCACCTGACCTAAACCCAATAGAACACCTTTGGGACATTATGTTTCAGTCCATCCGGCGCCGCCAGGTTGCTCCTCAGACTGTCCAGGAGCTCAGTGATGTCCTGGTCCAAATCTGGAAGGAGATCTCCCAAGACACCATCCGTTGCCTCATTAGGAGCATGCCCCGCCGTTGTCAGGCATGATTACTAGCACGTGGGGGCCACAATAACTACTGAGTATCATTTTGAGTTGCTATAATGACATTTTGGCAAAATAAACTCATCTGCTGCATCATTTTTTTCAGTTTCATTTTTGGGGTGTCTTTGGTTTAACCCCTCTGTAGGGAGATAATTTACATAAAACCATGTGGCTTCCTTTTGTTACTAATAAATTACTTTCTCATTATCAGTAAGAAATTCTAGATTATTTTTTCCTTCATTTAGATCTAATGTGTTTTCAAAGTGTTCCTCTAATTTTTTTGAGTAGTCTATGTACAAAATATATTTTCTTTTAAAATTTAGCTGGTGCAGCCTACATTCAGGTGCACTCAATATTCCAAAATGTACGGTAATTGTGTTTTAGTGACTTTTTAAAAAATTGTAAACCTTGGTTTAATAATCTTATGATAATATCATTATAATCATGATTATTTTGGTCAAAATAAATGTGAGTCTAAATTTTAAAATCGTCCCATCCCTATCTGAGACCAGACTGTCAGATAGAGCAGTGGTTCTCAAACTTTTTTTCTGGCAACCTTTTTTACAGTAGCAACTTCACCCACTTTCTCCCTTTAATTGAAAGATGCACAATTATGTAATGGAAGTTTACTTACAGTGTGTCTCATAATACATGTAAGAAAATTGTTTTCAACAAAATGTAATAACATGCCATAAAACATTTGGGCAATATGTCATAAATGTGTGATTTCACCACAAACAATCGTGAGTCAGATTAATGAGACATATGGGCCTGCTTCAGCTTCATAAGTCTGTCCTAGTCTGATGTCAGGGTGGACAGTGTCACACACATATCAGGTGCTGTGTCCAGTCTATTTCTGTATTTTGGTGAGTGCGGAGCAATCCAGCTCACATTTGTAAGTCATTCTGAAAAGCATAAGTAGAACACTAGTTTTACTAGTTTTACATATTGGGAACTCAGTTGAGATGCTTATCCAGAAAGAAGATGCAGATGTGCGTATCACTCCGTGTTTGGTCATAGGTCAGCTGCAGCAGCCTCTTCATCAGAGGCGAGCCCCAGTTCCAACAGCGACTCTGGGCTTACAAAGTCATATGGATTTTAAATCCACTGTTTTCTATTCAACATGTCTTGTCTCTCCTGAGGATAATACGTACTTCTCAGAGTTATTAGTAAGTGCCTCGTGGTCCACTTGAATGAGTTTATTAAGCCACACCACCTCTCTTTCAGCGACACTGTGCTCTTCACTGTACTTTAACATGGTGGGACACATGTCATAACTTGGACTTGTGACTTTTAGAAGGCATAAACGTGTCTCCAGTTATTTTAGATTGAGATCATTAAATAGCAAAAAGACATCTGCCAAATACCGTACATTACGTTAGGGTCCAACCATCTGTGAATAAATCAGCCAATGGCAAGTTCTTCTAAAGGATAAAGTAATGAATCTCATGTATCAGTTCATACACTCTGGTAACCACCATTTCCTTTAAAAACCCGAACTTGAATACGGAAAAGCAGGTGGATGTGCTCTGCCCCCATGTCTACGCACAACTCCTGAAAAAGCCAATTGTTGAGTGCATTACTTTTGATATGATTAACAACGTGTATTATGTCTGTCATTGTGTTCTGGAGATCAGCGGGCATAGCTTGACATGCCAACGCCTGTCTGTGGATAAAGCAATAATTCAAAGTGATGTTCTCTCCAGCTGTGTCTTTTATTTCTGCCTGTCATGTTAGCAGTCCCGTCTGTTGTGATTCCATTGGATTTGGGCCAATCAAGTCCACACTTTGCGATTTAATTATCCAACAAAGTGAATATTTGTTTTTCTGGTGGTTCCACTGGGAATGTCAAGGCAATATAAAAGGTTCTTCACAAAGTCATTTTTCCACACATACCTCACATAAATGAGTAATGTAGCACAGTCGGCCACATCAGTGCCTTCATTGAGCGCTGGGGAGAGAAGTGATCTGCTAGTTTTGGTCCAAAAATAAGTTTCTCTTTAAGATGGTCTGAAATATGATGCATATTCCTCTATATAGTACTGTTACTCTGGGGTATACATTTTAACTTGTCTGCTGATTTCTTGTCCATTACAGTGCTAACCATATCTAGAGCTGTGTGGATGGTTCTCTTTGGCCACCAAAGAAGAGGAGACGAGCAGTTAAATACACACATTTTGAGGGGCAGGTGCTAAACCAAGAAAAAAATGGCAGTTTTCTATATCTCTTAAAATGAAATGTGTTGTTTTTTTTAACCAAACAAATATGATTTCTTCTTCTTTACAGATGACTTTTGGGTTTGCAGCTGCTGAAGTTTTCGTAGCAAAGCTTAGTGCATATAGGTGTATGAGCTGAGGGACCAAAAAGATTATTACAAAAATGAAAGAGACAGAGCAAAAACTTATCATGTGAAGAGGGTTGAGGTCCTTCTCCAGGAAATTTTTGATAAAATAAAAATAATTTCCAGTAATCTGGGGTTTTAGGTGAAGAAATCCTATTTTTTTAGCAGTCTGATACAGAACAATGGAATAGACTACCGGCCTCCTTTTGTGCCATACTTGTCATTAACTTCCATTTTAGAAATACTGATCACGTGTCAGACTCCTATGTCAGTAGTCTTTATGGAGCTCCAGTCCTCTGCTTCCCTCCCTGGCTCCGCCCCTGCTCCAGTGCACAGAGTGTAACCACTGTCTATGAGCTGCAGCCTCACACTGGTCTTACAACTTTAGTCAATTTCTTTCAAATCTTTTCCAAGAAAAGGACATCACAGTGGTATACTAGTGCTATTGAATCTATAGACATATTATGGCATCCGCTGTTTTGCTCACATTGCTAATATGGGGCGGACTGTCAAAAAGTAAAAACTGGCTAAAAGCTTAGGTGGTAGATGTAGACCATAACGATGTTCTACATCTACATCTCTCATCTAAACTGTTCCTTACAGTCTTTGATTTGGGGTTATGTGCAGTTAAGGTACACTAGTGCACATTGCTGACATTGCTTATCCCTGTTGGGAATACACACAAAAAACACAGACATCCTGGAGTAATTTCACTTTTATAGGCGTTCCTAAGTCAAACTAATCCTTCGCGAATAGGGCTATAGCTGCTAATTTGTACAGCACATCTCTCAAATGTCTTACAAGTGAAATCTTACAAACTATGAACAAGAACATCATATACTTATAAGCCAAAACAAATATGCAGAGGAAAAAGGCTACCAGAAGTACTGCACAAAAAAATACCAAAAATCCTCTTCATTACCAAATTAAATAAATACTTTGAGCTTTTGACTATGTCATTTTGTAGTCCTCAAAAATGCTCCATTTGCATTTTTCCCAAATTGTTGCGTCACAGGTAAAAATCTAATGGCTTCATTTGTTTATTCTTCCGGACGGAGTTGTGATGCTTAGAGAGTTAAGTTAGAAAATGTGAAATATTGATCTTATGTTTAAAATGTATGTTTAGAATCTGAATCTAAATAAAACTAAATATATTATCTTTGGGAATAGAAAAATTGATTGCCCAACTAATATTAAATTAAATGACATTGAAATTGAATGAGTGACTGCGACAAAATTCTTAGGTATCCATATTGACAAAAAACTTAATTGGAAAATGCACATACATTTTCTTCAGACAAAGCTAGCTAAAATTGCTGCTATAATGAGTAAAATGAAAGTTTTGTTGAGTCAGGTTTCACTTAAATTATTATACAATAGTCTATTCTTACCATATTTAAATTACTGTGTAGAAATCTGGGGTAATACTTCTAATATAAATCTAATATACAATAAATTTTTCTACTCCAAAAGAAGGCCGTCAGAATAGTTAATCAAGCAGACTGTCTCGCACCAACAAATCCAATTTTCTTTAAGTTAAAATTAGTTAAACTATTTGATCTTGTTGATTTGAGCACAGCCGTAATAATGTATAAGGTTTATAATCATAAGCTCCCCCCTTAACCACAGATGCTATTTAAACAGAGAGACAGTCAATATCATTTTAGAAGAACAGGTTTATTCAAAAAAATTAAAACTAGAACCCGTAAAAAACGTCACTGTATTTCTGTACGAGGGGTCAGTGTGTGGAATAACCTTAATGATAAATTAAAAAGCTCCTGCACAATAAAAGCATTTAAAAAGCAGTATAAAACATCACTTTTCGAAAATTACAGGACTTTGGAATAATCGATGTGAACTGTCGTGGTTTGTAGTTTTTCTTTTGTTTTTTCTTTTGTTTTGTCTTTTTTCCTTGTTTACAATATGATGAAAGAGCATGCTTGCTGCTATCTTTTGAATTTCTATGGGTTACTAAAATGGGTGAGGCATTATAAGTATATTTTACTTCAGCCTAAACCCTTTCGGTCATGATGTTAAAGTTGAATTATGTTTGATAAATGTTGAATAATGTTTGATTTTTGAATGTAATGACCAAATAAAACACCTACTACTAAAAGGGAATTAAAGCCACAAGAATGTATAACAAGTGTTCTTTAAACCATAAAATACAAATTATACACTTACCTAACAGTATGAAGCTATAAATGTTACTACAAGGTCAAATCAGGTATTAATCTATACTATTAACATCATAATGGGTGTTTAAGGCATTTCATTGAAGCTCAAGCTTGAAGAGGAGGTCAGTCAGCTCCAGTATCTCCTATAGCTATAATCTGTCCTTTGTTTCGTCATAATAGATGATAATACAAGACACCAATGCGAATGTATGCAGCCTGCCCTTCTTTTCAAATATGAACAAGACTCAATCAGATGGCTTTGACAATCACTAGGTAATTGTGACAGACAATCATGTGCTGCCACACAGAAGAGGGTGTCTGAGGATGAGGGCAGGAGTGACAGTCTCCCAGTATCAGGATGGCTAATATATTTGTACATTTACTACATTTGTACTTAATATTTTGTTTACCAATTTTCTTTGTTTCTAATGGGATTAGAAGAGCAGCGAAGCTAAAGAGGTTGTATGTTTCCACAATCATCATAAAAAGTAAAAAAGATCATATCTGAGAAGGGTGCAAACTGCCAGCTCAGTCCTTGTTATCATAGCCTACTTCGTCATCAGAAGTTTAATACAGTGGATAGTGCTGGGTTGTGTACTGGTGCAGTTGTAAATACTACTTGATGACAGAAAAACAATTCTGGCGACGATTTATGAACATAGAAATTGTGCACGGTTTCTACTTCTGACGCAACAATACTGAGAAAATTCAAACCGCATATTCTATGAGGCTCAGAAGCAAAGGCCTATACATTTATCATTGAAACCAGCATGAATAAAGCCAAATACAACTCCAGGTACGCATTTTAGATGAGAGAATGATGTTACAACATAATTTAAAGCTCAAAAAACAAAATTTTGCATAATATGTGTCCTCCAGAATACGGCAATGCTGAGACAGGCTTTGCACAAATGTGTTAGAGTCAGTGGTTTGCAGATGCCAGCCCAGCAGTGCCCTTTGCTTCTGTACTTCATCTCGGCCAATGGCATAAACAGCACAACTAGAGCGCTCCTGGACAAATGCTCATGCCGGCTGTCCCCTGTCTGCTCCGGAGCTTGTATGGTGATAGTGCTGGGTCAGAAGAGAATGTTACAGACATGGAAAAAATGTAGACCAGTGTATCTTTCATAAATTGCTAAATCAGACAGATAGCCATACAGTAACAACAACATTTGCACTGCTAAGCCTTTTTTGTTAACTCAAGATTATTAACAAAGAGAGACAAATAATGATGTCACTCAAAACAATGTGAAATACTATAAGGTGATAAATTGAAATAGAATTAGATGCAAAAAAATACATAAATAAAAATAATAAAGTCATATATGAAAAATGAACTTGTTCCTTTAGTGGAGCACTTGCTTGATCCCCTGCAATTCGCAGACAGGGCGGGTTGTGGGGTGGAGGATGCCACAGCAACTCTTTTAAATATGGTCCTTAAACACCTAGAGAGCTCAAAAACGCATGCAAGGCTCCTATTCTTGGACTTCTCCTCAGCTTTTAATACCACCCGGCCACACCTTTTAATTGATAAACTTGTTTCAAATTTTAATTTGGATTTTAACATGGTGGGCTGGATTTTGTATTTCTTAATTTGGAGATCAGAGGATAAAGGTGAATGGGTGCTTCTCTGATGTTTTAAATTCTTCTACAGGATCTCCTCAGGGTTGTGTGCTCTCGCCACTTTTATATATTTTGTATACAAATGACTGCCGCAGTAATTATGCCAATCGACATATATTGAAATTTGCAGACGACTCTGTCATCATCAGTCTTTTGCATGGCGATGAAAAGGACCATGGCCCAGTTGTTGAGGACATGGTACATGGTGTGACAACTCTTTTTTAAAACTAAATGTCAGTAAGACTAAAGATATGTCTATTGACTTTAGAAGACAGGTCACAACTCCCAGAGCGACTGTCATCAATGGTCAAGAGGTAGAGCTAGTGGAAAATTATAAGTACCTGGGAACCTTGATTGACCACAAACTGAACTTTAATGATAACACAGACATGCTCTGCAAGAGAGGTCAGCAGCATCTGTTCTGCCTCAGAAAACTTTTGTATTTCCACGTGGACAGGACTTTGATGACTTTGTTTTATAAATCTTGTGTCAAGTCTGTTTTAACTTTTTCTATGCTGTGTTGGTTTGGAAATCTCAATATCAAAGCAAAAAAATCACTCAGTAGAATTGTACATTTGAGTGAGAAAATTTTGGGGGCCCAGCAGACTTCTCTGTCTGAGCTTTTCTCCAGACAGGTGAAAAGGAAGGCTCTGAGCATCTTGTTTGGTGATGCTCATCCTCTTCATGATGAGTTTGGTTTTCTTCCTTCTGGCTCTAGGCTCAGGTTTCCTACAGTGAGGAGTAATAGGTATAAGAACTCTTTTATTCCTGCGGCCATTTTGCTTTTAAACACTGCTCAGGGCAGAAATACATTTTAATCTTACTTGTAATTTAATCTTACTGCATCTTTCCTACTCTGTGGATGGACAAATATGTACTGTTTTTATGTCCTTTTAATGTTTTATATGTGTGTCTTTTTTGTATTTCTCTTGCTGCAAAACTAATTGCCCCATGGGGGACACAAATAAAGTGAAGTTGAAGTTGAAGACTTGGATTGGTTGTCTGATACCCTGCCGGGCAACAGTGCGAAGTGAAGCAGTTAAACTAAAAGCAATAGTTCTTTTAAAGCATATGAAATAATTACAGGAAAAGATTAACCATCTCTTCAGCTGAACCAACAAATGTATGTTCCAGAAGACCACCTTTGCAAAGTGCTTCAAACTTAATGAAAAGGTGCATCCCGTCTGGAGGGGACCTGTCAACTGACTGTCTCCATGGAGATGTTACAGCAATAACAAACAATAACAACAACAGCAATAAAAATAATAATAATAATGGAATTGTTGCTTCAAGTCTATTGTCTATAATTAAAACTGTTAATAATTACTTCAAAAAGTGACATACAACATGTATTTTTTGTCAGTATCCCCTACTCCATATCTGCACATATTAAAAACAATGTCCCTTTTCCAGACTAATATAACATAGAGACCAAATTCACATAGAGATCCAATAGCACATGACACTGGACAGCCCTCCGCCTCCTACTCCCTCCCCCGCTGTTCCGTAGGGCACATCAGTGGCCCAGGACTGTGGCTCTGTGACAGCATGAGGCGCAGAGAGAGAGGGGTGGATGGTTGTGTGGTTCGGGGGGAAACCTTAAGGCACAGCAGACTAGTCAGAACTGGACTGGCCCCTTCCCCTTGGCCAATGGGGCACTTCACTGAGTGGGCATGGCTGTGCACGTCGTACAGAGAAATTGCATGTGAATTAAAATCTAATAATGTACTCTATTGATACTTTGCAGATGATGTCATCAACATTCCCTGTTAGAAGCTCTGTTACTCAAGTTAGACTTTATTTGGCAATGTTTGCTGATGTGTGCATTGTGTCACATGGTAAATGCTGAATATTCTGCCAATAGAGATGCAAAGTATCAATTAAATCCAAGTTGGGGCTGTTACTCTTTTGCTAGTCTTATGCTATTAAAAGTCTATTTTGATATGAGTAAACTGGTAACTGCCTCTTCAACTCCAACACAGGATAAACAGTAAACATCAGTTTTATTTGATACAGAAATGAAATACTCTTGTATTGATCTTATTACGCCTCACCCACTTTTGCCTCTAAATGCTATTATAAACAGTGCTTTCTTTGTGGCACTTCTGATTAAGCGGGGATCCCATTCATTTCAACTGAGAATTTGTGAAAAGTTTCACCACTAAAATATTATATAAAGTAGGTTAATTTGTATAAAATGTTCAATATTCATGTGCTGCAACAAGTCACACTGCACCAACATTCTGGGACTTTAAAACGGCTTTGTAGTCCCTATAGAACTTATTTATTGTGAGATCAGCAGCCCCATGCAAAATAATAAAACCCGGAAGATAATGGCGACACCCACAGCAACTTCCAGAGTAAGGTGAATTGAACAATTTCTGTACTGGTACAACAATACTATAGTATGTGCTATAGAGGCTTTCCATATGTGACACTCAAGAAACTCATGCCACTGATTGCACTGACTTTGTGCAAAGAGGAGCTTTGGAGGAGATATTCACATATTTAAAACACAAGCCAAGACACATGACTAATGCTTAGGCCATGATGATTACTTATTATTCCAAACACCATAAATAGAAAAAAATATTTTTGGGGGTTCATTATTTATCGTGGGTACTTTTCCTTTGTACTAGTGATGAACTTTTTGTTATTTTTTTATGTGCTATGATAAAATTTGAGCCATAGAGAGTTGAATGAATAACGTCTATGACCCATTAAGTGTCTCATATATTTACAGCAGCTCATGTTCATTAACAAACATAACATAGAATTGTTTTGGGGATGATAATTCTGCTTTATTTGTTGTGCTACTGCGTCAGTGGCATAAATAAGTTTCAATATTATCGCTTATCGTCTATATTTTCTTGAGCAATATATCGTGCTTCAAAATGTGTTATTGTGACAGGCCTACTAATGCTTCTAGAGGCTATTGCTATCAGCTGTTTGTAGCACCAGAGAGATACAAGCATGGTTGGACTGAGCTGGAGGAGGTAGGGGTCCAACATGAGCAGTGTTTGAGAAAGTGCTACAGCACTGGCAGGTCTGAGAGAAGATGGTTAGACACAGCCTTGTCACATGGGACCAGCTGCAAACATTTTTGCAGTCTCATTGCAAACATATAGCTGTACATTTTTCTACATTAAAAAGGAGGTATTATGCAAAATCTAATTTTTGTAGCTTTCTATCATGTTATAACATTGTTCCCTCATCAAAACATGTCTGAAGAGGTTTTATATGTCATCCATGTTTAAATAATCTAGCAGTCTCTCCCGGGCACTATTACAATTTTCCATATGGTTAGCAGACCGATTCTGTCCAAAGCTCAGCCCACAAGCCTATGCCACCCATACTGACCATTTTTTTATAAATGTTCAAAAGCAGGATACAACACAATATACTGCAACTTCACAAACCTGGTGCAATGTGCAGTTTCATTAGCAGAATGCACGCTAATTGTGTTGTGATCTCACTCTGAAGGTGGAGGAAGGGGGACTCAGTGCACCAAAAACAAAAAAGAAACTTATTAAACATGTTAATACGTTGTTTTCAACAAATATAGCATTTTCAAAACAATAAAATGTAACATGGTGATCTCAATATGTTATATGACAGCAGTTAATACCCAATAGAAGTGTAATACAGCGGTCCCTCGCTTATCGCGTGGGTTACATTCCAAAAATAACCCGCGATAAATGAAATCTGCAAAGTAGAAAAGTTAATATTTTACAGTTGTTATGTATATATATATTAAGGCTGTAAAACCCCTCAACCCCTCTAAAGCAGACTCCATCCGCACGATTGTCACAATCCTTTTTGCATCCTTGTTCAAACTTATTCTGCTGTCGTCCTCATGTTATTTTCCTCCTTCTTTAAGTCGAGTTCACATGTAGAGTCTCTGTGGACGCGCGTCTTGGCCGCACTGCGTTTCTGCGAAGTGTCTTCAAGCGCCAGAGCGGCCCGAATCTGGCACTGGCGCAGCGTGTCTTGAGCGTTCAGGCGTTAGACGCTCTGTTCACGTATCCAAAAGTTGAAAAAGCTGAACTTTTTGGCGTTTGACGCGCAGCATCAAACAATCAGAGACTACGCTCCAGTGACAAAGAGAAATAATTTTCTTGTCCAGAGTGTCTACGATGCGCGTCAGAGGCAAATGCAAACGCGTTTCAGAGTCACACTGCTAACATCGAACATTTATCTAAATTTGGCTGAATGCATTCTGCACTGTACTGGAGACACAGCACGTCCTGAGCCAATCAGGACACAGAACATGCACGTGTAAAAAAAAAAAAAACATGCAAAAAAAATTTGCGAAACAGTGAAACCGCGAAAAGTGAACTGCAATATAGCAAGGGACCCCTGTACTCCCTCTTCAATAAAACTTGTCGCTTGTATCAACTAGAAACTATTGGGAGACTTGAACAAAACACAATTCCAGGTATGTTTTTGAAAAGGAAACAACATTATAACAGATCAGAAAATAGTGCAATATGGGCCCTTTAAAGAAGACATTAATATGGATCATTACGTTAGATTTTGTGGACATAATTTCTTCACTGGATTATATTCTCTGGACCTATACAGAACAAATGAGATCAACTTTTTGGGAATATGTTGAAATTTGACAGAAGCAGAGCCCTCAAAGTTGAGTGAAGTCCAAATTCAAATGTTTGGCTTTTCTGTAAAAACGGGACTGTGATGATTGCAGGTGAAAATGGTTTACATATTCGTAAAGACGAGTGCCATAGCTTTCATTTGACGTGTATATTGTTTGCGTGGGTGACACAGAAGTATATGTACATTCTTGTAGAGTTGTAATATAGGCCCGGTCGGAACATTAACAAGTTAACAATTATCGCGATAACATCGTTAATCCCGATTATTTTGGTCACAATAATCGTGAGTCTAAATTTTAATATCATCCCATCCCTATCGACAACTACGCAATTACTGGTTGTGATGACGTTTATGGCGACATCTGCTTCCACTGGGCACAGTGGTTTTCAAGTGCAAAAGTCTCTGGACTAATTTCTTTTAAATCGTTTTAGTTTAATATTGTAATGAAAGTGGTTGAAAATATATATATAGCAGACACAAGGACAATATGTCTTTAAACTTGGACAATATTTAGAATGTGCAGTATGAACAAATTTTACATGAAAAATTACAAGTTGATATAATTCCCAACCAAAATCATTCAAGCGATGTTCATACCACCTCTTGTATAAGTATGTATTACAGATTCCTCTTCCCTTTATACACACTCACATATTCCGGTGTGTTTTTCTGTAGTTTTGCCTGCAACCCTTGGTGCATATCTGTATAATTTAACTCCACAGTCTCCCTCTGGCCTGGCTGACTGACCCTCCATCTCTGCTCCAACCCCTCCTCTGCTTCCGTCCAAACACATAATTAGCAGCTTCTCTCTCTCTCATTTCTCATCTCTTTTTGTGGGCTCGTTCCCTCTGCTCTTCTCTCCATCCCATCTCCAAACATGCCTGTTGCTAGGAAACACATGGGAGTGCTAACTGGTCCTATAGCATCCTCCCTCTCTACCCCTCACCCTTCGCTATACTGGGACACTAGCAAGATGAGTACTTCTGCTTGAGCGCAGCCCCGATCAAACCATACTGGAAGCCCTAGTGTAAAAAGATGTGGAAATACACCATTGGTAATAGGGTTGTCAAAGTATGGAAAATCATATACTAATTGATACTAACACTAGCATAGAAAGTAACAAACTCAATGGAGCAAGTATCGATAGTAAAAAGAGTCACATTTACACAACAGCAATTAACCTTTCCTGATTCGCTTCAGAATGATCTCGAGCTGTGACAAGTATAAGACCAGATAGACTAGTTTACACCCGTGGACCATTATGGAACCTACCTGGACGACTGAGGGATTACACAGATATTAGACCGCATGGTAATATAAAAGAAAGTTCTGTGATTTAATAATGAAAAAAATGTTTATCATCATTATAGTATCAGAATCGGTATTGAGTATTGAGTCTGCTGCCTTGGGGTTGCTCCGACTTGCCCAAGGACACAATGACAATACGTACTAGAGCCACTGCTATTGGTGTTCCCAGTGGTCTCCCATCCAAGTACTAACGAGGACCAACCCTGCTTAGTTTCCAAGATCAGATGACATTAGGCATTCTGAAGGTGGTATCAGTAATCTTTCATCTTTGTAGACCTTCAAATTGTGACGCATCTCCATGAATCAACGACAAAATTTTCATAAACAAGTTACTTTCCCACAAATTAATGTTTCTGAAGCGACTCACTTTTGTAATTAAGTTTATGAAACACCTGCTTATCAATGTCTGATCTTATGAGATTTCAGAGGCTAAGCAAGGCCGGGCCTGGTTAGCACTTGGATGGGAGATTGCTGAGAATACCAGGTGCCACAGTGGGGCAGTAGTGTCTCTGGAAAATGTTGTTGTGGCCTTAAGCAAGACACTTCACCGACCTTAACTGTTGGTGGTTGGAGGAGGTGATGGTGCAGATTGGCAGCCTTGATTCTGTCAGTCTATAACGGGGCAGCTGTGGCTATAGTAGTACATTATAAAAATAAATTCTTGGTCGACAAAGATATGTTCTGCCAATCGATTAGTTGACTAAAAATGGGGTGTGGCAAAAGCCCTCAAAACCAAACTGCACTCACAAGACTGCAGCTGCAAGGGAGTTTATGCAAAACAACTAGTTATGCAGAAATACATACTAGGAAACAATGTATTTTTAAATGCATTTTCATAAGGCCTATAGCATCGGCTATATGCCTAAAAAAAATTTCCAAATATCGATCTCTACCATACATACCTTACATATAAATACCAAAAATTACCATATCTTCAGCAAAGTCACTTTCTCCTGCTAGCCCAATTAAATCCTTATAATCTAGCCAGCATATGCTATGTTAGAGTAGTTATCTGATTAACTGTTAACCCTTTAAGGACTGAGCACATTATAGATTGGTATAGCTCGCCTAGACTTTTATTCTTTTTAGCCATAAAAATCATGTTAAAGGAAGTATCAGAATATACTGCATTTTTTCACACAACTACCTCTATTTTACCTATCCATCCATATTTATTCTTTGACTCATTGAATAAGCAACTGGGGAAATCCCTGCGGCGCCTGCACTCTCATTCGTCATCTTCGAGGGACAACAGAGGCAGATTATCGTAATGACAGAAAAATATCTAAAGAGCCCCATGCCTCTGCTTTGAGATCCTGTTTGAATTTACATGAGAGCACAATTGGTTGCGGAGTTACGGTAATGGAAAGTCCACAACCACGCTGTATCGGCGACAATAGCATCCGCCTCTACAGAGTTAATATCTTATGTAAACATACCAGACAGTTTGCTGTCTATGTGTTATGTTAGTGTGCTATACTGCTATTCAGCCTGTTGTTCACTATTTTATTGTTATTATTATAACTTGCCTTTAAAGATAAAATGTCAGTTCTTGGTCTCAGATTTTGTAAAATAAATTTCCCAAAAAAATGCAACGTATAGTCCAGTGTGACTTATGTTTTTTTTCTTTATTATTACGCATTTTTTCGCTGGTGCGACATACTCCGGAGCGATATATAGTCCGGAAAATACGGTAATCGACTAAACATTAACACTCCAGCCCTATTAACTTACCTCCACTATGCGCAGTGAGTGAATAATGCAATACAAAACACTTTGGGTGTCATGCAAGTAAATAAATCCTATGCATTACCGTTATTAAACTTGTCTAGGGGTACTTTAAAACGCAAAGTAGTACATCACTTGTTGAATCTTCCCTCCTCTACTCGACTACTTTAACCTCCAACTTGTCACAGTAGCATAAACAGGCTGTTTTTAGCGCAGCAATGATATTTATTTTAGTAAAGACACAGAGAAAATGTCACCCCTCTCGCAGAAAGCAGGTTGTGTATGTCTGCTGCTGTGCTTCAACACAACAACAGGTGCCGTGTGAGAGCTAATTAACCCCCAACTTGCCAGAGAGCATGCAACCACACAGCCATACAGGCATCACAAAGATTTATACATCCATAATTTACTACAGATGATGGCAGTGGCAGTTTTCGTTGTAGAGTTCTTGGGAGGAGGGGTATAAAATATCAGACATGCTCGATATCAGTCACACTTTGTCTTTGGTCATGTGATGGATCTAAGTTTGATCTTTGTCTCAGTCTCACTCTGAGACCTACAACCCACAACTTTTAACTGTGACTCAAGATTTTCTAAAGCTAATATGAGAAATAGCTTCAGGATGTTTTTGTTTCATTTGGATAGGCCCAAGAGGTTGTAACCACAAACCAAATCAACACATTTACTACAGCTAAACAGCCAATCCCACCATAGAATTCTGACCTGTCCTCCAACTCAGTTTAAACTATAGGGACTCTACAGTGTTGTGATGTCACGTGAACACAAACCACTTGACACACCACTATCAAGATTTTGTTAATTTGACTTGTATGACTTCTCTCTCATTTCTCGCTCCTTCTACGCCTCCTCCCACGGTTCTCTCCATCCCACGGTCAGCAAAAAATGACCTGTGATAAAAGGAAAGAGCAGCCACTTGAGACGGAATCCAGGTCAGAGTGTAGAGCCTGGTTTTTTCTGTTGACCGTCCTATTAACCTGATTAGGGATGTCTTATAAGTGCACTTTTCTTTGCTTCTGCACCTGTTGTGTGGACTCTCAGGAGATGGAGCAACGGAATGGCAGTTTTCACCAAACATTTATGAGGAATCTTTTTCTGTCATATATATATATATATATATATATATATATATATATATATATATATATATATATATATATACACATACATACACACACATATACATATATATACGTGTACGTATATATATGTGTGTGTATGTGTGTATATATATATATATATATATATATATATATATATATATATATACACACACACACACACAATAAATCACAATGAAAAATCTAAACAATTGCATTTGTTAAAGAGGGGGTATTTGACATCTATGGTGTATCAATTGCAAACTCATAACATATTTAGATGACCATGTTATGTTTTACTATTTAGAAAATGCTAAATTTGTGGAAAATAACATGTTTCACTTTCATTTTTGACTCTGAGTAAAAAGTCGCTCCCTCTCCACAGTGCTAGTGTCATATTACAATCGGCATTAATGAAACTACTGCCCGTCGCATCAGGTGTGTAAAGCTGAAGTGTGTTGTTTTGCATCATCATACTTAGGGAGAATTGTCATGTGGGATCATGGGTGACATAGGATTGTAGGCAGAGCACTGGATAAATCTTACAGCTAACCAATAAGGAGGGTTTGAATAGGGCCCGGGAGAGATTGCTAGATTACTCAAACAAGCATGGATGTCAACTTAAACCTCTTCAGGCATGGTTTTGATAAGGGAACACCGTTATAACATGGTAGAAAGCTCCAAGTTGATTTTGCATAACACCCACTCTTTAAGAAAAACTAGCTTATAAAGCATTTACATGTAACACACGGCCAAGTAAAATTAAGGTTCTAAGCATTTAATATTATTGAGGCAAAAAAAATTGTTGATCAATCTAATCCACTTCCAATTCATGTAATTTCTATAGCACATTGTACAAACAAACAATGTAGGCTTGTTGGCAGAGCAGTGGACAAATCTTAAATCTTATACCGTAAGGAGGGTTCGGCTAGGACCTGGAAGAGAACGCTAAATTACTCAAACATGCATGGATGATGTCTCAAATCTGTTCAGATATGTTTTTGATGAGGGAACATGGTAGAAAGCTCCTAAAAGTTGATTTTGAACAATACCACCTCTTTAACAAATAAAACCATAAAACAGAATACAAATAATAAAACAGAATAAAAACAAAATGGGTATATAAATAATTCAAATAAATAAAACAAAACAATAAAATACACAGATGACCACACAACTCATGTGGTGTTAAAAGCCAGAAAATGAAAGTGGGTCTTAAGACGAGACTTAAAACACTCAAACTTAAAATTTCAAGTGCTTCAAAACAAGATATTGCATTATCCTTCTGGTGGTGGGTTCACTGCCTGCTTGTCTCCACGGAGATGTTATTGCTTTGCCTGGAATGTTTCTCAGTATGGCATTAAACATATATATTAAGCCATTATGCAAGTGTTTTTGGTGGGTTATCGTGACAAGGCAATTTCTTTGCCTTAGAATACACTGAAAAACATGCATTTGTAATCTGACCGGGGTCTCTTTGCCAAAGATCTGACCTGTAACTTTGCCTGGTAGCATTTCCAGCTAGTTTCCGTGGAGATAGAGAGATGCTGTGGTACATTCCAAGCAAAGAAAATGTTACACCAGAAAAGATACACAATGAAAGAAACAATCCTGAGCTCCAGGAATAATTTATGACTTTTCATAAGAGGTAAAAATCACATCATAAATCATAAGAAGAATATTACATAGCTTGACTTCAGAAGTTGTTGACAAAGCCTTGTGTTCACTCTTAAACCAGCACTGTCTGACTGATTGCCATTATTACTATTGTCACATTATTGCTAGTGCTAATGGTGATTGCAGTGACGTGTCGATAATGAATGTGCGCACAGTGGAGCGGGAGCTAATTATCGCTGGTCGCTAACATCAGACCAAGGGGATTGTGGGAAATGGGGGGGTTGGCTTGGGGGCTGGGGGGAGGTAGTCTGGTAATGAGAAGTCCCTGTCCCATAAGAGCAGGTGTCAGAGCCCCCCTCCACACCCCTCACCGTAGAGCCGCTCCAAGTCAAAAATGTGATCCTGCGCTGTCTGCAACGAACAGGAGACATCACAGCCACCCATTACTACAGTCACAGGATTAAACGCAATCAACTCAAAAGCTGTCATTTTTTTGAAGTACCATAATTTCCTCTACAAATGAATAAATACCCTTATCCTTATTACTCTCCATAAAAGCTGCTAACCCTGTAGTTTAGATCTGTACAAACATGTTCTCAAATGTGAGTCTTGTATTACTTGGTCAGTTCATATTTCAGTGTTTTTGTCAATTCTCATGAATGCTTATAGCCTCCTGAGACTCAAGCTCTTGCATGGCATGCATTATGAATTTTTCTTTGCTATTTGGGCTGATTGGGACCTGATGAGTGTAAAAATAAAGAATTATCTTTTAACATTATGTAGTGTAAAAAAATTATGTCCACAGATGAGGACATCCGTTCTACATTTTAATCCTACTGATAGAACATTTGAATGATGATTTGCAAAAACTATTAAGTGCCTGAATACAGCAACATTTGTCCTGAATGTAAAAACAATTGTGCCTCTTGGAACAATGTGGCTAATTTGAAGTGCTGCTAAGAGGTGCAAGAAGGCATAAGGCTTTACAAAAAAAATAAATAAATAAAAATATTCTGAACATTCTAAACTCTAAAAATATTCAAAATTATTATTATTATTATTATTATTATTATTATATTATTATTATTATTATTATTATTATTACAAAATTATTAATTTAAATACCTACTTTAGTTTGATCACATCATTTAAAGGTCCTGTAGCTGATTTTTACTGTCTTAAACAATGACAAACAGAACTAGTTACTTTTAAACAGTTTGCAGTGGTTCAAAGTTATTCCTTACTTCCAAGCATCTGAATTATTCACCACAATGACTTTTGAGCTTTTCACACAACCCAGACCAGAGTGGAGCTTTGCCATCACAGTAAAGATAACAACTAGTAACTAGCTAACTGCGGACTTCCTAATTATCGGCCAATAAAGAGCTTTATAATTCAATGCAGACAGTATACACCAGACTTATTTTGACCTCAAGACCTTTATACAATATATCTCTACTAGAGCAAAAAATCTGGTACAGGGCCTTTAATCCTGTTAGTTTTTTGTTTTTGATATATGGGAAAATATAAAGAGCTCCAGTGCAAAAATGATGATGATCTAAAAATGAGCTCATACTTGTAATTTATTTGAAGTTTTTTTTTTTTTTCTAAGTTGTTCAATAAATAAATAAGCAAATAAAAGAAAAGAAGATCATTATAATTCCAGTAAAATAGTTGGTTGACTAATGAACAATCTGGTTGAGTAATCAACCACACCAAATAGCACCAAAGAAAATTCTTGGCTTTTTTAGTACCACCAGATGTAAATCTGCTCTTAAAGTATTCCAGGTCTAACCTAGAGCTAAACCAGGTCTAATCTAGGGCTACATCAGGTCTAAAAGTGGTCTACCTCCGCTAAAGCCAGTAGCAGATTTTTTTGATAAATTTGTACCAAAATAGCTACACAACACTGCTAAATCGCATGCGTATCGCAGAAAAAAAAATTGGACAGGAGTAAGTATAAGAGCAGTGAGCGTAACCAGTGGCGGTGAAAAAGGAAGTTGATCAGAGCAATGATGCCTTGAATAGAGGAGTATAAATTACACAAACATGCACGAATCACTCAACTGAGTCCAGGAGAAAGGAAAACAATTATAACATGGTTAAAAAAAGTTGTCTTTGCATAATAAGTCTGTTTTAAAGCGCCTATGAGAGGTTGGTCTATTCACTTTACTAAAATGTAAGAACATTATATTTAAGATTTTGCAAAAAAATATAACTTTTTTCTCAATCTGGTTCTTTTCAGTTTCAAATCTTACTTCCTAGTTGGCAATCATGACTATGACATGACATCATACTACAGAATTCCATAACTGTTACCTAGCAACCGTGTCATACACAGGGTCATAACCGCTGTAATGTACACAGAAAATATTATTTGATGAATAAAATAGTAAGAAAACACCATTTTGTTGAAATAATGTTTAAAGTAACAGAAAGAAATCTGCTGTGTAAATTGTGTCTAACTTTTGGAGAGAATTCTCCCTAGTGTGATGTCATCAGTATACTGTTAGACTGTACACTGTTAAATAGAATGACCTATTTCCTGTAATTTTCCAACTTTTCTTTTCAAATTGTTTGGTTGGTGTAAAACGATCATTTATATTTACAACAGGTATTATCCTACCAAATTAAGTCAAAATGAGAGATTCATCAAAACCGGTCGCACTTTTAAGTTCTTTTAGCTGGAAACAATCACATCTTTGAGGTTGAATAATGGCACCACTTTTTGAAGCGATTGTGAAAAAAGTATTTCTCTTTTGTTTACTATTAAACAAGTTAACTATTCCAGGTCTAATCTATGGCTAAACCAGGTCTAAAAACGGACTACATAATGTAGTCCACTTATAGACTGTAGTTCTAAACAAGATATGATCCACAGGAGGACAGAAAAGTGGACAAAATGAACTAACTTAGGCAAAGCCACAAACTGAAGAGCTGTCCAAGTGCCACCTAAAGGAGCCCTCGCACCACAGTTTGAGAACCACTGGACTAAACAACTAAAGGACTAGAGGCCTACAAAATTACCATAAAGAGTCAACAAAAATCATCCCTCAATCATGAACCTATAATTGTTCCTGGTGTAGACTCTACCTTTCAGGTGAATGGAGAGAGGGGAGGACAGGGAGAAGAGCGTGGTGTGGAGGAGAGGAAGGCCGCCAGAACTGGGATGGAAATTGAAGCCCAGCGTTCCAATTAAGACTGGTGTTAATTTCTTTTCACCATCGCCGCAACGACCGAGGAGCAGTTCACCATGGAAACAGGAGAGAAGCGGTGGGGGAGGAGGAAGAGGAGAGAGCAAAAATACCAGCGGCATTCTGGGTTAAATTCAAGGTAGCACACAGGGACACCTCCGTTTCAAGCTATGTTTTTCTGTCACGGATAGCACCAGTAAGCAGTTGGCCTGTAGAAATTAACAACACTCACTACATTTACATGCACGTCAGGAAAAGCAGATAACTGGCTTAGTCCAATTTAAACTGAATTTTTTAAAATCCATGTGAACCCAGCAACTATAATAGAGGAGTTGAGGTTCGAATCTCCAACATCCCATAAACATGCATGTTTCACTGAAGTCCGATCACACAAGGAGCAGATTAGGAGAAGCATTCAACTGCATGAAGTAAGAAACAGGAGCAATGACAAACTACAGTTTTGGTCCGCTACATAAAAGTGAAAGTAAAAATCACCAGAGTATCAATATTTGTGCTGCAGAAAGCAAATACCTTCTGATTAACACTTCTACTTTCTAGAGTGTTGGAATCTGCAACGGAAATTAGGTTTATCTATGCCAAAAGTGTAGTTATGTGTATGATTTTTTTATTAGTAACTATAGCAATGCATTAATAGACTTTGCAGGACTTAAGGAGAAGAATATAGAAGAATCAAATGCCATTCTAAGAAACTTGAACATTGCTTATACTCCAAACATAGATGGAGCTAGTTGTGACAAGAAGGACATTTACTCCAAAAACCTGCCAATGCCTGATTAGATATGCATAGAGGAATACAAAGTGCTGCCATATCCTATGCGTATCACTTTATACAAGAGTATAAACACTACACACATATGCATGAATCACTCAACTTTGAGAGGGTACATGCATATTAAATAAAATAATTATAACAGTTAAAAGTTCTAAAAAGTAGTTTTTGCATGATAGGTCTGCTTTAAAGTGCCTATGACAGGTTAGACTACTCACTTTACTAAAATACACGGAAGAACATTATTTTTAATATTTTGCTATTTGTTGGAAATCATGACAGGACACTAGGGAATTCCATAACTGTCACCTAGCAACCATGCCATAAACTGGGGTAATGTACAAAGAAATAATTGTTTGACAAATAAAATTGTACAAAAACACTAGTTTTGTTGAAATAATGTTTAAGGTAACAGAAAAAACTACTAAAACTACTACTAAAACTACTACCACCAAATTAAGAGAGATTCATCGAAACCTGTCACACGCACTTTCAGCTGACAGCAATCACGCCTTTGGAGTTGACTCATAACCACTTTTTGAAGCTATTGTGAAAAACGTATTCTCTTTTATTTGCAGGCAGAGATGAACGTTGAACTTTGCGTCCGTTTTTGTTTCATGTGGATAGGTCCAGTAATCATAGAGATACTAACCATAAGCCAGGTCACCAAATCTGCAATCTGACACTTAAACAGCAAATTCTGCCATAGAATTCTGATCTGTCCAGCTCAATGTAAACTATTGCTAGGTTTCCAATCACAACATTCTGTAGGCCAGTGATATCTAACACAGATCAGAGGCAGGTAAAATTAATAGTGTTAAAAATGCAGTGTTACAGTGAGTTCTTTGGTCTAGTTATTAAAAAAAAAAAAAAAAAAGATTCAACATTTATGAATTCATATTTTGGATATTTCATGGCAAAGTAGATATTATCAGTAGAAAATCTGGCTCTTGTCCCCATCTGGGAGTATGACATCATCACAAAATCCGAAAACCACAACTGAAAGTCTTGAATGCTGTGATGTCACGGGAAGCCAACCTATTCTTCCATTCAAAATAAATGCAGGCACTGTATTATTTGATATATGAATTGGAGGCAAAACTAAATATTATTTGTAACCCCATTTTTAATAGGAAAATTAACTGTTCTCAAGCAAGGAATTTACAAGAAGTTTTTGAACATAAATGCTCAGTAGCTATTGTCAAATGTCAAATTTACTCCTACATCTGTGCACCGCCCCTTCGAATTCTGTTACATTTTTAATTTGGACTCTTTGGATACACAGCGTCGGCGTCGTTTAAAAGTTAAAATGAAACTTGTTTGCATGGAGATGTCAAAGATTATTGCTTTTAATTAGTTTAGTGCACGACTGCGGCAGTGAGATCATTATGAAAGCTTGAAATGGTGCAAAGCGTATCTGCGAACATGGCAACCGTCTAAATTCAGCCTCTCCAATTAAGAGTTTGAGCACGATCTGTCACGTTTGTATGATTTTTTTCTCATACAACCAATTACACGAAACAAGCTAGTACCTTTAAAAGTAGCTCCAGTACTTTTGCCTAGTTAATGGTTGTAGACACAAGCTACAGTGTCATATTGACGTTAAGATAAAGTGAAGTCATTACTGTCGCATATAAACTATAGATACAAAGGGGGCATTAGGAGGTGTCCAGTTACAATGAGGGTTAGGGTTAATCTAATGGTAGAAGAAAGAAACAGCGCCTGTATCATTTATTGAAGGAGATATGCAAAACAGATTTTCGATACTTCTGACAACCCTATTCCCTCATCACAAACATACTGGAGTTGTATTAATTTATGGTTGTTCCATTTAAGAGGTGCGGGTTATGCTAAATCAACATTTTGGAGCTTTCTACCAGGTTATAATGTTGTTTCCTCATCAAAAACGCGTGAAGTGGTTTTCTAAATTAGGGCTGTAATCGACTAAAGACATTCTTGGTTGGTTGACTATCGATTAGTCAACTACAAAGGGAGTGTGGCAGAAGCTCTCAAAACTATTACAAATGGCACTCACAAGACTATACCTGCACGAGAGTTCAAGCAAAAACAACTATTTATGCAGAAGAGTACAAGGAAACAATATATTTATATAAAGACAGGTTAAACTTGTGAACCATGAGCTTAATCTGACTTTTGACATATAAATACGAAAAATACCAAATACCCTCTTCTCCTTTCTACTGTTGTCTCATATAAATAAATTGTGCATGTCTGAGTGATCTCACAGACACTATTCAGATCCTCCTTTAGGTGTACGATACCACGTTAGTTGTCTGGCAAATACTAGTCTATGTAGTCTTCTATTTGTTCCGATACAGCTCAAGAGCATTCTAAAGCTATTCAGGAAGGCAAGGTTAATTTCTGTCCTGTGTCATGTTACTCTTTTAGTACCTACTCGAATGAACATCTAGTACAAGTTTCAGTATGAACTAGGATCTGATTTTCGATACTTTTGACAACTGTGTCCTCTGGTTCACCTAAGACATAGCCCTGACATCACCCCGATGGACAGTCTCCTCTCACTCACACACACACACACACACACACACACACACACACACACACACACGCACACACACGCACACACACACACACACACACATATACTAGCATAAGCAAGCCTATACTGGGTCACACAGAGGCTACAAGCAATCTCTGTCAATTTGGGCCTTTTTAATGAGTGAATAATGATCTGTGTGAGGGCCCGGTGCTCTCTCTGTGTCCGGGGCCAGATGTAGGATCCTGGAACGGGACAGTTTGTCTCTGCTGCCGTGAAAACACAAGGGCCTCATTCATATACATGTTTACCTTCACATCACCGCCTGATAACGACAGGGGGGTGCAGCCGAAAAGCTCAAATAGAAGTGCAAAGTGGTTCAAAAACTAAGACTAAAGATACATTTTGGGAAAAATACTTCTGAAGTGAACTGAAGAAGAGTAAATATAATGAGCTCGCTGGATGTGTTTTATCCCCTCACGGCATATACTGTATCCTCATATCAAAGAAAGCTAGGTTAAAAATGAAAATCTTCAGCATGACTTAGTAACGCATCAGTATAGATAGCATTTCCTCTCTTTTAATCAATTGGTTCAACAACAAGCCAGACAAAAGGTGCTATTTTTCTATGCCAGATGCACTTCCAGCCATAAACAAAAAAACAAATTTCACTGGAGAGGGCAAAACTCCAGCTAGCTTCTGGTCAGAGGGAGGCCACTTACAGACTATTTACCGGCCAGCTATAGGGGTTAGTGAAAAAAATCATAGGTCACTAGTACTCTCCAGAGGACCTAACTCAATATTCTTGGTTGAGGTGGAAGGGCTAACAACTCTGTCACTGTGTCCTTTACAGTTGAGTGGGGAAGTGGTCTTTTTAATGACATATTTTGAGCCTATGCATCCTGGATTTGAGCTAAAATAGTAACCAAAATGATTAAGTTAATTTTACTCGGATGATATGAGTTGTATGACCTTTTACAGTGGATGGACGAAAGGTAAAGGTCATGTGTTTGAGCTGAGTACATCATTAAGTCTGCAGTATATTTCAATTTATACTCCTGCACCTAACTTTTATTGAGAAAAGTCTTGGAAACCATCATGCTATATTCATTCAACAGAAATTGACTCGGGGGAGGGCCTCCAGCATAAAATCTGGGCAAATCATCATGAAACTGGCTTGTTTGAACACCTGCTGATGATAGAAAATGTTGAATGAAAAACAAACATATTTTGAATGGCTGCAATAATCACCAAAATGCCTACTATTCTCAAAATAGACTTGATACTCAATACTGATTCCGATACCATAATGATAATTAAAAACTCTCTTTATTTAGACAATAGAATGTGATTTTCAACATTAAATACAGTACTTTATTTTATATTCCCATGTGGCCTCATATCTGTGCCATCCAGGTAGATTCCATAGTGGTCCATGAGAGTATACTAGTCTATGTGGTCTTGTACTTGTTCTTATACAGCTCAAGATCATTCTAATGCTTCAGGAAAGGTTCATTTCATACAAAGCATTAGAATTTTAATCAGGATTTACATTATTCCTCCAATCAACTGGAAAAATAAATATGTTCTGCTCTTCAAAACCTACAACAAATCCACTCACTTTTCACCTACAGTGGATTAGGGGTAGCGATAAGTATTGAAAATCAGATACTAATAGATACGAAAACGAGTACCAATACTAGATACTCATTTGAGCAACTACTGCTGTGTATTGCCCTGTATAGTCCCCAGGCCTCTCTGAGCTCAGCACTGCAGCAGTGATCACATGCAGTTGACACAGTCTGATAGCTGCTATTCTTAGCCTCACCAAACTGCTGCACTTCCTTCCTGGACAACGTCTGCCCCACAGTTTACACTGACTGCCCTCCTGTATGACTCCGAGAACATCAGAGACACGGTGATGCTTCTGGAAAAGTGAGTGTAAAAGTTATAGTTGTGTTTGGTAAATAAAAAAAACAAACAAAAGCAAACAGTAAACTGATCATAAAGATTGTTTGAACAATTCTTTGCTTATAGAGAGAAGGTGGTGTCAACACAGCTAAAATTAATTGAAGTTCAAGTAAAACACAGATGTGAATGGATGTCAAAATAATCACAAAAGTGCAGGAATTTCACCTTTTAACCTTGTCTGACAAACTCTGCAGACTGCTTCTAGGCCTGTCACCATAATCACTATATCGACTTAGCGTTCAATATATGATGGATGGAACAATCATTTTTGGGGTCAATATTTATCAGGTGTACCTTTTTTTTTTGACCTAGTGTGACATTTTTGGGTTATTTTTTCTGCAATATGATAAGATTTGAGCTGAAGAAGGTTGAAATGTGAACTAAAATTACAAACTAATTACTGGAATACTTTTTGGGGGATAATTTTGCTTTATGGTTTGGTTTCAGTATTATCGTTTATCGTCTGTTTACTTCAGCAATATATCACACCTCAAAATGTGCTATTGTGACAGGCCTAACTGCTTCTGTAGCTTTTTGGCAGTTTTCTTAAAAGGGACATATTATGCAAAATCAGCTTTTATGAGATTTTAGAGAAAGTTTAATTTCAATTGATTCATGCATATTTGAGTAATCCTGTGTTACATGCATTTGAGGCTTGAGTGCACCCACTTCCCTGTACTTGGATTAATTTAAAAAAATTATAATTTATTCCAGCTCATGCACGCAAAGTAAAATAATGTTGTGTAGCTATAAATGAAAATCCGCTGCTTGCCAGGGTGAAATGCAACCATGAAGAGGCGGGGCTTATCAATTCTGAAAATTTTTGCAAGAAAGTCAGTGTTCCAAGCCGATTTTGACAATTTTGCCATTTTCAGTTACCAAAATGTAAAATAATGATCAACATATCTTAAAGGTTTAACAATAAATACCCCTAAAAAACATGTCTTGTTTAATATAGGCTAATACAGTCGAGTGCAGCACATCTTCAAATCAACAATTTCAAAAGGCCGTGCTGTTTACCTATTGATGGAACGAATACTTTGGTCAGTATTTACTGTGGGTACTTTTTCTGTGTACTAGTGAGGACAAGTTTTTAAGTATTTATTACGGCTTATGCTTTTTAACAGTATTGTACATTTAGAAAGTGTTTACTGGGTTTATGCCCAGTGGCATGAAGTAGTTTTAATATTATTGTTTATATTCTCTTCAGCATAATATCGTTTTTCAAAATGTGTGACTGTGACAGGCTTATCTACCAACACAATATTGTAACATTGGTAGGACCTCACTCACTGTATTGTCTGTACTAGTGATGGCAGTGTGTAGTTTCTAGGGCTCACTGTTCTCCAGTCCCACAATCATTCTTTATAATTAATTATTAACACAATAAATTCTTGTTTATTTATATTTATGTTTATTTATTTTTATTTATTATTTAGAAAAGGGACAGTGCATATTAATGAACATAATCCCTGGACATCACTGGACAGGTTGATGGTCACACTTAAAATAAAATGCCAGATAAACAAAATGCAGCCAAATACATACTAGGCAGGACAGACAGACAGGCAGGAGGGTTACCACAACTTTTAAAGTGCTGTGTGTATTGCACAAGTTCTAAAGTGCTAAGTGTACTGCACGAGTTCTAAAGTGCGAAGTGTACTGCACGAGTTCTAAAGTGCGAAGTGTACTGCACGAGTTCTAAAGTGCCAAGTGTACTGCACGAGTTCTAAAGTGCTAAGTGTATTGTATAAGTTCTAAAGTGCAGTGTGTATTGCACAAGTTTTACAGTGCTGTGTGTATTGCACAAGTTCTAAAGTGCAGTGTGTATTGCACATAACCTAAAGTGCAAGGTGTATTGTACAAGTCCTATAGGTCGAGTATTTTATGTAATGCTAAAACTGAGTACTTATGAATTGTGTTCACATGTTTGTGTTGATCTAAGCCACTCCTTTAAATACCTTTTAAATGTAGTAAAAGTGGGTGCCTCCCTTACAAAAGTGGGAAGACTGTTCCACTGTACACAACCTTTGAATGACAGAACATTTTGACCAAAAGTAGTTTTTCTCACAGGAACCTCACAGTCACCCTGCTTGTGGCTCTGGTTGTTCGTGATGCAGTTTTGTATTTAATGTGTTCTTTTAGAGGCGGTGGTGCCAGCCCATGTAAGCACTTGTATATTAGACAGGCATTTTTACATTTAATAAAGTTTTCAAAGTTCAACAAGTCATACTTTGAGAGGATATTACAATGATGGTAGGTGAAAGTTTTTTTTTGTCTAGGATTTTCAAAGCTTTTTTTATATAAGGCTTCTATTAGTTTTAGGATTGTCACACCTGTAAGAGACCAACTTGTTATGCTATAGTTTACATGGGAAAAGATCATACAGTGCAAAAACATCATTGCAGCTTCATCAGTCAGAGCTCTTCTTATTTGATTAAAATTAGAGATGTTAAAATTAAGTCTTTGGGATATAATTTTAACATGTTTTTTGAAGGACAGTGTGGAATCCAACAGCACACCCAGATATTTAAATTCTGTTACAAGTTGAAGTTCATGATCTCAAAAAAAAAAACATTAGAACGACTAATGTTCATAACTTTTTTGGAAAAGATCATACAGACTGTTTTCTGTGTATTTAGGAGAAGGCAGGATTTGGTAAGCCAACTCTGAATATGTCTTAGTGCTGATGAGAGAGTTTGAGCTGCTTCTTCTGGTGATTTTGCACTTGTATAGATCACCGCATCATCGGCATATAACTGTATGTCCACATCTTTGCAAACATCCGGCAAATCATTAATGAAAAGAGAAAATAAAATGGGCCCCAGAATCGATCCCTGGGGGACCCCTAGTGGACAGTCTACAAAAGACTATTTCACTCCATTGACCACAGTGCACTGTTTCCTATTAGATAAGTATGAAGCCATCCATTTTATGGCAGAGTCAGAAAAATTAAAATAGTACAACTTTGACAAAAGTACAGTATGATTCACAACATCAAAAGCTTTTCTCAGGTCTAAAAATACTGCTCCTACATAATTATTTTTATCTAATCCATGTCCGCTGTGCGTTTTACTGTACAGTAATCAGGAACTGCAATGTTAGCATAATAGTTGTTAGCTTTACAGTCATTGCAAAACTCATCATGGTGAATAATTAGGATGTTTGGAATGCATAGGGAAAGTGTGGAATAACTTTGGACCACTGCAAACCATTTTAAAATGAATTACTACTGGATTTTTACTGACTTAAAAACGTGAAAAACACAACAGTGCCTTCAAAATCATGTTTGTTGTATTTTTGTCCAAATAAAATGGTGAAATGCATCAAATTGGTTCTTGCTTCTTTTTCTAAATCTGTTTGAGAGTCTATAGTGAATCTTTCCACACATCGTGTACCCTTTCAAGCCGTCTGACAAAGTACAAAGACCTTACATCGGCAGATACTGTTCCTGTGTTATGGCCCTGATCTTGCTTTCGCTTTCTCTCTCTCTCCCCATCTCTCACTCTCTCCTTCCCTCTCTCTCCTCTTTTGCCTCTCCCTATCTCTTACTCTCCCCTTCTGTCTGTCTCCCCATCTCTCACTCTTTCCTTCACTCTCTCCCCTTCTCTCTATCTCTCACTCTCTCCCCCATCTTTCACCCTCTCCTTCCCTGTCTCCCTTTCTGCCTCTTCCTCCCCAGTCTCTCTCCTTCCCTCTCTTCCCATTTTTCCACTCTCTCCTTTTCTGTCTCTCTCCCCACCTTTCACCCTCTCCTTCCCTCTCTCCAATTCTGTCCCTCTTCCCACTTTTTCCACCCTCTCTCTCTCTCTCTCTCTCTCTCTCTCTCTCTCACTTCTCTTTACCCTTTATTCCCTCCCTTTGTTACCTCTCTCACTCCCCTTCTCTCTAACCCCATACTCCCTCACTCCCCTGCCTTTCTCCTCTTTGCTCTGTCCTCTCTTCCCCTCTCTCTTCTTCTCTCTGTGTCTAGACTACAAAATTTTACTGGTAAGAATTCTGCAGATTTGTTCTAAATTACAAAAACAATGGACATGATGGGGAAGTCCTTTTATATTAAAATTTGGTGTTTTGATTCTCAAGACAATTATCCAATCAGAAAGCAGAATAAGCCTTGCATAAGACTCTCAATTGGGTCTCTGAATTGCCAAAACCAAAACCCCAAGATCTGCAGCCAATCATTAAAAACTATAAAAAAAATTTTGGAGCTTTCTACCATGTTATTATGTTCTTCCCTCACCAAAAACATGCCTGAAGAGGCTTTAGATGTCATTCATGCATGTCTGAGTAATTTAGCGATCTCTCCCGCTGTAAGTTTCTGTGCAATGCTCAGCCCACGAGCCGACGTCACCCATGCGCCCACATGACAATTCTCTAAAAATATGCACAAACATGATACAAAACTGTACACAACAACTTGACAATCTGATGCGATGTGCAGTAGTTTCATTAGCGGGATGCACGCTGATTGTGTTGTGCTAGCGCTCTGCAGGGGGAGTGACTTAGCGCAGAGGGGAGACTCAGAGAGTATAGTTTCTTTAATTACCATGTGTTCTAGTCTCAATTCAACAAGAATACAGGTATTGCACATAAGCATAACAAATACTGATGCATAACAACCTACTGGGGGCATTTTTTTTTCCCACCATAACCCAATGTACTAATAGGTAACTATTACTAGACTAATTTCAGGAACACTTGTAATGTACTGATGTACTGCTAGAATAGATCCAACTGATTCCTCTGTGCAGGCATCTGGTTCAGTACAATGAGGATTTACACAGGTGACTATAACAAAGCGCTGTGCTCCGGAGACCCTGGTTGGCATGGTTACATCGCGGCTAATTTCTCCCTGTCCCGTATCATTTCATATTCAGATAGAGGAGCAGGGAATCCTGCAATTTAGAAAAGACCAGCTTACTGTGAGGCAGCAGCAAGCCTGAGTATAGCAGTAGTATGAGTGTAGTAGTGCTAGTATAAGGGGTGTGGTCCTTTAGTCGATTAATTGGTCAACGTCGAGTCTTAGTCAACTAAAATTTGTATTAGTTGAAAAATCATTCCATTTCAATTATAAGGATTTATATGAGACAACAGCAGAAAAGACAAGTTAGTAATTGAGTGGGTTAGCAGAAGATTTGGTATTTTCTGGTATTTATATGTAAAAAGTCAGATTACACTCATGGTTCACAAGTTTAATCTGTCTTTATACAAATACAATGTTTCATACTTTTTTCTGCATAATTAGTTGTTTTTGCATGAACTCCCATGCAGGTGTAGTCTTGTGAGTGCAGTTTGGGTCAGACACAGAGATAAGTAATAGTTTTGAGAGCTTTTCTCACTCCCCCTTTCAGTCGACTAATCAACCAAGAATTTCTTAAGTCGACTACAACCCTATGTACTAGTTTAGTATTAGCAGGTGTTAGGATTGAACGACTTGGGAAGATATCTATAATCTATCAATTTATAATCTTTTTTGACACATATATGTAAACATTGGGATTAGATTTGTGATTTATGTTTGAGAATTGGCAAAAAATACTGAAATATATGTAAATATGTATATATATGTGAATGTTGTAGGACCTGAGGGCACTCTGTAAACTCCAGTGTCTTGGTCGTCTCTGAGCGGCAGGAGATGACTAACACATGTTGACTGAACTGGTTTTAAACTAAATTAACTTATTTAATAGAATACTACAGCACTTGAGCTACATATGAGTGTTGGTCCCCCAACCCGAAGGTCGGAGGATCGAGTCCAGCTCGGACCAAGTTCTGTCGTTGTGTCCTTAGGCAAGGCACTTCACCCACATTGCCTAGTATGAAAGTGGTGTGTGCGTGAATGATCGGTGGTGGTCGGAGGGGCCGATGGCGCAAACTGGCAGCCTCGCTTCCGTCAGTCTACCCCAGGGCAGCTGTGGCTACAATAGTAGCTTACCATCACCAAGTGTGGAGTGAATGAATAATGACTTCAGTGTAGCGCTTTGAGAGGCTTTGATAAAAGCGCATTACAAGTGTAAGGCATTATTATTATTATTATATGCACTTTACTAATAGGCACTTTAGACCGCACGAGTGTGAATTTTTTTGGGGTCCGTGGAGTTGTTTGATTTTTGTTTGTTTGTTGTTTGTGTTGTCCTGTCTCTTGTCCCGTTTTAGATGTGAGGGACTGCGAATGAAAAATAGCTATGCAGCTAACTTCGGCACATTTACACATGTATTTTTTTACTGGTGTTTATTAATGTGCATTGTCCCTTTTAAATAAATAAATAAATAAATATGAACTGACAAACTACTATGCCACTATTGTAAGGAGCTCTGTGCCCCTGACAAAGCGTAGTCTTGCCCTAAACTGTGTCATTGCCAGTACATACAGCATATTTATACCACACAGATAAGAATTACATGAACCAGAAAACCAGTTTAGACCTGTTAAAGGAGCACAAGGCCAAAACACTTCCTAGGACATAGGATAAGCAGTTTGTCTAATACGCATCAGACAGTGGACAACAGAGCACATTGTACTGGATCCTGAGGTCAATTGGATAAGATATAGTTGAACTAAGAAACTGGGAGAAAGAGGTCTGCATACGAGTACCCAGTCTGTATGACAATGTACAAATGACCTACAGTCACTTCTGTGGCTGCATGGGTGCTGTGGTGGAGAGGAAGAAAACTAATGATGAAGCATATAGATTATAAAGTTAATGCTGTTGGATATGGATATACACACACATGCATACATACACACTAACATGCACCTAAACCGACCTCGGAAATAAAACCTAAATAACATAATATAACAATAATTGTAACAAAGAATAAACTAAAAATCTTCTAAATATAATAATTCAATGCAAAAAAATATAAAATATAATAAAGCGAAAGTAAAAATAAAAATAAATACTACAAATAAAAATAAGAAAAATACAAATCTTTGCAGTCTTGGATTTTTTTTTTAATTCCTGCTTCTTTGTTTATTCTTGGCAAAAATGGGAGGGATTATATTTATTTGCTATGAAGTGTGTTGCAAGTGTGAGCTCCTACCTTTCACAACTGTCCCCTTAATGTGGGGCGTCGGATCTCACTTAGTCCCAGTTAACTTCACGGTGCAGATTTGAAACACATAGGATTATTAACATTTGAGAGAAGACAATACTAACTGATAATTTCTATAAGAATCCCAAGCCTTTCATAAAGTGTGCATAGATGTCTGAAGATGGGTTACAATAACTAATTAGATTAATTGTAATTTATTGTATAATAATATATCGCACAATATATGTAATATTGCCATAATTATTCATGATCTTAATTAGGCAAGACACTTCGCCCACCTTGCCTAGAGTGTTGTGTGATTGTTGAGGATGGAGTGAATGAATAATGCACAAAATTGTAATGCAACCTTAAACCTTAAATGTCTGGAAAAGAGCTATACAAGACTTATTATAAGGTTAATTGGCTGCAGGTGCTGGGGTTTAGGTATTAACCATTCAGATGGAAGAGAGTCCTCAGCCTTGAACCTGGCAACCCAAATGAGAGACTCAGGTGAGGCTCATTCTACTTTCTGATTAGATAATCATCTTGAGAACCAAAACACCACATTATAACATAAAAACTTGGCCATTGTGATGGAAATCTATCTATATTCATGTTTTGAGAAAAATTTTGTTATCATATCTTTGTGTAAATGCATTTGAACTGTGTCAGTCTGTGTTTTTGTAATACTGACTTTATTTCATTTGAGCTCGAAAAGGAAATTTTCATTTACAGAGATGTGTAAATGCTCAAAGAACAATGTATTTTGGAAATGCAAAATGCTTAAATGGAGTTCTCTAAACGTGCTAAACAGCCTTATTTCTGATCCTTTATAATTTTTGATTCATTCACAAAAGTCCCATATCTGAATTACTTGATTGGCCTTTTTCAATTTTTTTGGCTCCAAAATCTCATGTGTGCACCACCATGCTGCTCTGATACCATGCTGCTAATACAATCCCAGCAACAATGGCCCTCCCCCACTCCTGATTTCCTCACCTTTGAGACACAATTGATAGACCGCTCATCTTTTTAAGTCACTGAAACTAAGCTATTGGAAGCTACGAGCACTAAAGCATCTAAAATGGGGAGTATTCACCTCCAGGACGTCCCATTGTTGATTTTGTAAGAAGTCTTCAGTATTTGGTGGATGCAGTTTAAAAAAAAGTATTCATACATTGGAAAACAAATAATGTGAGAATGAAGTGAAAAAATTAGACAAAGTAGCATTTCTGATAAAAAAAAATAAATTAATTAAAACATTGAAAATTACAAGGAATATTTAAAAATGTGGAAAGATTAGGCTGAAGTTAAAATCAGAAAACTGAAGCACACGCAGCCTTTTCTCTTTGAAGACACAACTGAAATGTGTGAACTGAAACGGCCCCACTCACAGAGTTCTTTGTCTCAACAGTTGACTGTGCTCCTGTCACTAGCCCTGCCCCTCATCCAGGTCCAGTTCATAGCACTGTGATGACTGTGGTCCACACATTCAAAACTTTCGGTCTAAAGTAGCCTAAAATCTCTTTTTCCAGGTTTATTTGTCCTTGTGTTTTAACATGACAGCTATTTGATAATCCAGCAGAGATATTGTGAGGGAAACATCACCTCTGCCACACATCAGCTCTGAGATGCATGTATTATTATTATGTATAAAAAACTAACTGAGAGACAGTGTGTAAAGGTTAGTTGTGCTATTTTTTGCTTTGCATAATATCTAGCGTTGGGACCTTCTTGAATTTATTCTCCAGAGTAAAGTTTAAGAGTCATTATGGCTAGCTACCAAACAGTCACTGGGTGAGATTCCCCTCTAGTTGTAACTAGTTGTAAACAGTCAAATAGGTGGAAGTCCCTGCTATTTAGTGAACAGTCACTAGGTGAAACTTCTATCTAGGATTAAAAAAAAAAGAGAGACCCTGTGTAGTTAAGTGTACCTGTATGGTTAAGTGTAAAGACGAGCTGAACTTTTCTCATGAGGAAGCGGAAATTCAAAAGAGTAGTGCACCTTCATCAGGTCTAAGAATGGAGATATTATGTAAGTGTACAAATGGATGAAGAAAAATGTTAATTTACAACTATAGGGTTATCACCCAAATTCTAATCCTACTCAATTCTGTTTCATTAATTGAGTCGACAGAGCTCTAATGTGTATTGCCTCATGTCAACACTATGATGGCATTGAAATGTATCACATTACCAACATTTGACTTTGAATTACTGTGGAAACATGTAAAAGGAAAAGAAAATAAACAAAAAAGCACATATGACAACAAATTCATGTGCAGAAAATTGTATTTAAGCACAGAGTGTGACCAGAAGTTAATTGTACGTCTGTGTGTCCTTGGACCTGATCAGTCTGTATGATGTAAGGCGTGTTATCACAAAATGTGTTTAACATTTGAGCCTTTGTAAACAGTATCAACAAGAAAATGACTGGGTGCCGTTAAAACTGATCCACTCATGTTTTAGACTTCTTTGTTTCTTTACCTTTTTTATGTATTTGCCTCATCACTACAGTGAGTTTAATGGCACGCATGTCTTAAGAAAAGTCCAGATGGTACAGGAAACCATGCTCAATTGTAATTGGAAAGAGGAAATACAATTCTTCCACGAATTTCCAAAATTTCTATAAGCTCTCTTAAAAACAAAATGAAGACTTTACTAAAGCCGCTGGTGATCATGAATCCAAACTGATTTGACTCCTTGACAACTATGGGCTTGTGATTTCTTACATTTAACTTTTTTGTCACAGGAGACTCTCTTTACGTGCTCCTATAAAATAATCACACTCTAACAACACTAACAACTCTAACTACTACCCAATAACAGTTTTGTGATTCACAAAATGTTTCTTTCAGAATTTAATTTAACCAAAGAACTGTTGAATCTGACTCCATCTCAATTAACAAACCAATGGAACTGATTTCATCAACATGAACATCTACCACAATAATGAACGTTTTTCTGCATGTTCTGGTTGTGACAATGATTATTTATGAAGTATAATCAATGAATAATCAAAAGGCAGAAAGTGTGGAAATGTATCTATATTCAAGTTTTGAAGAAGATATCCTTATTATATGTCTTTGTGTAAATGCATTTGATCTGCGTCAGTGTGTCAGACCCAGAGCAGATAATAACGTGTCAATGCACAGTCCCCATCCCACAGGAAACTTTATGTTGTTTTACTTTTCTAAATATAAAAGCTGATCAACTCATGGGTGTGAAACAAAAGTCACTCTGCTTTGATATGTATGCAACTTTGTAATTCTGGTAGAAATACTCAGAGCTCAGATGCTCTGGAAAGAGACTAAAAGGGAAACTGAGGAGAGGCTTGCTTGACTCTGTCCTATCTGTTGTTACAAAGAATGAACATTTTTGTATTTCATAACTCACCAGGCTTTGCAAATGGATTATTATTCATCAAGAGATATATATTAATTTTCTACAACAGCCATTATGTGCAATGTTTTTGTAATTAAGAATACATCTGGATTACAATTATTATCAGTAAAAGTTGTATTTGATTTGGACATGACCTCGTATCTGGGAACACAGATAAGTTTATGAAATTTAACATCAATATTTTACATCCAATTCCTCACTTGTGTTCAAAATTTGGTGTGGTTTATGATGAAACTAATAAGGACCAATATAAAGAACAAAAACAGTTCCTATTGCCTTTTGTCTACACACTGATCAATTAACGCTTTGAAAAACATTTCAACAAAGTCAAACACAGTCTCCATCAGATCTATATCTGTATAATACACACAAACCGTAAAAACAGGACTCTCCCGGTCACTCTATCCCAGCCCTCTAACTGTGCAGGTGTTGCTCAGTGGCACAAGGCCAGGGAAAGTTGAACATCAGACAAAAGCCTAACCACATGGGCTTACACACTTGTCCTCAGCTTAGGCAAATATAAAAGGAAACGGCTCACATGGTCCTAGCAGGACATACACGACACACACTCACACACGTGTTGGGTTTCTATGCTTCTTGGGGACATTCCATTGACTTACATTAATTTCCTTGAGACTGAGCTTAACCTTAACAAAGTCATTACTTGCCTAAACTTAACCTAGACCATAACCATAAAGGCGCACTGTGTAACTTTTCTTTTGGTGGGTTGCCATTCGCTTGTCTCCATGGAGATATTATTGCTTTGCCTGCAGTGTTCCACAATATGAGATCAAACTTATCCATCTTGCGTTTATTCAATACAGGTGTTTTTAGTGCCAAATATACCTTGCAATCTCTCCTCTCCACAGATCTGACTTGTAACATAGCCTGGTGGTGCCACCTTCTTGTCTCTATAGAGACTAAAACAATCAATGCTGAACACTCCAGTTAAAGCAATAGCATCTCCATAGAGACAAGCAGGTAGCAGATGACCCTCCACCATAAACTATGATCTGCACTTTTTCATTTATTTGAATCCATATCTGAACTTAAACCATGTTGTGGCAAGAATGTACTCATGTCTCAGCTGGAGGCAGAAGACACATTTCCCTATAGATTACATTGTATTTTACCAAGAAACAGTCAAAAGGTAAATGCACTAATATTGAATCTGATCATTAGTGACTAGACCCAAGAACTTATATTACAACAAAAGTCTGCATTTGAACAATATCAGAGTGCATATGACAGGTTTTCATGTTTCTCTAATTATGAGTTGGTTTGGAGGGATAATCTGCAGTAAATATTTATCATAGTTTTACATCAAGTGGGAGAAAAGTTAAAAAAAAAAAAAAGTACAAAAGTACAGGAAGCAGTGCTGAGTTCTAAAGCAGAATACCTCCACCTATGTCACCAACACCAAAAACTCAGAAATGGAGAGACAATTTACAAGCAAGAAAGGCATTTTTCTGATTTAACAAAATAAAGTTTTGTAATAGATTTTTATTAGTGTAATTATAACTATTGTGTAATTTAGATTTAGGTCTTGGCCTTTTGCTAATATTTTGCTAATAATATGGTATAATATGGAATTAACTCTATATAAGCCTGTCATTTCTGTGCACGTGCCAAACCAGGATGTAATAATAAACTTCACTAGAATAAATAAATATATATGTCTGTGTGTAATTTGTTAAAATATTTATGATGTTAACTATGTTTTAGTGAAAAAGTACTTTGACCCGTCATATGCACTTTAATATTAGCTGCCCCCCATCTGTAGGCTATTAAATAATATTGCCCTATAAAATGTTGTGATGTCATTGGAAACCCAACAATAAGGGAGGCAGGTTCCCATGATGTAAGTGTGTGAACAGATTTTAGTCCCTGCAATGTGATAAATATGAGGGGTGGGTAGTACTTATTTACATTTACTCAATGAGTAATTTTTTAAAGAAACCTTGAGTAATATTTTTACTGAAGTAACAGTACTTACTTGAGTAAAAGTTCTGATTACTCATGCCACTGTGAGTAAGTCTGCTAGCGACAAAAGCTTTAAGTTGACAGTATGAAATGACTTGTACATTTGTGTTTCTTGCACCACTACTTCAGATATGATGTAGTATTTATGATTCTTTGAAAATACCAGATTTTGTGCTTTATTTAGGCTGATACTTTACCCTTCCAATTACATTAATTTTAACTTAAACCAGGTTAATCACTGACAGTGAGGCCTACTCTTTAAGTCACTCTTATTTGAGGAGCAGCCTACTTTCCACACTTACTTGAATATTTCCTAGGATCACTACTTTGAGTACTTTAATACTATTTTGAAGTAACTTTCCTCTTACTTGAGTCAAATTTTGTCTACTCTACCCACCTCTGATAAATATCCGCCCAGTCCCACCGGCTGAGAAGGGGAAAGAGGAGGCAAAAAAAAAAAGAGGAAGAGCCACTAACCGCCGTCTTGATGGGGACGTAGAGCACCAGCCCGTCCGCCCCTGCGCTCCTCCCGGCCGGCTCCGTCCCGACCTGGAACCCCTTGGACTTGACCCAAAATTTGAATTTGGCGTTGATATGATTGTTGCTGGCTTTCTCCTGCAGGAACACCGAGTTGTTGTTGTTCTCTTCATCTCCCTGGAGCAGAGTCTGGAGGATTTTGTTGTATTTACGCCTGGTTACGGTCTTGGTCTTCCCGGAGTCCCCGTATGTCCGCAGGCACCAGTGTTGAAACTCCCCGTACATGTCTCCCGCTGCTCCCGCCGCGTCCGTCCCCGTGTGCCCGCTGCCGCTACCGGGACTCCGGCTGTCGGGGCTCGTCATGTGCTGGAGGTTCCCCGGTGGGTTACGGGGGATGTCCGCCACCACGTCTCCGTTGACTTTCCGAGTTGACATGATAAAACAGACAAACAAAACTAGCAAAAAAACGTACTTTGCTAACCGTTTCTTTGTCAAATTGCACGTAATTAGTCCAAAAAATTCAAAAATAAAACATAAAAAATTACCGCAACCGATAAAAATGCAACAAAATTATAAACTACCAAAGCAGAAATATTTGAAATAATCCCATAATTGAAAATAAATTATGTTCGTCTCTTGTCTTTTTGAAATAACCGTTCCTAAATTTAATTGATCCACCTCCTCTTTCCTCTTCAATGAACGCTAGCACCAGCACGATTAGGCGAGCGGGAAAAAAAAAAAAACGGGAGACCCAGTTGGATGAAAAAAAAAAAAAAAACTCCCTCTTGGTTATAATTTCGTCGGGAACAATGCCACACGGAGAGGAGAGGTAAGAGAGGGACGGTAGAAGCCAGGAGGGGAGGAGGACGGGGAGAGAGGAAAGGGGGCGTACCGGCGGGACGTGCTCCAGCGCTGTGCCCGGGCTCTGGCACACCTGTTAGCCGCGTGGGTCGCTCCGAGCTCGGCCTGTCCCGCGGGGGCTGTGTCGGTCTGTCACCTCCGCCCCTTTCACTCCGCGGTGACAGCGAATCAAGAGGAGGGGTGCAGCTAGCTCCAACAAGGCTAATTATGTTTAAATAGGCTATTAAATTATTAGTGATTCGCACGGTTTAGCATGCAAAAATGAACAAATTGCGCACGCTAAAACAGCACAATATCTGCACCTCTTGTCCCGGAGTATGCCTTCTTTCCTTCCTTCCTTGTCCCGGACAGACCTTGCTGCTGCTGTTGCTGCTGATGATGATGATGAGAGGCAACGGACACCTGTTTGAATCCCCCTCCGCGCGATTCCACCTTAAATCGCCCCGCCACGCCACCTTAAATCTGTAAAAAAATACTAAAATAAAGGCTGAAGGCTCCTGTTCGCTCATGCACTCGTCGGATTGTTGCAGCAGCAGGCAGCCACGCGACACCCCAAGCGGTTTTAGTTCCCCTTCTCTCGGCTTCAGTCAACGGGACGCTTCACTCAGCCCCTGTGCAACAGCGTCCCAATGAGGAAGTGTCCGGGGCAGAGAGGCAGTGATACCTCCGTCCTACCAACGGGTCAGGGGGGAGAGCCAAGTCACAAGTAGGACTATGCATATCTAAGATTATCATAGCCTACATAGAACCTAATTGCATTGGCCTGTTATAATCAAGTCAATGTTATTTGCATTTAAGAGCGATGTTTAAGATATAGGGGCATTTCTTGCTTCACAAGTCCTATTACAAAGGCTAAAAAACATTTGCTTGACCTGTGCATTGTGTGTAAATTCTAGATCAAAAAAAAAAAAAGAAAGAAAATTAAAATTCAGGTGAAGCAAGTTATCTGTAAGTGAATGTATGTATGCATCTATATAAATTAGCAAAAGACGAAGTTAAAATCTGTCAACTGGACAAATCATTGTAGGAGTGAAGACGTCTCCTACAACGATTTGTCCAGTTGACAGATTTGAACTTCGTCTTTTGCTACGGATCAGACCTGGACGACTGAGGATTTACACAGATATCTATGCAAATTATAAATTATAATATGGCATTTATACAATGAAATTATATAAATACATTTTTGTGTAGGCTATTGTGCATATTGAAAACAATGTTTTGATATATGTCATTTCTGTCATACAAATGTACTGTGTTTTAAAAAAGCACCCAAGGAAGAGTAGCTGGCTGTTAAACTCATTAATTGGATCCTAATAATAAACTTAACAATGGCAATAAGGGTATGTCTATTCGAGTTTATTTCGAGTTCATTTTAATCACTTTTCTGTTTCTTGTTTAGAATTACAGTAGAAATGATGTAGTCCACATTTAGACCTAGATTAGCCATAATTAGACCTGCAATAGTCCTGTTATATACTTGATTTACATTTGGTGGTACTCAGAAAGCCAAATATTTTCTTTGATGGTACTTCATTTGAAAAGTTCTAGAGAGCAGTGTTTTTTTTACATTCCAGAAACTATGATGTAGGCCCTTCAGAGATTCTAGACAAAATATATATTTTTAAACGCTTATCAAGCACTTGAACTCACACTAATAAACACAACAACCTAGTTAATGTCACAAAATCAGGTTAGAGCAGGGAGGAAGGCTACAGGTACAGTCAGGCTCATTTACTTCCAAATATTAAAATTTAATATTTAAATATTTAATTTAACATATTGATCATCTTCTCCAGTCAACCATTGATCTGGCCATAGCACCTCATGAATGCTTAACATTGCCTGATCAGTGGAGATAAGCAGGGCTGGTCCTGGTTAGTACTTGGATGGGAGACCAGCACAGTGGGGCAGCAGTGTAGTGCATTTTGCCATTGTGTTTTTGGGCAACACACATCAGCCACCTTGCCAGTGTGTGTGAGAGTGATGGTGGTGGTAAGAGGCGATGGTGCAGATTAGCAACCTTGCTTCAGGCACTCTGACCCAGGGGAGCTGTGGCTAGAGAAGTAGCTTACCACCAACAAATATGGAATGAATGAATAATGCACAAAATTATGCAGCAACTTGGAGTGTCTGGAAAAGCACTAGATATACTGCATTATTACTATGATTAAACAGCAAGTCTCAGTGACATGCCTTTTGTCATAAACAGGTCTAGTGGTGTTCTGTACTGCGAAACCATGAACTGATACTGTGAGCAAAGGTGGGTAGAAACTGTCTGTTCTAATTTTGAGTTGCTCTGGTATTTTTAAAGAAGACAACATAAAAACAACAAAACAGGCAACTAAGGCACAGAAAATACAAATTATACAGTTTTGTTACGGTGGGCATCTGCAAGAGTGAAATACAGTACAGGGCAAAAAGTCTATCTATCTTTAAGCCATGTTGTACTATAGTAAATGTTTGGTTAAAATAATAATGATTCGACAAGTACAAATAAAATGGCCAAATGATTACTCTGTAAGATAAAGAGAAAAGTATAGCATTAGAGTACACAGTATGGGCATGATATGATCTCCGTGATCAAACCATAGACCGTAGATATAAATGGACATAGCTAACCTTGTGGCTGCTGCGTTCCAAATAGGAAGTGAGCATGGGTGCACTTCCAGCTCCAATGACTTCAATTCACTTTGTATTGAAAAAATGTTTGTATTAACCCACTCTACATGATCACGGTGGTTTTATTTTGCTACTGTGTCTCAGTTCTTTACATACACTATAAAATACACTATAAAAAGACACATAAGCTGTCTGGTATGAAATCAGACTACATTTTTCCTATTTTAGGTCAGTTAGGATTACTAAAATCTTACTAAAAAATATTTCTATTTACTAAATGCCAGAATAATGAGAGAAGGATTTTTTTTTTTTTGACGATTTTGCATTACTTTTTTCAAAGTTAAAAGTTTACTTACAGTAAGATTAGTATGCATTTATACAATTTGGGAAAACCCAGATGATAATGTCATCTTTGGAAGCTTCTGATTTCTGGTTTATTGACAATATTTGAGTTAATTAGAGACACATCTGTGGATGTATTTGAAGGCACACCTCAAACACACTGCTTCTTTGTGTAACATCATGGGAAAACCAAAAGAAATCAGCCAAGATATCAGGAGGACAATTGTGGACTTGCACAAGTCTGGTTCATCCTTGGGTGCAATTTCCAGATGCCTGAAGGTGCCACGTTCATCTGTTCAAACTATTATACGCAAGTATAAACAGCTTGGGAATATCCAGCCATCATACCACTCAGGAAGGAGATGGGCTCTGTGCCCCAGAGATGAACGTGCTTTGGTCCAAAATGTTTATATCAACTTATGAACAAAAGCAAAAGATGAAGATGCTGCTGAAGCTGGTGAGAGTGTGTCATTATCCACAGTGAAAGGAGCACTGTACTGACATGGGCTGAAAGGCCACTCTGCCAGGAGGAAGTCATTACTCCAAAAAAACATTAAAAAAAGTCAGATTACACTTTGCAAATGCAAACAGGGACAAAGACCTGAATATTTGAAGACATGTCCTGTGGTCTGACAAAAATAAAATGGAACTGTTTGGCCATAATGAGCATTGTTACATTTGGGGGAAAAAGGGGGAAGCTTGCAAACCTGTGAACACCATCCCAAATATGAAATGCAGGGTTGGCAGCATCATGTTGTGGGGTTCTTTTGCTGCAGGAGGGACTGGTGCACTTCACAAAATAGAGGGCATCATGAGGGAAGAACATTATGTGGAAACACTGAATCAGCATCTCAAGACATCAGCCAGGAAGTTAAAGCAAATTGGTCTTCCAAATGGACAATGATCTCCTGATCTCAATTCTTTTGAAAATGTTTGGGCAGACCTGAAAAGGCTTGTGCGAGCAAGGTGACCTAAAAACTCGGCTTAGTTACATTAGTTCTGTTAGGAGGAATGGATCAAAATTCCTGCCAACTATTGAGAGAAGCTCACAGAAGGTTACCCAAGTTTCTTTCTTTTGTTTGATGTTGTTCGTGCATGAAAATTGTCACATCGTTCAAGTTTGTATATTTAAGTACACAGTTTACGACAATATCAGTTTGTGTTTTCTTAAAGAGAGGAGGTATTACTGTATTTTCCAGACCGTAAGTTGCACTTTGTGTCATAGTTTGGTCGGGGGTGCGACTTATACTCAGATGTGACTTATATGTAAAATTATTCAAGTATAGAATTTCACATCTCCGTTATTGTCACACTGACAACTCCACGAGAGCACTCTAGGCTTGTTTTTACTAGTATGGGAAGCGGCACTTTATCTACATCCAGAGGGGTGCTTCATCTACTTCCAGGCAAAGTTGTTCAGAAGCCACAGCAAGGATGAAGATTTCAATGGATTTAGAGATTTGGAGTTAGATCGAGTAAACTTGTTAGCTTGTTTTTTATGCTTTAGTTATCTGATTTTCTGTTAATATCTTATGTTAACATACCAAAAACATATTCAGTTCATTATCTATGTGTTACATTAGCATGCTATACTGCTATTCAGCCTGCTGTTCTTTATTTTATTTTTATTTTACTTGCTTTTAAAGATAAAATGTCTGTTCTTGGTCTTGGATTTTGTACAATTAATTTCCCCCAAAAATGCGACTTATAGTCCAGTGCGACTTTGATATGGGTTTTTTTCTTCATTACTGCACATTTTTTGCTGGTGCGGCTTATACTCTGGAGTGACGTATAGTAGTCCGGAAAATACGGTACACTTCTTTGGGGTATTAATTGGTAACACATAGCATCTTTAGATTACCATGTTACCTTTTTATTATTTTTGAAAACACATTTTAATGAAGAATTTATACGTTTCAATTTTATTTCAATTTGCTCCCTATCGCAACACAGTCGGCGTGTATTTTACTAATGAAACTGCACGTCGCATCAGGTTTGTTGAGCTGTAGTGTATTGTTTTGTGTCCTGCTTATGTATATTTATGGAAAATGGTCATGAGGGAGCATGGCTGACGTAGGCTTGTAGGCTGAGCTTTTGACAGAAATGTGCAGGTAACCATAACAGTATGTGCCTCTGACAGTTCCACGGTATGCCAACCCATCTAGCTCTATGGAATCAAGCAGATGACTCCACCAGGTCAAATTATAAGTCAGATCTGTGGACAGGGGATCCCACAGTCAGAATGCATGTTTCTCAAATTATGTTTTCTTTTTCGCAATAACTGGTCATTTAGAGATAAATTATCAATGTCATACTGTAGAAATTGATATTAGCCACAGTATGTAACTTTTTAATCAACATAGACTAAAATAAAGGATGTTTTTGGTTTTATTGCACTGAAAAACTGGAGGGCCCCCTCCTGATATTGTTCCTTTGATTATAGTCTTGCACAGTATGACATAAAACTTCATTCTCTATGGAGAAGTATGGTTTTAACTTTCTGTTTTCAAGGAATCATGCAGGTGACATATGGAATTTTTAAGTAAATAAGATTTGTGAAGTGAATTGTTGAGTTTACAGTTCAGATGTTACTGACAGGAAACCCACCGCCCCCTCTGGTACAGTCCCAGAGCAGACAGTTGAGCCCCCCTGTCCCACATGTGCTTCACAGCTCCCCCTGAGATGAGCTTGAGAGGAGCCAGGTGCTCTGTGGTTGGCTGGTTTCCTTCTCCTCCTCACACACCCCCCAGAGCAAACGGCTCTTTCCACTGATGCATCAGCTGCTTGTGTTGTTGTTGTTTCTGTCATATGATTTAAAATATATCCCAAAAGTGGTACATCAGTTGCTGAGCATTTGTTAAATAATATTATATTCAGTGTATATAAATGTGATTGGTCTAACAGGTATCCACACTTCAAACTCCACCCCTGCATTTAGAAAACTCTAGAAAAATTCCCTCAGAAAGTGAATTGGAACAGTAGATAAAGCTATTAAAACACTATGTGCACAGTTTAGCTGATTTAGTCTTTGGCTCCACATTTTTTAAAAAATTAATTTTGTAAATGCCATTACATAATTAATAAGCCACTTCCCTGTATTTATGCCTATTTCCATTAGCATTAGCATGCAAATCACAAATTATGAATAATCAAGAAGGTACCAACCCATCAACCACATTTACACAATGATGAGGCTGATTAAACATCATTGGTGAGTTTTTTTTAATGTTTTATTAAAAATAACAATTAGCATATAAAACTGATGCTTATGCTAAGACTGAGATTTCTAACAGTTCTGGCATATAGTGACTACACGACCTCCTCGTTTGAAGGGACAGTATGCAGCCAGTATGCAGCCAGTGTGCAGCGGTGGAAGAAGTACTCAATTTTGTCACTTAAGTGAAAGTGCAGATACCGGAGCAAAAAAAATCTCAAGTAAAAGTATCACATGAAAAAAATCATTTAAAAGCATTAAAGTACCGGTTTAAATATGTACTGAAAGAGTAAAAAGTATTTTGCAGAGATTTTAAGGTTTTATATAGTTTGAAATGCATTGATTTTAATGAGGATTTGTGCTGCATTTTGATCAACAGAAACAACTGAACTGATAATACTGAAAATAAAAAAGTATTCACTTTCAAAATGTGCTCAAGTACAGATACCTAAAATTTGTACTTAAGTACAGTACTTTACCACTGAGCCTGCACTCTTTAAAAAGTATCACAATCACCGGTGCCTAAACATAGAGGACAGGCCTCATGTGAAAGCAGAACCTCCAGAATTCACTCACTGAGCTGCAGAGGCTGCACTAGCACAGATTCATGATTGGCTGCAGGTGGTGGGGTTTAGGTAGTGACCATTCAGATCAGAGAGAGTCCTTTTAGGTTTAAACCAACTGGATTTCAGCATTCAGCAGTACATTTTGTCCTCTCTCTCTTGTATTGTATTGAGTCATTGTGTAGACTCTAATCTAGTTTTGGGACAGTTCCTTGTTGGTGCAGGGGACGTTTCGACATTTTCAGAGGCCCTATCTCAAATTCTACAGAAAGAGGAAGTAAAACCAGAACAGGAAGTAAACCCAGGACAGCTCAGGATGGCCCGACTTGTGTCAAAGGTGGGGGTAGAGACACATGAACAGTTTATAGAAAGAATAGACTTTGGTGCTTGGATCCTGGTAGAGATATCATACTGAAATTTATAGAGAATGCTGGGTTTATGGTGAAGAGGAGGGTATGGAGAGGCTGAGGAGCCAGATTGTTCTGCTGTTGTGGTGGCGTACCTAAGGGCAGTAGTTAAAATGTATCACGCTTAAACAGGCTTATATTAAAAAATACAAAACTACAAAAACACTGACACAGACTTTAAAGTGGAACTAAACACTAAATCAACTTTCTTTGCTACTAAACTGTGCATATGGTGTTTTAGTTGCATTATCTATTGTTCCAAGTAAATTGTCTGTGCAATGTTAGTGCAAATTATGTGGTTTGTGCAGCTTTGTGGTCGAAAATGTATAAAAATGTGTGCTTCCCAGCTCCAGTGGCTGCTGCAATTTCAACATGTAAGAATACCCTGATTACAGCCAGGTGCAGAGGACTAAAGCGATTTCTTTCCACTTTAAGAAATTGTTTTATTATTAGTTGTAGTGTTGGCATTTTAGTGGCAATTATCTACCATCAATTCAAAAATGGGTGTAGTTTTATTGGCCAAATGTTACATGAAAAAAAAAAAAGTCAAAAGCATTGCCCGGCCTTAACCCTTTGTTGAACTTGTGTAACAGCATTTAAAAGTCTTTGATGACTCCTCTTTGTGGTGTGGTCCCCATTGGCCCCTGCTGAAAGGCTGAGGGCCCCCTGGGACTTTCAGTGCCTGTAGTGGTGAAGGCTTATTCTGACTCCACAAAGGCTAGTTTCTTTTATTCCACAGAGCAATGAAGATAAGATGGAGACAACAGAACGTCTTTGCACTACAGCTGCTATGAGAATTAGAATTGCATTGGTCTGTAAACAGAAAAAAATACTTAAAGAAAAGTTTACTTAAAGGGGTTTTACACATTTTTTATATAATACAGTCACATTTGACATACCCCTTCACACATAAATGGTAAAGCAGAGTGTTTTTTTTTTTTCATCTATTGACCTTATTCCGCCCACTTTTGCCATTGCACTGATATAAAGTAAGTTGATTTGTGTAAAATGTTCAGTTCTCATGTGAACCAAAGAGTCAACACTGCACCAGTTTTCTGAAATGCTTTAAAACAGCCCTGTAGTTTATATAGAACATATTTGCTGTCAAGATCGGCAGCCTCATGCAAAATAAAACAACCTGAATAGCGATGGCAGCGCCTACAGCAACTTCTGGAATAAGATGAATAAAACCAGGGAGTAAGTGCTGGATGGCTGTTTGCATGCTACCTGTTGTTAGTCATGGTGTGACCATACCTTGTACATAGAAGTGGACTGAGGGAGTGTGACGTCACCCACAGCGTTCAGCAGCCAAATTAAGCAAATTGAGATTCGTGGTTACAGCAGCTAATTTGGAAGTTCCATATATGGAATTCTGAGTGAACAATCAAAGAGCCAATCAGAAGCGAGGTTATAGAAAGTATTTTTCCCTTCCCGCCTGCACCTTAGCTTAGGCAGGGGGCAGGCGCTTAGCAACGAGGCAGATAATTAGGATGCTAGTAGTGCAGGTGGAAAGTCAGAAATAACGCTGCAAACCGTTTAAAGTGAACTATTGCTCTGTTTTTCATGTTTTTAAGACATCAAAAATCAGATAAAGGTGCACTATGTAACCTTTCATAATGGAGATGTTATTGCTTTGTCTGGAATGTTACACAGCATGGCATTAAAAGTATGCATGTTTTCCAAGTCTTTTTTTTTAGTAGTAAAACACCTGTAGGTAATATAAAGGCTAAATTGGTAAGGTTTTTACTTGATACAGCCTGTCTTTGCTCAGTATGACACCAGGTGCAGGCAAGCCATTTATGCATAGAACCTCTAATAAGCCATTGTATTTGATTGAAAAGCAAAGATTAGATTTGCTCTGAAATGCGAATATGTATTTGATAAACCCAAAATACATCGCACTTAAGCTACTATAATGCGGTCTAATTGTTGTATTTCATTTTTAAATTTTATATGTTAAAAAAAAAACTGTTGTTAATGGCTTAGGATGGGTTGAGCTTGGTGATTTGTGAAAATGAGACAAAATATTTTAAATTAATTTTCCAAACCTGCTCATGCTAATTAATCCTTGAAACAAAAAGACAGCTATGTAGAATTAAAATGTATCATAAATGTTCATACAAATATAGAGGGCCCTGTGCCATGAAAGCATATGTAAAAATTATGCTCTATGTCATTGCTTATGCTTTTTAATAGGCATTTTGATATGCCACTTTGACAATTTAGGTACATTATTGGTACATTGTGCCCTTATACTGCCTGTGATTTTTGGTAAATGTGTTTTTACATTTCAAACCCACTCAAAATAGAACTAAAGTTTAGTTCTGCTGGGATTCAAGTGAGATCACAACATTCTATTAATTACTAATAGGGAGATCATTAGGTTTAAAACGTCAAGATTGACAGGCGGATCAGTGCAGTGTCCGCATCGGGCTGTCATGGTAAAGAAGGAGCTGAGTCAAAAGGCAAAGCTCTCGATTAACCGGTCATTGTATGTTCCTACATACATGAGCTTTGGGTAATGACCAAAAAGACCACATTGCGTATACAACGGCCTCTGCAGAGTGGCTGGGGGCTCCCTTAGAGATAGGGTGAGGAGCTCGGTCACACGGGAGGAGCTTGGAGTAGAGCTGCTGCTCCTCCACGTCAAGAGGAGCCAGCCGAGGAGGCTCGGGCATCTGTTCAGTGCCTCCTGGATGCCTCCCTGGGGAGATGTTCCAAGCCTGTCCCACTGGGAGGAGGCAACGAGGAAGACCCAGGACACGCTGGAGGGACTATGTCTCCCGGCTGGCCTGGGAACACCTTGGGGTCCCACCGGAGGAGCTGGAGGACGTGCCAGGGGTGAGGGAATTCTAGGAGTCCATGCTTAGGCTGCTGCCCCCGGAAAAGCGAAAGAAATGGATGGAATATATATATATATATATATATTTTAAAGTCAGCATTTCATTATTTAAGTGCATGTGGCCTGGCAAACTGTATAAAAGTAGATTGTGAAATATTTTGTATTTTAGCAGAAATTGTCAGTGCAGATATGTTGTATGAGCAGCTCTTGAAGTCAAAAGAAAATTAAAACAATACTTTGGAATAACCTCTTCTGGGTCAAAATGAAAAAAAGACAAACAGACAAAAAAAACAAAACAATAAAACAAAAACAAAAATGTGCTTTTATCTTTGGCCAAAAGTTACATATTATGGCTTTAACATAAAATAGAAAAATACCTAAGGCAGTTAAATAAAGTCAGCACTGTGAGTATAAATTAAACCCCTTATAAAAAAAAATAAATAAATAAAAATAAATAAATCAACCTTCCATTTTGTGTAGCGCCTTTGTTTAGCCCCTGACAGGCTCTGCTAATGAGCTCTTATATGCAAAACACACGCATTTATTCTGCTCTCTGCCCACCACCGCAGGTTTGATCCCAACACAAAGACACGTTTAAGCTAACACCACACATTTAAGCTAACAACATGTGCTTAAGCTAGCAACACTCCGCCGCAAGGCCCTAAGCGCCATCAGAGCGAGTTTAGCCCGGGCACATACTGGGTCCAATCCTCCCACACACAACGCAGTAATGAGCACAATCAGGGGGAAAAAAACTGTGATAACTTGTATTTGTACACATGTTATGCAAATGAAATGAGATTTTGTCAGGTTATTAAAAAGGTATGCTGTAGTATTTATTTTGGGAGGTTGGAGTGGAGGTGGGTAATTGGCAAAAGTTTGCTCAACTGAGAACAGAGTTAGTTCAAATAATGTTACTCAAGTGGAAGTAGAAATTACTCACAAAAGAGTTGAAAGTATTTGGGGAAACTGCTACGGACTGTAAGACTGAAATCATGTAATTAGGCCTATAAGGACATACATTTCAAAAGACCATAAAAAGCCCAACAGCAAAAAAACAAAACAAAAGAACAAAAACAAAACCTAAATCATATCTAAAGGAGCAGAAACACAATGATTTCATATTGTCAACATAAAACGTTTGTCTCTTGTAGACTTAATCACAATGGAAAGAGGAACCAAACATTTTTCTCAAGAATAATGTTACACTGTGCAATATATTACTCTCAGAAGTACAATTATATTAAACAGATACTGAAGCAAATGTACTTGAGTAAATGTAACTACCTCTTCAGGTACTCTTGGACACCTAAGACTTGGTATTTTGCATTGTATAACTTAGATAGAATACAGTATATTCTGTGTCTAATATTCTAATATAATTAGAAACAACTCTTGGTTGATTGATTCTTGAGCTCTGTACATATATACCACTATTGTCTCTAAGTTTATTAGCTGCATCCTGAAAACTGTGTTGAAAAAGTGTTGAGATGATCAGAATGAGTGTGGTTGTAAAAGAAGCACTTCTTAAGCATCCTCAGAGCTCACCTGGGTCCACCTGGAAGTTGCTGTGATGCTGCAGGACACACAGGACAAAGAGGATGGACACTTTTGTCCTGCGGGCTACTACACACCTCACACTGCCCTGATATTGGATTTGCTGAGCCTGCCTGACCAGTTCTCTAGAGCTACACTGAGACTTTTGATTGAGCTTTTCTATTCAGTGTGCTTCAAATAAAGTGATACTCACTGATAAGTTTTAGGTTCAAATGATTCAGTATTTCATAATTACATACTAACAGTAAGTTCTTCAGTTAAACCAGGTTTTTATTAGCCTGTTTTGTCCTAGTCTATAGATTGGTCAACAGCACCATCTAGAGGTGAAGATGGTGGACCTTGATGGTTCATACACAATGCATGTCAGACAGTGACTTGAATTGAGAATTTTCATTTTGAAGGTACAATATGTAACTTTGTGGAAGCATGTCACCTGCATGATTCCATGGAAACAAAAAGTTGAAACCATACTACGGAACATTCTCCATGGAGATAGATAATTATTATGCGAGTGTAATATGTGTAATATCTCCATGGAAACAAAGACAGAGGGAGGAGGAGAGGGGGGAGAGAGGGAGGGAGAGAGGGAGATGGAGGGAGAGAGGGAGAGGGAAATGGGAGAGAGAGAGAAGGAGAAAGAGGGGGGAGAGAGAGAGAGAGAGAGAGAGAGGGAAAGGGGAGCGAGAGAAGGAGGGGGAGAAAGGGAGGAAGGAAGGGAGGAAGGAAGGAAGGGAGGGAGGGAGGGAGTGAGGGAGGGAGGGAGGGGGAGGGAGACAGAGAGAGAGAGAGAGAGAGAGAGAGAGAGAGAGAATGAAAGAGAAGAGAGGGCGGAGAGGGAAGGAGGGAGAGGGACAGAGGAAAGGGGAGAGAGAGAAGAAGAGAGAGGGGGGAGAGAGAGGGAGAGAGGAGGAAAGGGAGAAAGAGAGAGAGAGGGAGGGCAAAGGAGAGAGAGGAAAAGAGATGGAGGGGAGAGAGAGCGGGAGAGAGAAGGGGGGGAGAGGGGAGAGAGAGAGGGGGAGGCAGAGAGAGATGGATGAGAGAGAGAGAAAGGGAGAGCATTATACACATATATGAGATGGTGCATTTTACACATATATGGGAAAATACACGAGTGGAGGGTGCATGGTATGCTGGGTAATAGGTTATGCAAAATAATGACACACACAGAGCAGAAATGACTTAAAATATTGGCAGTTTAATAGTGAAGTAATAGTGCTATACACTGGATTTATATAGCTCATTAAATACCCAGAGCACTTTATATTACATTATTCATTCACTCCACACACTGGTGGTAAGGCACTATTGTAGCCACAGCTGTGCTGGGGCAGACTGACAGAAGCGAGGCTGCCAATCTCTGACCACCACCAACACTCACACCACATTTATACTAGGCAATGTGGGTGAAGTGGCTGGCTCTAAGGACACAATAGTTACTTAGCTTATGAGAAGGTATGGTGACACATAATCAAATAAAGTTCATGTTTATGAGAATGTGAGAATTACAATGGAGTTAAAATACCAAAATTCACATGATTTGCTATCATGTTGTGGGCAGTTTAACAATGTTGTAGAAATGCTATTCTTCAAAAATGCCCTGACAATTTTATATACCATCAGTGGCAACATATACAGATACATCTGTATATATGTGCCTGTCTGTGTCAGACTAAGCCAAATATCTTGTAATGTGTGTGTGGTACTTGGTGTGCTGATATTGTGTAACGCTTGTGTTGTCCAACAGAGGGGGCTGACATCACAGACACAACAAGACAACCCATGTGGCAAGTACTCAAATAGATCTCATTGAGTTTTATTTACTCACTTACTTAAAAGTAGCAAAAGTAGCAAATGCTGAATCTTAGTGATCTGCTTTCCTTTTATAATTTGTAGAATTTGTGCATTACCATGTTTTGTCACTATCATTCCATTAAAGCAAATTTAGAAATTCAATCAGTGAAAATTGTCTTACCTAATTGTGGAATTTTACATTTACATTCATTCTAAATCATATAGTCTACCTGCTTGTCAACGCCTGATCGTATCAGATCTCTGAAGTTAAGCAGAGTGCCACAGTGGAGCAGCAGTGGCTCTAGTGGACACTGTCATTGTGTCCTTAGGCAAAACACTTCACCCACTTTGCCTAGTGTGAATGTGGTGTGTGTGTGTGTGTGTTGGTGGTCAGAGGGGCTGATGTGGCAAATTGGCAACCTTGTTTTCATCGGTCTGACCCAGGGCAGCTATGGCTGCAATAGCAGTTTACCACCACCAAGTCTGGAGTGAATGAATAAGGTCTTGATGATGATGGGGTCTTGAAAGTTGCTATATAAAGTCAATGTATCACACACAAACTTTTCACAGAATACTTTTTTACTTCCGAGGTAATTTCCAAACATATGAACCACAATTGTTAAACCTTATCATTACTTGTTAGGGATACACAAACAACAATCACATCTTTGGAGCTGAATAATGGCACCACTTTCTGAAACTACTGTGAAAAATACTTTTACTTTGTTTATTTACACAGAGAAGACATTGAACTTTGTGCCAGTTTTTGCTTCATTTGGATAGGCCCTGTAATTACAGAGAGAGAGATTACAGTTAAACAACAGATTCCTCAGTAGAATTCTGACCAGTCCTCCAACAAAATGTTACTTTTGGGATGCTATGAATCTATGGCCCTATTACTAGATTACTACTTTATTTCTACCCTACTTCCTTTTGGTTCATATATCCAAAATATACCACAATGATGAAATATTGCGGTTGTGATTTTGGCTATAGATGAGAAACCCTTATAGATGTTTGACTTGTTTGTGATTCTCAGTGAGATAAGCACCTGTGTCTCCGGTTCGGGACATGGGAAAGAATCATTTGGGAACACTCGGAAGAATGCGATAAGTTATAAGTGGCCCAGGTAAATAAGGACACTTCTGTCAACTCAGATGCCCTACTAATTTCTTTCCATATTTGTTCTTAGAATTTCAGTAGAGGCCTGTGGAGGCTTGTGCATTTCTTTATATATTCATAATGTTATAAGTGCCATTTTTACTCTTGTACTGATTACTGCAGCAAAAGCTGAAGTTAAATCTGTCAACTGGACAAGTTGTTATAGGAGTGATGACGTTTTGCTGCTCATCCAAGCCGTTTCTTCAGCTCTGGTCAAATTGCTGGTGGACACTGCCTTATATCTATCTGAAGGGAGGGTCTATGTACACTGAAACTGTAAACAGCCATTGTCTCCAGTTCCAGCCTTAATGGGCTTATTCAACCTTTAATGGCTCTACTATTGTTCTATTGTTTCTTTTGTTTACTTTGGGTCTGAGGATGGAATTACAGATTGGTGAGAGATTATGTCTCAGGCTCCATTCCTGTTTAAGGAAGGATTGTCTTTCCTAACAAAAATACCTTCTTTAACTCCCCTCTCAAACCACTGTTTACTGTTTATTAAATAGGTTGAACTTCATGTCTGTATTTGTTTCATGTGGACAGGCCCAGTAATTACAGCAATATTAACCACAAATGAGGTCAAAACAAATGCATTGTATCAGTTAAACAGCAAATCCCACCACAGAATTCTGATTTGTCCTCCAGCTCAGTTTAAACCATAGACCCTCTGGAAATTAGGTCCAGAGAGACATAAATTTAAAGTGCTTTTGACAGATTCCCATATTTTGTCCAATTATTCATTGGTTTGGTGGGATAGTACCAGAGGTAAATTTCTTTTTTTTGTTTTACATCAGTTAAATAGCAGTTTGTGGAGAAAAATAGATTAAAAAAGTTGAAAAATACAGGGATTGGCACTGTAGAGTTCTTAAACAGAATCCCTCTACCTATGTCAGCAAAGTTATGAACTTAAAAACTATAAAAAAATAAAAATAAATAAATAAATAAAAATAGGCAAGAATTTACTTTTCAGACGTTTTAGCAATATTATGGTTGTTTCCTCTTCTTATTTACCCTCTTGAAGTCGCATTTGTAGTGATTCGTGCATGTTTGACCAATCTTTAATCTCTTATTTTCAAGACACCATATTACTGAACAACTCCTGTTTCTGCCACCACCGGTACACGCGCACTGCTCTGTACTTAGTTCCCCAATTTTAATTTCTTAATCGGTGATTACAAATACAAATGAAAAACAAAAGTCTTTAATGCCATACTGTGGAACATTCTAATCTATGCTGTCAGTGTCTTATTAGTGGTGATGATACAACAATGGATGCTAATGATATAACTGCATTGGTATCATAACCAAAATAACTGTTAGGCTTTATGGTTTCTTGGAAAACATCGTTTGCCCGGAAAATCCACCTGTTAAATAAATGCAGGTACTTCCTTGAGAGGGAAAAGTCAGTTCACATAGTGCAGGTTACTGGAACTCAAGCACATGTTAACTACAGAGCGTACCATAGAGGTGATACATGTATGGCTTGAGAATAATAACAACATATCTGCAAATATGATTTCGCAGCAGTGACTTAAAGGTTTTTAAATGTAAAAAACAGAACTAATTTATTCTAAATTGTTTGCAGTGGTCAAAACTCACTTACCTATCGCGTTGCTAGCATCTATGATTATTCACTGAGGTTTATTAAGCACTTTTCATAAATGTTGGGGTGTACTAACAGCAACTAGCATGCTAACAGTGCACCAGCATTACTTACCTGTTTGCGGACCTGTACCAAAAGGCAAATTTTATTGTATTACATAAAAGTAGTTCATGTTCCAGTTTCAATGCTGACATCCAGTTGGTTTAAACCTAAAGAATCGTCACTGATTAGAATCGTCACTACCTAAACCTCAGCACCTGCATGAGTCAGTGCTAGTGCAGCCTCTGCAGCTCAGTGAGTGAATTTTGGAGGTTCTGAGCTTTCACATGAGGCCTGTTCATGTACTCAGAATGAGAAAAACTTGTATGTGTCCACTACCTGCTGGTCTCCATGAAGGCCAAGTTACAGTCTATGGAAAGGCGAGCCTGATCACAATTACTCTAAATGGAGCATACAAAACAAGAAACTGGAGTATCAATCTCCAAAAATCCAGTTTTACCAGTGTGTCTCAGCAGACCAGATAACAGACCCATATGATTTCAGGATCTTACAAGTTGAGCCAGGACAAAGTGGTGGTGAATCGAAACATTACATACCTCACAGCCATCCAAAGAGACAAGCAGAGGACCACTATCATGTTAAATCATGCTCACGTCACGCAAACATCACTCTAACAGCTAATTACCGCACATGTGTGAAGGAATAACACACACTCTCAGACACATTTAGCAGAAACACTTAGTCGACAGATGACAGAGATTTGCCCTAGAGCTCTTTCTTTTCACTGTGCTTAAATTATGGATTAGGCAATGGTTCAATGCTGCTAAAGATAAGTGATCATTATGAATTATGAAATTTGATTCTAAAATGTATGTTGAAATAGTTGCATGTCCTAAAATGGCAGTGGTGGAGTACAAAAAGTTTATATGCGAGTAAAAGTACAGTCACTTGGCTAATAATGTTCTCAATTACAGTTACAAAAACTGCTGACAAAATTGTATTTAAGTAAAAAATAAGCATGAAAAATTACTCAGAATCTACATATTCTCTGAGATGAGTTTATGGATATAGAGAGGAGTAGAGACAGTACTCAGTAACTTCTATGATTTAAAATGGAACTAACTACAATTATATGGCTACAATTACTAAATTACAAGTACAGGCGTACAAATCTACTCAGTACATTTACACCAAAAAACTACTCAAATACAGTAGTGTGAGTATTTGTAATTAGTTACTTTCTACCCCTGAAAAATAGTGATCATTAACCAGAAAATAATAGTGTCTTAAAAAGTCTTATATCTATAGATCTAGCGTATAATACGATGATTTATTTATTTAATATTTCACAACACTGCATTGCAATTGGAAGTAGATGTTTTGTAACTTTAAATAATCTGTATGCCACTGTGTTCTTCAGCACGTTTCACCTGAGGCTTAGGAGTCTGCTATCCACTTTAATTATTTTTTATGTGACAGAACAACATACAGCCACATGATGTCCAAGGCCAGAGACGCTAGCACCAGATTCTAGTTCAGGAATCTGCAGTCCTTCAAGAGGGGGTATTATGCAAAGTAGATTTTAGAGCTTTTCTACCATGTCATAGCGTTGTTCCCTCATCAAAAACATGCCTGAAGAGGTTTTAGACACCCGCAGACTGATACACACCCACATCTTCATTTACAAAGCTATACTGATAAAACTTCCACAGTATCTCACCTCCCTGATTCTGTTCAGTTCTCATCATTACCACACCAGGTCTCAGGAGAGACTGGCCTTAGCAGCACACATCTCCACGGAGCAAGGGAAAACTGGTTTTAGAGTCTATGCCCCTCATTTATGGAACACTCTCATAAACCAACTCAAACTAAGCAGTATAATTTAAACTATCTCAATGGGACTCCCTGATAAAATCAAATAAATAGATGGCTTCCTGTGGCTCAGAGAATAGACTTTAAAGCAGCTCTGCTTGTGAACAAGTCTCTCCATGGACCAGCACCAAAGAACATCTCCCACATATTAGTGCCATATGAACCATCCCACACTTCAGGGACCGGCCTCCTCCTGACACTGGGCACTGCTGATGCCCAGAGTCAGGACTAAACATGTGATTTTTTTTGTTCTGCACTATTCTCTTAATGTTAGTTTTATGATGATTATTTATGTTCTGATTTGTTTGTAATTGTGATGTCTTTCACAATGTCTGTTGTCCTTTTAATGTCTTTCTTATTTTGTAAAGCACTTTGAATTTCTTTGTGTATGAATTGTGCGATACAAATAAACTTGCCTTCCCATCCATGCATGTTTGAGTAATTTAGCGATATCTCTCAGGCCCTGTTTGAACTGGTTGGCTGTAAGATTCTGTGCAATGCTCCACCCACAAATTTACATCACCCATGCTCCCATATAATAATTCTCCACAGATATACAAAAACATGATACATAACTGTTCACAGCAACTTGACAAAACTTAAATGACTTAAGGCGTGGAGTAACGAGAGGGGGGCCTCAGAGCATCAAAAACGAAAGTGAAACTTATAAAACATGTTCATATGTTGTTTTCCATGAATATTGCATTTACAAAACAATAAAAGTAACCTGGTGATCTAAATATGTTCTTACATATATATTCTTTGATAGTAAAATAGTCTGTACAAAAAGATAAATTAATGGTTCTGAAAATACCGGGTGCAACATTGGGGAAAAATAAGTAGGTCTATGGGCTTACACCAGCTGTGGAATTCTATTAAGAAACACAATGGAATGTTGAAAACAGTTGAATGAGCTGAACATGATTTTATTTACAATTTACAGTAAATGGAGTATACATGCAAACTTTAAGAAAACTCACTGAAATTTACCCTAAATCTATACAGACATTTATGAATTGAATCCATATGACATAAAATACATTCCAAGATAATTATGAAAACATGGGTAGCAAACAAATAATCCTGAATAAACAAAGTCCTTGTTAGTGGTGATGTCAGGCTGCCTCTGGAATCAATTTGGCCAAAGTTCTGCTTTCACTCCCAAGGCTAAACCAAAGCATTAAAGAGGTAACACAGATATCTCTTTCTGAGCCGTAAACAGCTGTGGCTCTCAACTACACACCCTTCTTAAGAAAAATGTAGTGTGATGTCTGAATGATGAGTTGGTTTAAGTACTTGCCTGAATTAACTTGAAAAATGTGAGTAATGCCAGTGGAACTCAACAGTGACCACCCACCGCTTGGTTCCGGACGTACATTTCCCATTCATTTCCCATAGACTCTCCAAAGAAAAAATGTTTGAAAGCTTGCTCAGGGCTAATCAGCTATGTGGTAACAAATGACCACAAGACTTTTTAAAAATGTGCTGTTTGTATTGAGGACTGCATTATTGACATTTGTTAACATATCTGGCCATTGTACCTTTCAACTTGTAATATTTGAATTTGTCAGAAAGTCTATGGGAAAAATTAATACCATCAGTATAAGTAATGGAACGCTACTTTTTTTTTTTACCTCATCTTTATCTCATTTTATTTTTGTTTAAAGGAATTACATGCTATTTTCAGTCTTTGGACTGGTAACGGTTGGGTATTGGCAGAAACACTGGTGATTGGTAATGGAATTGAAAAAGCTGGCTCAGTCTCTAAAATGTACTCATGAAATTACAAAATAAAATCAACATATAGCAAACTATATTCTGTAGTGGAGTTCATGTAAAGCAGTCCATGCTGGCCTTGGCTCTCTCCAGCTCATGGAGGAAGTTATAAAACTGAGGAAGTGTAAGCTCTGAAAGAGACAAAACAGGACACAGTTAAAAGGGGACTTTTCAGCACGTTTTACAATTCACACTTGGGATTTGAGAATATAGGGAAGGTATTTATTATGACAGCTAACAGGATTGAAGAAAAGCTATTTATTCTCCAGAAATGTCACGCTGTAGTGTTTGATCATATTTTAAAAGAGCAGGATGAAGAATTTATATTGTGTTTTTGTTAACAATACTGAAATTGACAATTTTGCCAAAGGATTTCAGAAGGCCTTAAAGTGATTATTAGAGTTAGACTACTAATTCCACTCAAGCTCAGTTAACACAATCATATTTAAGATTTTACAAAAGAATTGAATCTTTTTTTTTTCTTGTTATTTTTTCTTGAACACCTGCAGCCAATGTGACATATTTAGGGGTAATTTCATAACTGTTACCTAGCAACCATCATGTTAACACGGGGTAAACAAATCGTGTTATGACAATAACTTAATTTTGTTAACCTAATGCACTACCCTTCACCCATTTGTCTTGAAGTTGCTATTGTTTTATCTAGAAACATGCTAGATAAAAAACTGTATGGCATAAAATATATCTATCTCCATGTAAACAAGGAGGGAATGCAACCAGGTCTAGTTACAGCTCAGATCTATGGAGAGATCTCACTGTAAGAATACATGATTACAATGTACTCCTTTGGCACTAAAAACCCCAGAATAAAATGCTAGACAGTTTAAGCTTAATGTCATACTGTGGAACATTCCAGGCAAAGCGATAAGATTTTCCACAGGCACAAGCAGGTGACAGACCGCTCATCGGAAAAGTTAAATAATGTGCCTTTAAACTTGTGTTAATTTGTCACATTTGAGCTGTGTACTCACCCATATAAACATTTTCTGTAGAGTTTCCTTTTCGAATCACCAACTTCAACTGTAACAGAAGAATATAGATCCTTTACAAATGATACAAAAGCATTCTGATATACGAGCGGATGCAACTGGAGGCAAAAATGAAGTGGAACATAATACGAAACTTGAACTAGTCTCAAAATGTCACAAAATATAAAACTGGTTAAGATACAAGAATACCACTTAGATACATGTGAGTGATATCAGAGTCTGGTTAAAGGACATTTAAAATTGTGTTTTACATTGTTTATTTAAAAGGAGATTATTACACACACTTCACTTCTGGTGAAGACAATCCTGAAGTTTTACTGGACAAATACTACTCTTTATAGACAGTATAAAGAAATGGACTAAGTGAGTGTGACATCATCCTTAACGTTCGGCTCCAGTCAAAGTTCATCGAGGTTAGCAGTTACAGGAGCCAATTTGGAGCAGAGTTCCACATTCGGAATTCTGACCGCGAGTATCATAGCCACCAAAGAGCCAATCTGGAGTGAGGTTGTTATGTATACAGTCTATGCTACAGATATATTACAACCTTTCCACAAATGATACTATTTGTGAGGCATGAATACAATTTTGAAGCTAGAAAATAATATATTTTTTCTATCTTTTAAAATAGAAAAAGCACACTAACTGACATTTATACTATTTTTTGTTGTAAAAACTTAAAAACATTAGCATTTTGATCTGATGGGTCGATTTAATTTTGCCTTCAGGTGACTCCATTCAGGAATTTTTAATAATCCGATGACGTAACATTTTAATTGGTCTATCTGGTTCATACATATTTCCGTGTTTGTGTTTTACCTGCAGAAAAATGTTCCCGACTTTGTGCATTTCACTGGTCCCAACTGTCACTGTAAGAGAGAGGAGCCCGGTTAAACGTGTTATGGTGAGGGAACTTGCTTGGGCAAAACACCATGCAGGTTTATACATTAACAATTCCTTAAAAGGAAAAAGTAGACTCCACATAGCCTGGATTCATTATTTCTGGCAAGCCTCTCAAAAACTGCAGTTCTTTTCATACTGCTCTAGGGTTGTCAAAAATCCATACCCAGATATACAAATAAAAAAAGTATCGACACTAGGTGCTCATTTGAAGTATCGATATTGAAAGACATTACATAAATATGACAAAATGGGCCCTTTCTTGTTACTAAAATTTCACACTCAATTTTGATACTGAGGAATAGACTCGATAATCAGTACCAATTCCGGTAGCACGATCATAATAAAAAAACACTCTTTATTTAAACACTCAAATGTGATTTTTCAACATAGCACTACTGCATGGAGGAGCAGCAGCTCTACTCCAAGCTCCTCCCGTGTGGCTGAACTCCTCACCGTATCTCAAAGGGAGTCTCTTCAAACCACACCAATGACCAGCCCGTCACAATAATTACTATATCGACTTATTGTTCAGTATATTATAGCTAGAACAATATATTTTGGGATTCAATATTTATCATGAGTACTTTTTCTTTGCAAAAATGGGGAGATTTGAGGTATTTTTTATTGTAATATGATAAAATTCGAGCTGTGGAGGAGTGAAATAGTCCCTTTTCAAATCTGAACACAGGGTGCAAGAAAAACAAATGTTCAAATCATTTCATATTTTGAGCATAATGCTTTTGTCACTTGTAGACTTACTCAGAGTGGGAAGAGTTACCAAAAGTTATAGTCAAGTAAAAGTACTGTTACTTCAATAAAAATGTTACTAAAATACAACCCACCTCTGGTTATAAAATAATATATTTTCTTTGCTGTTTACAGAGGAAATTGTGTTACTGAGATAACTGCAGTCTTTTTGTGATTTGCTGATTGTGACCATTCAAATATAATCTGGTATTGGCAGGTTAGCATCTTAATCCCATCTGGAGAACAGGTTGCCAGGTGCTATAAAATGTTTGACTGTTGCCCTGAAAGGAATAACAAATGTGTTCCAATGCCAAATGATGTATTAAGTCATTAATAAAACACTTAGTATTTCATGAGAACAAGCCGCTTTGCCAATAAAGTTTCATAGGCTATTATTACCATACCGGTTATCTTAAAGCCTAGCCCTTATGATGTTATACCAAAAACTACACTCACTGAAGATGGCTCAACACAAGTTTACAATAATGTAAAGACTGACTCAACTGAGGACAGCTCCAAAACATACACTAACAATCAAAAGCTTGGACACACCAGCTCATTCAATGTTTTTCTTTTCTTTGTTTACCACTTTATACATTTTATATACAAAAAGATAACATCAAATATATCATGCAAGATAAATAGAACTGTCTAGCAAATATTAAAAACTTAAAACATTAAAAACTCCACTAAATGTCTTTTCTATATTTTATATTCAGATTCCTCTGGTTTGTCGGCAGTGCTGCAATCCCTTGGGCTTCTCTCAGTGAGCTTCATGATGAAGTCTCCAGAAATCGTTTTCACTTTACAAGTGTGCTGCGTCAGCATCAAGAAATGCCAAGTGTCAATCTAGAACAATTTTTGAGTTGTTTTGAGTGTATTTTTTGTTTACTACATTCCATATGTTAAAGTTTTGATACCTTCAGTGAGAATCTACAATGTACATAATCATGGAAATAAAGAAGAAACATAAATGGCAGTATGTACACACTTGACTAGTTGTGTGTGAGAAAGTACCAGGTTCTGTAAGGCAGTGGTTGAACATTTCCTCAAAATGATGTTGTATTTCGACTATAGAGTGCAAGTAGTGAACAACTTTTATATTAAATGACCTAGTGAATGTATAGTCGAGAAAGACGTGCCACACTATTATTTACATTTTAGGGTGACCTGATATAGGGTTAGGGTTATTTTTCAATCAGTGATGGGTAAAAGGTTGTGCAGGTATTTTATTTTATTTTAATTAACCTTTATTTAACCAGGATAAAAACTCATTGAGATTAAAAATCTCTTTTCCAAGAGTGTCCTGGCCAAGAGGCAGCAGGAAACACTAACACAAAATGTTCACCCTTTCACACAAACCAAACCAAAGCATCATAAAATGAGTCCTATGTGAAACATTTCCAAATTGATTGTTCTGTTTCAAGTTCAGTTAAAAGTGACTTAAAAGAGTATGAGTGTAAAATGTATAGGGTAAAAAACTCCAGGCAGAATACATATAAAAGACCTACTAAATATTTGGGAATTTTAGACTTATTTCTTTCCATGGTTGATTTGACTGAAAATAAGTGGGTTCCAGCTTTCCCTTTATGTTTCACATGCCCATGAGCTCCACAGTTCCACTTTATCAGATAGTGGACATGTGGAATAAATAAAGAAAACCTCCTAATGAATATCTAATACTTGTACTTGTTTATACTAACAGAGAAGACAGTGAACTTTGTACCAGTTTTGTTTCATGTGATAGGCCCAGTAATAACAGAGATATCAACTATAAACAAAGTCAACAAATCTACAGTCTGACAATTAATCAACCTGACAACCAATCTCCATTTTCACCTCCAACGGCACATGCCCCCTGCTTTGCACTGTCTTTGTTCTCCAATTTTATTTTCTTAATAGGTGATACATGTAGGATTTCACAACGTGTAGTCATTTTGAAACAAATTCAAAAAAAGTCTATGTGCGGCTATCCCTCAGAGGTGCCGACTGCTGCATGGCTCTTTGTTGTGATGACGTTTACGGTGACATTAGATCGCACTGGGCACGTGGAACACTGAAGTCAGCAGACTTGTTTCTTTTATTAAGTCGTTTTAGATGAATCTATAATCTATGACATAACTATATAGCAGACACAAGGAAATTCCACCATAGTATTCTGACCTGTCCTCCAGCTCAGTTTAAACTATAAGGATAGTAGAATGTTGTGTCATGTGATCAGTCGATTGGTTTACATTCGTTTACCTCCAAACTTCCACTCCATGTCCACCAGCTGGTTCACCATCAGAGTCTGTCTCACTGCCAGCCTGGACAGCGCAGCTGAGTGCTCCCCCCACTGAGAAGGACAAGACATTATGATATGATATGCCTTTATTAGTCCCACAGTGGGGAAATTCCAGCATTACACTGCACAGTAAAGAAAAGAACAGAAGGAAAATGGTACATGCATAAAAAAACAAACAAGATAATAAATAAATAGTTTAAAATAATTTAAGAAATAGACTTAATATAATATCATACTTTAATATTGTAATTGTTTTTGAAGTATTATAAACTAAAATTGACCTGCTGTGAAAACTGAACGGCCTTTTCTTCATTTAACCCTGAAATGATACAAATGAATTATTGTCAGACACTTCTCCAGAAGGAAACACTATTATATCCAGAGACAGTTTGCTTAACTCTGCTTTAAAAGTTGAGCTGGTTTAACACATTGAAATGCTCACCTAAAGTTACCAGATCCTCTCGGATCTGTTCAGCTGATAGATTCTTCTTCATCGCTCCTGAAAGAAAAATGAGCAGTGTATCAGTGTTGGATAGAAACAAGAAATTACAGCACATTTTTGTAAATGTTTCATGAAATCTGAAGTTTGGAGCTGCAACTTTGACTGAATACAAAAAGGATTCTCTGGAAATCGATTAAACCCACAGGTAACGAACTTTGGCATGCTTATATTTGTGTTTTTATGCTATTTCTCACGCAAGTCTTCAGCTTATTTTAATCTATCTGTCAGAAGTGAACAACACTGTATAGAATTTATTTATAAGTAACTACTTGATAGACTGCCTAAATATCTCACTTGTTTGTTGAACTTTGATACGGGAACTTTTTTATGGGGACTAAAAAAAGGCTGCACTAGAACTGAAAAGCTTTTGGTTATTTTGCTTCTCAAAAATGGAATACATTTGAAGACCATGCAAAACTGGATACATTAGTCCCACTAATGCACTTCTGATAATAAACTGATAATAAACATTTATAATCACACCTGCTCCTGATTTTATTGTATTAAATGGATCTATGCAGGTATTTGTTTTGTTTGTTTTCATTTGTATCGTGCTTGTGTATTTGAACTGGGTGGTCATGAAAAAAAGAGTTTGGGCTCTCTCTGTATAAATAAAGATGAATGAAAATGAAATTTTGTGTGCTCAGGTATGCCCCCTCCAGGAGAGCTGAGGGGCTGAACGTGTACTGCACTGAGACCTCTTGGTAATAGGTCCTGAGACAGTACTACAGAAAGTTCTAAACATTATCAGTCTGGAATGGCTCTCACTGAAAGCAATAAGGAAAGGAAGAACATTAGTAGAAGCTGATTGGTCCAAGCACCACTAGAGTGGAATGGGCAAAAATGAAACCTTTTCCTCCAGAGAATCCAGCTGAGAGAAAAGCACAGATATCCTCCCCATTCACAAATGCACAAAGCACTTACCTTTAGCACATTTTTCACAAACAAAATAGTCTTTATTTCTGCTAAAATAGGTTGACGTACATCCATAAGTGTAGAGTGGGTATTTTGGTTTGTTTGGGCACTTCATTTTTTGGCTTCACCCCAAACCACAATGTTGCCCTGTGACTGATCAATCGCTGTGCAAGCCCACCAACCACCACTGCAATTTTACCATAATTTGATTCCCTTATAGCAATAAATACTCCTATGATTTCATAATCAACAGATTAAGAAAATAAGTTGGTGAATGTATGGGAACTATCTGAGAGTGCAGAGTTTCTAAGGTTCTTCTTTGGTTTGTACCTTGTGGTACCAGTAGTACACTCTTCATGAGGTTCTTGAGGGGTCCAGTGCTCATCCCATGCTCCCCTGCAAACTCCGCCAGCTGCTGCATGAATCTCTCTGTCTACACATCCACATATACAGGGGAACAGGGGAACAAGGAGAGATGGAGAAATGCATGAATTCATTTGCACACAAACACAAAGACCCCTTACATGTTTAGTCTCGCTTCAGTTATCAAGGCCGATCACCAAACGCCACAGATACACACCTCTTTGGGCTCCAAGAGGAACTGGAACAGAATTTCAATCAGACGCACAAATTGCTGCAAAGTAGTAAAAAAACACATTTTAAGTTGGGTCCAAGAAAACTTTAAAACAGTGAAACTATGTCAACAATTATTATTTCCGATTTGTTGACTAGCGATACAATTATCTCTAATTATATACTGTAAAACAGAGAAATATGGAGACTGAAGGCTTCTAGATGAAGAATATTTACAAATAATGTGTATCATTGATGAACATAAGAAATAATTTATTATTTTGTTCCATTTTGATTTTGTAGTTTTTCTTATAAAGGTCTTTTGGTATTTGGTGAGTTTTGGAAAGTCTGTACAGTCTGATAGTCAAAACATGATAATTTTATTTATTTATTTTTTTAAATAGCTGACTAGTCACATTCATTCCAAATAAACGTTTCAGCCTTAGCAATCATTTATCAAGTAGTGTGCATGGTCTATAATATTTAAAATAATCTAATACAACTAATAATTGTATGGACCTCTATTGGTATCAGGTAATCCGGTATTGTTCTATATGTGATCAGGGTAAGGCCATTCAAGTAATGTATTACACAGACTTATGCTGGCTTATAATATTTGCACTTGAGTTAATACAATGCTGTTGCGGAGTTACTATAAAAGAGTCTCTACTTAGCCAATTTCGATTAGTCTGATGATATGTTCTGCACAGGAACTGAAACAGATATTCATGGGTTTTTGAATTATAAAATGACTGTTGCCATAGTGATTAACAACTAAAAAGGAAATATTAGATCTCTTGAATGGAAAAAAGTCCTCAAAATGTTGCCTATTCATATTCATTTCTGCTTTCTCTTACATGCACCGTTTTGAGGGCATTCCATCATTCAAATGCTTAAAATTGCTAATTGCTATGGAAACTGTCCTAATTTTTTCATTGTGACACCCATGAATAGTAAGACAGTACTCAAAACTCACGTAGCCTGTTGGTATCAATATCAGGACTGAAAAAGACCCTTAAGTTCATTCACATTTTTGCACAGTACGCCTTTGAAATGTGTTTACTATGCACACACTTTCTATCACTACACATGTCACATGACTTCAGTGATCAAGTAAAAGTTTCACAATAAAACACCAAATGCAAAAAAAAAAAACCAGTACGTTTAACCACCACTAACGTTATCAACTTATTTCCCCAAATTCTACAATCTAATTATCGTTTGATAATTGAAACCTCACTACATAATACAACCGAATGCAGACGTCAACACAACATCCCCCTTTTAGCTCGTTAATAATCTAAACATATCCTATATCCTAGGTCGTACTTACCTCCTCGTTGAGTTTGTTGAGGTTTTGGAAGTCGTTGGTGACCGTGTCCGGTAATACATCTTTAGTAAAATGGAGTTGCATGGTTTTATTTGAAAGTTTGACAGAAAAATCACAAGATAAACTGCAGCTGATCGCCTCTGCAGCTTACTTCCTGGTTCCTCAGTGCGCATGCGTAACGGCTACGTCACGCTGCCGTCACGCCCACTACAGAGCGCACATTTTGGCACAGTTTTGAAGATATTTTAGTTATTTTGGTATATTTCGTACAAACTGGATTGGTAAGTAGTTAAATAGTACTTTTGTCACGCTTTAACTTTTATTTGAGTAGTATTATATGGAACTGAACCATAGCTAGGCGAGTTGTTGACTTGGATGTTTCGAGTGATAAAAACTGTTAATGCAACGGTGCAAGATTGGATGCTATTGTAAGGTGCAGGCTACATTATGTTTGCATAATTTCTTGTACTTCATTTGTGCAATGTGTTATAATACTAAAAGAAAAGAAAATGATGGTAAGCGTTGGTACGTTTTTTGAGTGATAAGAATTTATATTTTTCTAGTTAGTCTGACCGCATAAATACTTGAACGTAGCCTAAATATGATGTTACAGTCTATTATTTTGCAATTCCTTATAAAATAGCCCATTTTAAGTTTTTACTTTACTTTACCACTTCCCTATCCAGCTCTTTCTCCAACTTGGAACTGCTGCAAACCAATCTGAACAGGGCTACACAAAATAAATATTTTTTCTTTATAAATGTCTTTTCAATCCAACTTTTTGGACTATTCCGTATTTTACTGACATGATTCGGTTCGTGTAGAGCGCATGGTTGAGGGGGCGGCTCCCATTATTCACGTGTTTTACTTTTTCGCTCTGATAGGTAGGCGGAACTACTTACCTGGGAAGGCTTTTTCGACACTCTCCCGGGCTTCCACAAATCTGCTTCTACCTCCCCATGTCAAATCACCGCGCACGCTTCAGCGCTTAGTTGAACTCTGCGAGGGGCCCACACAACAGCGGCATTCAGCGGGCACATTTGGGGAGAGAAAGGGGAAGAGAGAGAGAGGGAGAGAGGCAGAGATTGCACACGGTGGATTGAAACAAGTATTTCTGCGGCGGACGAATTCAGTTCACGCCTGGCTTCCTCGCTCAACTTCGCGCTACACTTTTCCCTTCTTTGATCCCTGGCTTTGCGCGCTACCAAAACTACTTCCTTCGCAACTTTCCCGGATTAGAGGCAACACGCGTGGATGGTTATGTAAGTTTATTTTAACACAGAAATGATCCAACTGTTATTCCACTGCTATCGTTTATTTGTCTCAATTAACATCGTCTTTTACGCACGACTGAGCCCGTGCGTAAAAGACGAACGACATTTTGCGTAAAAGTTGGTCGTGTTTGAAAACTTGCGATGTTTTTTTTTGGGTAACTTTTAATGCATGTGTGGATGGGATTAGGCGAGGAGTCTGCCATGTGCACGGTCAGGTTAAAGGGAGCCGTGTACAGATGTGCAACCTGCTGTGGAAAGTTACCAATATCGAATTCGTTGAAATTTTGACAAACTAACGCGTGTTTTAGACATTTTAACATTTCTATACAAATGTGAACCTTAATATATAAAGTCGACAAGTGTTCTTGGTGCAAATAGGTTAGTTGTTTACGGTTGTTCCCCATTGTTTTATTTTTCGTTTTAGTGTTATATGGTATAATGAACTGTCGTTATCACCGTTGCATATTGTGATTTGGCCATTTACTTTGTTATTTTGCCTACTGCCCATATGATCAAGACACTGACTGTTATAGTTACATTTTAAAGGTGTAGGAATGGTCCATACTTTTACTTTAAACGCATCTATTTTGCATTTATACATTTTCAACTGTATTTATAGCAGAAAAAATACCGGGAAACATGTTCTTAACACAGTATCGTCCTGTAATGTCGCCAGGCAAAGCAATAACAAGACGAGACAACACCAAGCAGGTGATATACACTCCAACAGAAGAGACATTTCAAGCTTTAGAGACAAGAAACTGCCTCATTGTTCCATTTATAGGCTCAGATGTCAGACATGCATGCAAATTGTGTATTGAATGATTAATAAGTGACTGGTTTTACAGTTGTCTTTGATAACTTTGTTGCATTTTGGAGCAGTGCAAGAAGGGACACGTGCGCTCAGACAAATCAAAGCCATTCAACCTTTGGAAAGTGTACAGAGCAGAGGAGGCGTGCGCGTAATGGGCAACTACCACACAGGGAGAAAATGGAGAGGGAGGAGGAGGAGTTTTATGTGCTAGCTCTGGGAGGCGAGAAAGTGTGAATGCACAGTCAATGCAGTGGTTTTAGTGGCTCTACATGGAATAAGCAGTTGGTGCTGAAATTTAGGTTTTTAGTAGATCTAGTATTAGATCGCCTGTTTTTGTCAAGTTTTACAAGTTTTTATAACATGTCCTAGTAGGAGTTGTTGTAACACAGTAGTATAGGTGTTACACAGTCTTATTCAGCATCTTGAATTCATGCAGGCTTGAAAACCTGTTGGCCAATTGATCGTTGTAATACACAAATATTGTTTATCATGTTTTAGGATGCACTGATACGGTACTGGTTTTGGATAAGGGCTCCAATTTATTAACCTGGCTAATGCTAGATTATCTTGCACTCTGAATTGAATCCTCTACTTTCATCAATGTGGAATGGCTCTCGCTGAAGGCGATCGGGACATTCAAATGAATACTTGACAAAGCTGATTGGTCCAGGTGTCATAACAGTAGAAATCAAACTTTTGTTAAATCTAGTTCAGAGAAAAGCACAGACTATCCACAAATGCACAAAGTGCTTTCCTCTGACATAATTTTTTTGATACATATACAGTCACTGTCACCATGTCAGTTTTGGATGGTTTGGGTGCTTCACCTTTGGCTTCTGCCCAAACCACAGTGCTGCTCTGTCATTGACAGCACTAGGAGACTACCTGTAGGATAAACAAGGGTTGCATTGCACAATAGTTTTGGATCTATTTGGTCTAAAGTTATGTTTTTTAATGACTAAATAAATTCAGTTTCCCGTTTCTGCACTGTTAACCGTTTATTTTGGTTTGATAATGGTAGCAAAACTGAAAAAAAGCTGGAATCAAGGAAGGCATCTTGTGACAATGGCTGGTTATGCAGTTAAAGGAGTTGAATTTGAAGCATTTGTTAGGTATTAGCAGGTTTATGAGTTTGTTTTGTGGTCTGATACATTTTACAGCCAAATCTTTCCATCATTTGCATATTCCAGATGTATTCATTTATTTGACATTAGACTCCATATTGTGCACTCAGCCTTCAGGTTCCAATGACTTCTTTGAGTTTGAAATGCAAAGGTCTATGCTCTGTTAAATCTAATCCTAATACTTACTACTTAATATCAGTCACTTAATACTATGAAAATAGCACTTAACTGTACTCTGACATAGCACTGGAACATTGGTGTGTCATGCTGTGCTGTTTTATAGAGATGGCTCTCTGTTTTTGGTTTGGTGCCAGTGTCTTTATCTGAAACATGCCTGTTAGAGATTTGTAGGGGAAATCAATCATCGCATTGTACAAGGACTGTATAATGAATCATGTTTTAAGTGAAGTGTGTCAAAATGTTTCAAATAGTCATTGATCACCTTGGGACTGTCTATGGAAAGTTTTTTTGTTTGTTTGTTTGTTTATTTGCAGCCATTATTACTAGAGCTGAAACGTGTAATCATAACTAATTGAACTATTGAAACAACTACCAACTAATAGTTATGGGCTATTCACAAAGTCTAAAACATTCCATGTTCTAGGCCTCAGGCAAAGAAACGACAAGTGGAAATGATAAAAATCAATGTTGTCTGTGAATGTAATGATGCAGTTGATACATTTTTTTTTGGATGCTATATATTTTTGTGGCATTATTCATTCACTCCACACTCAGTGGTATAAGCCACTATTGTAGCCATAGTTGCCCTGGGGCAGACTGACGGAACACGGTAAAACTCACACACTCTCTCCACATTCTCACTAGGCAATGTGGGTGAAAGGACACAGCAATTATTTTGCCACTGGTGCCCTTGTGGCATGTGGCACCTGGTATTCCCAGTGGTGTCCCATCAAAGTACTAACCAGGCCCAGCCATGCTTAGCTTCTGAGGTCTGACGAGATGAGACATTTACAAATGGTATATACAACTTCAGGATGGCCTCAAGCAGCTTCTGTATAGATAAAATTTAGTAATTTCGTACATGGGCCTTTTGCGATCATAATCATTGAAAAGAAAAAAGCAATATTCATCTGTTTGCAAAAAAATGGGATGTTTATTGTTAACTGTTCATAGTTATATATTTTAAAAGTACTCGTTACAAAGCGTGTAGTAATTGCTGACAGCATAAAAAATATCAGTCTATCTATAGTACATATATATACATACACATATACATACACACATCCTCTTCACCGTAAAGTGTTCAAATAAAGCTTTACGCATATTCTTTAGCCAACTGGCTTGTCTAAATGAAATATCGACCTCTGCACTTTTTTAACATAGCAGGTATTCAACAAATATTGGATTATTATTTATATTTTCCTTACATGATTTCATATCCAAGGGGTGCTGTTAAACCACACTCCTCTACTCAGAGAACTGCTAATTTTACCTCTCAAATTGCCTTGTTTACCCAAACCTTTGTTACCTATGACTATTGTTTTTAGCATGATTTTTAACTACATCTTTTACTTGTTTTCCATACATTTGCATTGTCTCTCGCAATCTAATTAATGCATAGTGTAGAATCATTGCAGAATTGCTCCATTGTAGACTCTTGAAGTGGATGATATACTGTACTAGACATTCCCTTTGAGTCGATTCTTTACAATGGGCCAAAAATGTGCACAATGTATTTAACTGTAAGGGTCCCATCTGAGCTGAAGAGGCCACCAAGTGCAACATGACAGACGAGGAATGCACGCCCCCCCCTCTGCCCCACCCTGACCTGACCCCTCCCCACACACACTCACTCATCGTGGGGGAGAGGGGAGTGAAAAATCCCCCTCTTGTGCCTAATCTTCAGCTCCCAGACTCAACTTTAAAGCAGAGTCTTGGAGAGTCCAAGTCTACTTCTTTATCGTGACTTTAGGCTTCTTTTTTTGCAAAGTCAGTTCCAAATTTTTATAGACATGGGTTGTGTTTTTTTGGGCTTGTACCTAAGTGACACTTTCATATCATTAAAGGCACTGTACTTGATTGTACTTGGAAAAACAGAACTAGTTCATTTTAAACAGTTTGCAGTGGTCCAAAGTTATTCTTCACTTACCTTATACATTCTGAGCATTCTAATTACTTACTGTAATGAGTATATAAGTATATAAGCACTTTTCACAACTTCTGAAGACCAGTGTGGAGTTTTGCTAGCATGCCAACTAACTGCATTTTCTTATTATCACACAATTAAAATGTAGACATCTTATTACCACTTGTTTGACTGTAACACACAAAGTTTTTTAATTTTTTTGGGGGGTGGGGGCTTTTTTTTTTCCCCTCAAAGGTTTAAATTGCTTGTGGCAGTTTGAAAATCTGGCAACCCTGCTTTGAAGTGAGAGCCCCCAAACCCACGGGTGCTTCTGTCCTCACTGTCCCCTGCAGACGGCCCCTCTGGATCTGCACCCCATCCTCTTTTTCTGCCATTTCATTTACTCATTCTTTCTGTGTTTTGTGTCGTGCATTTAAAACGTCTTCCTGAGATGGGGCAGCAGAATATATCGCAATGGAATCAAAATCACAATTCTCAAATTGTAAAGGCTGCAGTTACTTAGACAGATAATAGAATGTTCTCTGCAAAGAACCAAATTAAATATCTAGCTATCCTTTTTTTTTAAATGCATGGGATTGTTGTTTTAGTTTATCAGTTTATATTTCAGTCTTCTCTGCAAAGTTGACTTTTTGGATCTTTCTACCATGTTATTATGATGTTCCCTCTCCCCCTCTTTTTCTTCCTGAAGAGGTTTTAGATGTCATCCATGTTTGAGTTTTAGTGTTCTCTCCCAGGCCCTGTTCGAACCCTCCTTATGGTTAGCTGTAAGATTCTGTGCAATACTCCACCCATAAGCCTACGTCACCCATGCTCCCTCACAATTCTGTATCAACACACAAAACATGATACAAAAATGTTCACAACAACTTGACAAACCTGATGCGATGTGCAGTAGTTTCATTAGCGGGATGCACGCTGATTGTGTTGTGATGGCGCTCTGAAGGTCACCCCAATAGACAATTCTATTATATTAATATTTCATTTGTGTTTGCTGTGTAAGCTCAAGTGCACTGACATTTTGATTTTTCAATTAAATGTCCTAAAAGAACTACTGTTTGACTTGAACCCAGCCAGAAGCAGCCTTAAACTTGACCCTAAGCTGTTGACAGATGTGCATAATTATCCAGAGGAATCTCTGACAGCCAGGCAGCTAAGCCCATTCTCCGCAAGAGAAGGTCAAAGGTCAGGGGTTAATAGAGGGACACATTCAGTTTGATAAATAAATCAACCAGGATGTTTAGAGACCATTTCTAGGTGAAATTTATTTATTTTTACAGCCTGTTAACTTTTTCTGTAATGCATGAATATTTGAAAATACAAAAAATAACATGAATTTGACAAACAAATATATTAAAGCAACACAGTGTAACTGGAGGTGGCACATCACCTTCATGAGTCAAAGGAAATGGAAAATTTAAAATCATATTTTGGAGCATTGTCCACCAAGATAAATGTTTTATTCTATGGAATATTACTATCAAACGAACAGTATTTCCATGGAAACAAGCAGGCGGAGGTCCTCCTCCAGGCAAAGTATGAGTCAAGTTTGTGGAGATGCCTACTAACAGTAAATGACATTTTAAAAAAATGATGTGCAGTATAAACATAAAAAAACAAACAAACAAAATCATATATATATTATATATATTATATATTATATATATAATAAAAAATTATAAACAAAAATTTTTTGTGAATTTTAGTAATCTAGCCCTGATTTTTGTTTTCTGGTTCTGTTTTAGTCTTTAAAGTTGAACCCTTTTTAAAACTATTTTGCAATAACATAAATTCTGTCAACATGGATTATTTAATGATGATCGTGCAAAATGTGTTATGTCTCCCTCTCTGAAAGGCTACATTTTGTGTATGTTTCTCTCATTTTGTGCCCCTACTTTTGGCCTATCTTCCTGTCCCCTGCGGGTGAAGGTGCAAAGCCGGGTTTCCTTTGCCTTTGAGCCAGGATGCACCTGCAGGTCACGCTCAAGAGGCCATTGTCTTAGAGGCCCCTGTGGTAAAGATTAGGAGAGTTACTGTTTAGGGGCCCATAAGAAGAGACAGGTGATGGACGACCGGAAACCTGCATTAAACAACACTTATCCTTTATGCATTGTGTAAAATTGTATAGTACTTGGTGTGTGTGTGTGTGTTAAAGGAATTGTATACTCTACTCTACTGTACTACAGTCATAACTGAACGTGTGTTGGCAATGCCCTAACATCTATCTCAGTATATAGAAAGGCCATGCCTCATGTGAAAGCTCAGAACCTCCAGACTGAGCTGCAGAGCACTAGCACTGACTAATGGTTGGCTGCAGGTGCTGGGGTTTGTGTAGTGACGATACAGATCCGTTGATTTAAACCTAAAAGGACTTTCTCAGGATTACAGCATTGAAATGGCAATACAAATGAGAGACTCAAGTGAGGCTCATTCTGCTTTCTGACCGGATAATTGTTGTGAAATTATAACATTAATGAGACAGAATTTTCAATATTTTTGTCATTAAGAATAGATTAGCATTACAACTGTTAATCAGTAAGAGATATATTTGCCTTAACACATCTACCTCATATCTGGGGACACAAATAGGTCAGGTTTATGAAATTGGTTAAATTTCATAAACCTGACCTACACAATTACAGATTCGTTTCAGCCGATTCCTGAAATCCGATATTAATATTGTCTTCTTCTTGTTCTTTCCTTGGCCTTGGTTGTTGTTTATAAATGGAGAGTTGGATGTCCGTTATCTGTGAGAAGTGTCTGCCAAGAATGCACACTGGGATTCTCCTCGCATTCGTCTTCCTCATACTTGAGCTCAGAGGACATAGTGGATGTGCTTAAATGACTTGTCAGTGTCACGTGGCCTAAAGTAACCTGTAAAAGTCTGAATAAATGTTGTATACAGTACTGTTAAATCAAATGGAAATAATTATAGCATTTCAGTGAAGGCAGAACTAAACCAGGTCAAAATGAGGTCGACCCTAGCATCAAGCATTGTGGACACAAACAAAATGACTTAAATGAGTAAAAAAGATCCTAAAGGACTGAAATCGTATTAAACCATTTCAAAATTAGAAATGTATTATTTAGTCAACACATATTATGCATTCTTGTAGCTTTTAATTCTCCTTTTTAACCATGCTTTTGGCCACCTTGGGATAAGCGTTTCCACATCTGACTTTAACCCAACACACTCAAGCGGCATTTTTAGTCTTAAACGATTTTTAAATGTGCGACAAGAAATGCAGACCAGAGACACAAAAAGAATCTGATAATATTTTGAAAACTGCACAAAAACTGCAGCGGGATATGGCAGCGAAGAGAATGTGCACCAGAAGCTAAAAGTTATGAGTGTAACTCACGTCAACCCTTTCCTCTAGAATAAAATGACTCACTTTGAGCCTAAAGTGTTCAAAAGATTAGATCATTGCACTTCTAGTTTAGATGCAAGTCAACTGTCATTATAATCTGTGAAATGTGGTGGTGTGCAGTAGTTCAGATAAATAATTTTTAATGCAGAGAAGGCTGGCAGTAAATGACACAAATAGAGTCACTATTGCTAATCTGCAGCAGCTTCATCCTGATCCTCACAGTGTGGATGTAAACGGACACGTGTGAGTGTGTAACTTTTTAGCATTAATGAATTAATGAAACAAAATACAACTCTGAGCTCAGTCAGTTTTGCATGATGTGTTTGTTATTTATAAAATGTTATCCTATTCAATTTAAATCATTAGACCCTATAGGACAGCGTTGCCAAAATATGGTTCCCTCTGTGTCTGCCAGCTAGAGTTTACTTTTCCAAAATTCTCCATGCTCTATGCTTGTTATACTTAAAACTAGTCCAAGGACTCATTGCTCGGACTTGTTTGACACCTGCCTGCAATCCTATAACACACAGACACACAGACACACAGACACACACACACACACACACACACACACACAGACACACACACACACACACACACACACACACACACACACACACACACACACACACACACACACACAGATACTAAACTCACTCAAAATACATGATGTAAACCATAGTAAAACTCTGAACTTGGGTCCATTACTCTTTATTATTCTTTCATGGTGAGAGCTCAGTGGTGATATATCTGTAAACTGCAGGTTATGTACAGGCATGTCCCACAATCCTTGATGCTAAGAAATTTCAAGCCATTGCTCTTTGTCCATTTCTGAGGGCTATCATTCTTGTAGTATTGTTAGTTGTCACATCTCGACTTGCTTGGTTTGACACAAGAATAATTTTTGCTTTAGCAGCATGCGCATTTAGGATGCATCTCACATATTCCTCTGCCATTGTACTGCCAGTTACAGTACAAGAGTCATTGGGTCGATTCCCAGATTGAACATAAAACACAAAACAGACCCACTCTGTCTACTATGACCCAACACATCACATGTAGTAGACAAGATGCATGGATACTCATTGTCCCGACCACTATTATTCATGCTACTAGTCATCGGCAGTGTGGCACAGTGGTAAGCACTCACACGTCACAGCAAGAAGATCCTAGGTTCAATTCTGGGGCAGCACGAGGCCTTCCTGTGTGGAGTTTGTATGTTCTCCCCATAGCTGCCCGGTTTCCCCTTCCACAAAAAACATGTGCAATAGGCACCCCTCTGAAAATTGGTCAGCCCTAGGTGCAAAGTAATTGTGATTTATTATTTATTTTCTAACAAATACTGTGATTTTTATTCCATGCACAAGTCTTAATATGAGAGCAGCGTGAAATTACAATCTGTTTTATTTTGTATTTTGGTCATTTCTATAGACTGTATGCCATCATTACTGTGTCTATTATAACTATATAACTGAGCTTAAAAGGATAAAAAGTTTTTTGTGCAGACGACTTTCGCAGACGAAAAATGGAAGCCTACACCTGCTATAAAGAAGCAGACTTACAACTATGATTCCAACCTTGTTCAGGTCATATACCAAACAATTAATAAACCATACTTGCTATTACAAGTTGAAC
>JAIEZT010000084.1:5967416-6232416 GCA_019594935.1 Periophthalmus modestus
GTTCTTTTTAAAAAGTCAACCCTCTGGTTTCAGGGACAATACTACACTGCATTCCTTCACCAAATACCATATAATACAGTACAACTATCACAATTTAATACTGTTTTATAGGTTGTGCATGTTTTAAGTGGCTACCCTTTACAAGCACATCCAAATTCTGATCATCATCTGATTTGAGCAGTATCATTCAAATGTAGTATAAATGGTAAAATCTGATGAGTAATCTGAAGTCTTTTTGACAGCCCACACCTGTGCATGTCTAAAGGGAAACTTGTGTAATGACAAAGATTAAGACAAAACGTAAAATTGAAAGTGGCATTTTCAAATAGGTTTTCTTTCACTTACAATTACCACAGTTACTCTTAAAAAAAAAAAGCATGAACGAGCAGACACAGGCCACCTGGTGTTTTGTCTTATCAGATTTCATTTGAGCACATAAACAGACGGCAGTATTCAGATCGAATAACTGGGTTGTCATACCATGTACTATATAGTGCTTTTCTGTATTAGCGTGTGAACCTGCGCTTTTTGGTCCAGTACAGACCACAGCAGGCCTACACTGCAGTGTGTGTGACAGGCAGGCTGTATGTTACCCGGGTAAAATGCTTGAACATGCCACGTATTGAGTGTAAACCAGGCAGAACTCATCCATCAGTCGTCTTCTGTGTAACCTGGGCGGGAGCAGCAGTCTGAGGAGGGGCTCCCAGACCTCACCCCACACACATCCTCCAGCTTCTCCAGGGGGATTCCAAGCACAGACAATCAGAGCCAGTTGGCTTCTTTTTATTTCACGAGAAATAAAAGTACTTAATTATTAAATGTTTTTATAGCTGCAACCCGTGTGCAGTGCTCTCATTTTGTCACCAAGTGCTGCTTTTACAACATATTATTTGGAGGAAAACACAAAATTCACTAGTTTACAAAAGAAAGTCACTGTTATGGCCCCATTCCCATACACATCGACACTTGTTGACAGCCGTGGAAAGTGTCTGTCCTCAGAGTTGGGTTTAGGACTCAGAGATGTACTTGCACTTGAGTTCACAGAGACGCCTTAGTTTCAACAGCCTCGGGTCAGAAAGCCAAAACCATGATGTTGGTTTACACTTGGAACTCTTCAAGAAGGATCACCAGAAAGCTGCTAGTAGTTTCACCAAGGGAGAAATGCCCATCTTTAATTAGTGTATTGTTTGAGTCCTGGAGAAAGAATGTAAAAATACTGTCGCACAAACCATAAGTGCTACAGTTTGGCTTTTTCAATTTAATTCATCCAAAATTTTAACTCTAAAATCTTGTATCCAAGTAGGAGGTAAGCCTGATAATTACTTTATTGACTTATCGTTCAATAAATGAAATCTGGAGTAATATATTTTGAGACCCAATATTTATCGTGTGTTCTTCATAGCTAAAATCATATTGAATTAGATTAAAAATGAAGAAATCTTCCCACTATTATAAAATTTTGCATTCGTAACATCTATGACTAATGATCGGTTCATTCTGATATTTGTGTTATTTTAGGATTATCTAGCTTTATTATTGTGTAGAAGCTTCAGTATTAGAGTTTATCACAAGCAGAAGCATAGTATTAGAAGTAACAGTAGCCACTGCAGTAGTAGCATTTGTTATGTTCCACAGCTGCTATGGCGGTTGCTGCTACTACAAAGTAAAATTAGTAAAAAGTACAGATACCTAAATTTTTACTTAGGAGAAAATACAGATACCTGCTCTCAAATGTAAAATCTACTTAACTACATTTTGAACAGGACTGAAAAGTAAAAGTTTTATTATTGACTGAGACCTGCTGAAAAGGCTGAGGGTTTACTTTCAACACTTTTTTAGTGTGAACAAACAAAAAGGTACACAGTAAAACGACTAGAAAAAAAAAAGATTCAATTGTTTCTGTTGCACAAAATTTAGTACCGATCTTTACAATACATTTGAAGCTTTAATAGATTTCAAAATCTGCACAAAATACTTTTACTTTTTACTCTTTAAGTACATTTTTAAACAAGTACTTTAATTTTATTCAAGTAGATTTTTGTTATGCAATACTTTTACTTGAGTATTGAGTAGTAGTATTTGTAGTAACATCAGCCATAGCAGTAGTAGTATTATGCAGCAGCCAAGGCAGTAGCAGCAGCAGTAGTTGTAGTAGCAGTGCTGATGTTTGGTGTCAGATGTTTTGACAGTGGTGTCAGAGTGCCCCGGGACAGACTACTGGAGTACAGAGGAATGTGCAGTGAGGTAACAGCGCAGATCATCTGTGCTGTTGTATTGTGTAACTGATCTGAGCTGTTGTTTCCTCATCAAAACATACCTGTAGTAGTGTTTTGTTTTTGTTCACTCATGTTTAACACACAAACCTTGCATATTTAGGCTGTTCTTCTCCCAAATGGAGAATCCAGGATGGCTCCACAGTGCATGTGATCGCGTGCGTGCATGTACTCGGCCAAAAAAACCCTACTAAACAAGTAAACCTTAGGGAAACACTGTATAGTTAGTCAAACCTGTGTGAATGTAACAAAGCACAACTCCAGGCGTGTTTGTGAGGAGGTAAGAGCGTTATAACATGGCTTAAAGCTCACAAGAATCCATTTGGTGTAATATAGGATCTTTTAAGATGTTGTTGGCATTCTACATTTTCACCAACTTTATTTCAATTCCTGAATGCTAGCATCTGTAATGAAAAGGTGCGCTATGTAGCTTCTCTGCCAGCTGCTTGTCTCCATGGAGCTGTCACTACTTTGTCCAGAATGTTCTACAGTATGGCTTTAAATAGTCCATAGAGACAAGCAGGTAATGCCAGGCCAAGTTACATGTCAGATCTGGGGAGTGGACACATTCCCTTGTTACATGGCGAACCTTTTTCAAAATGGGTTCTCTAAATACAATGACCTCCTTCAAGGCAAAGCATTTGTCGGTGGCTCATAAATTGCTTGTCTGCAGTCTATAAACCTGTAGGAGTGTATTGTGGGTAGGGATGGGACGATATAAAATTTAGACTCACGATTATCGTGACCAAAATAAATCGCGATTCATGATATCGCCATAAATTATTAATTTGGAAACGGTCCGACGGCCCGGGCCTACTTTACAACTCTACAGGAATGTACATGTACTTCTGTGTCACCCACGCAAACAATCTACACATCAAATGAAAGCTACAGCGCTCGTCTTTCCGAATATGCAAACAATTTTCACCTGGAATCACCACAGTGCTGACAGGAAAGACGTTTTTACAGAAAAGCCAAAAATGTGGATTTGGACTTCACTCACCTTTGAGGCTCTGGTTCTGTCAAACATCAATATATTCCACAAAGTTGGTCTCATTCGTTCCGCACAGATCCAGAGAATATAACCCACTGAAGAAATCATGTCCACAAAATAAGTCAGATCCTCCATGTCCAAACTGCTGCAGGAAAGTATTCCACACGTGAAATCTGCGGCGTCACTTTTTTGCATTTCTTTGGTCGATTTCAGGCATAATAAACTTAAGACGGCGCCGACTTTGGCCGTGTCTCAATTCACCAAAAATTCACCAAAGTGCCCTTAAGTCACATTTAAGTCAGGCAGTACTTCGACCTACACTTCGAACAGTACATGGAACGGTGTATGTGACAAATTGGGACACGGCCTTTGTTTCTCAGAGATAAACACGGTTATCTTCTGATTGACACCAGTGTTGTCCAATAAGGTGGAGGTTGTGTGTCACTGGAGCCGCAAATAGTGAATCAGTGCTACATGTGACTGAAGGTTTACGCCCCACTCTCCCCCATGTAGAATCAACCAATCACATCACACACGTTTAGTGACGTTTTCTCCTCAGAGCCAATGAGCAGCGGAGCACGTGTGTGACATGCCCAGATTTTCCGTAAACACACGGATCTTACTGAGCGTGCCTAATGCGCACGCATTCTAGGCGCTGTTTTGCTTCTAAACATGATGAAACGGACAAAACAAAGGAAGTACGCGATCGAGGACACTGTGGATGTTTGTGCAAGTTAAACTAGAGGCATCTCTGACCCGGAGCAGTTCGTGTCAGAGTGAAGAGGCTGTGGACTCAGGAGGAGAGGAGCTTATGTTTGGATGGATTCGATACTGTTCACAATCGGTAAGAGTGGGTTATTCTGCTGTTGACATGATTGTAGGTAAATATATATTGTGTGTGTGTCTGTAAAATTGTGTTGTGTGTAGTAGCTAAACACAATCTACATTCAATAGTTTGTCACGATGAATATTTTCAGCTCAAGTTTGTCAAACAGTGCAGGATGTTTGTCTCGTAAACGCGTGTGTAAGTTGCTCGTGTTTTGCCCTCGGACCAGAACGGGCACAGACAAGTGTCATAGCTGTGACAGAGCGCCCCCTTGTGAGCAAACACCAAAACTAGCATCTGAACGTTGTATTGAAACCAGAAACATGAGGCAGTCTGGCGGCGTAAAGACTTATAATTGTGCGCGATTTTGAAAAAAATGCCACGAACGATTTATTGCGGACCGTTTCTATCGCGATTTACGATATTATCATATATCGTCCCATCCCTAATTGTGGGCCTCTGTAATATTATTGAAATGGAATTCTGTCTATTTGTTTGCAAGGTTAAAGTTTCCAGCATCTATTAGTCAGTGAGTAAACTTTTTTGCTGTTACGGACACCATTGAATTTCAGGCATAGATATCTGTATGAAAATGGATTGAAATTGGATCTGTAAATGTACAGACTAGAGCAGGAGATGGATTCCTGCCAGAAACCACTTGTATGCTACTTAAACATGGAACATGAAATTACAGCATTACAGTGGTCCCTCGTTTATTGCGGGGGTTACTTTCTAAAAATATCCCACAGTAGGTGAAATCTGCGAAGTAGTCAGCTTTAGTTTTTACGTTTGTTTATGTTATGTTTTAAGTCTGTAAAATGTCTCAACACACACTTTATACACTTTTCTCACACAGGCATTAACATTTTCTAACAAGTTCAAATCTTTGTAGATTTTAAAAAATAAGCACAGTATTGTAGAATGAAACCAAAGATCAAGGCCAACCAAACCAAAGTTTTCAGGCCCAAATTAAAATACAAATGTTTTCCTATACTGTAAATAAAAATGACGCCTTTTACAAATACTGTAGCTAATTTTAATAATCAACCTACGAGGTTGGACACATAAGAAATTATTAATAGTGACTCACGCCGTATTTCACAGTTCCTTTGACCGCACCTTGCCGTTGTCTTGCCGTTGTTGTTCACATATGCCTCTGCTCCAGCGATATCTGCAAATGCGGCTTCTCCGTGTAGAGAAACACTTAAGTTCAATGCATTTCTGAAATTTGTCAAACCAGCCCTGGCTGTCATTAAACAGGCTCGGTACTATGTGAAAAGTACTCGTCAATGGCCTGGACTCCGCATCATCCTGCTCCTCACTGTGATGAATGTCATCGCTGTCAGCAATGGTTTCATAAAACGTTTTAGCTTTGGTGCAGTTAATGTTGGTATCCAGCTTAACGTTCTTTTTCCTGCAGTCACTAATCCACAAAGATAAAGCAGACTCCATCCTTACGATGGTCTTGTTGTGGGCAGTTACAACCATTTTTGCATCCTTGTTAAAACTTATTACTGCTGTCGTTCTTATGTTCTTTCCCTCCTCCTTTATGTAACAAACCGAAGAGTCATTTATTCCAAAATGGCGCCCTACAGCTGCATAACTTCTACTTTCCTTCAGCATGTCCAGAAGTTCAACTTTTTTGCGGTTATTGATGTTTAGCATCTTCCTCGGCCTCTTGGGTGTGACCGCAGGTGCCTGTGTTGGTGTAGAACGTTTCATCGACATTGTGGGTTTTGTTGAGGAGAAAACAAACATATAGCATACATATAGTCTACAGTCCTTTAGCCAATCACAACGCAGAACACAACGTGCATTCATATGCTGTAAAAAAAAAAAAAAAAAATCAGCAAAATTGCACAAAAAAAAAATCTGAAACGGCAAGACTGTGAATGGTGAACCGCGTTATATTGAGTTACAATTGTAGTTTGTTTTTTTTTTTTTGTTTTTTTTTTTAATCTAAATGTAGTGTGAAATTAATACTACCCTTTTTTTTCTTCTTGATTCTGGATCCTCATTAATTACCACAGCAATAACCGTATTTCCTGGGGTCCACTTAAAACAGAATATTATGTATAATGTTTATTAAATTGCTGAAAAACTAAACATGGATGATAAATAAAGCAATGTTTTGGTTTTCTTCACTATTTTTGGTAAATATTCATTAATTTAGATTTTATATTGCGATATTTGAACCTCACTCAAGACATTTACAGACACCTTTTTAGTAGCCTATATTAGATTGTATAGATTGTCATTGTTATTTTTTTTGCCTATTCTAATCTAAACAAATCTAAACAATTTCATTAACCCGTTCACCTCCATATATCTCTGCACCATAAAACGACCTCCCCTGTAGTAATCAATCCATCCATCAGGGCATGGCTTTAAGAAAATTTTGCTTAAAATGAACTCCCTGACCTTTTTTTTTTTTTTTTTTTTTTTTTTCGCAGTTCCCCTTTTCGAGATTTCAGGTTCAGGAGGTTCATGTTACACAGGGGCTGCCATACTTGTTTTACAACATCCCTGGATTGCAAACAGCCCTAAATCTGGTGCCATTTGGCCTCTAAAATGGCATTATAAGCTGCTTGTTCACACATCTGTCTCACATCTGTGTACAGTTTTAACCCTGTTTTAGTTTAACTACTGGAACAATAAATGAATGGTATTTTGTATTGTAAAAAAAAAAAAAAAAAAGGCTGCAACAATTAATCAGGGGCACATATGGTCCACCTGATTCTTGTAAGCGGTTGTATTGGTTTTGATAAAATGAGCAAAGCACAAAACTGTTCTAATCTGAGGTGAGAAATGCCATTTTATCTAAAATGATGGGTGACCAATGAGCTTCTTCATTTCAAATGCGTCACTGAAATAAACAAAGCTGATTGCACAAACGTGTTCTGGTTCTGGCTGGAGTTGAGATTGAGGGAGTGATGGCCAGACTGATATCCCTAAAGAGATATAAATAAGGAACTAGAGAGAGTGTTGCCACGGTAACCCAAATTAAAAAATGTCCAGTCCAGCAGATATGTTTTGAGTGTAGAATTCTATGAACTTCAAACTCATGGGGAGCTGAACTTTCACATTTTTATTTTTTCTGTAATACTTTTGTAATTGGGCTTTTTATGTTTGTACTTTATCTAATGTTCATGTTCTACCAAACTAATGTGAAGAAATCCTGAAAAGTATCCATGGAAATAGACAAGCAGCACCAGCAGGCCAAGTTACAGATCAGATCTGTGGAGAGGCATGGTGCATCTTAATAGAATGCAAGTGCCAAACTATGGAACATCGAAGACAAAACAATATCATATCCATGGAAATGAGCAAATGTCAAACTCCCCCAACAGAAAATGTGCATAGTGTAATGTTAAAGTACATAGCTGGAGAACAGCTGGGTTAAAAAAAATTGTAGATGGTTAATCGGTAGTACTGACGAATAACTAAAACTAAATTATTGCTTTCCCCAGACTTTAAAGTCGCTGTGACTGATTTGTACTCTGAAAAACATGACAAACGGTTTGCAGCGCTCTAAAGTTTTTCCTCTTTCCCTTATGCATTCCGAGCATCCTAAATATTTACCACAGCACTTTTCACAACTTTTAGACAACGTATTGGAGTTTTGCCATCACTGTAAAGCTAGCAACAACTAGCATGCTAATGCGCCAGTCCTGATTATTGGAAAATAAAACCCTTTTTAATTAGATGCAGACAGCACACAGTGGATTTATTTTGAGCCTCAAGAGCCACTTATACAATATATCTGTACTGGGGCAAGACACATTTTGCTCAAATACACGGACAGGGCCTTTAAGGTTTTGTTTTTTTTTCTTCCTTAATTATCAAGAATAAACTATTATTACCTCTAGAGGGATTTTCCAACATGTCTAAGCTTGAGCAGGTATCTGACAAGTTGTCATATATCAAATGTTTGGCACTAACATTTTGAAAGATGGTGAAAAGATTTTTTGACAGATAAACGCTCACTTGTTGGGATTACAGATTTATTATGTTTTTACACGTAAACGCAGCCCTGCCCTGACAGCAGTTATTCAGACTTGAGTGGTAGTATCTGTTGTAGTAAAATGTAGAGATGGCAGATAGTGATGGCTTAAGATTTTTGAAATGTAATGCATTTATAATTGTAGTGGTTATCTGGCTTTTTGGTAGCACACAATTTCATATCGTTTTTTTTTTTTTTCTACATCACATACATGAATATTATCAAGGTTGAAGAAAAATTTAAAACATAAAATATCCTATAATGCGTTTATATAAATTACATTTTACCCGGCCCAAAACTTGAGGCAAAAAGAAATGTATCCTTAAAGTGAGTGATTGTTAAATAAAACGGTGATTCAAAGTCAATTAAAAATCAATTCAGTTATGAGCTGTATTTATTTATTTATTTATTTACAATCTAGGTGTCCATTTTGTCTAATTGCTTTTTTTTTCTTTTGTAATGATTACAAATGGAGATCAACAGATATGGATTTTATATGACTGATACAGATTGTTTAGACACCAACTAAGCCAATGGCCAATAAACTCTGCCGTCAAATCTTTTGGGCCGATTTAGCAAATGTTTGTTTTTTTTTTTTAACCACAAACCTTTTAAGAGAGCTGTGTAGCCACGCTTACGCAGTTATCTTTTTGCACTTAAGTTTTCAAATAAAGTTTTGTGTGTACTCTTTAGGCAACACGTCAGCCAGAGTTGAGCTTGATAGCTGATATGCTAGAAAGCACCGATATTGGCCTGATATATCGGCCAATTGATATATCCATTTATAATTACAAAACACAGTTGAGTCTAAATACATAGATTTTTGTATTGAAACTTTTTTATCAGGTTATAACATTTGATTGAGTGATGTCTGTGTAATCCCTCAGTTGTCCATTTAGGGTCCAAAGCAAAAGAAGTTTTGATTTTTGGCAAAATGTTCATGATTAAATTTTCTTTTGCTATTTGATCAAGTTACAAAACTTCTAATCCCTGTATCTAAATGTAATGTTTGCTCTTGTCTCCAGGCTGCAGTGAATGGGGACAAGTCTCCAGCTGAGGCCCTCTCAGAAAACGACAGTGGAGTGGAGCTGACCAATGAGAACAGCCCTCTGACTGCTGCAGAACCCCCCTCCCCCTTCTGCCCCAAACTCACTGGGGGAGCCTCCTCACCTCAAGGTACTCGGCAAATGAACACTGAAGGAAATGACAGCAGTTTTTTTTTTTTATTTTTTTTTTTTTTTTTTTTTGCAATGATCAAGATGTTTTTAAAGTAGACATATTATGTAAAATCAACCTGCATGAGCTTTTAACCATGTTATAACAGTGTTCCCTCGTCACTTGTTGATTTATACACATTTTCTAATTTCTCCTATCTCATCCCACAGCTCTGTACATGGTTGAAATTACTCAAAAATTAGGACTTGGGATAAAAATGTTATGTAGCCTTTTTTGAACAATAAAAACATGTAAGTGGTGATCCGATTAATTAGATGTTAGTAATTAAGTAACATATTACATGTACAAACTGCATGTCATGTTCTGAAATATGTCTGATTCTGCTTGTAGTAGTTGGGTCTCTCAAATGTTAATACTTTTTAAAAAAGACTAATTTGATTTCATGTTAAACGGTACATAAAGTTATTGTAATGGCTTAAGTTCCACTACTTGTTAACCTGGTGATATTTGTGTAGAGTGAGTAGTCTTTTAGCCATTTAGTGGATTAGGTCAATGGAGTCTTAGTTTACCAAAATTTGTATTAGTAGACAAATTATTTTATCTAGATTTTAAAGATTTATATGGGACAACATGAGAAAGAAGAAGTTAATGAGTGGGTTAGCTGAAGATTGGTATGTTTTGGTATTCATATGTAACAAGGTTAAACTCATGATTCACAAGTTTAATCTGTCTGTATATATATTGTTTCTTAGTACTTTTTTCTGACCACACCTGCACGGGTCTTGTGAGTGCAGTGGAGTCAAATACAAAGGGATACGCAATCATTTCGATTTTTTTTTGGTTTTGTCACTACTACTACTACTACTACTGCTCGACTACAAAACTAGTATTGAGTGAGTGTACCATCTGTCTGTGTTTTTGTTCAGATGGAAACTCAAGTGAGAGCAGGAAGAGAGCGAGGAAGAGGTGTGTAGAAGAGAAAGCCACGTGGGATGCATACAGCCAGGTACAGAGCCACTGTAACATGCAGCAAATGTTTTGAAATATCAGTTTAAATATCAGGCAGGCAAACAGACACAGACAGACCTTTAAATGACTTGAACTTTAACTTTGACATTTTTCCCCCAGACAGATTTTGCCTTTAATCAACTTTACCTTTTAATAAAGTTTAAGCTTATTAAAGTTAAAACTTATTGAAGTTGAACTTTAATAAACTATAACTTTAATTGATTACTTTTAATAGCAAACAAGGTTAGTGCCTTTTGGCCAAATTTGAAGTGTTTTCAATTAAAATTGTGTGCAGAGATGTCCTAAGTACGATGGTTTGCGCCTTTTGTCATTCCTGGGTTTGATCCAATATGGCTGACTTCGCACTTCAGATTTTTACATTAAGAAACTTTTAGAAACTTCAGAAACGTTGTTGTTTGTAGAAGTCGTCCGGGAAGTCCCAGTTGAGTTTGCGACAGACCCCTCGTCCCAGGACCATCTTTCAGGCTGGACAGACGCCCAACAATAGTAAACCCCGAAGACAGAACCGCAAACAGGACACAGCAGCACCACAGGTAAGGTCACATGATACAGGGTTTATACCAAATGTAAGTTGGATGCGGTTCAGAACCCTCAAGAGTCCAGGGATAAGGTGATGAGCCAAAAAATTAATATGATTTTCTTGGAGCCAGATCATGATTTTGATTTGATCACATTTCATGTAGACTTAGTATATTTATATTGCCTTGAAGAGGTAACTTAAGTCAACTGCTTCTTCTGAAAGTTCACATTTCATTGCAATTGGTTAAATTCCAGCTGACATTCACTCAGAGCATTTTTTAGGCTGACCAATAGGAGGAGTGAGTGGGAAAAAGCCTTTCTCTTGAATGCAGTTATATGCTCAATGAATGAATCTCAATATGTTGTTTTTACCAAAATAGCAGATTGGCACATGAATGGCATCATGACTTTATTTTTAATCACCATTTCTCCCAGGCCTACGTCAGTCCAAGTATTCCAAAGTGGTGAAAATTTTACACTACCTGAAAAGTGACCACTGTGTTCCAAGTTCAATCAGACGAGTACTTATTGTTACCCATGTGAAACTGCTATGGTCACACCTTAAAATACTTGCCAAACCCACTGATGTGGAGTGCAAATGCGATATTAGGGGATGCTACAGGTGAGCCTACACTAAACAGGACACACGAGTGCGACGGGTGAGCTCTCACTCACTATAAAATCATGTTGCCATGTTAAATGTAGTAATGGAGTATTTACTGAGAGATAAAACATTTTGAAATCTTATTTTTTCTTTTTCTTGCTAAGTAAAGATGACGTTTAAATCTGTGGTTGTTGTTTCTGATATATCCTAATGGGACATAGTAAAAGAAAAATTCTGTCAACTGGACAAACATTTTTTGTAGAAGATGATTTCCTACTCATCCAAACTCATCTTCAGCCGCTTCTTCAGTTCTGTCATTTTTCTTTTACTATGGGACATACCTGGATGACCTAGGGATTACACAGATATCCTAATGGAACATCTACTACATATATTTATGTATTTGAAAAGGTACAGTACATCAATCCAAATTTAAAAGGAAATCCACCTAAGGTAACCCCTGTGCTATGAAAGCCTATTAACAAAACCATTACATTACCTGTTCCTAACATTCCAAGCTCCTGTGCAAATAGAGGCCATTGTAGGTCATGACTTCACCTACAGTAGATGATGTTGCAATTTCTGTTCACAACTTGTTCTTTGTGAATCAGAGGCAGCTAATCGCTCTATAAAAGGTGTGAAAGACGAGCATCATCATGCATGGTGTCTGTTGTATTGTTGACATCATGAATTATGTGTGATCCAAATTCGATCTGAGTCAACCTGCAGGTGAAAGTAAACGTATTAAAGGGCCCAAGTCTGATCAATGTTATAATGTTGTTTCCCCATTAAAAACATACCTGGAGTTGTGTTTTGTTTTATTCTCACATGTTTAACACACAAACCCTGCACATTTAGTTCTTCTCTCACACTTTGTCCCACCTTGTGATGTCATGTGATAATACAGGAAGTACTCCTGTGTTTTGAAACTTCATGCATCTTCACTAGAATCATTTGGATCATTTTACTCCTGGAATTGCCAATCTCTACTAAGCAAAAGGTAATAAAACTACTGCTTCATGACATCACAAAGTGGAACAGAACATTTTGAGATGTGGGCAGATAACGACAAAGGATTACTCAAACTTGTGTGAAAACAAAATTCAACTCCAAGTATGTTTTTGACGAGGTAACAACATTCTAACATGTTTAAAGGTCCTATATTACACAAAATCAACTCGTGTGAGTTTTAAGCCATAAGTGCATGGTGTCATGGTGTCCGATGTGGGGTTAATTTACCAGTTAAATAGAACTTCTTCATTGATGGAACTACTCAGTTTTGTACAGTACAAGTGAAAGTATCACATGAAAAAATAAGTAAGTATTAAAGTACCTGTGTAAATAAGTAAGTATTAAAGTACCTGTTTAAAAATGTACTTGGCTGGAGATGTTCACAATAGAAAAATGTTATTTGCTAATCCCATCTTCTGTCTGTGCTTCAGTGTGGAGCCAGAGAGACGCCGGTTGTGCCCAATGCAGTGCCTGAAGCCCCCAGTCTGGAGCTGATGGAGCAGGACTCTAAGGACTCAGCCCAAAGCAGCAGCACCTCCAGCTCAGAGACACAGCCCGAATATAATGTAGGTTTGATTTTTGTCACTAATCTGGACTAGTAAAACCTCTATATGGGAAAACTGTATCACACCACCTAGAATATTTCTCGTCAGTAACGTCCGGCAGTAAGTGAATGCTTTTCAAGGTGTTTCAAGCTGCTAAAGGCACTGAATGATTCTCTTCACACATGCACAGGGATAGAGTAGAATTACCTGTTAATAGTTTGTCCTTGACAGCCTGACTCAGTTTGTCAAACCCTCCCCTGCGCATTACCATGGATTTTCTGTCCGTTACCAAATATAACCCAGTGACATGCACCTGTCATCACAGAGAAAAAATAAATTAAATGGTTATATTTATCCAATGATTTGTACTATAAAGTTATTTTCTATTTTTGCAATTTAATTTTTTATAATTCAGAATCTCAGATTTTTTACGTTTACAGTTGAAATACTCAGATGAGAGTGTGGTGAGGCACCAAGCGTTCGTGCCTCACATAGACTGAGCTGTAGCTCAGCAGTGACGCTGCTGCTTTAAGCGGCTGTGAAAAGGCGCCGGGTGAGGCACGTAGTTACCTGGCCTCATGTTAGGGGGCACTCGTGAGCCCAGGGATTCTTGCAACTCCCGCAGAATAGCGGCCGCAGAATAGTGACAGCAAGCTACAATTTAGAGTTGGCAAATCACGTTTAGCAATCCAGTCACTTTTTTTCTTCATGTCTGGCCCTACTTTTTAAATGGAGGAAGATACATATTAAAGCTTAAGCGGTTTTCTAAACTGGACTTTTGGTTGAAGCAGGAGGTTATAATTAAAGGAAGACCAACGCTAAAGAGGAGATACATGGTTTGCTCCAGACGACGGGACGAAAGACTTGCTCTTTTCAAACAGAGATGTACGAAATGGTAAGAAATTTAATGACTTCAATCCATTGAAATTTGGGGAACCAGAATAAGGATAAAAAACAATACAAAACCAGCTTGCTTTTTATTTCATACTATTAGAGCTATTTCATACGGACTTCGAAACTTTTATTTTGAAATTCTTTTTTTATTCTGGCCCCAAGTCACTGGGAGAGAAATTGTCCCGGGTCCAAATTTACTTACCGACACCTGGTTTACATGTTTGTAAATCTGATTGTAACAACATCAGTGCCTCACCAGCCATGAACCTCACAGCACGTCAATGATATAACCATAATAATGTAAAATGGTTGCAGAGGAGAGCCTTGATTCACACAGTTGTGAATGTGCTGCACTATATACCGTATTTTCACGACCATAGGGCACACCGGATTATAAAGCGCAGTTTCAGTTACGGGTGCTTTTTCTACATTTAACACATACAAAAGGCGCACTGTTAGCCCAAGCTAACTCGTAACTCGTGCCGGGCGAGTTACGAGTTAGCTATATATATTATATATATATATGTCTATGTCTGTGTGTGTGCATATCTGTATCTATAGACATTAACAAAACTAAACATACATATGTATAGGTCCCTCGCTATATCGTGGTTCACCTTTTGTGGTCTCGCTGTTTTGCGGATTTTTGTGGAAGTGCAATTTTGCATGCTTTTTTATTTTTTACAGTGTATGAACGCGCATTGTGTTCTGCGTCCTGATTGGCTCATGGTGTGTTCACACCGGGGCGTCAAAAACGCGTTGGACGCCTGCATTTGAGGACAGACGTTGTGGTCTGTGAGTGCCTTTGGATGTTTTGTGTTCTCTGTGTCTTTGTGAACACTGCAGACCAGGTTGAGAGCGTGCCTTTAGTGTATTACATAAAGCCATCAACAGAGGTGATCAGCTCTGCGGCGTGTCTCGGTCCGTTACTAGCGTTTATGCCTTTAGTCGGTGCGCCCAGCATAATTAAGTTGCCTCTAGTTTGTGGCTGATGTCTTTCTACTTTTTCCGGATAATTAAACCTCACTTTGTCACTGGAGCGTAGCCTCTGATTGATTGACGCTGTTCGTCAAACAGCAACAGTTCAGCTTTTTCAGCTTCTGAACGAGCGAACAGAGCATCCAACGCCTGAACGCTCATGGCGCACCTTGTCAACGCCAGATTTGCGCTGCTGTGACACTTGAAAACAAGCCGCAGAAATGCAGGCCAGCCAAGACGTGCGTTCACTTGAGACTTTGCATGTGAACTCGACCCAAAGAAGGAGGCAAATAACATAAGAACGACAGCAGCAATAAGTTTTAACAAGGATGTAAAAGGAGTTGTAACTGCAACAAGACCATCATGTGGATGGAGTCTGCTTTAGCTTTGAGGATCAGTGACTGCAGGAAAAAGAACATAATGAGACATCACAGTGGAGCGGCGTCAGGACGAAGAGGTGCGGTCAGAGGAACTGAGAAATATGCCTGCGTCACTATTAATCATTTCTTATGTGTCCAACCTCGTAGGTTGATCATTAAAATTAAATCTGTTACAGTATTTCTAAAAGCTGTCATTTTTATTTACAATACAGTATAGTATTTGATTTTTTTTTCTATAATACTACTTATTCTTTTAAATCTACAAAGGTTTGAACTTTGAGAGCGTTTAAAGAAAAATGTTAATGCCTGTCTGAGAAAAGTGTAATAAAGTGTGTGGTGAGGGGTTTTACAGCCTTAAAACATATATATAATTGCAAAAAATAAAGTTTTGGAACGTAGCCCCCAAAATAAACGAGAGAACACTGTAATATAATATAATATAATATAAAAATACAAATCTGCTGATAGATTGCTTAAATCTCAGTTATTTCAGAGTAACTGGTCCCAAAAGGGTTTTTTTTAAATGTATTTTATTTTTTTTATTTTTTATTTTTTCTTCAACATGGATGATTATGAATTATCTATACATGAATTTTCAAAGCTTTTAAAAAGGGTTTCATAAATTCAATCTAACAAAGTAGATTTATTACTCAACAAAAAAAAATATTATTTTTGTCACATATCTTGAAGTTTTGTTCATCCAGACTGAATATTTATTTCTGGAAAAGAGGAAGTGGTTTTGGTTCTCCTCCTCCTCCTCCACCACCTGGCCTTGTGTGTGCAGCTGGCCTCACACACTCACACTGAGCAGGGCTGTTGGCTTTTCTCAGTGCTTTAATTCACTTCAGAGGGATACTGCTATGCCCTGACACAAGCCCCTACAAGAAAAGTTCATGCACTATTAGTTTATTTTACATCCAGTTTATTCATATTTAACTTAATTTTAAAAGACTATATTCCCCTGCTACCAGGTCTAAAAACAGACTTTTGACAAGGCAAAGCTTAATTTGAACCTCAAATTATACCAAAAACACATTCAGCTTTTCTTTTACTTTCTGCTGATGCATTTGGGTGGCACAATTTTTTCCCTTGTTATGTCAATTTTTGCATTAGTGGTTAGGCTGATGTTGATTTTTTTTCACAATCAGGTTATGGTTGGGGTTAGGATCAGGGTTAGGTTTAGGAGCAGGCGAGTTTAGGGTTTTTGGCTAGGTCTGCCAACTTGGTCTTGGCAAAACTGGAAAAAAAAATAAATAAATAAAAATCTACAATAAATTTATAAAATGTACAGTGAAAATATGTTTTAAAAAAAAGTGTGTTTGCTTAAGATGCTTTACAGCTGTCAGAATAAATATAGTTCCCAACCTCTTAGTCCTGTAACCAATATATATATAGATAGATAGATAGATAGATAGATAGATAGATAGATAGATGATGATATATATATAATTTATTTTTTTGTGGAAGTTAGGGTTTTGGTCTTTTTTGTGTGTGTGTGTGTTTTTCCTGTGGAAAGACAAGCACGCTTAGTCATTAATTTAAAAAAAAATTTAAAAAAAAAATTTGACAAGAAAAATATGGACGTACTGCTATACTATGAAACATTCCAGCACCTTATTTTTTTTTCTCTTCTTAAAGGTCTACTGTGTAATTTTTCTGGTGGAGGGTCTGTCACCTTCTTGCATCTCCATGAAGAGGTTTTTGCTTTAGATAGAATGTTGTTGTATGGCGTGAAATTTATGTGTTTCCAAATAACGAGTATGAGGCACCACCAGGTACAATTTTTACTGTGAAAATGTTTTTACAAGCCATTTTTTCAGCATAAAGAAAATCCATAATTAAATGAAATGATCTCGCACCATTCTGTGGGACATCTCCATAGAGACAAGCATAGGGAAAAGTTACATAGTGCACCTTTTTAAAACAATGTGTAAGTAAATGGGTAAAATCAATTCATCCCTATTGTGTATGCACATAAAAGTAAGTTGTTGCCAGCAGAAATTGCAACTTAAATTTTTCCGTTCCATTTTCAGGACAACAAAGGTTTTGGCATTGGGGAGCTTGTCTGGGGAAAGATCAAGGGCTTCTCATGGTGGCCTGGGATCGTGGTGACGTGGAGAGTTACCGGGAAACGCCACGCCAGCCACGGGATGAGGTGGCTGCAGTGGTTCGGAGATGGAAAGTTCTCAGAGGTAAGGAGAAATGCTTGAATGGTGTGGTAGCTTCTTATATACAATATTTGAGGACTTTATCCCATTTTTGTTTTAAAATGTTATCACTATGGCAGCAGTCCTAATTTGTCATCATTCTGAACCCATAGGTATGCTTAATTAATGCTAGGCCTGTCAATAATTATTATATAGACTTAAATCTACAATCCACAAGTTTATTTGATTATATGAATATTTATTTGTTTATTTTTCACCAGTAGATTAAACCTGTTGCCCCCTCGCCTCGCCTGGCCCCTTCACCCTCCACTAAGCCTTAGTTCAGGCTCACCTTTGCTCTTGGGTCTTCTGTCAGCCCAAAGCTGGCACACTATCAGACAACAGTAATTTAGATGACATCTAGTGGTGACGTGTGAGAATACAACAGGAGTGGATTGGCCAGTCTAATTACAGATGGTGACTGTAAATGATGAATGAAAGATGGAACAATATATTTTTGGGGCTCAATGTTGTGGGTATCATTTCTTTTGAACTAGTGGAAAATTTAGTTTCTCTGTACAGTACTGTAACAAGATTTGAGCTGTAGATGGTTGATTCTTTGATTAATTGACACAAATTAACTCATGTTTATTTTAATGACATTACACACTTAGAGAACCCTATTCTAGGGTTATTGTGTCCGCAACATAAAATCAAGTCAATCTGTTCACTCTATATGATTAAAATGTATTCATATCTAACAGAAACCCATTTTTCTTTCAGGTTTCTGCTGATAAATTGGACTCTATTACTGCTTTTCCCAAGTTTTTCAACCAGGCCTCATACACAAAGCTGGCCTCCTATCGCAGGGCTATCTTTCAAGCTCTAGAGGTAAGAAAAACTATTCAGAAAATCTATTTTTATCATTAATGTTAATATATTTTTGATTGAAACTATTGAACTACAAACACAATAATGTTAGATTTTTAAAGGAGGGATATTATACCAGATAATTCTTTTGGGCATTGTACCATGATTTAAAGTTGTTTCGTCAAACCTTTTGTACAGTTAGCTGTAAGATTCTGTGCAATGCTAAACTCACAAGCCTATGTTATCCATGCTTCCACACGACAAGTCTCCATAAATATACAAACTTACACAGCAACTTGACAAACCTGATGCGATGTGCAGAACTTTCATTAGCGGGATGCACGCTGATTGTTTGGTGATAAGGCTCTGAAAGGGGAGTGATTTTGCGCTAGAGGGGGGACTCTTTAATGGCATTCTGTCATGGGACTGAGAGGTTGCCAAGATTTTATTATGTTGTTTTTTGTTTTACCAATCAAAAAAAAGAGGAAAAAAAGACTAAAATCATGTCAGTTGTCTGAAAATTGTTGTGAACTCCAGGCCCAAGTTAAAACCGCTTTAGGTGAAGGAAAGTAGCTTGTTGCTGTGTGTCCATGTCAGAGGAAGAGGGACTTGTTTTTACTTGTGTGATCTGTGCTGCCTTCAGGGGACACAAAATAAAGCAGGATGCAGACTTCCCTTTTCAGAAAAACACTTAGGAAGGGGTAGTTTAGGTGTTGTGATTTTAAAAGATTTCACCCCAAAACAACATGGAGCAAATTTTGGGATCGAATCAAAAAAGAAATATTAAATGGACCGAAATGTAAATGGGGTATTATGCAAAATCTATATATTATGCAAAAATATACCTTTTTTTTCCTACCACGTTATAACATTGTTCTCCTATCAAAAACATGCCTCAAGAGGTTTTATGCCATCCATGCATGTTTCAGTAATTTAGGGATAATTTTGCTCTATTCAAACCTTATGTTTAGCTGTACGATTCTGTCTAGGATTACGGCCACAAGCCTACATCACCCATGCTTGCATGGGTGATGTAGGCATCCATGTAGGCATCCATGTAGGCATCCACGTAGGCATCCATGCATCCATTTTCTATAAATGTACAAAAGCATGATACAAAACTGTGCACAACAACTTCACAAACCTGATACAATGTGCAGTAGTTGCATTAGTCGGATGCACGCTGATTGTGTTGTGATGTTACTTGGCAGAAAGAGTGTCTTCACGCAGGGAGTACAGGGAGGGAGACTCAAAAACGAAAGTGAAACTTGTTAATATGTTGTTTTCTTCAAATATAGCATTTTCAGAAGCATAAAGGATAACATGGTGATTTTGACGATGTGTCAGGCATTAATGCCCAATAGAAGTAAAATGCCCTCTTTAAATCAAGGCTAAAACAACACAACAAGGACTGGATCTGGACTTCACCAGGTTGGGTAACTTGGGGATGACTTCCTACAAGCACTGCAATTAAATTTGCATTTAGTATTTTAATAATAGGATTTGGTTAAAAGTTCATATTTGTCAAGAAGACTGACTAAACTAATACAAGAATCCCATTTCCGAACATGTTTGTACAGATCTAAACTACAAGGTTAGTAGTTTTTATGCAGAATAAGACAAGATAATTTGTGGTTTGTCAAGGAAATTATGGCACTTCAAGAATTGCAGCCTTTGCAATTTGCTAATTGCTCCCATTCAATTTGCAGATTCGATTAATGTGGAATATGCCCAAACCTGTCGACCTGCTTAATATCTAAGAGACAAAGTTACGTTACCATAATTAACTTTCATTACACCTGAATGTAAAAGGTTAAGACTGTTAAAGCAAGCATGCAGATCATTCTTCAAGTCATCAAACGGTGATCAAGACCTAAACGCTTACAAAAAAGCCATCAATATATTGCACAGTGAAATAACTCTTATCCAGCACCTATATTATACACTGTAAGCTCGCATTAAACTGGCATCAAGTTTGCCAGAACATTGTAGGGGCTGAGATATAATTCCTGACAGAAGAACAGTTATATGAAAATCATGCTGAAATAGCCAAAATTGTATATATTTAAGAGCCCATATGACACTATTTTCTGATCTATGTTCTAATGTTGTTTTCTCATCAGAAATGTATCCAGAGTTGTTTTGTTTCATTCACACGTGTTTAACATACAAACCATTGCATATTCTCTTGCACTCTGTTCCACCATATGATGTCACGTCGTAATACAGGAAGTGCTCCACTGTACATCTTTCAGCCCTGGAATTTCCCATCTCCACTAAACTAAAGGTAAAAAGGTAGCTGTAGCCGTAACTTGAAAACTACAATTTCAAGGTGGAACAGAGCATTTTGAGCTTTGGAGATATAGACAGACTAATAAAAAAAAAGGATTACTCAAACGTGTGAATGAAACAAAGCGTAACGCCAGATATGTTTTTGAAAAGATGACATTCTAACATGGCTTAAAGCAAACAAATAGGAACAAAGAGAACAATAGGCAGACTTACAGGTTAAATAGGGTCGTTAAGGCTGAAACTGGAGACAATACAATAAAACAGGAGTTTCAATGTTTACAACTTCTATATCTTTGGAGATATAGACAGACTAATAAAAAAAAACAGGATTACTCAAACATGTGTAGTAACAGGTGCAGCTGTCTTTCCATGGTTTGCTGTTCATCTCTACATCTTTAGCTTTAACTTTAAAAAAAAAAACTCCACACACGTTAACTGTTGGTTGAAAGGTTGCCATGGAAAATAAAATTGGTTATGGGACAATATTGACAAAAATGAATGACAATATTGTGTCCAACATACATATGCTAGAATATGCCTTAGTTATTAGATAAGACATTAGTTGAAGTATCAGACACGTGTGAAATAACTGTTAAAAATCCACTAGTTTAGAAATTATCATTTTGAAATTTGAATTTTTTTTTTCATATCTTTTGCTGCTCTTTTAACAAAACACTTTACATTTAGCATTTTTTCAAATTGACATTCACAGTTAATTTTAACTTAATTTTAAATTTTAATATTTTGATTTTAATGTTCTATTGTTGTAAACCTTTATTCTACACAAAAATCTGTTTTTCATTTCCTAAAAGTGTGCTATGCTCTAGGGGTGGGCAGTATTGTAAGTTCTATTATGTATTACAAGTTCTCATTTTCCATATTGTCCTGACTTGATGTATTGAAATCACAAGGTGTTTGCAGGGCAGAAGAATCCACAGTTTCAAATCCAGATAGACAGACTGAGATTGTTGTGTAAACATGCTCCAGTGCACTCCATGTGAACCGTGCTGCTCTGGCTCTTAGCATAGCCCTGCAGGTTTTAACACCTCCACAAAATGACACCGGAAAACCCACTAGCACCCTTTTGAAATCTTTGGTTTAACCATTTTGACATTTATCTTTCATCTTTATCTTAACCATATCGTGCAATGTCTATAGTATTTCCCTACTTTATCTAAATATTTCGCAAGAGGGGTTTTGAAATTGAGGGACTAAAAGCATTCTTAGTACATGAGTGAGGCACAGAAGAGGCTGCACCATATGGAAAAAGATATTTGATTACTATTTTGAATCTTTTTTTTTTTTAGTATATTGACAGTAAAGATAATCTGAAGACATTTTGGCATACCAAACCTTGCCAACTTTCCTTGTCTCTACCTTCTTTCCCCATTGTCACGGTACAAGAAATTAATGATATTATTTTAAATCCATATATCTGTGGTGTACTCATAATTATTGATGGAGAAATGCAATTATTACAGTGTCTTGAGGGTTCATGTCTTTGGGTGCTGGGTCCTGTACTGATAATAAACAAACTTCTCCTGTGTTAGAACTCCAGCGTCAGGCCTCTGCCCTTAAATTCACAGGCTACTACAAATTATACAACAACAATGTCAGACATACAGACACAACTTGGGATGTTAAGATTAATGTTATCTCCATTCAATCTACTCTCAAACAAAATCTAAATGTGAGGTGCTTTTTATCTGTCATATTCACTTTATCATTCAGAAAATTTGATTTCATAAAGCTAGTCACACTAAAGAAATGTTGATTTTATTGGTGAATCATAACACAAAAATGTTACAAGGTCAAGGACACTTTGAGGTTAAAATGTATGCATTTATGAGATTTGGTTTCACTGTTTCCCCTGACAGATGGCCAGTGTGCGGGCGGAGAAGAGCTTCCCCCCCTGTGATTCAGACAGTCCTGAAGAGCAGATTAAGCCTATGCTGGACTGGGCCAACGGAGGCTTCTTGCCTAAAGGAGAGGAGGGACTAAAACCCCCACACAACGCAGGTATGCGAGCTAGGTATAAAATGAGCATAAAATATGACCCCAACTCAAAATCTCGATAAACATACATAACTTGCGTGGTGTTAATTACAGGTGAAAGGGATGGGTCAAAGGGAAAAGAAATTTCTCTCTGGTGCATAATAATATGCATGTTCACTTTCAACTGAATGGGCTACATAACAGACTGGATTAGCTGCTCAATAGTCCTCCCCTCTTCGAAGTCTGCTCTGGTTCTGGAAGTAAATGTTACATTCATTTTTCCCATAGATTAAAAAAATTCAAATATTAAGAGTTTGAAGGCATTGTGGAGGCTAACCAACTATGTGATAACCAATATCCATATTGTTATAAGTCTAGAAAGCACATTTTATCAGGTCATCTGCAAGTGATTTAGCACCAGGTTCTCCACAAACATGATGTGTGAGATAGGAGAGGTGTGACCAGTGTTGACTGCGCCCCGGTCCTGTCACGAACGGCCGACTCACGTGGGCTGGTTATCCTTGACGACTCAAAGATCCACAGCGCTACAGTATCATCAAGGCATGCAAGATTCGGCAAAATCTTTTCATAATTTAGCGATTTGTGAATACAATTATAGGTTCTTTGGTCATTAGTTACCACATAGGTCATCAGCCCTGAGGAAGATTTCAAATGTTTTTTTTTTTTTTTTTCTATGTCTATGGGGAAATATGAATTGGAAATCTACTTCCAGAACCAGGCGCAGGTGGTCATTGCTGAGCTCCATTTCACAGAATTTCAAATGTTACTGAATTTTCTGGACAAATAACTGTAGCTACATTTGAAGAATTCAATTGCAAAAACGAATCATGTAATTAAAGATATATGGCCAAAACTGTTATAGTGAATATATTTTATGGGATTCTTCATCAAATCTGTTTTAAGTCTTGGTTTAAAAAAGGCATGCTATTTTTTTTCCCCCAGATATTTTGTGATGAACTATAACAAACCTGTGAAGCCCATTGAGTCTATGCTGGTTCCATGAAATTGACACTTTATTCTTATTTGACACTTTATTCTTATGCACGAATTTTTATTGACACTTTATTCTTATGCAAATTTTGCTTTATACTTTTTATTCTTATTCTTATTCTTATATATCCTGTGGTTGTGGCATCTGTTAACTAAGAATTTCCCTTCGGGGATCAATAAAAAGTGATTCTGAAATTCTGAAATCTTAAGATTATTGTATTTATAAAGCAGATTATTCATTGTAAACAATACAGGATTACTCAAACATACATGAATCATAATATGGTAAGTTTGACATTTGTTTCTGACACTTTGAGTCTCATCTCCCTGTGTTTCACACGTAAAATTCACTCCCTCTTTCAAAGTGCTATCGCATTACAATCAGCGTGAATCCAGCTAATGAAAGTACTGTACATCGCATCAGGTTTGTCAAGTTGCTGCATCATGTTTTTTTGCATATTTATGGAGAATTGTCGTGTGGACACATGGGAGACTTAGGCTTGTGTGCTGAGCATTGCACATTGCACTGAAGCTTACAGCTAACCGTAAGGAGAGTTCAAATGGGGTCCAGGACAGATTGCTTGATTACTCAGAAATGCCTTGATAACATCTAAAACCTCTTAAGTCACCTTTTTTGATGACGGAACAACATGGAAGAATTTTTTCAATTTATGTTTTTGCTATCACCCTCTTTACAACCTCAGATCCAGTTTGCGTACGTCTCTTAACAGATTAGAAATGAACTCTCCTTTAACTCTTCTAACATGTTTTTGTTAGTTATTGTTCTTTAACTAAGCCATATAAAACCAATCACTTCTAACTTTTAAAATTTTTTTTATTTTTTTCAGAAAGCAATGCACTCCACCACCATGTCCTGGACGTCTCTCTCCCGGAGTACCTTCCCAGTGCCAAACGCCCCAAAATGGGCTCATGCAAGACCAAAGCAGCCCCAGAGGAGTCCTACAGTCGAGGTACTCTTCCATTTTCACATCCCTATATTTTAACACTGAGCCGGAGGACAGGTCAGAATTGTATGGTAGATTTTGTTGTTTGTTTGTTTGTAACTGTCAGTAGAGATTGAGCGATATATCGGCCAACCGATATATCAGGCTGATATTTGCACTATTTAGTGTATTGGCCTTAAATCTTAAATCTGCTGAAAAGAACTTTCATCTAAAGCAAAGTTTTGATTGCAGAACAAATGGTGAATGAAGTCCTGAAGAACAAACGCAGTATTGAAGGTAGGCCTTGCTTCACATACACTGCCTGCTATAGCTTGTCATTGAGCTGCAGAGTGATGTTCTGTGCGTGTCTTTGTGTTGGCAGAGTTCTGTCTCTCCTGTGGAAAGATGAGGGCAGCGACCTTCCACCCGCTCTTTGAAGGAGGCCTGTGCCAAACATGCAAGGTGGGAGGATTTGTTTGAAACCTAGATCAAATATTGGCTCATAAATTAGTAATTATTTGAGTCATTTGATGATGGCAAATCAAATTAGGCGAATCTTAAAGGTCCTATATTACATGAAATTGATTCTTCTGAGCTTCAAGTCATGCTATAAAGTTATTAACTCCTCAAAAATATACCTGGAGTTGTTTTGTTTCATTCACACATGTTTGAATAACCCTTTATTATTAGACTGTTTGCATTTCCGAAAATGCATTGTTCCACTTTGTGATGCTGTGTAGTGTTAGTTTAAATGGCTACCTTGTACCTTTTGTTTTGTAGAAATTGGCAATTCCAGGACTGAAATTATATTCCATTGACGGTGTATGGAGTTTAAAAACACAGTGGAGCTTCTTCCTGTATTACCTATATGACATCATGAGGTGGAGGAATGTTTTCAGTGTGAGAGAAGAACTCTGCTTAAATATGCTGGGTTTGTAATATGGGCCCTTTAGTCATTTTAGCATTTAACAGGAAATATACTTTCAAATAAGTATATAGCCTGATGTAGTTTGCTGTATGACAACTCTCACATGGATCGTTATTGTACATTTAGATAAAGGTAGAGTATGTGTTTGTTCTTTGTGGGGATGGCATGTAACGTGCATAATTTCATGGAAATGGAAAGTTAAAATGATTATTTAAAAAATGTGGTTATTATAGAAGTGGATCTGCCTAGCTTCTTCAAAGTAGGCCTGTCACAATAACATATTTTGAAGCATGATATATTGCTCCAGTGAAAAATTGTGATAGCCAATAATATTGAAACTACTTTATGCCACTGACACAAAGCAGAATAATCCTAGTAAATCAATTTATAAATATACAGTATCAATAAAAGGCCTGAGCTGCAACAAATAAATAGCAGAATGAACTAATAGTTAGCCATACAAGTTATTTATTCTATTCCCTTTATGGCTCAAATCTTATCTTATCAAAATCTCATAAATCTCCCCACTATTGCAAATACATTGTACATGCGATAATTATTAAACCCCAACATATATTGTTCCAGCTTTCATATATTGAACGATAAGGTGATCCAGTTTTCCTGATAGGCCTACTTCAAAGCAGCAAGCAGTGTGCTTTTCAATTATGGTATTATTTAGAAAAGCTATGTGACATTTTTAACCCTTCATGTATGACCCAGAGTCTAAATTTTCAAATAATTAATATTAATTTATAATGATAATAATTTACAATTCAGTGCAATACAGTATTAGCCAAACATGCATGAATCATTCAAAATACAACTCTGAGTAACCTCATGACGAATCACTATATCAAGGCTCAAAAAGTCTAACTTTGCTTAATAACTTCAGCACTACTAATTACTATAAACCTAAATAATACATTTTTGAAGAAAACGGAAATCATTCTATATGATTTTTCTCTTCTTTCAACAGATCTTTAAATGTTGTAAATCATCAACTGTCACTTGGCTAAACAATCTGTACATTTCAAGTACTGTGCCATTATTTACTTTAGATCACAAGGCATTTTCAGGAATGTAGCAAACTGCCAAGTGCCAAGGAACAGCAGGCACAGTTGGCTTTAAGTCTGACAGTCAGGTTTGGAAATGGATCAAACGTGTTTGATAGAAAGGAGTTTACAAAGTTATGTCACATATATTAAAAAAAGACATGTGAGAAATCAATTTAATTCAATTTTTTAAATTTTGTTTTTGATATTTTATCCATAACACTGTTCCCTCATCATAAACTTTGTTTAGTTCAGTATATTTTTTGTTATTATTAAACAACATATTAATTTGTTGTTTTTTTCCATACCCATGACAGTAAATGTGTAAATACTTAGTTTCTATGCATTTGTACATTCCCATATCTTGAGTGTTTTCATCTGCCCCATCTCCGCCCACTGCTCTGTACTGACTTGAGACTATTGAACCCTACATGCATGTTCTGAAGTTGGAATTTTTAATAGTTTTAAACCGGAAGTTAATTGGCCCAGTTCCAAGTAATTTTAAATCATGATTTAACACTGTGTTCATGGTAAACTGCAATATTGATCTACATAATCCTCAATGGTCAAAAAAGATTTGTTCTTTCACAATAATAATAAATGAACAGTAATTCTTCATTCTGTTATGTTTGTGTGTTTGCTAGGATAACTACCTGGAGATGTCATACATGTATGATGATGATGGATACCAGTCGTACTGCACAGTGTGCTGTGGGGGCAGAGAGGTGCTCCTGTGTGGGAACGCCAACTGCTGCAGGTCACAAGACTATTATTTATCTATTCTCTTATCTCTTACTTTCAACTCTCCCGTCATTTACTGGATGACTGCAAAACAAAATGAACTAGTTTCATATTTATAGCTAAAACCAGTTATTCCTCTGGCCTTATGCATTCTGATCATTCCAATTATTCACATTGATGAGTTTATAAGCACTTGCAAATGCCTCATGGCTGGTCCCTAAGGTCCTCAGAGATCATCTACATGCTGCCTCCATGTGTTACCCACTAGATTTCTAAACAGTTTGCTATCACCACTCTCTTGCATTGTTAACATGTCACTTCAATCTGGAACATTCTCAAGAGCTTTGAAAACTGCAGTTATCAAGCCTCTCCTAATCCTCTTGATGGCACAGATCAAATCTGTCGTTTTTAGGCAAAGTCCTTTGAAAAAGTTATTTACCAATAGTGTACTAACTTCTTTCAAATGAACAACCCATTTGATGTTTTCTAGTCAGGTTTTAGACCCCACCAGAGCACTGAGACTGGTCTTATCAGGGGGACAAATAACATCCGTCTGAACACTGATGCAGGCAAAGTGTCAGTCTTGAGCCTGTTAGATCTGTGCGCTGCTTTTGACGCTGTCAATCATGAGATCCTCTCACAGAGACTAGACCAGACCAGGATACTGGTTCAAGTCCTATCTAGAAGACGGAGAGTACTTTGTTGAATTTGGAAACTGCATCTCAGATAAAATGTCCCAGAGCTGTGGGTGCCCAAGGGGTCAATCCTGGGACCCCTTTCATTTAAACTCTGCATGCCGCCATTAGGCTAGTTAATAAGCAGCAATAATTTGTCCTACTACAACTATGCAACTGGCCTCTCCAAACGAGTGTTAAGACAGCTGCAGTACATCCAGAACGCTGCGGCCCGGGTCTGACTAGAACCAGTAAGTATGAGCACAGAAGTCCCGTGCTCAGGTCTCTGCACTGGTTCCTGTTGCTCGGAGAATAGACTTTAAAGCAGCTCTGCTTGTGTACAAATCTCTCAGTGCCCTAGCACTAAAGTACATCTCTGACATATTAGTGCCAGATCAACCATCTCGCACTCTAGGCATCAGCAGGAGGCTGTCCCTAAAGTCCTCAGACTCAGGACAATGAATAGACTTGTACACAAGCAGAGCTGCTTTAAAGTCTATTCTTTGAGCTACAGGAAGCCAGTGCAGAGACCTGAGCACTGGACTTATGTGCTCGTTCTTCCTGTTTCTGGTCAGGACCCGAGCAGCAGCGTTCTGGATGTACTGCAGCTGTCTTAAGACCCGTTTGGAGAGGCCAGTGAGCAGGCCGTTACAATAGTCTAACCTACTGGAGACAAATGCATGGATAAGTCTCTCCAAGTCTGGCTTTGACAGTATACCTTTGATTTTTGCAATGTTTTTTAGATGGTAAAAAGCTGCAGATGTTATTGATTTGATGTGGCTGTTGAAGTTCATGTCTGAGTCCATTATTACCCCTAGATTTCTAGCCTGATTTGAAGGTTTTAGAGAGAGAGACTCGAGGTGACTGCTGACATTTTCTGTTTCTGTGGGCCGAAGACTATGACTTCAGTCTTGTCTGAGTTTAGCTGAAGAAAGTTGTTTTGCATCCACTCACTGATCTGATGCAGTGTCAGAGTGAATCCACTGGTCCATATTCACCTGCTGCCAGTGAGACATAGATCTGAGTGTCATCTGTAGAGTTGTGGTAGGACACATTGTTGCTGCGTATTAACTGACTTAGCCGCAGCATGTGGAGATTGAACAGCAGTGGTCCCAAAACTGACCCCTGGGGCACCCCACAGCTCTGGGACATTTTATCTGAGACACATTTTCCAATTTCAACAAAGAACTCCCTGTTTTCTAGATAGGACTTGAACCAGTTTAGTGCTGTACCAGAGATGCCCTCCCAGTCCTCTAGTCTCTGTGGATCATGGAATCCTCTTACAGTGTCAAAAGCAGCACTCAGATCTAACAGGATCAAGACTGAGACTTTGCCTGCATCAGTGTTCAGGCGGATGTCATTTGTCACCTTGATAAGAGCAGTCTCAGTGCTGTGGTGGGGTCTAAAACCCGACTGGAAAATATCAAAAGAGTTGTTAATTTGGAGGAAGTTAATAAGCTGTTGGTAAACAACTTTTTCGAGGACTTTGCCTAAAAACGGCAGATTTGAGATTGGTCGGTAATTGTTCAATATTGTGGCATCAAGACTGCTCTTCTTTAGGAGAGGCTTGATAACTGCAGTTTTCAAAGCTCTTGGGAATGTTCCAGATTGAAGTGACATATTAACTATGCAAGCGAGTGGTGACAGCAAACTGTTGAGCACAGACTTTAGAAATTTAGTGGGTAACACATGGAGGCAGCATGTAGATGAACTCAAACTGGTGACGATCTCTTGGACAGTTTTGTCAGTTACAGGTGCAAAGTGAGTCAGCTGTAAGTGTCTAGGTGGCTGCAGGGATGTTATTTGCTTTGTGGGATTGATAGCATTTTTAATGGCCTTAACCTTGTCATTAAAGAATACTGCAAACTCATAATGAGCTTTGACTTGCGCCATTCCCGCTCGGCCCTCTGGCACTCTCTTTTCTGTGTCCTGACCGAGTCATCATTCCTCCATGGCGCTTTCTGCTTATCTTTAACCATTTTAACCTTCATCGGGGCAATGGTGTCCAGAACATTCAAAACACTCGACGTCACAGAGTTCAACAAATCATCAACATTAGAACATGAGGCATTTTCAAAGTGAATCATTTCCATGAATAGTGTACCTGTTCCATCATTTATGTGTCTCCTTCGAACAACTGCAGGACCAGCCGCTGGTTTGGGAATAACAGACAGGTCAAAAAAGACACAGAAATGATCAGACATAGCAACATCCACCACATTGACATTTGAAATATTTACTCCGTTTGTGATGAGCAGGTCCAGAGTGTGTCTCTGTTGTGGGTGGGCTCGCTGACATGCTGAGTTAGACTAAAGGTTTCAAGGACAGAACTGAGCTCTTTAGCGTTTCTGTCAAACACATTATCCACATGTACATTAAAATCACCTGTAATGACTAAACCATCAAAGTCTGTGCATATGACTGAAAGCATCTCTGTAAAATCATCAATAAAACTTAGACAGTGCTGGGGAGGTTTGTATATAACTAAGTAGACTATGGAGGGTGATTGTTTTATCTCCATTTTAAAGGAAATATACTCAAAAGATGAAAACACCCCAAATGACAATCTGTGAGTGATTAAGTTATCTCTGAAAAATGCACACACCCCTCCACTCTTTTTGTTTACTCGTGTTTCAGATTCAAATTTGAAGTTGGGTGGAGTTGATTCCACTAGAATTGCATTACCTGTGTTTTTGTCAAGCCATGTTTCGGTTAAAAACATAAAGTCAAGATTAAAAAAAGAAATAAAATCATTAATTAAAAATGACTTGTTGTCATTAATTAAAAATGACTTGTTACATAAAGATCTGACATTGAGCACAGCAAGTTTCAGATTAGTTTCAGTAGGGCTGGATGTTATCTTCTTACAGGGAATGAGAACTAAATTTCTCTGATTGGACAGTCTAACTGTCCTTCTGTTAATCAGTCTACGTGGTGTAACTGTAGATATAGCTCCGTCACAGGCCTCAGTATGATATTATCTTTATCATGACAGAAAGTCCTGGAACAGCAGAGGCCCTGTGTGTCCTAGCTCTTGGTGATAAAAGCTCTGGGGGAGGGCAGGGAGGGGTGAGCAGGAGGAAGTTTGGGTGAGGGACCAGGTGGGGGCCGAGAAGGCCGAGGAGGTGCAGCAGGGGGGAGTTTGGGTGAGGGACCAGGTGAAAGATGTGGGGGGATAGGTGGGTACAGGGAAGAGATCAGCATAGTTGACGCCAGAACTCTTGACTGCACTATATTGGGAGTGAGGGGAGTCATCTTAATTCCTGATCTGATGAGGCTTTCTAGATGGTTGGGAAGGGCCATGGGTGAAGGTGGGAAGCAAAAGGAGAGTGAGGAGTCCCTAGAGGGAGTAGATGTAGCAAAGGGGACCCAGGGCTGGTCTGTGGGCAGAGGAGGTGATGTGGGTGCTGCTGGGACTGAAACCTCTGTTGGGGCTGTCACAGACAGGTTCAAGGCCTGTGACGAGGGGCCTGGGGGAAGTGACGCTGGAGATGGATCTTTCACTTGGGAGGGTGGTACTGCTGCTGACTTGTTCTCTAGGGGAGGTAGTGGTGCTGCTGAATCCCTCGCTGGGGGAGATGGTTGTGGAGCTGGTGATGACTCCTTCGCTGGGGGAGGTGGTTGTGCTGCTGGTGGTGACTCCTTCACTGGGGGAGGTGGTTGTGGTAGTAGTGCTGGTGGTGCTGGTGGTGCTGACACATTGGCTTTGTCTCTGGCTGGCGCAGCAGGAATGCCTCTCTCATTCCTCTTTTCTCTCACTGGCCCAGGACCCTGTCCGGGCCGGTGCCTCAGAGCGTGGAGGAGGTTATCCGTCAGCACTCTCACTCCACCTCTGCTCAGGTGTGGGCCATTTCCCTTGAACAGGTCCTCTCGTTTCCAGAACAGATCGAAGTTCTCAATGTAGTGCAGTCCTCTGACCGCACACGTGTTGAACAGCCATGTGTTCAGCTGAAGCAGCCTTGTAAATTTGTTCATCTTCCTTCGGTCTATGCTAGGAAGAGGTCCACTGATGAATGTCTTAACCTCCACTTTATCAAGCTCCTCAAATAATTCAATGACATTCTTTTTCAAGATTTCAGTCTGATTCATTCCGGTGTCAACTGCACCCATGTGCACAATCACCTCGGTGTGTTGACAAAACGTTTGGGAGGAGTTTTGTAATCTCGGAAACAGTGTGACTGGGATAGGACCAAGTTTGGATTCCTCTGTGAGTCACATCTCTGATAGCACCATCTCCTAGCAGCAGCGTATCTCTGACCTTGACGTTTGGCACAGATCGCATGTCTGTCTCTTTTGCCAACTTCATTGCTCTTGTTTTGTGACAAAAATCCATTTTCTGTTTGTATATTAACATCAACATCAGTCTGTGACAGTGGTAAAAATCTGTTTGTAGCTGTATTTTGGGTGATGTAACTATATTAGCATGGTCTTTTATCACTTGTTGCGTTGGCTTGTCGTTCTTGTCTTTACAAAGTTTTGGAAAAGACACTGTATCACTCAGGTTTAAGTTGAAAGTAGCAGTTTTTTCACCCTCTTCTCTGAAAGTAACTCTGGGCTGCTTACCACTGGAAGTCATAGGGAGCGTCCGGTGAAGTCCTTTTTCAGATTCTAAAGTAAATATCCATGCTTGTAGCTCATTAATTTGTTGTTGATAGTTCCAACAGCGTTCGCAGAAAGAATTCTTTTGGTTTCTTCCCCCAAACATGTCGCTGGCTCGTCAAAAATTTTGTGAAAAAAAATGTAAAAATGGTTTATAAGTCTTGGTTTACTTAAAAGCAAATCATAACTAAACAAATCTCCCAGCACTGGAAGAGGTAAATGATTAAAAAGCAAAGTAAAAAAGGAAGCAGCAGGAGCAAGCCAGGTTTGCGTCTGCACTCTTCAGAAGCAGGAAAAGCTGGGTAAAGCAACAACAACTAGCATGCTAATGCTTCGTAATTAACTGACAACAAAATCCTTTCCAATTAGGTGCACACAGCATGCAGCTTACTTATTTTGACCTCAGATCCTGCTTATACAAAATATCTGTACTGATTCAAGACTCATTCTGCTCAAATACATGAGAAAAATTGGACCTTTTAGTTTTTTTTAAATACAAGACTGCTCTAAAATGGTATATTTAGTGCATACTTTATACTGAAGTACACAACTGGCAGCAGTACTTGCACTAGTTACTTCATTCTTCACTACATTTTTAGCCATGTACTTGTAATTGAGTAAAAAAAAAAAAAATCCATATTCTTCACTGCTACAAATAATACAAAATCTAAACTACTTTTCTTGCATTGTTCTCATAGGTGTTTCTGTGTGGATTGCCTGGACATAATGGTGGACCCTGGTGCTTCTAACAGCGCACGGCACCTGGACCCATGGATGTGCTACATGTGCCAGCCCCCTCAGCCCTATGGAGTCCTCAAGCGCAGACACGACTGGAGTCTAAAGCTGCAGGAGTTCTTCGCCAATGACAACGGACAGGAATTTGTAAGTTAAAATGGTCACCTGTCAAGTTTGATACCACTTTATTAAAAAAGTCTTTTCACTGCAATTTTATTTTTCCACATAAAATAAGTTGTTTCTTTAATATCACCATGTGGTTTTATTCTGATACATTAGATCAAATTCTGTCTAAACTATTCATGAATATTTTTACTATTTGTCATTATTTTTTATATACTGGATGTATTTTGCCTGAGATTCAGAATACACACTTCTTCAATACTGTACGAAGATGTGGGTCTGGTCATCAGTGAATTTCCCCGAGTTAGATGGGTGTGATTAAAAGGTGGTTTAGCCAAACAGGGACATGCATTGGCCTGTCTGTATCAAATCAAATATGGCTGCTTATGTGGAAAAAAGAAAGGGAAAACATATCACAGTCCAAAATGATAAGTTACCAATGAGCTCCTTTGTGTCACATGTGCCTGAGCTTGGCAGACAGAGGGTATGGGGACCAGACTGATCCCATTGTATAAAAGAAACACACCATTCTGGATTTGCCAGGCAATTATCTGTTAGCATCTGGCGCATATCTTCTACACAGCAGACTGCAATGTAGAAAAAAATGCTTATTCATTACAATATTATAGTACTAGTCACTTTTGTAGCAAAAAGAAAAATTCACTCCAAAACATTTGGCCAGTTCAAAGAATTGACGATGTTTTACCGCTCATGGGCCACTGAGGGATTACACAGACATTCACTTGAATGTCTGTCACAAGCAAAGTGTCCTTTCATGCATGGAGCAATAATGGGTGTTTAGCCAGTAACAGGTCTACAGTGAAAATATCTAGCTGATTACGAGTTGACAGTCTTTCTGATCCGGGGCTCCTTCAAATTATGCACAACTGAACCTCAATGTCCTCAACTGCGCTCAACTCTCAATGTATTTTAAATGGCCCATGCTCATTTTTATGTTTGTGTGTAGGGTGAAATATGTATGCAGTATATCCCAAGCATAAGGGTTGTCAATTTTGAGAGCTCAAATTACTGCATTTGTTGCAGGAGAAGCCAAAGATCTATCCTGCAGTTCCAGCGGAGCAGAGGAGGCCCATTCGAGTCCTGTCCCTGTTTGATGGCATTGCAACAGGTTTGTACCAGAGTGGTCCTAAAAATGCTATGTCTGTCAGACCAATCGATAGCTAGTTACTCTGTATCCTGCTAAGTAATTTTGGTTTAAACCTTGCTCTACCTTGGTTTAAACCAGTGTTTCTCAATTATTTACTGTTATGCCCCCCTATGAAAAAGAAAAACTTTTGCACCCCCCCCCCACTCTCCGCCGCAATAATAGTACAGTTTGTCTATAAAATTGTTGTAAGTACTATATAACAACAAAACAAAACAAAAAAATAAATATAGATCAACTTACAACAAAAAATTACTTTAACATTCTTTTTTTGAATCTGTCACAGAAAATATGTAAAACGCATAAATTTCCCTGAAATTGATTAAAAATGTAATCCTTATTTAAACTATACACATTTTTAACCGATTGAACCGTTTGATACTGAAAAAATAAAATAAAATAAAAAATATCACATTAATAAATTAAAATTAAATAAATATCAAATTAATACATTAAAATAAATATCAAATTAATAAGTTATATTTGTTAATATAATATTCGTCCTGTTTTTGCTGAAAAAAGCGACTTATCAGCATGATTGGGGTGTAATGTCCTTAAGTGACGCTAAATTAATTTGGCTTTATGCTGTCCGCTGCCAACATTTTTAGACACAGTAGGCACACCGGTCTTTCCTCTTCTCCCACCGTAGTCACGGTGAAGGCCAGTGCTAAATACGCTTCGTTATACTTCCTTGTCTTAGCTTTTGGGTGACTTTCACTTATCTCATTACTTCCATCCATCTCTGCCTTTCTTTTCATTCCTGTTAAATACTTTTCCATCATCTCCTCTTGCGGGGTTTGTTCACTGCTCTGTTCACTATCTCCTGCTCGTTGCTGTGCGCTCGCAAACCTTACACCTTTGCGTGTGCGCGCGTACACAGTATTAATTCTATGGCCTAGAGCTAATACTCGCACTCTAACAATGAGAGCGCAACTGCCACCTACTGTAGTGGATGTGCAATTACACTTTATTCTAGTACGGCAAAAGAAAAGCATGTTCCCCGGGGTCATTTGCGCCCCTCCTGGCATCGCACCGAGCTCCCCCAGGGGGGCGAGCCCCACTATAGGACTGGTTTAAACCTTCTTTAGACCTGAGACCTGAGGGTTGAGTGGCTAACTCTATAAGTCAGGCTCATGTGGATAGGTTTCTTATTGTATTGTCATTTTGGTTTCAGAAGAAGCTGGAATAGTTTACAATTTTCCACAATAAATGAGTCATGAGCCCTGTGACAATTAAGAGCTACCATGGACCTAGGTCTGTATAGTTCTTGTTTGGTCCAATTCATAATCCCATAGGTTTTGTCTTGTTATTCCTGATCAAGGTGTGTTTAAAAATAAAAATAGGTAATTAATATATAGGAAAATAGATTAAACCTTTTATTCAAAGGTCCTGTACCCACATGTAAAATATGTCTTACCCCAGTACAGATGTATTGTATAAGCAGTTCTAGAGGTCAAAATATCTGCTGTGTGCTGTCTGCATCTAATTATGGGACAATAAAATGCTTTCTAATCAGGAAGAGTGCATTATTATGCTAGTTGCTGTTAGCATTACTGTGACAGCAAAACTTGCCACTGGTCTGAACATCCTAATTATTCACTGTGATGAGTTTATAAAGTAAGTGAGAAATAACTTAGGACCACTGCAAACCATTTAAAATTAACTGGGTCTGTTCTTCAAGTTTTCAGACTAAAAATCAGATACAGTGACTTTAACCTAAGTATGTTTTTTCTTTCAGGGTATTTGGTGCTTCGAGACTTGGGTTTCAAGGTGGACCAGTACATAGCCTCAGAGGTGTGTGAAGACTCCATCTCAGTGGGAGTGGTCCGACATGAAGGAAAGATCCAGTACGTCCATGATGTCCGTGAAATCACCAGGAAAAATGTAAGTTCTTAATATTCAAAATATGCATAATATTGCCATCGTGGTGCTCCACTGAGGAACTATTACTTAAACAAATTTTATTCTATAATAATTTTGAAAGTGGCTTGTAATTTTGTCTGTACATTATCCTATTTAGATTAAAGCAGTTAACTCTCTCTATTCTAGAGAGTATATCGTATACCAAATGGGAAAAGTACTAGTAGGTATGCTAAGCTAACAGTAGAGGGCGCTGTTGTGTTTCAGATCCTGGAATGGGGTCCCTTCGACTTGGTGATTGGAGGAAGTCCATGCAACGACTTGTCTATAGTCAACCCGGCAAGAAAGGGCCTATATGGTGAGCACAAAACAGTTAAAGGCTGGGTCTGTTTTATATTTAGAAATTAATAAAACTCGGCACTGTAAAAGAATACCCATGTCACATCAAAAAGTTCAAAACCAATTTTCTATCTTGTGGTTCCTGTAACGGTACTATAGATGGATATATATAGAAATTAATAGAACTGACATCACTAGTATTGAGTATTGAAATAAGCACAGATTTGCACAAATATGCTCAAAGAAATATTAATACATTTTATTATAATGTTTCAACCGACAGGTATTGCAAGAAAGTATAGCTTTTTCAACATATAAGTGATTTGCCACCTCCCAAAAGTTGCACAGGGTTATTTAAGGAAAAGTGTAGTGTTACTGAGACCTAAGAGGAGACTTTTTATATTTATGCATTGTTTTTTGTTTGTCCAGAAGGCACAGGGAGGCTGTTCTTCGAGTTCTATCGTCTGCTCAGTGAGGCCAAACCCAAAGAAGGAGAAGACCGCCCCTTTTTCTGGATGTTTGAAAATGTGGTGGCCATGGGTGTCAATGACAAGCGGGACATCTCGCGCTTCTTAGAGGTGAGTTACTGTCAGCTCTGGGACATTGTCATTTCACTTAGACTAATGCAATTTATTGCCTGTTATTGCCTTGTTGTATATTGCCTCCTTTCTTCTCGTTTTCATCCATTTGTTTCTGTTATTTACCCTCTTTCTTAAATTCACTGTCTCTTATTTTATAATGCCACAGAGGAGTAAATGTTTTTTTAGCCAAAATGTTTTTTTTTTTTTTTTGCAAAGAACAAACTATCCTGTCTTATGTCAAAAACCTGCTAACCCTGTAGTTTAGACCTCTACTGAAATGCATGAGATTTTTGTATTAGTTTAGCAGTTTAGATTTCAGTCTTGGGCATGAACTTTTAAAAACTGAACTAAACACCCCCCCTTTTATGTTAAAAAAAAAGTTTTTTTTTCTAAATAAAAAATGTACATTCTTCCCTATTTGCAGTGTAACCCAGTGATGATCGATGCCATTGAGGTCTCTGCTGCCCACCGAGCGCGCTACTTCTGGGGTAACCTACCTGGCATGAACCGGCCTCTGTGTGCCTCTGGCATGGACAAACTAGAGCTGCAGGACTGTCTGGAACATGGAAGAGTCGCAAAGGTGACAAAAAAAAAAAAGATATGCCAAAACGTTGATCTAGCTCCAAGACAATGATATAAATAATTTTTTGAGTGATATAATACCCTGTCCTACTTTACATAATATAAAGCATATGTTCTTTTTGTAAACAGCCAATATGGTAGGGTTCCTATGTTTTTATTCCTAATTTTTTCATTGTAAATTAGTCACTTGTACTCCTTTTCTTTTCCATATAGCCGCAACACCGACTAATCACTTCATAATCATCATTTAGCTAAATCATAATGGGATTATTTTCAACAAAAAATTTTACGTGTGAATACAAAATATATTTATACAGTTCCACAAGCAAATATTTTGAATAAAGATGGAATTTTGTGATTGTGATCATTATGACTTTAAAATTTTGCAATAAAAACACTTGTTATTCAATACATACAAAATGGATTACCTCAGATGCCATATTGTGGAACATCTTGGGCTCCACCATTTTCATAGTACACCTTTAATTGGCCTAGTTTTAAGATTTAAACTGTTTTTGTTTCTGTTACACCTTGTCTAATGTGTTTATCTGTTTTTCTTTTATGGACAGTTTGGAAAAGTGCGCACGATCACCACTCGCTCCAACTCCATCAAACAGGGCAAAGACCAGCATTTCCCTGTCCTCATGAACGGAAAGGAGGACATTCTGTGGTGCACTGAGCTCGAGAGGTAATATCAGTGTACATTTTCGACTTTCCAAAATAATTTCTGTGTTCACTGTCATAAATATCACTGAACTTATAATCTACAATGAAGTGGACAGAGGGGGCAGATTTGACATTTAAGCTTTAGAATTTCAGTCTAGGTAGGAGGTAGGAAGTCTCAAACTTTTGTTAATCGCTGTAAACAAACTGCAGCGTACTGAACCGATACAGGGAGCAGGTGTGAGAGAGGAGGGCTGTGATGGTGCAGGTAGGGGATCCTGTTGGCGCATGAATTGGCATCAGCAGCAGGCAGGGGAGGTGCTGCTGTGATTTGTGCCTCAGAATAAATGAATTTCCTGGTGGTACAGACATGTATGCATTCTGACAAAATATGCTTTATGTTGTTCTGTTAAATAATCTGCACCTAGCATCACGATCAAGATCAATGTTTGATTTACAAATCAAGTGTTTCTATGTGAGCTATTGTGCTTTTTAAGGAATTAAAAATCTATGTTATGAAATTGGCTTGCCAGTCTTGTAAAACACAATTTCCCTTGTGTCTGGTAGGATTTTCGGCTTCCCGGTACACTACACAGACGTGTCCAACATGGGTCGCGGTGCTCGGCAGAAGCTCCTGGGCCGGTCCTGGAGTGTGCCCGTCATCAGGCACCTGTTTGCCCCCCTCAAAGACTACTTCGCCTGTGAATAGACACTGGAGTACCACTCATGTACACTGTCACTACCCAAAGTGTTTTAACTATAGAGCTTTTATTATGTAGGCATGCTATGGAACACTTGTTTTACTTTGCTAACATGCTAGGTTTTAAAATTGTATTGTTTGTGGCCTTAGTTGTATATCTATGGTGCAACCTTTTTTATTTTTCTTAGTTTTACTCCTTACTTGAAACTGTCAAAATATTTGTATACAAAAGTTTTTTTGAAAACTGTTGAAATTGGACAAATGGGAACTTTACCCAGAACAGACGTCTTTGTTTTAAGTTTTAGATATATTTTTAAATTGTGATTTCACAAAGGTTAACTGGTTTTAACAGACTTTATAAAGTTTTTATAGACAGAGGTGACTTTATAGTATAAATATTCCAAGAGTTTGATATATATATATATAATACTTGAACAAAAAACATGCATAAACATTTTTGCCATTAATAGAGCTGCAAAACACAATGTGGATCCTACTGTTAAGATTTGAAATGTTGGCGTTGATTTACGATAGACGCAAGACTAGCTGCCAAAAGTCTGTCGTGAAGTTTCTGAAAATAATTTTTAAGGCTGGACACAAAAGCGTGAACCCCAAAAATAATATTCATGTTTAATAAGCAGAGAGGGTTTGAACTGGGACTAAAAACGACAAAATGTGAGGACTGACCTTTAGCAGACCTGAAACAACTGAAGCGAGACTAAGCTGGACTCTAGCTGTCTTCATTGAAACTCAACAGTGACTGCCCACTCTTCTGGAACTAAATTCACCATTCATTTTTCTCATAGACTCTCTGGAAAAAAAAAAAAAAATTAAAAATTAAAAAACAGTTTGAGAGCTTGCTCAGGGATAATCAGCTCCGCAGTAACTAATGACCACAAGACCTATAATTTTATTTAAAATCTTGTTCTGAAACTTTATAAACCACAAAGTTATTAAACATTTTGCAGAATCTGGCATTTTAAATGTGTTGTGGATATTACTTACCATGACTTACCATGTAGCTGGTTTGCCTCTGCAATGCCTTTGAACTTTTAATATTTTAATTTTTCAAAAAGTCTGCGGTAAAAATGTGTGGAAAATTTACTCCCGGAACCTGAGCAGGCTGTGACTGTTGAGCTCCATTAGGCTCATATTGAACAGAAAGGAGCAGCAGACCACACAGGACAACCACATGATTCATGAGACTTTTGATTTGAAAAATTGTTTCAGCTTCAAAAGGTCAAGTAACATTACAATGCTATATTTGAATGTAGACGATAGAAAAATAATACAATGGGTGAAAACTGAGCCTTTTGATATTATTTGGATTTAATTTTTAAATGTCATCCCAGATACATAGAAAAAAAACATATACAAGTCAAAACAGAACAACACTGAGTGAATACTACAGTATATTTAGGCCTAAATGGTAAAATAAACAGCTATTAATCGCAATTCAAACATGCGCTTAATTGTGATTACAAATTTTAATTGCTGCCCAGCTCTAATTATTTTTCAAACCCACATTGCTTTTCTAGTGATAGCGTTTCTTTCGCTACTTTGCATTTGTAACCAGTTATATTTAGTACTCATAAACACCAAAAGAAATGGAACAATGCATGGACAAAACATTTTAAAGTTGGTCTTTTTTTTTTTTTTCAATGTTAAAACAAAAATGGAAGTGCACATAACCTGCAAAATAGCATTTAGCTATTTGCATATTTCTTGTTTAATCCAAACTGAAAGACCATTTTACTGTTGGCTGTCACCAAATCAATACAAGGGCATTACCTCAGATCATGGCTTTTGTAAATAGTGCGTGTTTTTTTAATCACTGGATTTGTTTTGCATTGTTTGTTGTACTGTACATTCAGCATATTTACAGATTTTAACCAAGGACTTTTAAAATGTATCTTTACATTGTCAAAAATCTTTCATTCATGTGACTGTTTTAGCTTCATGACTTGCTATACCAAAAAGTGATTGTTTACATACTTCACTGTTTTACGTTACTAAATGTTGTGTGAAATCTTAAATATTAACACTGACGTTGCTAAAACATAGATCATTTTAATCTATAGCATTTGAATGTCTGCTTTTGAATGGACCGTTTTGATAGCATTTGTAGTTGTTTTATTATAAGAGCTTTTTTAGCAAAAAAAAATTAAGGAGAGCACATGTGCTATTTTTATACTTCAGTTTTTGTACCTTTTTTATATAGCAGACTATAATTTGTAGTAAATAAAGGAAAATTGTGTTTGGTTTATTTGTCTCACGCTCTGGATTTTACTGATAATTAGTTTAATTATTTTGTGTTTAAAATTTCCTTTAGTTGTTAAACCCTTTTACTCCCCACATATAGGCAGAGGAAGAGGTTTGTACAAATGAGACCCAATTTACATTAAACTCACACACCATGAGTGCTAACACCCTCCTCACACGACATCTGTATTGTCAATTTTAATGTTCATGTTTTATTGATGTCAATTTTGTGCACAGCCCATCCAACCAGTGATTTGGAACTTGGACTTAAACCCTTGACTTGAAAAGTCCCGATACTTCTAAGACTAATTATTTTGTAATTGACACAGTCACTTCTTGTTTCCTTTCTCACACAGATTGAGGATAAATTTTCATACTTGTCCTAGGGGGAAAAAAATTTTAAATGCTTGAATACACCTTAAATGTATCACATTTACAAAATGTCTTCAGACTAAAGTCTCTTCGCACGAAAGAAACTGGGGTGAAGTAACACACCCTAATGTTGTGTATGTAAAATGTATTTCTAGAGTGCTTTCCTGTACATGCATTAGAAGTCACACAAAACTCATATTAATATTCACAAAGATTCAATCGTACATAACCAAGACAAAGCAGTTATGTCACTGGTTGATAATTTTTTTAAAAAAGTGTAAAACACCCTCATAGCTCACTTCTATACTGTGAAACTATTATGTTTGCATTTTTTCAGATGTGTGAATACCAGATTGCTTGTGCGCCTCCCTCTGTCCCCAGTTTGACCCCCACACAGAGACACAAACTTTTCCTTGTAGTTCAGGTGGTGTTTACTTTAAAATTGTCCATTCCTCGTCGTTGATATCTTCCTTCTCTATGTCTGAGTAATTTCTGTAAATTGCCCGGCAGTGCACTATTGTTTGCCCTATACATGAGTTGGGCTGTAAAATATTGGACAAGATCATTAAGTTTAGGTAATTTAGAATGCAAGAATAGAGGATTGGTTATGCTCCACATATTAAACTTTGTGAATTACCCTTATTGCTCTTTTCTGAAGCATAGATAGGGATTTTAATGCAGTTTTGAAGATTGCCCCATATTTCAATATAATATGTAAGGTATGGGTTTATTAGGGCACAAAGTCTGCGGGGTGAATTGGTATCCAAATATTGCTTGGGTTTATTTATCACTGAAGTGCTCTTAGCTCTTTTGTTTTGTATGTATTGAATATGTTGTTTCCAACTGAGTTTGTCATCTACAATTACAAGAAATTTAATCTCTATTACCTTTTCAGTTTCTATATTGATTTCTTGATTCTGCTTCATTTTTACAGTTGCCAAAAACATGACTTTTGTTTTACAAAGGTTTCCAAATACTTTGTTTCTGTCTATCCATATTTTTAATTAAGCCAGTTCATTGTTAACAAGATTAATAAGGTGATCATAATTGTCACTGGAGTAAAGTATGTTAGTATCATCAGTATATATTTTAAATTATCAGATGTGTATAGGGATTGATGTACAAATTAAACAGTTTAGGCCTGGGGGATACCACAAGAGATGTTGATTCTTCCATTTTTACAAATTGCATCTTTTATACAAATATTTCTTAGTCGATGAAAATACCAGATGCACATTTTTGTTCTACAGCATTAGTCATTTGTGCCACTGCCACAATAACTACCAGGCAACTGAAGCCCCCCCCCCCCCCCCCCCCCCCCCCCCCCCCCATTTGCCTTGATAATATTTCCTTGGATTAATGTGTTTAATGTATTCCAGATTCCCCTTTGCGTTATGATTGTTTTCATTTATAATTTCCCTATAGTGATTTTTTAAGTGGCTCTTAACAACTCAGTTAACTTATTCTTGTACTTTTTATGGTGCCTTTCAGACTCTTGTTCTGAGCTTCGTAAAGGTTTTGGTTAGTTTTTTTGCAACATTTTTTTAAGGTTTTAGCTAACCAGGGGCATACACTTAGCTTTTTATTGCATTTTTTTTTTTACTATGGCAGGACAGTGTTATATATTGTTGTGAATGTTTCCATGAATTTATTATAAGCACTGTTAACATCTTGCTCACCCAACACCCCACTCAGTCTTGTACCAATATTTCCTCTTTTAGTGTAATTAACGTGTCCTCTGTTTGCAGGTGTTTGAAGTCTCATTGGTTTTCTATGTTTTTTCTTCGTTTCCACCCATCAAAAAATGCAAAAAACGCTAAATGATCACTTATCATAGTATTGTTATTAATGTCATTGAAAAAATTTCCATCAATGAGGGTTGTACAGTTTACTCTGATTCTGCTCGGTTTTGTAATCCTAGGATATAAAGTCAAGCTAATAAAAAAATAAAAAATGTAATGACTATTTTTAGTACATTTTAATATATTTCACCATCCCCCCTCCCCTACAGGTGGGTACCAGGCAAGCACAGGAACAAAACACAACTGTAACATACATAAATACATTAGAATTAACACATTCTTATACATTCATACATCCTCACACACCACACACACACACACACATACACGCACATACACACACACACACACACACACACACACACACACACACACACACACACACACACACGCACGCACATACACGCACATACACACACACACACACACACACGCACGCACATACATACACACACACACACACGCATACACATACACACACACACACACACACCACACACAAACATAGCCATACAAGTAAGTACAAACTGATATACAATATGAAAAATAACCATAGTAAAATCAACTAAAATAGATAAATAACCATCTGCCCCCTCTCTACAGCACAGTCGTCACAAAAAAAATATTTGCTAAGCCACGCTCCAGATCAGACATCATTTATGCACCCTACTTTCACTATAAACTTATGTTATACATTCAGCATATGTCCCTCTTAAATACCCATGACATACGTCATAATTGCCTAATGATTAGCTGGAAATATACGTTATCTGAGTTAATCTGAGACATATGTACAGAAAAACACCATCAAGGGTCACATGCATCATCTTAAAATGTACAGATTCTGCTAGAATGTATAGTGTACATGTATGTCATCAAGTTCAAGATGGACAAGGTATGAACAAACAGGTATTTTATCTAATCTTAGCACAAGAATCATATGTGGAAGTTCAGAGTACACCTGCCAACTCATGTCACATTGGAGCACACAGAAATGAAAGACTCAGAGCATGATTTATCCATGCTACATAAAATGATAATCCCACAATATTTAGTATGATTAAGCAGATAATCACCACAGATGAATAAGGTTTTATTGTTGCTATTGTTATTGTTACTGTACTTTGTACAGAGTAATGACTTTTTCCCGTTAAGAAGTCAAGAAAGTTTTTAATATCCGCAAGTTCTTCTGTAGGACAATTCTTTGAACCCATAGTTACAGTGATATATAGACTAATAAGTGCACCAGCAGCCAAGTGCCAGACAAGTGCTAACTTATGAGCAAAGCTCGCTATCTGACATGCAATCAACTAGTAGGTCAGATGCATGAATCTTTCCAGACAAAAGTTTTGTTTTACCGTGAAAGGCAACACAAGTTCTCAGATAAGTCCATGATCATATGCCTCATGTATATGTCCCTGAAGTGTTCCAGGGATTCCCCACTATGATGAGGGCGAGGCCCCATGGAAGACATATGGAGCATAGGCCTACAGCAGATATGTCAAACTCAAGCCTGCGGGCCAAATTTGGCCCTTGATATCAATATATGTGGCCCGTGAGATCATATCAAATATGTATTAGAGCTGGCCCGTCGCGCCAGTATAGAGTATGTACCTCTAATACTATGAGACCCAGAATGCTTTGCAAATGTGTTGGTGCTGGCCCCCACCACTTCTGTTAACACTTATTAGCATCTGCTACTTGTTGCCTCACTCAGTTTTAATCCACCCCTTCTGAAAAACATGCAGATGTTGAAATTTTTCAATAAATATTTAGTTTGGCCCATGACTTAGTCAGTTTTTAATTTTGACCTCTGTGAATTTGAGTTTGACACCCCTGGCCTACAGGGTTACAGTTTTAAGTTAAGCGATTTAAGTGTAATAGTGCATGTTAAAATAAGAATTTACATATAGGCTTCTATCATCATTAACTAACATCATTAAAGTGTAATTTTTTTGTATGAGAAAGGGCGGCTTTTTGGTTACAAAAAAAACAACAAAAAACTAAAGCTAAAAGAAACCATCATTGTAGGTTTATGCAGTGATACATAGCCCTACAGCAAATTTCATTTGAAATTTCAGATATTGTAGGTTACCTTAATTCTGCAATTAACACGAAAATAGGCTATAACTAGACTTTTATAATCGCCAGTTTGGTGTAACTGCCAACTAGTGATGTTAATGTTTCAAACACAGAGATTTTTTTTTTTTTTTCTATGAAAAAATATGGCAAACACCAGTGTTGGGAATAACGGCGTTAAACAATAATGGCGTTACTAACGTGTTGTTTTTTCCACTAACGGAGTAATTTTTTAACTAATTACTTTTCCCAGCGTCCCAACGCCGTTACCGTTACTGACAGTAAAATGTGGCGCGTTACAACTTCAGTTCACTCTGCTCTTCATCAGAGAAGTCTCTCATTGAAGGGAGCTGCAGCGCTGTTGTGTTTCTTTGGCGAAAGAGGCTCGGGGTGAGAGGCTTGTTTGAGATGAGCGAAACGGGCGCAGATAATCTCGTGAGAGCGAGGCCGACGCAGGCCGTGTCTCAATTCACCAAAGTCCCTTAAATGCGCCGCTCGAACGGGGCATTTAAGTCGGGCGGTACTTCGACAGTTCATGGAACGGTGCATGAGGCGAATTGGGACACGGCCACATTTTTTGAGCGAGGCGAGCGCAGCAGCTCCACTGACTGCGGCGCCTGCATGGACTACAAACGCTTAAAGCATGATGGGAAATGGTGTCCTGTCCACACGTGCATTGACAGCTGATTGGGTCAGAGTTGAGTTTTGATCAGAAACGTGACGCCCTGACGCACAGCTGCCTCCTCCTCCAACTTTACACAAACTACTGCCACATATTTGATATGGACATATGTTTAAATGTGACTGAAAGTGTCCAGGCTGTTGTCAGATATGAATCACTTTAAACAAATGCAATATAATTACAATCTGTTAAAGTGAAATAAATGTTAACGTTTCACATCACTTGTGTTTTTATTGTTTTAACATAGTAAGTAACGGCATAGTTACTTTGTCTAGTAACTAGTTACTTCTCCCAAAAAGTAACTGAGATGGTAACTCAGTTACTTTTTGGGAGAAATAACTTGTAACTATAACTAATTACATTTTTGAAGTAAGATTCCCAACACTGGCAAACACAGAACAATAAGGAAGGTCAAATTTTACGTTTTCTAGCAAGCTTAGCTACAAGAGCTACGCAGGATAGCTAATGCTAGACATTCGACATTTGGCCATTGCATGTACTTTAGCTAAATTTGGCGATTAGAGTGGATAATCCAACAATAAACCACACAGTTTTTAAAAAGTAACCATGAATAAGTTTGTAAAGATCAAAACGCGATGCAAACGAAATGGCGCGTGGTCCTGCGGCGCGAGGAGGGGCGTGAGCTCGTGCGCTCGCGCAGACACGCCACATGTGAGAGGGCTGGAGGAGTTTGAACACCACGGAACAACACGGGTAAGCTGCGATGTCTGCATTTAATGTCCATTTGGTGTTTTAACTCGAGTGCCTGATGGTCTCCGATGTGTTATTATAGCGAGCAACAGGACAGTACGATAGTTAATGCGTTATAACACTGTTTATTAACGCGATCGCTGTAGTTTGTCGACTTCGATTGTTGTAGTAGCGCAAGCTTAACTTTTGACTTGGAGTGGACAAAGTACAAAACACTTCAAATTTATATCAGGCTTTGTTTGATATATTTACGTGTAAAAACAGTGCTGTGAATAGACGCACAACGTAAACTTGTACGAGTTCACACGCATTCATTCATCTCGGTTTTCATAAACTCCGCCATCTTTGGCCTCCCAAAGTAAGCCGATCTTGGTGATCAGAGTTGTAAAATGTTAATCATGTTTCTTTGTTTGCTGCTGCATCTTGTCTGCGAGAAACCAAGGGCCACAGAATTATTGTCTCTTGCAGTTTACCGTACACGTTCTTTTTGTCGCGTTTTATCGTTGTTTTCTAAACAGTTGCTGTATGTCCAATTCAATGTTGGTCCTTCCAATGATCGCACGGTTTCGATTGCTGTTGTAGTTAGTCAGAGCTGCCAAGCCGTGCAGCGTTTGTAAATGGCGATCTTTCTTTGTTTTTCGGTCTTTTGTCTTTCTTCCAAAGTATTTGTTTTGGTGGCGCTGGCGTGACCCGGCTTTGCTTACTCGTAGATTTTAACAAACAGCAACATTCAAATAACATGTTAACTCTGTTTTTTCTGTCAAATTATGGATTACTGCTAGTTAATTATTTTAATTTACTAATTCAGCCTGTTGTTAAAACTTCTGCGTGCTCTTGTATTGTTTGTTTCTGATTGGTCTGTACTTTCAGCTGCTGGAACGCGATTGGTTCATGTGTTATGACGTCATTATTTCACCCTAAAGATGCGTTTGTGTTTTACCTGTAAAACGAATACGTATTGTTTTTATTTGGACTTTTTAAACATGTCATTTTTTATTATTTCTTCAGAATTATTTTTATTATTTCTTCAGAATTAGTTGTTAACGTATAGTTCACTGATTGGGTGTCTTAAAAATCATATTTTAGCAGCGAAATTATACATTTAAACACCTTATTGGATAGCTCTTTCACTGAGTTGAATGCACCACCAAGCTGGCGCGGAAGGCTGTAAAAAAACAAGAGTGTGGTAAGTGGGTGCTACATGCTATGGGGACTGATGGTAGTGGTGTGATTTTATTTTTGATCAGCTATATATGCAGGTGGTTGACGTGTTACGAAGTTTAGATGAAAATGCGCCGAAAAGTGCAGGCAGCAGCAGGGATGTTGTGTGAAGAGTTGTTAAATCGTTATTGGATAGGTTGCATGATGCCACGTTACATCGAAAGTTTTCTTTTATAAATGGATAAAAAAACAGCCAAAGTCAGGAATGATCCGACCATTAGTGAAGATGGAGATTCCCGTGGCACTGTTTCTGTGCATGAAATCGTTCCGTATGGATTAACGCGTGCTGCGCAGTGGATTAACGCGTGTTTACGCAGTGGTTTGGACGCAACTGGCAACCGGTAAATAACCAGCTATTACAACCCACACACCATATTTTCGTCCTCTTGAATGTTGTTAGTTTAAAACCACAGTACATTTTTAGCAAAATTAACAAAAAACTAAAATAAAAGCTTTTTTTTTTTTTTTTTTTCCCCCCAATTTTAGTTGTTTTTATTGCACAGAAAAAACTGAGTGGGCTTGCATCTCCATTGACCTGACTCTTGCATGGTCTGGGCCTCCTCTTGCTTGTTCCCATGGAAATGTTGTTCTTTTGTCTATAACGTTATAATATCTATTTCCATGGAGAATGTTCTAAAGTATGCAGGTACCACCTCCAGAAAGCTACATACTGTTTAAGTTGTTTGAGTAAAATGCCCATTAATGTCTATTTAATATCAAAGAAACCCTTTTATGCATATTTATTATCATAATGCTGGATAAGAAACAAACACTACTACCGATTTAGTGTCTTGCAGTTTGTTTTTTGACAATGGGGCTCCAGACTACAATGTAATATTGTTTTATGTTGTATAAGTTGTGTTTCTTTAAAAAGCCTTGTGTGTTTCCAATTAATAGAGGAGACTACGGTGGCTCTCATTGTCTAAAACAAGCGGAGCAATAAATTGTTATTAAAATACGTTTTGCTTATTGTATTGCTGTATTTGCGATGACGTCACAACATTCTAAAATTAATATTGTTAAAGCTGCAGTTTTTTGTTGTAATACAGTGAGTTTTAAGGTCTAGTCCAGGGGTGGGCAAACTTTTTGACACATGGGCCTCAATGGGTTCTAAAATTTGACAGAGGGGCCAGGCCAGGAAACGTATATATATATGTATATATATATATATATCAGAAATTTAGCCTGTAACATGTAGCAAAGCATGAATATGCAAGGCTCATTGTACAAATTGTTTTCCCAAGGCATTAATTAAACTCATAATTAATTTATACATTTTCAGTTAAATAAACACAGCAGAAAAACTCACATTCAGTTTTATCAAGTGCCAAAAGATCAGCAACTTGTTGAAAAGGTAAATTGAACAAGGTGTACCCTTACCTATTTTAATATAATTTGGGCCGGATTAATAAGCTCAAAGGGCCGTGTGTAGCCCCCGGGCTGTAGTTTGCCCATGTCTAGTCTAGTCTTTAATAGAAATGATCACTTTCAATATTTATAAACGTATATGTTACGTATTTCATGACAAAATACAATGCAATTAATAGGAAATACTGGCTCTCCCCCCCAGATATATTCAGTAAAATGATTCAATTAGGCACTGCCTGTGCTACCATAGCCTCAGGATGAACCTGTTGGAAACTCTGTATTTTTTCAGGTGCAGCCTTCTGCCAGTTGATGCACATCTCGTTTCATTCAATTACGGGTCTGTTGGTAGCCAAACTTCATGGTGGAGAAGACAAAGACTGGAGGCACAACTAAAGCTCGCTGCAGAAGGCTTTTGATGAAGTTGGGGTTCTTAGAGTGAGCAAATAATTATTTGATTGTGTTGATATGGGCGTCGGAGTGGCGCTATCTCTCATACCATAGTATCTAAACTGTGCGTTTTCCTTCTAATTTATCCCTGTTGATGAAATAATCCAGAAAAAGGAAGCTAAGCTCTTGAATTTTCTGCAATGGTTTCAAGGCTTTTATGAGAAAAAACACGGAAGAAGATGTTTTTGTATTACGTCCGGTGTACAGCCACTCAATACCATAATTGTTATTTATAAGTGCGTTTACAACTGTTTATTTTAATGAATTGGTTAGAAAGCACTTTAGGCTACAGCAATTAATTGGAATAATCATGAATGATCTACAACAACATCATCTGCAAAGAGCAGAGATGAGATCCTGTGGCCTCCTGAACCGGACTTCCCCCAGCCCCTGCACCTAGAAACGATGTCGATATAAACACTGAACAGAACCCTGACAAAGGGCAGCCCTGGTAGGGTCCAACATGCCCTGGGAACAATTCTGACTTACTGCGCTTACTACACAGCTCCTGCTCTGGTCATACAGAGACTGGACAGCCCTTAACAAAGGGCCCTGGGTCGGGGCCCGGGACGAAAACTGCACTGCTCTTCCTGAATCTGAAGTTCGACTATCTGTCAGATTCTCTTCTCCAGTACCCTGGAATAGACATTACCAGGGAGGCTGAGGGGTGTGATTCCCCTGTAGTTGGAACACACCCTCTGGTCTCCCCTTTTTAAAGAGTGGGACTACCACCTGGTCTGACAATCTAAGGATACCGTCACTGTCCTGCACACAATCTTACAGAGGCGTGTCAGCCAAGACAGCCCCACACTATCCATAGACTTAAGATACTCAGGGCAAATCTCATCCATTCCCGGAGAGCTTGCCACTGAGGAACTGTCAACCACCTCAGTGACTTCAGCCAGGGTGATGGATGAGTCCGATCTAGTCCTCTATCTCTGCTTCCTCCTTGGAAGACATGAGTGTTGGATTGAGAAGATCCTCAAATGATTTCTTCCACCGTTCGACACCGTCCCCAGTCAAGCAGCAGCTCTCTAACCATACTATAAACAGTATTGGTGAAGCACTGCTAACTCTTCCTGAGATGTTGAACGGTTTGCCAGAATTTCTTGGAGGCCAACCCATAGCCCTCTTCCATGGCGTCCCTGAACTCCTCACTGAGATGGCAGTTCAAGGAGGGGACTAGTTGACTAATAAAAAAAAAAAAATCAAACTAATTTGAGCAGGCATCGATACAGAAAAAAAACACATACACAAAAAGACAGTTTTAGCAACAAAATAACATTTAATTGTCTAAAAATACAGTTTTTAAAAACTGTAATCGACTAAAGAAATTAATTTTTAAAAAATCACTCTAGTTCACTATTATAATAGTAGTTAACTCAATTTTTACTAAGAGGAAAAGGTGTGAAATTTTGATTGATAAAAGTTGCTAAAACTGTTCAAGAAAAGTATTTTTATGTGATCTTTTTTCTGTATCGGTGCCTGCTCAAATTAGTATTTAGTTTCAGTGCTGGTTTTAGTATTGAGTAGTAACTGCAAAATTGCGTGGCTACATTTTCTTTAAAATCATGTTCGCAGTTATAACATTTACTCGTATATCATAATAAGTGCCTGTCTTCTTCTGAAGGTTAACTTTTGACCATATACAAATAATTGTTTCAGATAGCCTGACAAGAAACAAGAAAAAAGTTATTTGACCAACAAGAATGTGTGTTTTCATAAGACATGTATCAATTACCACATGTGTATTTGTGATTATAGATAACACCTCTAAGAATGCTCAGCCCCGTCCAGTGGAACCAGAAGTTGACAAAAAGAAGCCTAGGACAAATGAAGTTTTAACCAATGAAGATGAGACGCTGGAGGCTATGAGAATAAACAAATCAAGTCTAGATCAAGACCTGCTTAAACCTTTGAGATTCCTTAAAAATCACCAATCAACCCATTTTTTCCCAGCAAAAGGCAATTCACAAATAAACCAATTGCAATCTGCAGAAGAACTGACATCCAAACCTCAACCACAACTGAACAATCTAAACAACAATTATTATTATGTGTGTCAAAAGTTAGTAGAAAGAATTAGCATAACACCTCCTAGTATAAATGTTTCACAAACACAATCATAACCAGTCATATCCAGCAACCATGTGTTAATCCACAAATTGCACAAATCAGAAATTCAGAATGCAGTGCCATTGCCAGTGACATTTTCCCTATCCCCTCTCATAATTGTACCTCAAGCAGACCCCAACCACTTTATTACTTTGAAACCTCTCGAGTACTGCAATCGCCTCAAGTCGAGATGTCCGCTATGAATGGGATGGACATCATTTTGATTTCGGATCCTGAAGATAAGCCACAGGAGGCTAAAGCAAGCACCGAAAATGGGCATCGAACTGGAACTACAAATACCAGCAAACCAGCAACAGAAGCAGCAACTCAAGTAAATCCACGAACTTTGAAAGAAGTGTGTTCCCAAACGCCATATTGTCTTTATGCAGACATGGGATTAGAGTTGGACAACACCACCTGCGCAGTTCTCATCGGCTACTTCGATTACCGCACCGGAGTTAGCGTAGTCAGAAGGCTAAATACGTTGCGCATCAATCAGCCTAGCGGTGCAGCTAAAACCAAGCCAATTATCACGAAACACACTGCTAATTCTGCAGCTGATCTCTTGATAGACTTGCTCAAGACTGCTGCGCTACCATTGGACAATCTCAAGGTGTTTTATTGCAATATCCTCGATCCAGAAGTCAACGGGATGATTGTGGCAAAGCTAAAGGAGCTCAACCCACATTTGGTGTCTCTGGGTGGGCTTGCGTGTATGGTCGGCTGTGCTTGCCAGATGGGGCTTTTGGAGTACTACAGCCATGTGGTTGAGCTCATCAATGACATCCACTTCTTTGAGCTACCCGAGTGCTTGAACAACACCAACTACAACGTCATGCTACCGATTAGGATTCAGTACGCAGAGATCATCATGGTTATACAAAACATATCGTCCAACTGGCTCAAAGCAGAAGAATATTTCAAACAGCTGAGGTTAGACGTTGGTTTAAGTCGGCTGCAAAGGATTCGTGATCAAATGGAAGAACCAAAAGTAAGATTGGATTTTATTTTCCTTGCTCAAGCTTTGGGAACTTTCCGAAGTTTTCAAGATTTGCAGCAAAACATGGCCCGTGATATGGTAGTGGAGCTGCAGATGACGGCTCTGTTGGTCAATGTCTGCGCGTCAAGTATTTTTACACCAGCAGCCAGAGATGAGTTTGTCAGGAAGACGGATCTGGAAATGCTGCGGAGCGAGAAGGATCTGCTCCCAATGGCTCGTATAAATGTGGGTTTGAGAGCCAGGAGGTACTTGGGGTCACTGTCCTTTGACGTTTTGGGGGAGGAAGAAAGGAGTGACTTCTTACTAAAGGCGCAGCGCTTCTATCAAACCACACTAAAAATTTTGGTTGAAAGTCTTCCCGGACAGCTTAGCCCCCTGTCCATGAGGCATATCGGGACTCTGCTGAAGCATCCAACAAGTCTTAAGGTAAGTGGTTTAAATATGATACCACGATTTTACAATGTCAAATTTTAATTACAGATTGTTTTAATTGAAGAAACATAAAACCAACAAATCCAATATTTTATCTCGTATGTGAATTGAAAAATTAAATACACTATGAACATTTTCTCGTGGAGGGTCTGTCACCCCCTTGTCTCATGCTTTGCATGGAAAGTTCCAGAGTACTCTGCCCAGAACTACTGCCCAGAACTTGCTTGTAGAGATTGCAAATTGTTATGCCATTTGTGGGATATTTGGCAGTATTGACATAGTTCCCCTTTAAAGCTAATGTGCCATTAGTTATTTATATTGTCACAGTTTTATATATATGTTTTATATATATATATATATATATATATATATATATATATATATATATATATATATATATATATGTGTATATATATATATATATATATATATATGTTTTTGTTTTGTAGAATTATGACATTGCAATTTTGTCTTCATAATTAATGTTTCTTTCAGTGTCAAGAAGTCTTGGATGTGCAGTTGGCAGAGTTGGGTTCTCAGTTGGGTGTGTGTAAAAATAACTCCTCCACCTCTCAGCTGGTGTCAGAATACGTCAACTACATCCAGAAGGCCAAGCACTACCGTGGGTTTGATGCCAAGTCGGCAGGCCTCAGATGGCTCAAGGTGAAGCTAAACACATTATGATGGAGGGCTGGCAAAAAAATGAATCACCATTTTTGCCACATTGTTCGATCTCTATATTATTTTTTTGTGCTTTAAAGCTACCATCTGTAAGTTTATTAGATTTTTTTAAACCAATAGATGGCAGATGTGAAACCTGTTCTCTCCTCCTCTCCTGCCTTTGTTCAGGCTCACCTGTGCTCTCTGTCCTTTTTCTGTCAGGCAGCAGTAATGCACGTAGCATCCAGTGGTGTTGTGAGAATACAACAGGGGCGGGTCGGCCAATCTAATTGTAGAAAGCAGCTTGAAGTATTGATTTCTTGAAGATAAACAAGACATACTTTTAACATAAGCAATTGATAAAAATACAAAAATAATTTTGTAAAATAATTTTCTTGCTCCAAAGTCCAAACCACATGTTTTTACAGACAGACGATTGGTAGATCTCTTCATTTAAAACACCCAAGCTTGTTACTGAGTATTCAAAATGATTGAATCTTAATTTCACATATATTATATATATTAGTTGACTGCAATAATATAGTTATTAACTGTCTGGTTTGTGGTGTGCAGGTGTTGGACAGCTTAGCACCATTTCCTGTTTTGTTTAAGCTGCTCCTCACACTTCTGGCTTTTCCACGATCTCTACAACTGAAGCACATTTTTCAGGTGAGTTTGACCCTTCCCACCACAGATGGTAAATGTGCAACTCCAGTGTGGTATTATCAATAGTGTGCAATTGCCACAGACTTATGCATGTTAACAAAATGGTGACAGTGAAAATGCTGTAAGATTCAGGTTTGTGGAGATGCAAGCCCACTCAGTGTAAGGATGCATGTTTTTCTCAGTTTTTCACAGTAAATCATATTTTGTGTCATTAAGGTTGCATTCATTTTTGCATACAAACCAAATCAAAATAGTGATTAAACCCTGGGATTTAATCTGCACTAGACCAAGGCTAAAGCAGGAATAGAACACAACCTACCAAGTCTACTTCAGAACTACACTGACCCTGTTTGATTAAACTGTGATTAGCTTTAGATTTAAGTATGATCAGCTGTTTAGTCGGCTCTTCAAATTGTTTTTTCTATGTAATAAATAGATGGGTGGATGGATGAAAGCTTCTCAATGTAAGAATAGTACATTACTTCATAATTACACCCTCACAAATCTGGCGAGCTAGATTTATTATCGCCTCATGAACACATTGGCAGCTATATTTGAATTTTTTTTCCTTTGCTACATAATTCCATACATCTTGCTTCTTACACTTGTCTTCCATATGTATAAAAAATGTACACAAAAGAAAAAACATTGAATGAGAAGGTGCATCCAAACTTGATGATTGCTAGTGTGTGTGTTTTCAGTCCACAAGCCGAAGCTGTTCTCCCCAAACCCCGGAGCACAGAAAAGGTGTGAAGAGGAGGCATCGTCATTTGCACAGACCAGAGAGAGAACAGGACTCCTCCTCTGACGAAGACCCACCCAAACCTCTCGCACTCAAACTAGCTCCACAGCAGGAGAGGGACTCCGAGGACTCAGACTACACCGACAACTCATCAGGTCATTTTAAACGTGTTTGATGTGCATTTATTTAGTAAAGGAACTATATGCCCCCAGAGACGAGGTAAACGTGTTCAAACAAAATAGAGCTTTTACTGATAACAATTCTAATGCTTATTTATTCTTAATTATAAAACATTGGACACAATGACCATGTTGTTTATGTTGTCATTTGGATCAGAAAGCAGAATGAGCCTCACATGAACCTCTCATTTGAGTTGCTAATTTCAATTTCTAAATCCAGCTCGTTTAAACCTAAAAGGACTTTGATCAGAATAGTCTCTACCTAAACTCTAGCAGCTGCAGTCAATCATTAATCAGTGCTAGTGCAGCCTCTGCAGCTCATTGAGTGAACTCTGGAGGTTCTTTCACATGAGGCATGGCCTGTCCATATACTGAGACTGAGGAAACTGGTATGTGTCCTCTATCTGCAGGTTTAGGCACTGGCAACCCAGCCAGTCAGAGTGCAGGGTAGATACAGTTCCTTTAAAGGGGCACTATGTAAGATGTTTATATTTTGCCTGGTAGGTTCAACAAAATGACATAAAATTAAACTTGGCAATCTCCATGAAGATACACAGACCACTTCATTAGTATTTACTCATTTATTTATCTTTGCAATAAATCAAACAATTGTTGACTTGGTGTTGACAGTGTTGGTGCATTCTCTAGCATCATCTGGTGGTTTAAAAATGAACGGCTAATGCACAGGCATCGACACAGCGCAGGGTTTGTTCACTCAGACACAAGAACATTAAATTGAGCTAGATGTACTCTATTATCCAACGAATGAAAGAACTGACCAAGATGGTAATACAGGCTCATGTCATTAAAGCAAATAATAGCCTATTGTTCAATAAAGTAGGCTATGAGTGATACATGATGAGGTGAATTTAACATGTTATTAATTTAAATCAAAAATTGTCATTGTTTTTGTCGATGTTAAAATGATTTTGCATAAACATGATAATAGCACGATAAAATTGACAGCCCTATTATTTTTTCATTCATTATATTAAGGCCCACGATTTTATCATGGAGTTAAACTAAATCAGATTGTTAGCTTTACTCTTGCAAAAAAAACAAAAGAAACAAAAAAAACTTGAACGCTAATACTTATGTAACTCTCCCGCCTTATTTCAGATGTGGTCGATGTGACTGAAGACTGCAAACTAGCACATAAAGCACTGGGCGCACTTGCACATGACACACATACAAATGAAGGTACGTAGGTTAGTCCTATTCCATATTAATACTATAATTTCTGCTTTAACTACATTACATTTGCACAAATAGTTCCAAATGGCACTGCATCACAAGCTGAGACACCCATCAGTGAGTCCGTCTATGTGTTGGAGGATGAAGAGGGCAAGAGCAAACACAAACTGCCCAAAGTCAAACCAGCCAACACCAAGCCCGAACAAGTAAGATGGTGTTTATTTTTTACCTTAGTAGAAACTTTGAATCTAAACTCATTATTTGAATTGCTAATTTGTATTTTGTTTATTTTGTCTAGAAAACGATTAATTGAGTTATTGAGTAATCGTGACAAGTCGTCCAGAAATTCTCGTAGTCAAATTTTGATAAGTGTATTGTTATCTGGACTATGTAGACTCTAAAACCATGGCTCTCAAACGTTTCACACCAAGTACCACCAAAGAAAAGATTTGGCTTTCTGAGTACCACCAGGGTGCTATGGCCCGCACTCACACCTGCACAACAGAACCAAGCCACGGCCCAGAGATATCACCACACGGTGCTGTTTGTTTACATGTTCTGCAGCGGTGCTATCGAAAATAAGACCAGCAACATGAAATATCTCTTAAATAGTGATGCAGATACTGTGATATGCTCCTCTGTGAGAGTATAGATTAAACAACAGCTTGGAGCAGTGAGGTCTACAGGAGACAAGGATTCAAAACTTCTTTCTCTGCCCACAGTCCTTATTGTAAGAGCAGATTTGGCGTGAGTTTCATGTAAGTTTTGGGGCAGAGTTCATTCACTTTTTTCTCTTATCCTCTATCCCGCACAAGACGCGGCTCGCAATGAGCGACTGTGCTGTTCTTTGGCCCATGTCTTTCAAATGCGCCAAAGTCTAAACATGGGCACAGGCACGATTCGCATTCACACTTTACAAACGTACCATGCTTTAGGGGCTATCTGTAATCACGACTACTAAAGTCGACTACTAAAAATATTGTTAGTTGCAGCCCTAGAAACTAATATCCCAATTTGAATTTGGTAAGATGGTAACATGAGTTTTCTTTTGTGGTGCAGAAGCAGCAGGGCGAGCTGGTCCTGATCAGCCTGGAGGACTCCCTGTGCTGGCCTGCAGTTACAGTGCCCAGTTTAGAGGACAACCACGAGCCAGACATGAAGAAGGTGGTGTGGTATGGACACAGCATGACTTCCGAGGTGACTTCTGACTTCACTCACATATTTGAGTAACAGTTAAGTTTAGTGACAATGTTTTAAGTTCGGCAAGTGGTAACTAGCATGTTAGTTATTCAGGTATCAAGCCTGGTATTCACTGCGTGATTTTTTTTCATCTTATAAGATTGTTGGATGTCCCACTAGGCGACATGAAGAATTGAAATGGTATGGCAGCACATATGCACGCTGCTCTTGACCATAACTGATCATCATTGTACACCATCGCACAAAGTTTATGCCAATATCAGGTTCCAGTCTCAACATATCTGTAATTACAATAGTTATCTGAGGCTCGCACTACATGCTAGTAGTGTTTTCACGTTTGTAAAAGTGAAAAGCAAATGAAAGGGAATTGTGAAGAGATGGTCCCGTTTACACCGTAGCTCTTCTGTTACTTTGACGGGGCGCTTATTTATTTACTTAACAAAAATTGACTGCAGATTTGATTTGGGAATACAGGTTTTTATTGTCTGACTGACTATGACAGATCATGAATATACATCAGCAGTTAGGCCTAACACTTGCTCAACTTCTGCTTGTTGTTAATGTTACCAAAACTGTTCTGTTTTAGGTCTGCATAGAATATCTGCGACCATTTGCTGACTTCTCTAGATTCTTCTCCCCTAACACCTTTGCCACTGTAGCCACTTACAAAGATGCTGTGTTCCTGGCATTGAGGGTTAGTTTTTTCATTTTATAAAACAATATGTATTTTGTTAGTTGTAAATTAAAATCTCTCTCTGTGTTTAGGAGGCAAGTGCCCGTTGTCAGAAGCAGTTTTCAGCCTCGTTTGACAACAAAGAGGAGATCCTGGTGGAGCTGCTGGACTGGGCTTTTGGAGGGTTCAAACCAATGGGACCCAAAGGATTTGCACCTGCTGTATTAGGTACCATATGTTATTAAAAAAAAAAAAAAAATAATAATTTACTATCTGTATAAAATATGTAAGATGCAATAGCAATATCAAGTGATAAAGTGGAAATATTTTTTTACTCAAGAATCACAGCTCAAACTTGACTTTGTGAAAGCTTTATTTTCTCTATCCAGAGGGAGGTAATAACCCCACTGGACAGGCATCAAACTCATCCAAAGCCAAAAGTGTCAACCCAGAAGAGCTGCCCAAGGTGTCTGTGTCTCTGTACAAGCTACCAGTGGAGCTGCTCAAGAAAACCACAGGGGCCTATTCACCTGAGATTTGCGGGAAGAAAAAGACCAAACCTGTGTGGAAGGGGAAGGGCTCCAAAAAGAAAAGCATATTATTTGAAGACATGTTCGAAGACACGGACATGTCTCCTGACTTTGTGCCCTTCAAGAAGAGGCCCTACACTAAAGTGGACCAGTCATCCAAGGCCACCTCGCAGAATGTGTACACACAACCTGACCAGAGACAGAGAGGTAACAATATTCAAATATCAAAGCCTCAGTTGACTTCATTTGGCTGGAGCCAAACACTCCCTCAGTCAGTTTTATTTACATAGCGTAAATTTCGGACTATAAGACGCTATTTTTTCCCACATTTTGAATCCTACACCCTATACAACGGTGTGGCTAATTTTTAGATTTTTACTGGCTAATGACCACTGGGAGGCATTCTGTAGTTGTAAGTGCAAAAGTGAGACGTGGGGAAAGATTATGTGCTGAAGAATACACTAGTTTTGATTTTGAACTGTCATTTTGTGCAAAATCATCATGGAAAACACACAAAGATATGCACATGATGCAGCTTTTAAGTTATCAAAGAAGGAACTAGAGCTACTGCACGCAAGTTTGGCATCAATGAATCGGTGGTGTGATGTAAAAAGACGACAAAAGCATTTAGAGGAAATAAAAGCAGGTGGCTGGCCTGTGTTGGTGTTTTTTTTTTTTTCTAAACATGCAGTTATGTTCATCCCCTGTTGATGGCATGTTGGTGCCGTACTGACGATTTTCAGGCACAAAAGCGCGTCTTAAATTAAAACTTAAATAAAAAAACTCCATGTACCGTGATTCTATGTAAATATCCCATGTTACAACATATTTGTAACATGCGGCTTATATTCGAGTGTGGCCTATATATGTACAAAATACATTTTCTTTTAAAATTTAGCTGGTGCGGCCTGGACCAGGCATGCTCAATATCAAATATCAAATTTACGGTACACATGTGTAAGGTGCATCTCTACATAAAATATTTTGTAACCGTGTCTTATCATGTATAAATCTCTACAAAAATGATCTTATACAGATGATTCTTTTCAATTAATATTTCAGTTTGCTAATTTTACTGTTGAATAGTTTTTTTCCCCATAAATGTTGAACCTAAATGAGTCAGAAAAGAGACATGCAAAATAGATATTACATGTATAGTCGAACACTTTCTCAAAATTTGTGTAATTTGGAGAAATGACAGTTTTGTATTTTGTAGGTTGCCCGTTTGTTGCATACATTTAACACATGATCCAAAATGTCACTGTTTTGTTTCAGAGAGAATCATACGCAGAATTTTGAAGCTTGACTTGGACATTGACAGTGAGTACAATGACTGCTTATCTGCTATTTTTTGTTACAAATTAGAATTTTTATTTTGTCACTTTGTTTTTTGTAGACTTTTGTGTATGTTGTGGCACAGAGGATGTAGTGGTTTTCCACCCTCTATTCAAAGGCAGTCTGTGCTTGGACTGTAAGGTAAGTGGGTATAGAAATCCAGTTTAAAGTGCATCTGACATAACTTAAGTAGATTTAAGATTTAATTTTTTTTTTTTTTTTTTGGTTCTATAATTGCACAATAATGGTTGGGCACAGGCAGCATATAAGATAAATCTTTATAATAAATTATGTTTATGTTGAACTGTAAACTTTACCTAGCAACCATCAGTTAACAACAGGCCAAAACCTGTCTGTGCACAATAATTATGATTCTGAAAATAATCTATTTTGTTGAATGAATTTCAACCATCAGAAAAAAATGTGTTCCTTGTGCTCTGCACTTTCGGTAGGTAATTTTCCGTGTTGATGACATTAATAGAGGTATATTACATTTACCACATGTACTATCCCACCAAACCAAATCATAATTAGAAAAAGATGAAAACCTGTCATGCATTTCAAGAGTAGGTTTTGAAATGGCTCTAACTGACTTCTTGTTCTGTGATTTCAGAACAACTTCACAGAAACCCTGTATCGGTACGATGAGGATGGATACCAGTCCTACTGCACCATTTGCTGCTATGGGATGGAGGTCATTCTGTGTGGCAATAATAGCTGCTGCAGGTTTGTTTAATGTACAAAATATATATCCATGTATACGCATGTATGTATAAACTTATTCACAATATCAACTATCATCAGTATCATTTTCTATGTGGAATACATCTGTTGAAATTGGTATAGGCATGTAACTATGGCAATAGCTAGATAAAATACCAAATAAATTAATCATTAATCTGAAATTTACTAACACAAACGACAGACTTTTTATAAATACCAGTCAACACAAAATAATATTCAATGTATTTCTCCCGGACAAAAAGCAATATAAAAAGTTTGAAAGTTTACTTGTGGCAAATCAATTATGTTGTTGCTAATTATAACAAGACCTATCATTTATTTAAAATCTGTTTCGGAACTTTAGAAATCAAGTTAATAAAACATTTCACCAAATTTTTACTTCTAAGGGTGTTTTTTGACTGAAAACAATTGTCAACAGTTAGCACAAAGCTGGTTAATCTTAGATTTCTCTTTGGAAAAATGAATGGGAAAGTCACTTCTAGAACTACAGCAGGCTTCAAAGTGGGGTTACTGGGCGCCGTTACAAAATTTATAATAATATAGTGACAAACTGTACCAATGTCATTTGAATGTACCTGCACTTCCATGCTAAATGTGCAATCCTTTATTGTGGTGTGCAGGTCCTTCTGTGCAGACTGCCTGAACATCCTGGTGGGAGAGGGCACCTTTGACTTCCTGAAGGACTTGGACCCTTGGATCTGCTACATGTGCCAGCCCCACGAGACCCATGGAGCCCTGACCCCCCGAGCCGACTGGAGCATCCGCGTGCAGGAGCTCTTCGCCAACAACAGTGCCATGGAATTTGTAAGGCATTAAACTGAGTAGATTTAGCCAAAATTTCACTATTGAAACAACTGTTGAGCTTTGAGCTTGAGAGCCACGACAACAGGGTAAAGATAACTTTGATTCGATGATCAGAGTCTGTGCATTTTAAACATCAAAAATAACTGGGTTAACTAAGTTGCGTTGTTCCATTTTAAATACAGTTCCTAATGTATTCACACTTATTTCTGAGCTTTGCTGTCTTGTTCAGAATGGTTAATAAATGTATTGACAACATGTGCTACTTCACACATCTGTGTCTACCAGGAGCCTCACCGAGTCTACCCGTCCATCCCAGCCAGCCTGCGCCGGCCCATCAGAGTACTGTCCCTGTTTGACGGGATAGCAACAGGTGTGCTCATTGTACTATCTAACTGCATGTCCATATCTAACTCTCATGAACTAACACAAACATATGATTTTCAATAGTACACCACAAAGTTACTCACTTCACCTAACTGCACTAATGACTACCTGATGACTCAACGTAGTCTCTACTTCTACTCATCCTAGCAAATCCAGAATGATATCTCTGTAATATCAGTCTGGTCCCCACTCCCTCCATCGCACCTGGAGCCCGGACCAAATATGTATGTATTATGCAATATATGCAATCAAATTTGCATTTGTTTAGTTGGATTTCTAGATTTTAGTGTTGCGCTCTTTGATTCAGGAAAAATCTGTGATTTTCTCAGTCCCCTTTGATATTTTTATGTTTTTTTTTCTTTGTGAACATCCTTATTTGTTTTGATATGGACGGACCATGTGTGTCCTTGATTGGCTTGATCTTGCCCATCTGAACTTGGGGAGATTCATCAGTGACCAGACTCACACCAGGCAAAATCTCTTTGTGTATTTTAATTGGTTTAAAAAATACACTTATTTGACTGATTGACAAAATAGGTCATCTCACTGCAGGTGGATGGGAACTGTTCCTACATATTTGTTTCATGTGTTTAAATGTTGTGATTGTGTTATATGCTGGTGGCATACTGTCATGGTCCTTTTCTAGCTGATATCTTCTAGAATCTCTGTTTTAGGCCAGTGGCTCTCAAATGTTTCGTGCCAAGTACCAACTAATGAAAAAAAAAAAGATTTGACTTTTTTTTTTTGGCTATCTAAGAAATAGACGAAGCGCAGAGATATTGATAAAATATTCTCTAAATTAAAGGTACACTCTTTTCTGTTGGAGGGTCCATCACCTGCTTTTCTCCTTGGAAAATGAAAGATGGATCATATTCCTTTAATTCTATGGATCATTTCAGGCTAAGCAATACTGTCTCCATGGAGACAAGCAGGTGACATACCCTCCATCGGAAAAGTTACATATTGCACCTTTAAGTAAACACTAGGTGTCTGCTAGTGCTTTTTACCTTTACCTGGTCAAAAATGCATTTCAAGCTCTAAATTAACAATAGAAATAATTATTTAACTAGTGGAACTTAAATAATCCTTCGGAAAATAATATGTACCACGCTTTGACAGCTATTGATCTACGAGATTTTATTTTTTACATACATTATAATTGCATTTAGAGTACTGTGTGGCTGTTACTTCTTGATTTGACTAATTGTATTTGACAAGTTGCTAACTACTTTTATGTACACTATGCATGAATAGCGAAATAAGAAAATCTAATGTCATATCTTAATATATTTGTTATAAATGTACACACATATTCCACAAATTCTATTTACTTTAATATTCAGTTTTTTTAATCTATATCAGACAAGTTTGACTTCTCCTGATGGGATGCCCGAGCAGCATTTAAAGTATGGGTCAAATGTAGAGAACACATTTTTCTACAAGGACAATGACGTGTACCTTAACCTTAATTAGTATAGTTAAACTACCTGAATATTTACCTATATTGGTCTCGTATAGATAAATGACAAAATATGAATCTACTAAAAAGACATAATCAATACTTAACTTATTAAGACATTCACCTGGTCATGTTAGTTTATTTAGGTGCATGCTGGTGGTATAAGTCATTCATGGACATTTTCATTTGATTATTTGCCCTAGATTTTCCACCTTGTTTTACTTGTGAGTTTGACTTGAAATTGTAGTATTCATGTTGCTTCTTGCATACCTTCAGGCTACTTGGTGCTCAAAGATCTTGGCTTCAAAGTGGAGAAATACGTGGCGTCAGAGGTCTGTGACGACTCCATAGCTGTGTCCACCGTGAACCATGACGGCAAAATCATCCATGTGGGAGATGCCAGGTTCATCACTCAGGAACATGTAAGTAGAAATGCAATGCTGGCCCCATAGTGTGTGTGGTAATACTTGAGCTCAGTCTTCGTATGGCTGGGTAACATGAGAAAAAATCACACAGTACTTTTTTCCTCATATTGATTGATCTTGATTTTCAATATGAAAAACAACATTTAAATTGCTCTTAGTGGTGATTTCATTAAACAGTACAGGCTTTTAATCTTTGCCAATTAACACAAAACACTAAAACAAAAAAATATCAAATTTCTTGGTCCAAAGTCTGAACTTTGTTCTAAGTCACAGGTTTTAATGACAGAGAAATGGCTGTATATAATTAATGATTAGGAATGACTGTTTCACAATTTTTCGATAAATTGCCCAGCCTTAGGTCTTGGTCTCATTTTGGACAGTAATGCATTTGTACTCTGTCTTGTCATGGACTGCACCAGATGTGGCACTTGATGAGTGAGATCACATTACACTGGGTGTACACTGACTGCAACTGCGGCAAGACTTAAAAAGTCCAAACCAAAGCACCTTGTTATACTGACCTTGAAACTTTGTGTTTTTTTTCCCTGTACACTGTAGTGGTCTGGAGCAGTTTTCAGGTCATTACACTTGTGTTATGATGTGAAAACACGCTGCCTTGGTCAAATACACACCGCGGCACACTGTAGTTGGTATAACGTGCAGTCTGGAAGTAACTCCGTCAAAGTATCTGCCGACCCCAACTTGCAGTTAGTGTACACCTAGTGTTACATTGTGGCTGCTACTGTCGGCAGTAAACTTCCACTGGGACCAAGGTGCTTCTCAGTGCAGCCTGCGGTAATTTAGAGCTAGTGGACACTGAGTGGCGGCATGTCCACGACAGCTTGTCTGCGGCAGCCTCTCTGCGGCAGCCTGTCTGCGGCAGCCTGTCTGCGGCAGCCTGTCTGCGGCAGCCTGTCTGCGGCAGCCTGTCTGCGGCAGCCTCTCCCCTGCCCACAGCGCTATTTACACTTTCATTTTAAGCATCCTACCTGTCTGTGTGCCTCACATCAGCGTATTGCTCCTCGCCTTTTCCCCTCTCTTTCTCTCTTCCCTGTGTAAAATGCACAGGCTGCCTAATAGGCACTAATTAGAAGAGCACGATGAACTATTTCTAAATGATGCTACAGTGTCCGAGCAGACGTTGTCTCTGGCTTGACCTTTAGAAGTCTTGGTCTTGTCTTGGTCTTGTCTTGGACTCTGTGGACTTGGACAGGTCTTGGTCTTGTTTAGTGCAGTCTTGACTGCACTAAACCATCCACAAGCAATATCTCTAATCTCTGAATGAATCTCTAAAATAAGAGAGCAGCGGATGAGTGGAGCAGCCTGCCTCTGTCCCTGATTTCGCACTGTCTTGTGTTTAAGATGAGCTGCAGCTTTGGCTACTGTACTATGCACTTTTTCAACCAAGATTTGATATGGGTACACAGATTGGACAAAACCTGGGGTGGTCTGTCATTAGCCTAAAACACACACCAGGCTTGATTTTGAGTTGCATTCTCTGAACTTTTAAATATGGTATTTCACATCAAAAGTTCTTTTTTGACTGCTATGATTTAGTTCCTAGTAGTTTTTTCTCTTTTTGCCTCTGCAGCTGGATCAGTGGGGTCCGTTTGACCTTCTGATTGGTGGAAGTCCATGCAATGACTTGTCCATTGTCAATCCACTGAGAAAAGGGTTGTATGGTAAGTATCACCATTCTAACATGGAGCCAAATATCAATATCAGACCTGTAGTGATAATTGAATAACCCAATATATCAACCTTATCCTTATTTCCAACAAACCAAACCAATTTAGGAAATAATATGAGACATAGATAAATAATATAAGATATTATATAATAAATCTAAGAAATTTGTATCTTCTAAGCACGTAGATATACACCAACACGCTAATACAGGGTGTCTCTCTAAAGTCTATACAATAAAAAATATGTATTAGAAAGGCGACATCTGCAAGACATCTTAATCAGCTTTGTTCTATTGTACTCAGTGGTTTCCAAAGTTTAATACACCTCTATATGGACACCATTAGTTGCACGGAGCAGATCAAGACGGTACTCCATTTTTTGTCATGTTCACTATAGCCTATCCTCATCAGTTGCATCTGATAACAACTGCATCTGCAGTTGTTATCTTTTGCTTTCGTTTAGTTAAGTGATGTCCCATTGTCTTTGTTCAAAACGTAATATCTTTAACATGGCCTCATAGAAAGAATCCAGAGGTGTGATATCTGGTGAACGTGGTGGCTACGGAATTGGTCCATCCCTTTCAATCCAACAGTTTGGAAATGTTTGATTGCAGAAGTCATAAAAAATGCAATGCTTTTAAAAACTACCACTGAGTGCCATAGAACAAATCTAATTAATGTATCTTATCAATTTCCTTTGTAAGAAAATGTTTTTATTGTAAAAAGACTATGGACACCCTGTAAAACCTATCTGGATGTTGTAATGCCTGGTTTTGTCCTGCAGAGGGCACTGGGAGGCTGTTCTTTGAGTATTACCGGATCCTGCAGTTACTAAAGCCCAAAGAGGAGGACCCCAGGCCATTCTTCTGGCTCTTTGAGAACGTGGTCTTCATGAACGTCCACGATCGACTCAACATCTGCAGGTTCCTTGAGGTTTGTATCACCATGTTAACTATTGTTTATTTGTACATTGGCCAAACAATCTGGAGAAAACTCAAATTGCCATTTGCCAACATATTTATTTTTTGTTTGTTTGCTGTCACAGTCAAATTGAAATTGCAATTTGAATTGGTGCAATTATCAAAATCCAAAGTCTGCAGTTATGCAGAAAACAGAATGTCCTCTGGAATACATGCAATTCTTGTATTGGTTTATCAGTTAATATTTCAGTCTTCTCTTGAATGTGAATTCTCCAGAAGAAATTGGAGAATCCTACTGATGCTTGTCAGAAAAATCACAATTAGATTTTTTTTCCAAACCCTAGTCTTAGTCCAAATATCAAATCTGTTGTTTTAGACCAGACATGGGCAAACTACGGCTCGGGAGCCACACACGGCCCTTTGGGCTTAATCCGGCTCACCAAACGTGACCAAATTATATTAAAAGTAAGTAAGGTAAACCTTGTTCAAAGTTTTTCTGCTGTTTGTATTTAACTGAAATTTAACAAATTAATTATTAGTTTAATAAATGAATTTGGAAAACAATTTGTACTATGAGTCTTGCATATTCATGCTTTGCTACATGTTACAGGCCAAATCTCTAATGGAATATACACATATATAAATCCCTGCTCAGCCCCTCAAATTGTTGAACCCATTGTGGTCCGTGTGCCAGAAAGTTTGCCCACCCCTTTTTAGACCACTCCTGCTCCATATGACTAGGCTTAGGTCATATCTTGAATTTTGCTTTGTCATCCTGAAATAGTGAAAATATTGTTAAATTGTAATTTTCATATATACGTGTGTGTGTGTGTGTGTGTGTGTGTGTGTGTGTGTGTGTGTGTGTGTGTGTGATACATATATATTTTTATTTATTTATTTATTTTACCAATCAGACTAATCTTTTATGTTTTTTGATGTTGCAGTGTAACCCAGTGCTGGTGGATGCAGTCAAAGTCAGCCCTGCCAACAGAGCGCGTTATTTCTGGGGCAACATCCCTGGAATGAGCAGGTAATAGATCACAAAAAGAACAAACTTTGACACTGTAGAGGATCAGCGGTATTGTATAAAGTTGTCACATGTAAGGATTCATAGCTTTCAATTTTTTTTTTCTTGTTTACTTGAGTTATTAATTTGTACATTTATATTTTTGTAATGTTCTTTATTGCCTTTATTCAGGCCTATTGCAGCCTCTCAAACGGACAAACTGAACCTGCAGGATTGTTTGGAGATTGGACGAGCTGCAAGGGTTAGTGACATTTTTATGCTTAACAGTAATGTTATTATAGGCCCTTCAACCACTTATTCACCATGTATTTGAGCAAACTTTGCTCCAGTAGAGTTATATTTTATAAATGACTATTAAGATCAAAATAAGTCAGCTGCGTGTAGTCTGCATCTATTTATAGTTTTTTATTGTCGAATTATAAATTTCTATGTCTGTGGACATGGAAATTACTCCTCGTGACTTGATAAAGACAATACAAAACATGGAAAAGAAGGTGAAAAGTCTCCGCCGTAACATGTGATTAATCATCAGTGAGCTCGGCATCAGTTGGTAGGTCCCCAGCTCCTCATCGTTTTTTTTATGGTACACCATGTAGCTACCCCACGGGCTGAAACCCCGGAGCTCAGGTATCACACATAAATTCCGTGCTCACAGACACACTCTCCAGTCGTGTGGACATATCCACTGTGATGGTGCACATTGACTCCCATGATATTAAACTACAACAGTCTGAGGTGTTGCAAAGTGACTTCAAAGTTTTATTGCAGTGCTCTAGGAATAGCTTTTATGGATATTTTTTGTGGATTCTGGAAGAGGAATCATCTATTCATGTTGGCATTAATTTAAATAGGGCCGGAAAAAAACTGTTGAGTGACAATATCAAACCGGAGTCTGCACCTAATACTGAGTGACTCCTTATGCATAGGATAAACAACATCTCACGTGACTCCTTGATAAAATGAGTGCTGACAGGTTAGGTTCCACATTAAAACAAATTAATCTGCAGATTTCACATAGAATATTTCATAGACATAAAAGAAATTAACGCAGGTCATGTAACTTGGTTGATATCAATATTAATTACTAACAAACCTAATTACCAGGCATCAAATCAATCCTGGTCTATCTCAAATAGGCCTAGTTATCTCTGAAGAGTTAAGCCTATTTGTTTTGCAAAACATCAAGACAAGAAGAGTGGGAATTACACATATGAATGTACGTTGTATCACTTCTAAATTAGTTTCTGAGTCTGAGCAAATCAAACAGATCCAGATATATTTACATTTTCTGAAAACTGGCTATCAAATAAAATAAGTGAAAAGATGTGGAAATCAGTATTGAAAATTTGAAAATGTTTCATTGGGACAAGCAAACTAAAGGAGATAGTGTTGTCATTTATGTTAAAGATCACCTGTCGAGGGACTTTCTATTCTGCTCAAAACCTAAATGTTGTGAATATCTGTTTGTGTCTGTTGGCTATATAAATGACCGTGATCAAACATTTACTATTGCTGGTATATATCGTGAGCCTTCAGCACCCAAAAATACTCTTAATGACTTATTCATGATGCTTTCTAAACTGGAAATTTACGAGGTCCTAATGATGAGCGGTAGAAATATTAAATGGATGAGGAAAGAAACTTTGAAAAACCTCTGCAATGGCCTGAATCTCACACAACTAACTTCTATTCTGACTAGACCTGACCCTAGAAATTTAAATAAAGATTCACCCATTGATATAATCTTAACAAACCCCATAATTATAAGGTTTTAGCGACCACTGTCCAATGAATGTATTCAAAATACAAAAGTAAAAAAGACACAACCTTGTGCCAAGGTGAGAAGATCATATAAACATTTTAATGAGCAATCCTTCATCTCTGACCTGTATTACAGTGATGTCGAGTTAACATCAGCATTCCCTGACCCAGATATGACCTTAATTTCTTTTCTAATATATAAATAATGGCTTTAATGAAATTTCAGACCAACATGCACCTAATATAAAAAAATTTAATAAAAAATTGTAACAATACAGTTCAACACAGAAATTTCAAGTTTAATTAGAGAAAGAAATTCTGTCTGGAAAACTGCTCACACAACTAGATCAGATCTGGATTAGACCTTTTTCTGTAAAAAAAAAAAAAAAAAAAAAAAAGAAAGAAATAGATCTTTATCAACAGATAAAAGAACAAAAACTTCACACATGTATGTGCTGAAAGAGAGTCACAAAAATCTGACCAAGTTCTGGAGGACAGTAAGATCCCTCTCAGAGCCTAGGATTTATACATAATTTATACTAACCAATATTTTATTGGATTCAGATATTGTAAATTCTAAAGATGAAATATGTAAAGCTTTTAATGTGATGTTTTGGATAATAGTGGTGGTCCTTCTGATCTTGATTATGTTGAATCTGAATTTCTGGCACATAGCTGTCAGGTTTTTTCTTTAAGATCTTTCTCTTACATGCAGGTCTTAAATGCTCTCCGCTCCATAGACCAAAAGAAGAAAAATTACAAGCTGCCACATGTTTAATTCAACCTCTTTTATCAATTCAAATGGTAGTTATACCAGAATTATGTAAAATGGCATGTTTTTCCTTTATATAAAGGTGGGACAACTAAAAATGTAAATCATTTCTGGCCAAAATTACCTCGTCTTTAAGGTCTTGTCAGTTGGATTTCAGAAAAGGGCATAGTACTGTTACTGCAACCCCAAAAGTTTTAAATAAGATAAAATATGCATTTATTAGTCCCACAGTGGGGAAATTACAGTATTGCACCTCGCAGTTAAAGACAGAAGGAAAATGGTACATGCAATAAAACAAGATAATAGATAAATAGCTTAAAATAATTTTAAATTAAATAAATACACTGCCCTTAATGACACACACAATTTTGTAGGACTGTTAATTGATTTAACTAAATCTTTTGATTCAGTAGGTCATAAAATCCTCTAGAAACACCTGAAACATTAGATTTGACAATGCATAATATAATTGGTTCCAAAATTATCTTTCAAACAGAACAGAGATGGAGTTCACCAAGGCTCAATTTTGAGCCTGTTACTTTCTACTGTGTCCATTGGTTGGAATTTAAGAAGAATCCTCATACATTTACATGCAAATTATGCAATTATTTATGCAAGTGCTCCCTTGGCTGATCATGTCATTTAAAAAACTTATTTGAGGATACTGAGAATTTATTTATTTATTTTTTTCATTCTTGATTGTGAATTTAAATGTAAATTAAAACATTTTCTTCCCCAGGTGACCAAAGTAAGAACCATCACCACTAATCCCAACTCCCTGAAGCAAAGGGGTAATAAAGATGTGTCCCTGCTCCCTGTTCTCCAGAATGGCACAGGGGACATACTGTGGATAACAGAGATAGAGAAGTAAGTGGTAAATAACATTTATACCTTTACTAAGGTAAAAATGTTTAGTTTTGCTTTAATATTACAGTTTAATGGTGACCATGAAACCTCTCCTTCCTGTTTGTTGCCAGGATCTTTGGCTTCCCCAAACATTACACTGATGTGAGGAACATGAACCGTCAGCAGAGGCAAAAGGTCCTGGGTAAGGCCTGGAGCGTGCCTGTCATCCGCCACCTCTTTGCCCCGCTCAAAGACTACTTTGCCTGTGAAGAACTCCCCCCAGTGGCCGCATCCAGTGCTTCTACCTCCAGCTCCTCCCCCTGCTCACTGTCAGAGCCAGAGATCCTCCAGCTTAGATGATGACACCAAACAATGCAATTCTTTATTATTGCTTAATTATAACAGGGCTGAATTCAGATTTAAACCTGTGCATTGTTGGGCAATTATTGTGATGGGGTATGCGATATACTGTGTTTTTAAAATTTTGTTTACAGTTTTAGTCTGTTTTAGACCACTTCATTTTCAGATTAACTTGCTCTGCAATTAGAATAGGAAGAGTAGACAATGCTAGTATGCACAAATACTAATAATGTCCTCAGTTAGATAAAAAAAAAAGGTTGATTTACTGTATAATCTCACTTGTTGAGGTCTAAACTGCAAGGTAAGCAGGATATATACACCTCACAAAGGCACATTCTTAAATCTCTTATCAATTTAAACATGTACTAATAGGATCTGTGCACAACAAAACGTGGCTAGCTTACTGGTAGCATCACTACTTCCTGTCCAATGATATCTCAATGGAGATTTTGCTGAGTTGCGTTACAGTTAATACTTACTGAAAGATCATGCTGTGGACAATGACTTGAGGGTGGATGTCATTGACAAAAAACTTTATAGATGAGGTGAAAACTTCACTGAAAGAAACAATTGTTTATAAAAGTAGAAGTTAGTGACTCAGTGCTAATGCTAATGCAAAATTTAAGGCATAAAAAATATTAAAATGCCACAAACTGAAGTCATCTATATATGAAAACAATCGAGTAATGAGCACAGAGCCTATTATAGCTTCATATCCCAGCCATTAGAGTTTACTGCAAGAATGTCTAGTCTGTTAGCAAGGAATAGATAGACGAGCTGCTTGACGCACACTGGACACTTTGTCTCATGCTGTCATGGCCCAAGTGACATATGCTCCACTCTAGCCCGCTTCAGTGGAGCCACTAACACTTTGTATTGTCAGTGGAAAAGACTGCATCCTTTGTATAGTTTTACATGCTGCTACCAACCGCCTGTCAATATGTGCCAAATCAGGTCATACATATTACAGTCATTTATTTGCATTTGCAATTTATTTTACTTGTTGTTGAAGGTCTTAAGGACTCACATTTTTTGAAAATTTTGTGAAATGCAAAATCTTAAGATTACATTTTTATTGTTTTTAAATCTGAATCAGGCATAAAATAGGATCTTCAAATATCAATAACAATAAGTAAATTTGAATCATGTCCATTGCACAGTGTAATGAAACTCTAGTTTGAGGTGTAATTATTATGAATTTTTCACCATATAATTTTTTTCAATCAAATGTAAAATGGTTTACATCATTCATTTTTTTCTCAGGTAATAGTACTTTTATTGGTTTGTATATAATATATGTTGTGTGCTGCTGTGCCACTTTAACTTTGAAAAACTCAAGACCAAAAATGTGTAGTTAGGTGCCAAATTAAAATGTGCACTGCTTTTTCAACAATTGTATTTTTTTTTTATTATTTATTTTTTTTTTAAAATGGTGCTACAATTTGCAACTGAGAACAAATATTTTATTACCTCTCCTTTCATTGAATGTGCCGGATTTTTTAAATTTTGTATAGGTTTGTTTTCCATCCATACTGTATGAGCATTGAATACAGCCACTACTGCACATGAGCCAACATTTTGATCAATTCCTAATTTTGTGTGTGTTTGTTTGTGTCAATTCTGCATGTGCCCTGATCATTTTTATGTACTTTTAGTCTTAAGACTAAACGTCTAGTTTTAGTCGATGAAAATGTCACTCTAATTTAGCTATAACAGTTTTAGTCTACCAGATTTTTTTTTTTTTTTAATGTGACATGTACAGATGTGTTATTGGATTTTAAGGCTGAGGATGTTTAGTTTGAGGCTCTGAAAGTGAAAAGTGGAATTTATCTAGTCTCACTTGTCTCTCATTCATTTATGTTAAGTTTTTATTATTTGACAAAAATACCAGTTTCATAAAATTGTAGTCATATATTTTAGTAGTCTTTACGATTACTTTTTTTATTTAGTTTTAATCAACAAAAATTGACAAAATCTATAATGAAAATAATTAAGTCAACTGGTTTAGACATTGTTTTTTTTGTTTTTTTTTACTTCTGTAAACCTTCTTGTCTGTTTTCTTTACCATAGGGCTACTGTAGGTGTTTTGAAAGAGCACCACAGTGAGGTAGATTAAGTGATACAATTGAACCAGAGAGATTTAAGAAAGAACACAAACTACTGGAAGACAAGATGGATATGTTAAAAAGCCAGAGAGACAGTTTCCAAAAAAAGTTTGACACTTTGATTTAGTAAGTGATAATCATCGTAATTTCGAAGATGCTAAATGTATACATGATCAAAAAATCAAAGATGACCCAGAAATTGGCTGCAGAGAAGATTTTGTAAAAGAAAAGAGAAGCGATTGGCGATGCTGGAAGGTGTCTAAAAATCAGTTGACGGAATGTCTTTGGAAAATAACTAAATAATATGGGGCTGACAAGATAACAGAGATTAAATACAACTAAAGACACCTGCAGTTAAGGGATCTTAAATGTGCTAATGATAATGTTCTGTATTACATTGAAGATATGCAGAACCAAATTATAAACCTGAAAGCCTGAACCAAAGTGACAAGGACGTAGCAACGATTGATGCTAAAAACGAGAAATGGGAAACAGAAAAACGTCTCAACAAACTGAAAGATTTCGACTCTGCGAGAGAGATTGTGGAAATTACGAATGACTTCAATAACTTGAAGATTAAGAACGCTAGCTGGCATCATGGAATCCACGCATTGGATCTGAAGATTAAAGACACTAGCTGGCTAAAAGTTAATTTGAAAGTGCTAAAAATAACAAAAAGTTGCTGATGCGAAGAAATTTATCTTGTAACAAGGGAGGTTTTGAGACCAGTGAAGGTTAAGAATGAGCAATACACAGATTTACAAATGGGAGATGTTAAAAGTTGAGAAGCTTGAATAGAGGACTTCATAAACTACATCAGGATATCAAAGAGGGTAGCTCACTAAAAGTCAGTGTGAAGATGATAACAAGGCAAGGCAAGTTTATTTGTTTAGCACAATTCGTACACAAGGTAATTCAAAGTGCTTCACAGAATAAGAAAGACACTGAAATCACACAAATCAAAAGAATACAATTCAAACCTGTATACAGGACTTTAACCTGTTTTACTATCAGGACTTTAACCTGAACACGGAACCTTTCTTTGTGACCGACTTTAACCCTCACCGGGGACTCTAACCCGTAACAATATTACACACCAGTTGGGGACTCTAACCCCGTGCTTTTATTATTTTTGAGGGACCCAAAACTCCCCAGGGAAGTGCTGTACGCACCCAGCTACGTAGGGACACTGCCCCAGTCCACGGTGGGTCGCAGGACTCAAACCTGTATACAGGACTTTAACATGTTTTACTATCAGGGCTTTAACCTGAACACGGCTTTGTGAGGGACTTTAACCCTCACCGGGGACTCTAACCCCGTAACAATCTCTCTCTTTTTTTTTAAATGATCGGACCATGCGGGGGCCACCAGAATTGGTGACCCCGGTGTGATCCATGTAAATAATCACAAATAATCATCAGAAAATTGACATTAAAACAAAAGTGCAGAATAAAAACCTTTCAGTCATATGCACAGATAAACAAAACTGTTTTGAGCCTGGATTTAAACCTGTCTCACATCTTCAGGAAGACTGTTCCAGGTTTTAGCTGCATAAAACTGAAATGCTGATTCCCCATGTTTAGTCCTGACTCTGGGCACCAGCAGGAGGCTGGTCCCTGAAGTCCTCAGAGTGTGAGATGGTTCATATGGCACTAACATGTCAGAGATGTACTTTGGACCTAAGCCATGAAGAAACTTGTTCAAAAGCAGAGCTGCTTTAAAGTCTATTATTTGAGCTACAGGAGCCAGTGCAGAGACCTGAGCACAGGACTTATGTGCTCGTACTTCCTGGTTCTGGTCAGGACCCGAGCAGCAGTGTTCTGGATGTACTGTTCTGTCTTAACGCTCCTTTGGAGAGGCCAGTGAGCAGGACGTTACAGTAGTCCAACCTACTGGAGACAAATGCAGGATAAGTCTCTCTAAGTCTGGCTTTGACAGTTTACCTTTGATTTTTGCAATGTTTTTAGATGGTAAAAAGCTGCAGATGTTATTCATTTGACATGGCTGTTAAAGTTCATGTCTGAGTCCATTATTACCCCTAAATTTCTAGCCTGATTTTAAGGTTTTAGAGAGAGAGACTGGAGGTGACTGCGGTCACTTTCTCTATGTTTCTGTGGGCCAAAGACTATGACTTCAGTCTTGTCTGAGTTTAGCTGGAGAAAGTTGTTTTGCATCCACACACTGATCTGACGCAGTGTCAGAGTGAATCCACTGGTCCATATTCACCTGCTGCCAGTGAGACATAGATCTGAGTGTCATCATAGTTGTGATAGGACACATTGTTGCTGTGTATTAACTGACCTAGCGGCAGCATGTACAAATTGAACAACAGGGGTCCCAGAATTGACCCCTGGGGCACCCCACAGCTCAGGGACATTTTATCTGAGACACATTTTCCAATTTCAACAAAGAACTCCCTGTTTTCTAGAAAGGACTTGAACCAGTTTAGTGCTGTACCAGAGCAGTACCATAGCAGAGTAGAAAAAATGGCTGATGCAAAGAAATTATGACTTAAAGAAGGAGATTTTAAGATTGGGGAAGGTTAAGAAAAAACAGGAGATATTATTGGTGAAATATCAATGTTGGTAATATGAAAATGAATATATGTGACAACACTGAAACGCAACAAAAAAGAATACACAGAGTTGTATTGTATTTCAAATTGTACAGCAAAGAAGTGGTGATGACTTTGATTGACGTCTTAAAGGAAACCAGGACCAAACCAGGATCAAACCAAGGCTAAAACAGGATTAAACCAGGACCAAACCAGGACTAAACCAAGACTAAACCAGGACCAAACCAGGACCAAACCAGGACCAAACCAGGACTAAACCATGGCTAAACCAGGACAGCCTTTTTGGTGGTCCTGAATAACATTTGATCTGTGCCGAGACATGGGGCTATGCTGGCATTTTAACAGACAGTTAAAACCACAAGTTTGTATACACTATATAAAAAGACACATGCACTCTTTTTTTCCCACTGTCTGGCATGAAATCAGACTCAATGTCTCCTGTTTTAGGTCAGTTAGGATTACCAAAATTATTTCTATTTGTTCAATTCCAGAATAATGAGAGAAGGATTTTTAAAGACAACTTTAATGACTTTTTTCAAAGTCAAAAGTTAATAAACAGTAAGATTAGCATGCATTTATACATTTGGGGAATCCAGATGATAATGTCATCTTTGGAAGCTTCTGAGGTTTATTGACAATATTTGAGTTAATTAGAGATACATCTGTGGATGTATTTGAAGGCACACCTCAAACACACTGCTTCTTTGTGTAACATCATGGGAAAGTCAAAAGAAATCAGCCAATATATCAGAAAGAGAATTGTGGACTTGCACAAATCTGGTTCATCCTTGTGTGCAATTTCCAGATGCCTGAAGGTGCCACATTCATCTGTTCAAACTACTATATGCACTTATAAACACCGTGGGAATGTCCAGCCATCATACTATTCAGGAAGGAGGCGGGTTCTGTGTTCCAGAGATGAACGACTGACTGAACGACTGAATGATTGACTGACTGACTGACTGACTGACTGACTGACTGACTTTACGTCGGTACGCAACTCCTTTATCTATGACGTCAGCGCGTCAGTTCTTCCGCTGCCGGTGACTGATCGTGAAGTGCCAACAAGAGAAGACGCCAAAAAGCAGAAGTTACAAAGGCACCGACACCGTCTAGTGGCCTTTTGAACAATACTAGAAAAACCTATAAAACAAGACACCGAGGCAAATCTCAAATCGCGTGATCTATCACATTTCAGGTAAGTTTAAAAGCTCTAACCTAGCTCTGTACCGGCATGGGAAGTGGCGGTTAGCTAGCCTGGTCATGTTAGCTGCTCTTTTAGCACACTTAAAAGTAGTGTATCATCAATAACTACGGCGATCATGAATAAAACAGGGGCTCTAGATTAGCAACTTGACTAAAAGCATCGTTTGAACCGAATAAACCCCTATGTATCTTAATTTAACGTGGTTTTAAAAGTTTGAGGCCACAGAAGCTAATGTGCTAACTTGAGCTAACCGAGGCTAGTGTTTGGAGTTCAGGGCGGGGAGAGCACACATTCCCCGTGAGAATAACGGATTACAAAGAGGACTGCTGGAGTGACTCATTTGGGATTTCAACCCTATATAAATGAAATATGATCTGTTTGTAGACGTTTTAAATGGCCGAAATAGTGATTGTGTTGGGCCTTGAGGTTTACTGTTGTGGGTGCGCGTTTTGCAATAAAATCATGAATTGACCAGACAAAACCATACTTCCTAAAACAGATACACGTTTTTATGCGAATACCTTTTGTTTTAAGGTAGTTTCTCAGTTTTAATCTGTGCATTTCTTCTAAGCATTCTCAAACGTTTAACAACAAACACTTATTAAGTGTATTTAATAACAAATGATTGTTAATAGGTCATGATTTTTGTCCTGACTAGTATTCTGTAGTAAAAGTATTGTACTTATGCTGCCAATTGTGGTAAGTAAAAAGTATAAAGTACACATGAAACTGTCTACCCTGCTTTTTAACACATTAGGACAGTTAGGATTTGGGTTTCTTAAAACAAATCACAGTACATTTTAGAATTATAGTAGAACAACAACCATGTTAGAATTATACTCTCTTGCAGTACTACTACATGTTTAAAAATCTCCTAAAAATAGAATTGCCCAAAAATATTCTTGCGGTAACCTCATTATTTTGTAATCGTATTTGTTACTTTTCACCCCTGCTACTCTTAAATCCTCTGCGTAACAATGACTTTCTGATTCAAATAGAATGTGATTGTGTCATACTTAGATTGGGGCAAGACTATGTTTCCCTGTAGGACTGTTAAGTGTGACATCATCACAGCTTGTTTGGCTCTTGAACAATAATGACCATGTGAGGGGATTGAAACATTTCTTGTTTCCAAGTTCAATTTCAATTTTTTTGTTTGAGAGAACTCAGACTGAATATGCAGGATTTGTGTGTTTAAACATGTGTGAAGGAAACAAAACACGACTGTATGTTTTTGATGAGGAAACAATATATAGATCAGAAAATGGCGCATTATAGTTCCTTTTAAATAGATATTATGACATAATCACTTAAATCACTATTGCGTCCAATTGGATTGTCTTAAGCAAAATCAACACAACAAATGCATAATATTAGTGACTGACTGGACCCGTAAAATCCCTAAATTGCCTCCCAAATTTTCATATACACCATTAATTGTAGCTGTTCTCCATCTTTATTAAATATTATTTCCCTGTGATGTCATCTGAAGTCCAGCAGTATGCCCCATTGTCACCATATTTCCACAACCATGTATGAAGATCAATTAAAGGAATGATTACTTGATAGAGAAATTATGTCAAACTGACAAACCATGTATTAATAGGTTGTGGATAACTTGAATTTAGAAGCATTTTCTATTGAGAAAACACAAGATGTCCTATTTGTTATTAATCCTTTATCTATGGTTAGCCTCGTGAGACTTAATCTTATTCTCAAGAGGGACCTGTTGTCCATTAAACAAATGTTAAATTATGTACATAGAACACCTTGGATTGAATTAAAAAAAAAATGTAGTCTTGATACTGATATCATGCTGGGGGATGTACTGCATATATGTATATGACTGAATGTTCAGCTGTTTCCATGGTGACACAATTCACACATTAGGCAAAACATTTTAAGATTGTCTGAAAATGCAAGAAAAAATACAGAATGGATTTAAATAACACATTTTCAGGAGCCTGTGATCAATATGAGTGTTCACTGTGCTGTTTCGGTGTTGATTTTTAACAAAAATTGTGAACTTGACTAACTGAAAAACTGTTGGCTAATGGCAGTTTGCTTGTGACTGTAATGGTATTTGAGAGGGACTTTTTTAACGGCACAAATCGGCTCATCTGCTCTAGTACCAGCTAAGCCAGTCCCTTATGGTTATATTGGGACACACATTAAAGTCTAATTTAAGATGTCAACTGTTATGTTAGACACTGCCAAGTGTCAATAATGCTTGTACATTGATACACCTCCCTTAGAACTTAATTTGTCATTGGTTGAAATTATGATAAAAGCTGTCATGACTTCCAGTGAGTCAGTAATGCACTTCAAAGCTTGTTTTTTTATTGTCCAAACTAGACTAAAACAAAAACTCTTATCTACAGGGTTAGAGTTGGGGTTCAATCATAAGGTTGTTTCCAGTTGTTGCTCCCTAAAGGCAGACTGACCCTGATTTCACCTCTCATATGATGCTACGACGCGTAAATGAGAAATTTATATTTATATAACAAGATTTTTTAGACCCTATTAGGTGGTAAGTCTTGGCAGTGGACAATCCGTTCTTTCAGTTAAAAAAAACTGGTGCACCTGGTGACTTGGAGTGAATCAGAACCAGTCATAGCTACAGATACTATTTTAGAAATGTTGTACACAGTAAAATCCAAAGACAATTTTGATACTAGGGTAAAGGCAATATTTGCTGAGTATCTTCTTATTATTATCAAGAAGGTTTTGTTTATTTGACAAACCAAATACATTGCAGTATTTTTGTCTCCCCAATACATCCACGATCTTCCTTGGCAGGCCAGCCAATCTGTTCTATATTCTGAGGAATTCTCTCAAATCTCATATCATTCAAAACAAAATGTATATATGTATGTAATGTTTAACTGAGATAAATAAGAGTTTGGAGTTTTGATTGTTGATTCTGCCAAAATCAGGGCCCTTTCTCAGTTTTGAATGTAAGTTGCCATGTTTGTTTAGATGTGACTTGTTTCTCTGATTAGTCATTCACACTCTCTGAAATCGGGGAGACGGGATACAGTTGCAGACCCACTTGACTTTGCGGAGATGTAATGCAGCGGCCCTTTGACTGAATTTCTGCTCAAACAAAACATGTATTTACTTTTAGTCAGGTATCCATGTTAAACATGTCTCTCCTTTGTATTTACAGGTGACCGAAAATGGCTGTGAATGTGTACTCCACCTCCGTGACTGGTGACAACCTGAGCCGCCATGACATGCTGCAGTGGATCAACACGTCTCTGCAAATGAACTTAACCAAGATAGAACAGCTGTGCACAGGTAGGTACACTTTTTTTCTATATAGCATATCATTTTTTTAATTTTTTTTTAGCATTCTACCATGTTATAACATTCCCTCATCAAAAATATGCCTGAAGAGCACAAAACTGAAAACTGTAAAACATGTCAATACATTGTTTTCAGCAAATACAGCTTTTTCAAAAAGATAAAAGGTAACATGGTGATCTAAATATAATAAAAAATATTATATAAATATGTTAAATGTTTGCAGTTAATACTCCTTGAAGTAAAATACCTCCTCTTTAAACTTCAGAATAAGGCTGCATGATTTGAAGTAACTGAATCAAAGTCGTAATTGGTCGCAATTGGAAAATCTCAAATGCTGCACTTTTTGAAGTGCTATAATTTCCTCCACAAATCACAAAATCTCCTGTTTTACTCTGTATAAAAGCTGCCAACCCTGTAGTTCACAGTTCATAGTTTAATCTTTTTAATTCTTCAAGAAGGTTTTATAATGTGAACTTTGAACAGAATCTAATTGTTAATACACATTGTATTATCAATGCTTTTGATTGAATAGTTTTCCCCAAGTCGTGAAACCCTACTTCCGAGGGAGAGACTACTGAGGGGGCCGAACAGGGTAGGGATGTGCGATTCCATCTGTTTCAATACTGGTGATATTGGAGGGTTTCCCAGATATTTACAATATTGAAAAGTTGTAATTTGATGTTATAAGACTATTTGTAGTTGGCCCAGAAATAATGTTTGGACTTTTATTTACACCAAGCTTTCCAGTAATTACTTCAGGCATAAATAACATAACACATGGATTAGTTTTGTCTTCCCTTATTTTTGGTTAAAGGAAATAAATGCTTATGTAAATTTCAGTCTCTGCACTGGTATCGGTTGATATTGGATATTGGCAGATACTTAATATCAGAACAAATCAGATCTGAAAATGCTGAAACGCTACATTTTAATTGATATAGGCAAATATCAGTTACCAGCCAGCCACATACTGGTAATTGTATCAGCTCAAAAATGTAATATGGGACCATCCCTAGAAACGGGATGTCTGTGGTATGTTCCACTCTGCTTGGTAAAATGAACTAAGCTTACGAGAAATGTTGCATGGCTCTGTGATATTCATTGTGATCTATACAAAACCAATGACGCGATTTGGTTGAACGGGACAAGGAATGTGCCGTAATTTTGCAATCTATCAGAAATGTGCTAAACGTGCCTGTAAATGACTTTGTTGAGGTTCAAGTGTCACACAATATGGAATCCCTGGACAGTAAAATTAAGCACCAAAGTGCGGTAGTAATGTTGTTTACTTGTTTGAATTACATTTCAATTATTTTTCATTTCAAATTTTGCATAACCAACCATTTAAATATTTTCAATTTGCACACTTCTAATCATGATATATTTTTACATATTTTCAGACCTCTACCAACTTGTCTTGTCCTCTGATTCTAGGTGCTGCCTATTGCCAGTTCATGGACATGCTGTTCGAAAACTGTCTGCCTTTGAAAAAAGTCAAATTTGCTGCCAAGCTGGAGCACGAGTACATCCAGAACTTCAAGCTTTTGCAAGTTGCCTTTAAAAAGTCTGGGGTTGATAAGGTAAGCAGGGACTTAATATAATATGGAGGAGTAAGGGGTAACATGGTGATATAAATATGCCATGTGTTGGTAATTTATACCATATACAAGTGGAATTCTCCCTCCTTTAAGTCAACCAGCATTTCCCCAGAAAAGCACATGGTATAAAAGTTATTGTGAAGTTGGAACTAGCAGGTGCTAAGTTTACTTCTGCGGTGTAGTGCAATGCGTAGAAGCACAGCACTGTTTGTGGCCTGTACTGCATCTTTTCACATCTAGAATGGTTTCTCTTCACACCTTAATGTTTACTTCTAAATGCAGATCAGATTCAGCTGGATTGTAACATTTTCCCATATATGTATACTGTACTATATTCCTGTATACTATATACTATATGTATTCCTCTATATATGTATATAGAGAGATGGATAGATCGAGAAAAAAACACCGGCCTAATAGCTGCATTGGGGTAAAAATTCCATATTGGTGCATTCCTGCATTTTACGTTTAAACTAATATTTGTATATCTTGTTGTGTAATCTGTGTAACTTTTTTCTATTTTGCCACCAATGCACTGAAATGATTTTAAGTCCTGTCTTTTGTCTGTCTTTGTCTCTCTTCCCTCAGAACATCCCAGTGGACAAACTGGTGAAGGGCAAGTTCCAGGACAACTTTGAGTTTGTGCAGTGGTTCAAGAAGTTCTTCGACGCCAACTATGATGGAGCTCCTTATGATCCCGTGGCTGCGCGCCAAGGCCAGGACCCCGTCTCCTCCACTACCCCTGCAGTCGCACAGAGCAAGCCCATCAAAAAAGCCCTCAATCAAGGTTCGTAATTCTCCTTTTCTGTTCAACTGTTGCTCTGGGATTTCACCATTTGGAAGGTTAATGTCGAATTCATGTCTTAGGTCCTCCAAGGCCGCCTGTTGCCAAAGTAGCCCCCAAAATGGTTTCCCCCTGGTTCCAGAAAGCCAGTGGCAGAAGCACAAGAACAGGAATTACTGCTGAAGGTCAGTGCATGGATATTGAGAGAGAAAAATTCCAGTTAAATTGTATCGCAAATCTAATTGCAATCAGAAAAATAGTACTAATAGCACTTTTTTTTTTTTTAAATCGTGCAGCCCTAGTCTATATCCCCAACAAAACACACTGTCTTTGTATAAAACATATTTTGTTGTTTAGACCTCTACAAACATTCTGAAATGCATCGGATTCTTGTATTTTATCTGTTCATGTTTCAGTCAACCTCGCCAAGAGCCAGCCTCACACAGGAATCAAACATTTTTCTTTTATGTTTCTCAGATTACCGTAATTTCACAGCCATAGGGCGCACCGGATTTTAAGGCGCAGTTCAGTTACGGGTGCTTTTTCTGCATTTAACACATAAAAAGGCACACTGGGCCTTAGGGCGCAGGCACGGTAAAACATGCATGTTAGTTTTGCTTCCTTTGCCTTTTTTAGAGCACATACTGTGTTCGGTTGTCCTTTATTCAAGTATTTAGCATATGCTCACATAATTTTTTCAATTAATTCACAAATCCATCAAAGTCTTCATCCTCTGTATCTGAAATGAACAGCTGTGCTAGATTTCTATAAAAATACACCAGGTTCCCTCTCGTCACTATCAGAGTCCGTTTTGTTGCCGTACCGCTCCGTGTGAACGATGCCGACTTTTGCGAAAGCTCAAAGAACAGTGCAAGCAGATATGTTGAGCCTAAGCATCCACAATCCATTCACAAATCGTGGCGTAACTCGCCCGGCGCTGCCTCCCAGTCTTTGTAAAACTGTGTTTGCCGTCTGTCATCCATCGCTCCCACGATGTTCGCAACTTTTACCCACGCCTTATGGTTGTGAAATTACGGTACTCATGGGACAGTAGTTTTAGTAGTTTTTAAGATTTAAGAGTCTAAAGAGACCAGCTCTCAAATACACAGCTCATATGGGGCACTGAAGTGAAAGCCTGTCTTCTCCATCTCGGTCCTGTGATCAAAGGCTATAGCTGGAATTGTGTTCATGTGCAATATATGACTGTAGGTATGGGTGAAGGAGAGAGTAATGCATTATAAATAAACATTTTCCAACGAATGAAACAAAACACAACTCCCGGTATGTTGTCAATGACGTAACAATAATCTAACAGGCTTAAAGGTCCTTTTACTATACAAGATTGACTCTTGTGAGCTTTAAGCCATGTTAGAATGTTATTACCTCATCAAAAACATTGTCTTCATTCAACCTTTAATGGCCCTACTGGCTCACTAATATTGTTCTTTGTTTCTTTTGTTTGCTTCTCCAAAGCTCTAAATGCTCTGTTCTACCTTATGATGTCATGAAGCTGTAGTTTTCAAGTTAACGGCTACCTTTTTACCTTTAGTTCACTTGAGATTGACAGTCCCAGGGCAGAAATTATCAAAATTATTCTAGTGAAGATGTATTGACTTTAAAAACACAGTGGAGCACTTTCTTTATTACCACATGACATCACAAGGATGTTTTCTGTTTCAAAGAAAAACCTAATTATGCAGGATTTGTGTGTTTAAACGTGTGAATGAAACTAAATACATCTCCAGGTATGTTTTTGAGGAGGAAACGACATAGATCAGAAAATAGCCTATTAAAAACTACATTAAAGCCATTATTTCCTCACTAGACATTTCATTGTTTGAGTATTACTATTATTTTTATTACTCATTGATATCTCAGGTGTTTCCACTACTTCTCAGGGTAACATTAGCTCGGGAAAGTAGCCTTGATTGCCATTGCCTTTTCTCTGTATCATCTTCATTCAAATTCGCAGTTTTCCTACTTCTTGTTAACTCGCATTTCCATCTTTAAAGAGTGGATTTTTTTAAGCATTCTATCATAATGGCTTTCCTTTATCAAGAACATGCCCGAAGAGGTGTCTGCATGCTTAAGTAATGTAGCTATCTCTCCCGGACACTTTTTGAATCTCCTTACAGCTAGCTGAAAGATTCTGTGCAATGCTCAGCCCACAAGCCTATATCACCCGTGCTCCCTCGTGATGATTCTCCATGAAACAAAACTGTACACAGTAAAAAAACAAAAAAAAAAAACTGATGCGATGTGTAGTAGTTTCATTCGCACACAGATTGTTTTGTGATAGCGATCTGCTGGGGGAGTGACTTAATGCCCCTATAACTGCTTGCATCAGTGGGCTTCATTTCACTGGAGCCAAATGCTATCCCTTAGTCCACTTTATACAGTCCATGGGTTTGACTCCCGGTTTGTTTTTATGGGTTGTGACTAGTAATTTTGTCTTTTTTAGGTTGATGAACTTAGAGCGACCATCGTAGACATGGAGAAAGAGAGAGACTTTTACTTTAACAAGCTGAGGAGCATTGAGATGCTGTGCCAGGAGCAAGGAGAGGATGACCCCACACTGAGGAAGATCATCGACATCCTCTATGCCACAGACGTAAGTTCGGGACTTCAGGCACTGACCAGCTGTAGACTACATTTCACATTCATGGACATGTCTGTATTGTCTATATTTCAACTGTAGAATTTCATCCTCCAGCTCAGTTTAAAAATAGGGGCAGTATATAATGCATCACTTGAACCCAACCTACTGCACTCATTTTGTGTGTCATTTTGATTTCATTTGAACATTGTCCTGTAAGTAATGTTTGACCTTCTCTGCAAGTGGCTTCAACCAGGCCAAAACATAGGACAGACTGTTATCTGCCAATGCCATGTTAAATTCCTGCCCAGTAACAACACTAGAGAGGTTGATGCTTTGCTCTAGTGTGTGCTGGAAAGCCATGTCTCATTTTCACAATAACTTATACACATTTGTTTTCAAAGCAGCAAATCTATATTGTTCGATGTTTGGGCCACTAAATGAGACTTGTTTTAAATCTCAATGAGCATATATCAAAGGCTGCATTATCATGGTTGTGAGGTTAAGTAAAGAACTTCTAACCTTTTGACGTATATCCCTTTGCGAAAGTATAGTACAATACATACTATACTTATACTACCAAAAATTTTGACACATTTCGTTGTGTATATACTACTTCCTGCATTGTAGATGCATACTGAGGACATTGAATATATGAAGCAAGATGTGTTAAACTTTTTTTTATTTCTTAGATAATTTCATAAATGTGGAGTGAATGAATAATGACTTCAGTGTAGCGCTTTGAGAGGCTTTGATAAAGCGCATTACAAATGTAAGGCATTATTATTATTATTATTATAAAATGTTTTACATTTTAGATTCAGATTCCTCAAGGAAGCCACCCTTTGCTTTGTTGATAGCGTTGTAAACCCTCTGCCTTCTCTCAGCGAGCTTCACGATGAAGTCTTCTGAAATGGTTTTCACTTCACAACTGTACCTTGTCAGATTTCAGTAGTGGGACACAAGAGTGTGCAAAGTAGTGTTAAAGGCTATTTTGAAAACATACAAGTACAATATTTACAGTTGTAAAACATGGAATACCAATGCTTGGGTGCACAAACTGTCTAGACAAGAACTATTTACATATATTCTTGTCACTTGATGTACAATCTCTTGCATATTAAACTATCAATAATTAAAAGTAACGCTGAACCTGTCCACCATAACTTGTAGCCGGGGTACTTGATTTTTTTTTTCAGTAAAGCTAACGTGAATAAAACACTTTATAGATAGATGCAGAAAGCAAGCTTATTTTGACTTCAAGAACTGAAATGTGCTATATCTGTAACTGGGGTGAGACCGAGTTTGCTCAAATAGGGGGAAAAAATCCTGTTCAGGACTCTTTTTGCACCTATCTGCATATTATAACCATATTAATGTTTATCTGATCTTCCCTTCTGCAGGAGGGCTTTGTCATACCAGGAGCTGACGAGCAGGAAGAGCAAGAGGAATTTTGAACAACTTGCTCCGGTATTCCTGTTTTTTACTCTCACCTCAAGATCTCTTCTCAAGTAAAGACTGTCCCAACGCAATTCAAAAATCCGCTCCCAACTAGTGGCCCTCAAAATGTCCTCTCGCCAGAGTCCATTCTCCTGCCTTTTATTTTAAGTTACATTCTTCTTAACAATCATACAATACAAGTCTATTTTTTTTCCATCACAAACAGGGTGGGCGGGGTCTTTCTAGTTTTTGAGGTGGACTCCAGTGTGATAATGTGTTTATCTCTGTAAGTGTGTGTGTGTGTATGTGTGACTGGATTTGTCCCAAGAAAAAAAATCAAATCATAATTTCCCAACAGAAGGTCATATTCTGGAAATGCTGCAACTGCTGACTTCGCATTCCCCATTAGCACTTGGCGTCTCTTCGCTAATATTACAGTAATGAAATTTGGTTAGCATAATTTTTTTACTAGCAGTGAGTTGGGTTTGCTTTTAATTATTTATGACTTGGCAACTATTCGATCTCCATGTTTTGTTTCATCCAAATTCAAGTTGCATTTATGCTTTTACATGTTTCCTTTTGGCAAAAGACCTTTTGGATGCATAAATTGTACCTCAGTATTTGATTTCTTCCTCTTGCCTGGTTTAAAGGTGTTCTAACTTTTCTGACGGAAGTAGGAGCCGCACCATCTCCATGGAGATTGTCTAGAATATTTCACAGTATGGCATTAATCTTGTCTAGGTGACATCGGGACTGTGGAGAGGTAAGTCTGCTCATTGTAAAAATGCATGTTTTGCAAGATGGTGTTTTTAGCAATAAGCCCCTGTTATTGAATAAGTGCAAGATGGGATTTGTTTAATGCCATACTGTGGAACATTCCAAAGAAATTACATCCCCATGGAGACGAGCAGTTAGCAGACCTCAACAGAAAAGTTAATGTTGCAAGTTTGAATCACCACATAGTAGTTCTAGTTTTAGCAGCATACATTGACGAGGCCTGATTTATGTTCATTAATTGAAAATGAATATATTGAAAAGCTTTAGCCTGAGGTGGGTGATCTTTTTAAGGCATTTGCACTGTCTACACCAGTGGCCCTTAATATGCGCTAATGGACAGAGCTCTGCGGTACACTGTGATTTTTGCCTTGTAAAACCTGTTGATGTCAAAACTGGTATCTCATTCTCAGCTGTATACTGCCTTTGAACAGTTTGAAAGTTTCTATATTAAAATAAGAAAATAACGGACTTTTAACAGTAAAATGTGTTCAGCGTCAAACGTGCACAGCTCTTCTGCAATGGCCTTATTCATAACCTTTTCTCTTTTTATTCTGTATTCTTTCATATTTTGGGCAAATGTTTGTAATGTAACTTTAAAATGTGTTAAAATAAACAAGTATTTGGACAAGTGTTTTGATATTTTTTTGTTAACAAAATGTACACATTTGATTATAAATGTGCAAGCAGCTTTAGTTGTCTTGAAGAAATACTACAATTCTACACATTTTCAGGTAATTGTGAATTATTTACACCATAACTGAATATTTCAACTCTTAGTTCATTTCAGATATATCTCCATTCCATAAAAAAAGAGCTACATGCACAAAACTTTCTAATCTTGTTCTTAAGGTTGTATATAACATCCCCTGTACAATGAGGTAGTATTTGTCAGAGTGATTCTTTCATGTGGCACTGCTGGTTGACTAATGATTCAATTATGAGATACTATGCCACTATCTCACACATAAAATTTGAGTCACAAACTAACATCAGCCAACAGTTTTTCAGTTAGTCACACTCACCTTTTTTGTTGAAAATCAAACTCGTATTGATCACACGCTCCTGAAATGTGCTGTTTAAATCCATTTTGTATTTTATGAGTGAAACTTTTGACTGTTTGCCAATGTGTGTATTGTGTCTCCATGGTAACTACTGAACTTTTCTGCCATAGAGATACATGTAGAACGTCCAGCTTGATGCCACTGCAAAGTATTGATGCATTCAGCATAACATCTACACTTACCGTTTTATTTTAAGAGAAGTCCCTGCTGTGGAGCGAGTGTCTATTTTTTATTTATTTGGCCTGAGCTTGAGCAGGAGGTTGAGTGATACTGAAATGTAGTTGGCCTCTTCTCCATGCACATGTAACGTTGGGTTGCAGGCAACCTGTTTGGAGATGCCTGGAAATTGAACTGTAGTAATGGACTGAAGTTTAAAAATACGGTCTTCCTTGAAAATGTTCTACAATTGTTTTCGAAAGGTCTATCACCACATAGCCTACCTACATCTATTATTAATAAATGCAGTTAGCCTTTTTTTAGTCAGGTCTCTGCGTCTCTTGCTAATCCAGCTGAGGGTCTTTTGGGAACATATGCTGGAGCACTCTGTCAAGGGGCCCTTCAACTCGCCTCCGAGAGAGCTTTTCCCAGATCCCGTGGGACGCTGGGGACATGGAGTCACAGTGGACCATGTTCTCCAGGGTTGATAAGAGTTCAGGAAGGCCCTGTAGGAGGACTTTTGGTTTGCCTCAGAAATTCTGGCAAACCATCTGGGGCTTCAGTGTTTCACTAACACTGTTTTCAGTGTAGGTGCTGCTGACCTCGACTGAGGAGGTTGTCGGACAGTGGAAAATATACTTTGAGGATCTCCTCTATCCCACTGCCACATTATCTGAGGAGGAAGCAGAGGCTGGAATCTTGGAGGTGTACTGTCCATCATCCAGGCTGAAGTCACTGAGGTAGCTGGCATGCTCCTTGGTTGCCAGGCACCAGGGGTGGATGAGATCCGTCTTGAAAGAACAAGATGCGGACACAAGCAATCAAAATAAGTTTCCTTCGCAAGGTGGCTGAGCGCTCACATAGAGGTAGGGTGAGGAGCTCGGAGTAGAGGCCCTGCTCCTTCACATCTAGAGGAGCCAGCTGAGGTGGCTCGGGCATCTGTTCAGGATACCTCCTGGACCCCTCCCTGGGAAGGTCTTCCAGGCATGTCCCACTGGAAGGAGACCCTGGGGAAGACCCAGGAGGACACACTGGAGGGTCTATGTCTCTTGGCTGGCCTGGGAATGCCTTGGGGTTTCCCTGAAGGAGCTGGAGGAAGTGAGGGAAGTCTAGAGTCCCTGCTTAGACTCCCTAGGACCCAGCCCCTAAATGAACAGGATGGATGGAAGAATGAATTATTCAACCAGTCTCATAACCATTCAAAATGCATGTTTATATATTATGAAATACCGCGAGTGTATTCATTAGGGTTAAATCAGAAAGGGTAGCTTGAAGAGAAACTATCCCAAATGCTTTTTGCTGATTACTATGTAATATATGATGCTGGAAAAATAAAATCAAACTAAACATAAAGCAATGTTTTTTCTGATGTTTATTACATCGACATTTATTACATCTCTCACTATTATTGTCCCTATAATACTAGATTACTAAACCTGTCACGTTTGAAATACAAAATACTAAACCTATAATCATCCACTAGAGGTGCCAAAGACCAAATGAAAGAATGGTCATTACAGCTTAAACGCCTGTCGAAAACTTTTGTCAGACTATTATATCATTCATTATTCACTTTACTTGTATTATTATATATTGTCTTTGATATGGTATTCTTTATAAGTATTATAATATTATATGCATTATAAAAATTATAAATAATAATAACCGTTACATTCACATGCAGTGATAAAGGCTCTCGTCACCCCTTTCGAACGCGGGATTTTTGTGCCACCAATTTGTCCCCGAATCGCGACTGCTCCTGCATTGCAACCATCTGCAGCGCAAACACCTGCAGAGCGATCACCTCTGCATCATACAGAATATGTGCACCAAACTCCTGTGGTTTATGACAAACTCATTTTTTTCATCACCCTACACCGCGGCTGCTTCTGCATCGTGACCACCTGCATCGCGATTGCCCTACATCACGACCACTCCTACATCACGACCACTCCTACATCACGACCACTCCTTCATCACGACCACCCCTACATCACGACCACTCCTACATCACGACCACTCCTACATCACGACCACCCCTACATCATGACCACTCCTACATCACAACCATCCCTACATCACGACCACCCCTACATCACGATAAGTTCTACATCATGACCACTCCTACATCATGACCACTCCTACATCATCACCACCCCTACATCATGACCACTTCTACTTCACGCCCGTCTACATCGTGACCCACCCGTACATCGTGACCACTTCTACTTCACGCCCGCCTACATCGTGACCACCCCTACATCATGACCACTTTTACTTCACGCGCGCCTACATCGTGACCACCCCTACATCGTGACCACTCCTACATCACGACCACCCCTACATCGTGACCACTCCTACATCACGACCACCCCTACATCGTGACCACTCCTACATCGTGACCACTTCTACTTCACGCCCGCCTACATTGTGACCACCCCTACATCGTGACCACTCCTACCTCCACGACCACCCCTACATCGTGACCACCCTACATCGTGACCACTTCTACTTCACGCCCATCTACATCGTGACCACCCCTACATCACGACCACCCCTACATCGTGACCACTCCTACATCACGACCACTCCTACATCACGACCACCCCTACATCGTGACCACTCCTACATCACGACCACTCCTACATCACGACCACTCCTACATCACGACCACTCCTACATCACGACCACCACCTCTACATCACGACCACTCCTACATCACGACCACTCCTTCATCACGACCACCCCCTACATCACGACCACTCCTACATCACGACCACTCCTACATCACGACCACCCCTACATCATGACCACTCCTACATCACAACCATCCCTACATCACGACCACCCCTACATCACGATAAGTTCTACATCATGACCACTCCTACATCATGACCACTCCTACATCACGACCACCCCTACATCATGACCACTTCTACTTCACGCCCGTCTACATCGTGACCACCCCTACATCGTGACCACTTCTACTTCACGCCCGCCTACATCGTGACCACCCCTACATCATGACCACTTTTACTTCACGCGCGCCTACATCGTGACCACCCCTACATCGTGACCACTCCTACATCACGACCACCCCTACATCGTGACCACTCCTACATCACGACCACCCCTACATCGTGACCACTCCTACATCGTGACCACTTCTACTTCACGCCCGCCTACATTGTGACCCACCCCTACATCGTGACCACTCCTACATCACGACCACCCCTACATCGTGACCACCCCTACATCGTGACCACTTCTACTTCACGCCCATCTACATCGTGACCACCCCTACATCACGACCACCCCTACATCGTGACCACTCCTACATCACGACCACTCCTACATCACGACCACCCCTACATCGTGACCACTCCTACATCACGACCACTCCTACATCACGACCACTCCTACATCACGACCACTCCTACATCACGACCACCCCTACATCACGACCACTCCTACATCACGACCACTCCTACATCACGACCACTCCTTCATCACGACCACCCCTACATCACGACCACTCCTACATCACGACCACTCCTACATCACGACCACCCCTACATCATGACCACTCCTACATCACAACCAACCATCCCTACATCACGACCACCCCTACATCACGATAAGTTCTACATCATGACCACTCCTACATCATGACCACTCCTACATCACGACCACCCCTACATCATGACCACTTCTACTTCACGCCCGTCTACATCGTGACCACCCCTACATCGTGACCACTTCTACTTCACGCCCGCCTACATCGTGACCACCCCTACATCATCATGACCACTTTTACTTCACGCGCGCCTACATCGTGACCACCCCTACATCGTGACCACTCCTACATCACGACCACCCCTACATCGTGACCCACTCCTACATCACGACCACCCCTACATCGTGACCACTCCTACATCGTGACCACTTCTACTTCACGCCCGCCTACATTGTGACCACCCCTACATCGTGACCACTCCTACATCACGACCACCCCTACATCGTGACCACCCCTACATCGTGACCACTTCTACTTCACGCCCATCTACATCGTGACCACCCCTACATCACGACCACCCCTACATCGTGACCACTCCTACATCACGACCACTCCTACATCACGACCACCCCTACATCGTGACCACTCCTACATCACGACCACTCCTACATCACGACCACTCCTACATCACGACCACTCCTACATCACGACCACCCCTACATCACGACCACTCCTACATCACGACCACTCCTACATCACGACCACTCCTTCATCACGACCACCCCTACATCACGACCACTCCTACATCACGACACCACTCCTACATCACGACCACCCCTACATCATGACCACTCCTACATCACAACCATCCCTACATCACGACCACCCCTACATCACGATAAGTTCTACATCATGACCACTCCTACATCATGACCACTCCTACATCACGACCACCCCTACATCATGACCACTTCTACTTCACGCCCGTCTACATCGTGACCACCCCTACATCGTGACCACTTCTACTTCACGCCCGCCTACATCGTGACCACCCCTACATCACGACCAGTTCTACTTCACGCGCGCCTACATCGTGACCACTCCTACATCACGACCACCCCTACATCGTGACCACTCCTACATCACGACCACCCCTACATCGTGACCACTCCTACATCGTGACCACTTCTACTTCACGCCCGCCTACATTGTGACCACCCCTACATCGTGACCACTCCTACATCACGACCACCCCTACATCGTGACCACCCCTACATCGTGACCACTTTCTACTTCACGCCCATCTACATCGTGACACCCCTACATCACGACCACCCCTACATCGTGACCACTCCTACATCACGACCACTCCTACATCACGACCACCCCTACATCGTGACCACTCCTACATCACGACCACTCCTACATCACGACCACCCCTACATCACGACCACCCCTACATCGTGACCACCCCTACATCGTCACCACTTCTACTTCACGACCGCCTACATTGTGACCAGTTGAAGATAGAGGTATGTGTGTGGAATACCAAATTTCAATGGTCTATGACAAACTATTTCTTTTCATCCCAAATAACCAAAATCCATGTATTTCTATGACAAATGTTGGATGTTCCCATGGTAACACAAGTGCAAATAGAGGTAAATCTGCCAGGTCCCCGTTCACATTGCCCCGCCTCCCAAAGTCAGCTTATATAAGTTATTATTATATTTAATCCAAGGAAACAACTTCTGACATCGTCACACCTGCAGAGTTAGAGATAAAGGTATGTCCTCATTGTGTGTTGTATTCAATATGTCGGGGGGTATATGTGAACCAAATTTCAGTGGTCTATTTTTTTCATTCCAGTTAACCAAAACCCACATATTTCTATGATAAATTTTGGATGTTGCCATGGAAAACAGCTGCAAACAGAAGTATGTCCTCCTTTTTTTTGTTCAGTATGGTAAGACGGATTTCTGTGCCAAATTTCAAGTTGTCTACAAGATACAAAGTTTTTTTGCCGCACTTAAAATTTCAAGGAGGCACTGTAGAGCAGCTGTAGTTCATAACTATAAATAAATAAATAATAAATATATATATATATATATATATATATATATATATATATATATATATATATATATATATATATATATAAAATATATATATATTTATATATATATAAATAATATATATATATATATATATATATATACATATATATACACACACACACACACACACACACACATATGTGTACATACACACATATATTTACATATATTTCACTTCAATTCATGTCATGTTTGTAATTGTCAGATTAACAACAAAATTACATTAGAGAATCTGTCCTTCACTCTGCAGTAATATTATTAGTGAATTATACTTGTAAAGTGCAAATCTGCAGAATGTAAACATAAGGCACAATATGCAAATAAATCAGTACAATGAACATCACAGAGACATGAGGTGGATCAACAGTAAACAGTGTGTAGATGTGTGTTCGCTGCATCAATGCAAGTCCAGATCACAGTTATGGCAAGACTGAGAGGTGGAGAATAGTGTCCTAAGTGTTTGGAGTGGGAAGAGGGGGACAGTGTTTGTTTAGGAGTCTGATGGCCTGAGGGAAGAAGCTATTTGCCCCTCTGGAGGTTCTGGCTGGGAGTGACCTATACCTCCGGCCAGAGGGCAACAGGTGGAACAAGCAGTTTGCTGGGTGTGAGCGGTCTCTTATGATGTTGTGAGTTCGGCGCAGGCAGCGGGAGGTGTGCACAGTGGAGATCTCCGGGAGGTCAGTCCCAATGATATTTCCAGCAGTCTTCACCACCCTTTGGATCGCCTGCTTCTCAGCCCTAGTGCAGCTGGAGAACCACACTAGCAGACGTCAGCACACTCTGAATGGCACAGTTGTAAAAGTTTATCATGAGTCTCTGATGGAGTTTGACTCTCTTTAGCTTCTTCAGGTAGAAGAGCTGCTGCTGTGCTTTTCCTACAGCAGACTTGATGTTTTCATCCCAGGTCAGATCCTCTGACACAGTCAGGCCCAAGAATTTAAAGGAGGGCGTCCTCTCCACTACCTCTCCCTTAATAAACAGTGGTGCATGGTTTTGTATTTTCCGAAAGTCCACAATCATTTCTTTGGTCTTTTTAACGTTGAGGGCCAGGTTGTGTTTGCCGCACCATCCCACCAACAGCTCAACCTCCTCCCTGTCTGCAGTCTCATTGTTGTTTGTTATGAGTCCGAGCACAGTTGTGTCGTCTGCAAATTTGATGATGTAATTAGTGGGGGAGATGGCAGCGCAGTCGTGTGTGTAGAGTGTGTACAAAAGTGGACTCAGCACACATCCCTGTGGAGCACCGATGCTGATGTAGATGGTGGATGAAATGTGGTCACCTGCTTTCACACGCTGGGAGCGGTTGGTTAAAAAGTCAAGTATCCAGTTGCATAGTGAGTTGTTTAGTCCCAGGTTGCTCAGTTTCTGCAGGAGTGTGTTTGGCAGGATGGTGTTAAAGGCTGAGCTAAAGTCAATGAAGAGCAGCCTCGCATAGGTGTTTTTGTGTTCTAGATGTTCCATTATACCATGAAGCACCATAGCGACAGCGTCCTCTGTTGATCTGTTTTCCCTGTATGCAAACTGGTACTGATCTAAATTTGATGGAATAGACTTTCTGATGTGCTTTATGACCAGCCGCTCAAGGCATTTGGCAGGGATGGGGGTTAACGCCACAGGCCTGTAATCATTGAGGCTTGTGACGTTGGCCTGCTTTGGGACAGGGATGATTTAAATGACATTAGAAATTACTGAATGTTAAAAAAAATAAAATAATAATGGAGAGATCTACAGCCGATACTCTGTCAGTAGAAGGATGTGGTTTGTAGCAGAGTTTCAACTTTGAAATGAAAGAAATTTTCCATCCATAGGTCTATAATGAGAACTGGATAAGACAGTCCCTCTCTGCCCTGGTACAAGTTCGATTAGCTCTGTAGCTCTGTAGCTCTGTAGCTCTGTAGCTGTAGCTCCCGGAAGTGGAATTCTCGCATAAACAATACAGTTAAGTTTTGTAAGATTTAGCCTAGCTATGCTAGTTCTCCTGTAGCCACTATCGCTCTGATTGGTCAGAATTGATCATGTTGTGCACGTTTCTTTCTTGACACAGGTGGGTAGCACTGGACCGGAGGAAGTAATGCGGAGGATGGATCACGGGCCATTGAAAACAACACAACACCATGCTTCATCGTCTAGATTTTATTACACTTCATGATAGCCCTGTATAGTAATGTTTATGTTCAGGAAATGAATATTGAGGATTTTTATTCTCCCTATACACACAAATTTACATGACACAGTTCACACTAGAAGGTGCTTAGTAAAGTCACAGTTAATGAACCTGGTTTGGTGTACCACTGCATTTGGAAGTCCCTAAGGAAAAAGGAACATGTTTCATTTCTCTCATTGGTTGACTGGACACTTGTAAACCTCATCATTAAAGGTGCTAGATTTGTTCTGTCTAATTCACTATTTCTGATTTTCCTATCGCATTCCTTGCCTTTTGCTTTTAGTTGCGTTTTTTACGTGAAAAACTGGTGCAGCCCCTTTTAATCACATCACTACAAACAGCATCAAACTGACTTCCTCAACATACAGTACAGTAGTGAGAGGGCCAAGCTGTAATATTCTTCCTAAGTGGATTACAAACTAATATCCAGACAGCATCCAGTGGTCAAACTCTGGTCGGTGGAGTCTTCCATTTGAGACGTACATCAGTGATTCCCCTGAGCTGAAGTTCTTCTCCAATCTGGTCAAAACACACAAATCTCACACACAGGTTTAAACATGTATCTTTACAAAGAAAGTTAAGTGAACAATATTTACCCGCTGTTTTATTTGGTCATGAGTTTCAGGCTCTGCGAGGTTAGCAGCAGACAAGAATTTCATCACAATCATGTTTTGTTTTGTCCTAATGGCTGCAAATCAATTAAAATAAAAATGAGCATGCAGTTGGTGATATACAGTTAAAACCAGAAGTTTTTATGCACCACATAAAAAGACAGAAGAAATCAGACTAAACTTTTCCTGTTTCCTGTAGGTCAGTTAGGATTACCAAAATGATTTCTATTTGCTAAATGCCAGAATAATGAAAGAAGGACAAAAGACAATTTTCATTACTTTCTTCAAAGTCAGAAGTTAAACAATTTGGGAAAACCCAGATGATAATGTCGTCTTGGGAAGCTTCTGATAGCTTTGTTGAAAATATCTGAGGTAATTAGAGACACATCTGTGGATGTATTTGAAGGCACACCTCAAACACACGGCTTCTTTGTGTAACATCATCATCAAATCAAAAGAAATCAGCCAAGACATCAGGAAGAGTATTGTGGACTTGCACAAGTCTGGTTCATCCTTGGGTGCAATTTCCAGATGCCTGAAGGTGCCACGTTCATCTGTGCTATTATACGCAAGTATAAACAGCTTGGGAATATCCAGCCATCATACCACTCAGGAAGGAGATGGGCTCTGTGCCCCAGAGATGAACGTGCTTTGGTCCAAAATGTTTATATCAACTTATGAACAAAAGCAAAAGATGAAGATGCTGCTGAAGCTGGTGAGAGTGTGTCATTATCCACAGTGAAAGGAGCACTGTACTGACATGGGCTGAAAGGCCAATCTGCCAGGAGGAAGTCATTACTCCAAAAGAAACATTAAAAAAAGTCAGATTACAGTTTGAAAATGCGAACAGGGACAAAGACCTGAATATTTGAACACATGTCCTGTGGTCTGACAAAAATAAAATGGAACTGTTTGGCCATAATGAGCATTGTTACATTTAGAGGAAAAGGGGGAAGCTTGCAAACCTGAGAACACCTACCATCTGTGAAATATGGAGGTGGCAGCATCATGTTGTGGGGTTGTTTTGCTGCAGGAGGGACTGGTGCACTTCACAAAATAGATGTTATCATGAGGGAAGAACATTATGTGGAAACACTGAATCAACATCTCAAGACATCAGCCAGGAAGTTAAAGCTTGGGCACAAAAGGGTCTTCAATTACATTTTTTTTCTTCTTTCTCTCTCCTTCTCTCATTATTCTGACATTTAGCAAATATAAATCATTTTGATAATGCTAATTGCCCTAAAACTGGAAAAGTTTAGTCTGATTTTATGTCTCGTGACTCATGAGAAAAAAAAGTGTGTCTTTTTATATAGTGGATGTAAACTTCTGGTTTCAATCGTATGTATAGTATACGTCATGTGCCAGTGGAGTTTCAAAATAGTTTCTCTCACCTCGATGACAGATGAATGGAAATTTATCAATGCAGGATCTATCATTCCATAAATATGTTGTCATCTCCTGAGCACAGGGTTGGTTCTCGCCAAAGTTATCAGGAGAAGCAGATTGCCAGTTTGTGAAATTGCTTTGACTCCCGTCTGACCACCTCCAGGGCTCTCTGTACAGACCGGTCCACACATGAGCACCTGGATAGAGGGAGGACACTGCAGAGTGTTCAGTCTCATCTTCAATCATGGCCAGGTCTGTGTGGTGCTGTCTGCAGTAGCTCTGAGCATCCTCCCAGGTCATTTTAGTAGTGATGAGGGTGTAGTTCTTTTGTCCTGGTATAGCAGAACCTGTAATTTATTGTAAACATCACTTAATTATATAATTCAATAACATATTACAATATAAAAACACAGAAATTGAGCAAGAAAATATACACATACAGCCAAACAAAAGATGCAAATATATAGATTAAACTAACAGGGTTTGTACTACAACTTGGACTTGACACTGAAAAGTCATGAAAAAACTAGCTTGGTTCTGGGGTTTGAAACTACTTCCAGAAGAAGCAGTGGCTGACCCCTAAATCCGACTGCATGTGAAGAAAATGCATTGCAGAGGCCGAAAGAATGCCAAATAATTACAAGTAACAAGGGGAGTTCAGGTAGCCCCCACGGAGACCTTATGCTCCATTGTGACCAGACACTGCAGCCGACCGCTGGCTTTTTCCTATATTAAGGGGTTATGCATCATATGAACACGTGGTCTCGTGTGTGCAGCTTTCAAACTGACCGCACAGCAGATCTTTGTGTGAGTGTCACCCAACAACAAAACTGCACCATAACTTGGATTGGTGCAGTATTGAGTCACATTGTATTGGCAAATTACTTCTGAAGAAACTATAATAATAGGGTTATGAATATAGCGCTGGTACTTGAACAATACCTTAACTGACTGGTACTTTTTTTGTACCTATCCCCGTATTCATTATTATCTATAATAATTAAACAGAACTAGAATCTTTAAATGTCATTGTATTTCTTTGGTGGAGAGCAGTTGTTTTATTGTTCATTTGGGGTGACATTGCCTTGTAACTTGCTGTGCTGCCTTATTCCACACAATAACACCTACACCACCACTAACATGGTTGAAACATTGCAGAATTAAAAAAAAAAGCTCTTACCTGTGAAGCAAGCAACCCGGAACAGATCTGTGCAGCTGTTGTCATACCAATATCCGTTGAGCACTGATACACACTGATCCTCTCCTGCATGATAGTCCGGCTCACTAGACCACCAGTTCTGGTATCCTCCAGGGCTGGTGGTCCCAGTGACAGACCACCTCCAGGAGTTGGAGTCATTACCCATGACTCCTTTCCATGAAGCAGGGTCGTCGAACATTCCAACCCAAGCAAACCCTCCATAACCACTGGGTCTCTCCACCCGATGCACATCTTCCAGACTCCAAAAGGTGGCCAGATCTGTGTAGTGCTGTCTGCAATACGTCTGAGCATCATTCCAGCTTAATGCAATGTTAATTAAGTTGTACTCATAGAGAACAGTGTGGAAGCATAATGCTGCTCTGGCACCTTAGACAAGAGAAATTATAACTACTTAACTCTGGTCTGATTTAAACTTTAAGCTTTTTCAGAATTCCAATCTGTCTACAATAGAAGAAGTGTAAAATGTCTTACCATAGAGCAGGAAAGTCAAAATAATGATATCCATCCAACTTTTTTTAAAATGACAATGTAAGAAAATATTAGAAAATGTTTTAGTCCTATTCAGCATCCACAAATTCAATAGCCACCCACCTCTAAACTTCACTTGAGTAATCCAGTTGACAAGACACATTTAAATAATATTTCCCATTCAAATCAGTTCTCTGATTTGAGAACTACGAAGGCATGATTAAAGATGAGTAAACATTTTATCTGTTCAACCTGACCAAAATAACAAATAACAAAAGTCATATTGTAAGAATACAGTTGTGTAACAGTTGTATTTTTTTTTTTTTTAGATTGCCATTCAGTCATTTCTAATAGTCAGTGATTAGCTTGGGTCTTTTTAATGGAGAGCTCTACAACGAACCCTCTGTCAGTAAAAGCATGTGGTTTGTAGCCGAGTTCCAACTTCAAATGAAGAAATTATAACTTTTTTTTTGTAAAATGGCATCCATAGGAATAAGAATTGGACAGGGCAGTACCCTCTGTCCTGATGCAAATTTGATCAGTGGCGCTCCACAGGTAGCTCTGACCCAGAAAGTATTCTCTCACTGAGCGTAATGCATTTTTTGGGAAATGAAACTGTGTTCAGTTGACAGTTCATCTACAGTTTTCACAAGGGTTAGATCTTGTAGAGATTCTTCTCTATTTTCACAACATGAAAGAATCTTAGACTTTTAAAGTCCTAAGAGTGCCTGAAAGTTAGCTTAGTAAGATTTAGCCTAACCCCACTCTGAGCCTGTGCTAGCTCTGCTCTAGCTGCTATCGCTCTGATTGGTTAGAACTGATCACGTGGTGCACGTTCGTTGTCACACAGGTGGGCAGCGCTGCGCTGGCACTGAGGAAGTAATTTTTTTTTTTTTTTTTTTTTTTTTTTCACACCAGTGAGCACAGACCATCGAAAACATCACAACACCATCCTTGGTCCATCTTTTAGATCTATTATACTTCCCTGATAGCGCTGTATAATACTGTTTATGTTCAATTAATATTGAAAGGCATTTTTATTTGTCTTTAATAAGACAAAATAAAGTAAAAGAATATACATATTGTAGACAGATTTTGTCTATATACATGCCACAGTTCACATTGGAAAGTGCACAGTAAGGTCAGTGTTAATAAATTTGGTTTGTCATGCCACTGGATTTGAAAGTCTGTAAAGAAAAAAGAACATGTTTCTGTCGTAATGTGTGGGGTGTGAGGCGGACCAGAGATGCGGGACTCGGGGCAAGTTTAAGGGTGTTTATTGACAGAACAAGACACAAGACAAGTGACGGGAGAACATACGAGGAGCTGGGTGCAGGGGTGCCGGTCAGGGTCCAGAGGTGCAGGGAACAACGAGACAAGAATTCAGCCGGTACCGGGAGACAGGGTCGGAGACGGGAGTCCAGAGCAGTGCGGGGAGGCAGGGTGCTGAACAGGAACGTGAACAGGAACACAGGCAGGACACGGGCAGGACACCAGGCAGACGAACAGTGAGACAAGCAGGTCGACAAGCAGTGATGAACATTACACGGACAGGTAGCACAGCAGAGACACGAGGACAAACAGTGAGGCGAACAGACGACCTGGCCAAGAAAGCTGGGTCCTGGCTCCTTTTATCCTCCCGCAGGTGCGTTGATTACGCTGATGGGCTGCAGGTGCATGTGGGAGGAGCCAGGGCTCCACCCAGCTCCGGAGTCAGGCAGGTAAGGGAGGGGGAGAGGAGAACACAGGAGGCAAAACAGGAGCAGGGAAGCGTGGATCATGACAGTTTCATTTCTCTGATTGGTTGAGTCCACACTCACCATTGGAAACCTCACCATTAAAGTTGCTGTACCAGATTTGTTCCCCCATCCTGGGGGCTACTGGCTGACGTTGAAGTTGGAGTGTCTCGTGGTTTGCAGGAGGTTTGGAGTGAAGATCCACGCGCATCTCTGAAGCCTCAGTCCCTTTCTGCCATCAAAATTGCTGGCTCTCCAGTATCCAAATCACAGAAGTTTTTATTATTATTAAATTATTTACAGTAAGGTCCAAAAAAACCCCAACAAAAAATACATTGAGTTTAAGGTCATTTTAGGTCACAGACAGTGCACCAGCCTGACCTGCTCTGTAACAGGTGGCTGACTGACAGCCAGAAACAGCTGCCCCTGATACTCCACTTGGTCCTCCACAATAAACTTGTGTGTCATATTCTTCATTTACTGAACAGTAATAATGAAGAATAAAAATAAAAAAAATAATAAGGGCTTAGCACCTCAGAACCTCATTACATAATGTGCATCACATGATCCGCACCATGGCGCAAACACCACCTATTTCAACGAACAAGAAACAGCAGTGACAAAGGCTCAGGGGAGGCAGGAGAGGCAGTGTCTCACCAGCCCTCACCAGAAAAAAAATAAAACAAAACATTATCATTTGTTTTCTCTGTGTTATTTATTTGTGCTTTAAGATTGATTATCTATGTTTTAGTGATATATAATATTTTTAAAAATGCCAATGTAATACTAAAAACAAGTAGCATGCTAACAGCGCATCAGCATTACTTCCTGGTTCACAGACAATGGACGCAGAGTAGGAAAGGTTTCAGAGGTAGTAGGATTTATGCTAACACTGATTTAAAGTCCTGCCCCCAGAGTAGGAATTTTAAAAGGTTTTCACAGGTACAGTTAATATTATTTAAATGCTAACTTTGGGGACAGAAGTTAAATAAGTCCTGTCCTCCAAATCGAAAATGGCTTCTGGATGGGAGCCAAAATATCTTGATCTTCTTTAAAAAACACAGGCCAGATGACGGCCTCTGAAGCCTTTTCTTCATTGGACCACTCCTGGAGGAATGAGGGACTACAAAATCTAATGGGAACCAGTCCTCACTGTTATCTGTTATACTGCATCATTTAATTCATCTATTACCCTTTTGACTGTGCCTGTCGGTGCACACTGAATGCTGAGTGAGTGAGTGTGAGTTCTTTTGGAAAGCCTGAAGTTTTGTGAAATTTTGACATCAAATAATGCTTCTGCCCATTACTTCACATCACAGCCGTGATGCACAGCATTGGGGAGCAGGCAGGAGTGCACTTAAATCATATGATTCTCCCGCCTTGTCGACTCTGCACTGGCGGCATATTTTACTATAATGGGTGAACAACAACAGAAGACGTTACAGATAGTTCAACTTCAAATCAAAGTGCGTTGGAGGAACCTTTTTCTATGGAGATTTCAGGGTCTTCACTTCAGCGGGGCCCTTTTGTGAAGCATTTACTTGAAGAAAAGAATAAATGTTTTTTTTTAAGCTGGAATGAGTGCATCTGACTGCGGAGTATCCTATATGCTCTTATTTTAATTCACACTGGCTAGGGGCTTGTTACTCTCACCTAAACCTCGCTGCCTCTATTGGACTGGGACTTGGACCTGTTTCATCTCTTCATACTGGACAATGACACATTTTAGAGACAGAACCACGACAGCGGATAGAGCAAGGGTGGGCAAACTTTTTCACAAACGGACCACAGTGGTTCTAAAATTTGATAGAGGGGTCGGATCAGGATTTATATATGTCTATATTACATTAGAGATTTGGCCTGTAACATGTAGCAAAGCATGAATATGCAAGACTCACAGTGCAAACTTTTTTTTTCCAAATGCAGTTGTATATATTGTAAATAATGTTCTGTTTTCCATGTTCTGTTCTGTTTTTATTAAATTTCAGTTAAATAAACACAGCAGAAAAACTTTGAACAAGGTTCACTCTCACCTATTTTAATATAATTTGGTCATGTTCCGTGGGCCAGATTAATAAGTCCAAAGGGCTGTGTGTGGCCCTGGGCTGGAGTTTGCCCATGTCTGGGATAGAGGATACACTCTGCTTCAGTCTGTAGAAGGTACAATGTTAGTTTTGGGTATATTTGAGGATGGAGACTCACGGTTAAATAACGAGTAAAATGAGCTTGTGGTCGTGATATAAGCCTGCCAAAAGTAGGGATTAACCTAGACAAAAAAGCACACCTGAAGCAGGCCAAGAAATCGACTGTGCCATTATCTTAGGCTGACTGATGGAAACTCAATATGGACAGATTAGAAATTAGATTGAAGGAGCAGTCTGATGTTGGTCTAGTAGGTCTGCAGCCTCAAAACTAAAGTGCTCCCAAGACATTTAAATATATCCAAACATCTCCTAACCAAATTGTTATGTCAGCCTGTTTTGCAACTACATTACTTTGTTGAGATGACATTAAGATGCACAGTAAAGGGACAAAAGGCAGATTTTCCTGATGATTAGCTACCTTGACCTTTGCCATGAAATATTGAAAAGATGAATTCAATTGTTGAACCTGATCATTTATATTTGTAACTAGAATATTTTGACCTGAAACTCAGCAACGTGCTTGCCTTCTCTTTCATCTTACAAAGCGGACTTATTTAAGATGTCAGATTTCCTTTATGGGATATCATTCCACATCCTCAAATCACATTCTTGCTGCTAGGAGAAGATTATTAGGTTCAGTTCAATTCAAGTTTATGTATATAGCACACGGAAAACAACTTCAGCCAACCAAAGTGTTTCATATAAGTTAAAAAAAAAAAAAAAAACTACCACAGAAAAGGCTCTGTCACCTCTGGTCTTGAGTCTGGCTTTGGGTACAGTCACAGGAGCTGGTCAGCTGACCTCAGGGCTCTGGGTGGAGTATAGAGCTGTAGCATCTCCCTCAAAATAAAGAGGAGCCATAGGGTGCAGACATTTAAACACAAAAACATCTTGAATTGCAGGTTACACAGCACAGGAGTGATGTGCTCTTGTCTCTTAGTTTTTGTCAGCAGACGAGTTGAAGCCTTCTGGACTTTCTGTAAGCGCTGCAGGAAGCCCTGATCCAACCCCACATACAAAGAATTACAATAATCCAGATGCAATGTTACAAATGTGTGGATTGCTTTTTCAAAATCCACCTCTGGAAGGTAGGGGAAAGAGCCTCAACTGAAAGAAGCTAAACACAGTTAATATGCTTAACCAGTTTGAACATAGATCAGTGGTTCTTAACCTGGGCTCGATCGAACCCTCGGGGTTCGGTGAGTCAGTCTCAGGGGTTCGGTGGAGGTCAAGACACGCACTGACTCATATGATTCGTGAAGAGACGCTTGTCCATCACTGGCTGCAGGTTCACGCTGCTTGTTCAGTCTGTGCTGCAGAGAATTTAGTGACTCAGTATCAACTTGTGACTGTTGTGATGGTTTGTCGCGTGATTTCTTTCTTAACTCTATAGCGTCAGATTCTGTCACCGCCAATAGCCTCACGGACTGTGAGCATCTCCAGACACCGGCCGTGTCCCAGTTCAACAAACACACCCTTCAATGCGCCGATCGAAGAACCCGCACGACTTAAATGCGCTGTTCGAACAGCGCATGTTCGAACAGCGCATTTAAGTCGTGCGGGTACTTCGACCTGCACTTTGAACAGTACATCGAAGGACGCATTTGTCGAATTGACGCTGTGTCAAAATTCGCCAAATGCACCGCTCGATGTGCTATTCTCACGGCATGAGAAACAGAACAGACTTTGCTGTGAAAATGACATGAGTGGCACAAGGTGAAGCCACATTTCTGATCTTGTCTCAAAGGCAACTGCAGAAGTCACTGATTTGCAGTAAATATTCATAATTATTGTACCTGATGGCAATTGGTGATGGGTGTGTGTTAAAAGGTAAAAAAAAAAAAGTAGTAATAAATAAGTTCATTTTTAGAATACATAAGGTAAAAAAAAAATTAAACCATTTCAGTGTGGTAGTATTAAAAAAGGTCATGTCTTTGTGAAAGGGTCTGTATGTAATGTGTTGTGAGTTCATGCATTGTATTGGTTTTGTTGGTTGAACACAGTGATGTTAATGCATGGTTCATTTTGTGACCAGTAAAACTCACCTATGTCTTGAATTTGAAAAAAATCATATTTTATTTTTCAATAAAGAAGAGTTCGGTGAATGTGCAGATGAAACTGGTGGGGTTCAGTACCTCCAACAAGGTTAAGAACCACTGATATAGAGTCCACAACAACCCAAATATTTCTCACTGCAGGGCGACAATACGAGGACAGAGGACCAATCACACTGTCACGCCCACGCAGTCAGTTAGTTTGGCCAAACGCCACGCTCTCAGCTTTATTTTGATTAAAATTCAGCAAAGTCTGTTCATCACTGAGACAGTCCTGCAGAGCTTCGATTGTGTTCTGTCTTTGTGGGTCACTGTAAAAGAGGAAGCATTTACAGATTGGGCCACATTAAGACATTAAACTTCTGTATCTCCATGGAGACGAGAAGGTTACACCACCAGGACAGGTTACAGAAATCGTTGGAGATATTTTGAGCAATAATAACACCTGTAATTGAATAAATGTAAAACTAGCAATAAGTTTTAAGTCATAATATGAGACTTCCATCTCTCCGGGACCTGTACACCTCCAGGACTCAGTGGGGAGGAGGATGGTTCACAGCTGACCCTCTTCACCCTGGACATGGACTATTTGAGCCTTTCCCCTTCAGCAGGAGGCTATAGAACTTCTCGTCACAAGAACAGTTTCTTCCCCTCTGCTGTTGAACTCATTAACACTATAACACCTGTCACTTTCTAACACCTGGGGCAAGTCTCACGGCGACAGTGACTCAGTGGTTAGAGTGTTGGTCTCCCAACCCAAAGGTCGGAGGATCGAGTCCTGCTTGGACCAAGTTCTGTCGTTGTGTCCTTAGGCAAGACACACCCACATTGCCTAGTATGAAAGTGGTGTGTGTGTGAGTGTGTGTGTGTGTGTGAGTGTGTGTGTGTGTGTGTGTGTGTGTGAATGGTCAGAGGGGCCGATGGCATATGATAACTGTGTCTTCCGTCAGTCTGCCCCAGGGCAGCTATGGCTACAATAGTTTACCATCACCAGGTAGGGAGTGAATGAATAATAAAGTGTAAGGCACCTGCTACTGTCACTTTAAGCATTTTAAGCAACTTATGCAACAACCGCTTCATGGCATCACAGTGAGGAACAGAGCATTTTGAGCTTTTGAGATATAGACTGACTAATAATAAGTGTTACTCAAACATGTGTTTGCGCTTGAGAAAAGCCATTCACCCTCAGCTCATGTCTCCTCCAGCCTCTCTCTTCTGCTCCTTTCCTCTCTCCTCTGCTCCTTTCCTCTCTCCTCCTCTCCTCGCTGTGTCTCGTCTGCTCTTTTCCTCTCTCCTCTGCTCCTTCTCTCCCCTCTGCTCCTTTCATCTATCCATTGCTCCTCTCTCCTCTGCTCCTCACTGTGTGTCCTCTGCTCCTCTCCTCTGCTGCCCTCTCCTGGCTGTGTCTCCTCTTTTACTCTTTCCTCTGCTCCTCACTGTGTCTCCTTTGCTCTTTTCCTCTCTCCTCTGCTCCTGTCTCCTCTGCTCTTAACTGTGTCTCCTCCACTCCTCTGCTCTTTTCCTCTCTCCTCCACTCCTCTCCTTGCTGTGTCTCCTCTCTATCTTTCTCTTTCTCTTCTCTGCTCTGCTCTCTCCTGGTTGTGTCTCTTCTCTTCTCCTCTCTCCTCGCTGCGTCTCCTCTGCTTTTTTCCTTTCTTGTCTGCACCTCACTGTGTCTCTTCTGCTCTTTTTCTCTCTCCTCTGCTCCTCTCTCCTCTGCTTCTCGCTGTGTCTCCTCTGCTCCTCTCCTCTGCTCCTCTCTCCTCACTGTGTCTCCTTTGATCCTTTTCTGCTCTCTCTTCATTGTGTCTCCTCTCCTCCATTCCTCTCTCCTCTGCCCCTCTTCTTCTCTCTCCTTGCTGTGACTCCTCTGCTCTTTTCCTCGCTCCTCCGCTCCTCTCCTCCCTGTGTCTCCTCTGCTCCTTTCCTCTCTCCTCTGCTCCTCTCTCCTGGCTGTGTCTCCTCTCTCCTCTTCTCCTCTCTCCTCACTGTGTCTCCTTTGCCCCTCTTCTCCTCTCTCTTCATTGTGTCTCCTCTCCTCCATTCCTCTCTCCTCTGCCCCTCTTCTCCTCTCTCCTTGCTGTGTCTCCTCTGCTCTTCTCCTCTCTCCTCCGCTCCTCTCCTCCCTGTGTCTCCTCTGCTCCTTTCCTCTCTCCTCTGCTCCTCTCTCCTGGCTGTGTCTCCTCTCTCCTCTTCTCCTCTCTCCTCACTGTGTCTCCTTTGCTCCTTTTCTCCTCTCTCCTCACTGTGTCTCCTTTGCTCCTTTTCTCCTCTGCTCAATTCCTCTTTCCTCCGGTCCTCTTCTCCTCTCTCCTCTGCACCTAACTGTGTCTCCTCTGCTCTTTTCCTTTTTCCTCTGCTCCTCTGTTCCTAACTGTGTCTCCTTTACTCCTCTGCTCCTTTCCCCTCTCCTCTGCTCCTCTCCTTGCTATGTCTCCTCTGCTCCTCTCCTCTGCTCCTCTCTCCTGGCTGTGTCTCCCCTCTCCTCTTCTCCTCTCTCCTCACTGTGTCTCCTTAGCTCCTCTTCTCCTCTCTCTTCACTGTGTCTCCTCTGCTCCATTCATCTCTCCTCTCCTCTTCTCCTCTCTCCTCACTGTGTCTCCTCTGCTCTTTTCCTCTGTCCTCTACACCTCACTGTCTCCTCTGCTCTTTTCCTCACTCCTCTGCTCCTCTGCTCCTAACTGTGTCTCCTCTACTCCTCTGCTCCTTTCCTCTCTCCTCTGCTCCTCTCTCCTGGCTGTGTCTCCTCCGCCTCTCTTCTCCTCTCTCCTTGCTGTGTCTCCTTTGCTCCTTTCCTCTCTCCTCTGTCTCTACTCCTTGCTGTCTCCCTTCTCCTCCTTTCCTCTCCTCTCCTGTGCTCCTCTCTCCTGGCTGTGTGTCTGCGTGTCCACCTCTCTTCACTCTCTCCTTGCTGTGTCTCCTGTTGTGTCCTGCTGTGTCCTCTGCTTCTCACTGTCTCTTTCCTTCTTCTCTCCTTCTTCTTTCCTCTGCTCTGAATGTGTGTGTGTGTGTGTGTGCGTGTGTGTGTGTGTGAGTGTGTGTGTGTGTGTGTGTGTGTGTGTGTGTGTGTGTGTGTGTGTGTGTGTGCGTGCCTATGCAGAGAGCACCTGACCCACATGTAACACAAACGTGGCTTGTGATGGTGCGTGTGTGAGTGGGGCCGGGGCCCTGGAAGCGTGGCAGGTCTCTGGGTACAAGACATGGGGGGCCTCAAAAGAAGACGTTGTGAGCCCACTATGGCACTTTTTTTGGAGGGAAGTGCACAGGGAATGTACTCAAGCTGAGAGGCGTGAGCATGCTGAAGGGGATGGTTCCGTTATTGACGCCTAAATTTCTCAGGTAAAGAAGGACTAAAGACACTAAAATAGCTGTAACATACTGTATTTTAATCAAATACACAGTAAAAGACTCAAAGTATTTACAATAGAGACATGTTTGCTTTCAGTGGTTGGAAAGTAATGAAGTACAAAAATCTAAATACTCAACTTAAAATGGCGGCATTTTACTTCCATGAGGTATTAACTGCTAACACATAAGATCTATAGATCATCACATTACCTTTTTTCATTGTTTGGAAAATGCTATATTCACTGAAAACAACGTATTAACATGTTTTATAAGTCTCACTTTTGTTTTTGATGCTTTGAGTCCCCCCTCCCTTTGCTCCCAGGGTTAAGTCACTCCCCCTTCAGAGCACAATCACAACACAAACAGCATGCATCCGGCTTATGAAACTACTGCACATCGCACCAGGTTTATCTAGTTGTTTTGTACAGTTTTGTTTTATACTTTTATATGCTTATGGAGAATTGTCTTGTGGGAGCATGGCACAGGCTTGTGGGCGGAGCATTGCACAGAATCTTACAGCTAACTAACTTCTTCAGGCATGTTTTTGATGAGAGAACAATGTTATAATATTGTAGAAAGAGTTTAAAAAATCTATTTTGCATAATACCGCCTCTAACCCTAAGAACATTTTTATCTATACAGTACTTTACTTCATTACAGTGGATACCTTTTACTTTTATTTAACTACATTTAAGTAGTAGTAGGCATTTGTACTTTCTACTTCACTGAAAGGTTGAGACAACTGCTGCACACTGTCTCACTCTTGGTTCACTTTTATTAATCAACGTTTCGGTTCCTCTGACCTTCCTCAGGTATGAGGACAGCCCCTTATCATAATAGTGAAAAAATATACATTCACAATTAGACCCCAATGTAACCGCAAAATTGTACATAATTCACTTTACAAGTATTTTGTGAGTTAAAATGACTAGAAAAATATAATGATTATTAACACACTCAAAAGGGAACAATTGTATTCCATAAAGTTTGACAATTTTTTAGCAAAAGTGGCGTCTCCAAGAGTTCACATAAACCTTCCTCATAGCTCAGAGGGAGCTAATAATATGCACTCTTCATTGCAACAAACTTTTGACATCATAACATTACATCAAACAACAATTCATCATTTAAGCCTTTTGGGCTAAGAGCGTGTAAAGTAAAAATCCAATGGGCTTTGCGTCTTTTTAATGCATGGTTGTGGTTGCCCCCTCCCCACCCCCCCCACCCCCTCTGCGGAGCAGGCACCTGTTTGATCCCACAGAAACAAAGTGAAGACACGTCATGTTTAAGCTGATGAAAATAAACAGCAACAGGAGAGTCAGGATCTTGGCATCTCATTGCGTTTTTGTGCTCACTAATGCGGATTTTGAGTTTTCGTGTCATCTTTCCAACATATGCAACACTGCATGGGCAGGGCAACAGGTGAACCACATGCGCTGACGCACATGGGTAGAAGCACATGTAATGATGCTGCAGGTCACAGCCACCACCTCTTCCACATGTCCCCTCCCAGACTCCTTCAGGACTCCCTAAAAACTCGTCCGGAGGCAGGACTTCTATTCTATTGCACCCACATGTAAAATTGTTTACTAGCTTCAACATGAACCGAGCAATTAGTTATCCTCCAAAGGGTTCAGTATCAGCTTTAGTTTGAATTGCAGGTTATTCTAATCAGGGGTTTTACCTTTATACTTTGTACCTAGAGCTATTCCCAAACTCAACTTGCAGATTTTCATGTTTTTGATGTTTTAAAGTGTGAGAGTACGTGTGTGTTTGCGGTCCATTAGTGAAAAACAATTATTCTTTCACCCATATGCAGTATCCAGCTGTATCTGCCGTTACTTCCCAGACTCCTCTTCCATGTGCTCTCTCCAGAGCTGCCTCTGTGATATAAACCAGTCACTAGTCAAAAACTTTACCATCTAAAAAAAAAAGTTGAATTGAACTTTGAAAACATTTTCCCTTTGTTTTTGTGTTGTTTACTGGGATGTAAAAGCAGAAAGCCTTGTGTGAGTGTAAGATGATAATAATAATTAGTCAAAATGGAAATCTACAGGATTTAACTTGTTGCTCTGTGTTGATTTAAAAAAAACAAACTCTTTTTCTGTCTGAAAGGCAGACTGCCATTTTGACAAGTCATTTGGATTGGAAATTAAGTGTCTAAGTATATTTGAATGTTTGCTCATCCGGAGTAATAATGAAATTGGCTTAAGCTTATTGTCTGGTGACTGGCTGCGTCATTTAGGAGAATAATACTTAACACTAACACTTAACACAATAATAAACAAATAGCATGTATTAGTAATGACATTTTTATGTTTAATTGAAATAAACGTGTAAGAGGGTCACATGATGATTTAGTTGCATTGTTCCATTGCTCCATTGATTTTTGTCAAGTTGACATAATTTATATTGACCATCATACATGACACATAAAACATATTTCTTATAAGTTCCATCATAAACAAGGACAATCCATTTCATTTGATTCAGGACTGACTGAAATCACTTACCACTGTATCACATGCTGTGCTCAAGTCCAGCAGTATGCCCACCAAAGTATTCTTACATAGGGTGACCAGATATTTAAAATTAAAAACTGCCACACAATAATAAATTAATAAATAATAAAATTGTGAAAAAAGTGCATAATTAAGAATATTATTATGCATTTGGTCCATTCGCAACTTACTTGTGATGGAAATGTATCTGTATTCATGTTGCGAACAAAATATCCTTATCATATGTCATTGTGTAAATGCATTTGATCTGTGTCAGTCTGTCAGACCCAGACCCCCTGTCTTCAAGTGTAAAAGTGGATTAACACTGAACAGATGGGACACTGTCTATGTAATGTATGTAGCTCTGTAATTCTGGTATAAATACTCAGAGCTCAGATGCTCAGAGGGAGAGAGACTTTGGCCCTGTGCTATATGTTGTAACAAAGAATAAACCTTTTTGTATTTTGTAACTCACCAGGGCTTTGCAAATATTCAAGCAGTTTTCTGTATTTAAACAAAAACACATGACATTCTATTCCCCTCTTTACTGACGGTGGGTATCAAATTCGTCAAAAACAGAGACACTTGGGACACGTCTTGTAAAATATTGGAACAAATCAATGGTTTTGGGTAAATCTACTGCAACATGGCTCAAAACTGGGACTGTCCTGGTTAAATACAAATGCCTGGTCATTTATAATTAAATGTTTTATTGTTCGTGACAAGGAAGTGCACTGTTACCATGCTAATTGTTGTCAGCTTTACTGTGACGATATTTCACTTTTATTATTCTTTGCACTAAATATTTATGTGTAGTTGCTTCCGTTGTTACTTATGTCGAACTTTTCTCTGTATCTTCCTCCACTTAATATTAATATCCGTCAGGCCCATCTTCTCAAGTTTCCCTTTGATCTAACAAGAGAATTAGATGGAATGGAAAAATTAAGTCAAAATCTAGAAAAACAAAACTGTATAAATTGTATAGGCGTGTCAAATTACCTTTTGCTCCAGTTGACTAGAAATAGCTGGATTTGACAACTCTGCCTCAGTCTGGAGCTCAGTGTTTGTCAGAATAGTCTTCCTGTTACAAGCTTCAAAAGGACAAATGTTAGTTGTGAAAAGCTGTGAAATTTAAAGCCCACCAATTATCCTTACTGCAGAATACCAGACAAATGCAAATTTCTTAAAGAGAGCAACACAATCAAATATGCCAGTTTAATTTTGATAGAAAAAGTTTGTCATCTCTTCTAAAGAAGTTTGTAAAAAAAAATTCAAGGTTTCAGGTTCTAGAGGTGACTGCTCTGTGCCATTCAGAAAAAGAGAAGAAAAAATAATTATTGAAAGCATACATTTCCCTCACCTTTGTGACAGATGACTCGAGCCAGGTCTGAACTTGAGGCATCATCCCACTCATGATTGTTATTTTCCCAAACATAATGCTGGATTTTTAGACTGTTGTCTGGTCGACCGACTATCCAGTTTGTAAATTTGCTGGTGCTGCCATCAGACCATCTCCAAATTCTTCTGTACAAGCCGATCCACGTGTCAGAGCTTGGATTGAGAGCAGCCACTGCAGTGTTTTCAGTCTCATCTTGAATCATGGCCAGGTCTGTGTGGTGCTGTCTACAATAGCTCTGCGCATCCTCCCAGGTCATGGAGGTAGTGACAAGGATGTAGTTCTTCGACCCAGGCTCAGTTAAACCTGTTAAAACAATACAGCTTCTGACCTAAAAGCATTTTCTTGTTCATATGAAGCCACATTTTCATAACTGATGCACCTAATTGCTTCCTCTCACCATTAACCCTGCTCACCAAAATACTCTCACATGTTGCATTCTCAGTCAGTCTTTCCTTCCACATCTAGAGTGTGGGAGTCGTTGGCTCCTTCCACAGTGACAAAATGAGCTAGGCACATATCACCAGTCCAGTACTCAGCTTATCTAGACATGGCACCTGACCTGTCCCCCAGCAGACACGGTCTGGGCGACCTTGTCACATGGTAACCAGCCCTAAAACTTCATCCATAACAAGAAAATCAAAAGGCAGTCCCATAAACCTTGTCACATTAAACATGCATCAGTGTATGTGTGGCATATTGACACTCCCAACATATTTAATGACACAATCATAGGAGGACAAGCCCCTAAATGGGATGTACCACCAGGACATAACTGAAGTGGCTGATATCAAGAAATCCTATCAATGACTTGAGAGAGCTGGTGTGAAGAACAGCACCTTCACAGTTTCGCTATCACTTTCAGCCTTCTCCAGTGTGCCACCATTAGGAAGGCTACGTCCCCAGAAGACTTTATTCACAATGAACAACCCTAACTCGTAAGCCCTTAATTACAGAGAGGGTATGGCACTTTATGGGATAGTAATTGCTTAAACATTTTTAGCTCACCATGTTACCTTTTGCTGGAAAACAACGTATAGTAAGTTTAATTCAATTTCATTTTTGACGCTCTGTCTCTGCTGCTCTATGTGTTTCATGAGGGGACGGCTGAGCAGGACGGACTGTGGTGGGACTGCACTGTAGACAACTTCCTGGTTATGCAGGCTTGAGGGTGGAGCCCTAGAGGGATGTGGCATTGTGCAGTCTCTTAGTGCCCATGAGAGGCTGCAAGATCACTCAAACATGCATGAATGATTAAAAATGCTCTTGATGAGAGAACGGTATAACTATGTAAAAGTTGATTTAGCATAATATCCCCTCTTTAAGTAGGTACTAAGCCTGAATCATTCTTAGTAAAGTATTTGTTCATTAGTCTTTGTTCACGCTTTATTAAAAAATGTATTTTTAAGTGTTTCTTGATTGATAATTTACTGCAGATACAATGGCTCTGTATGATATTAAAGCAACAGTAAAAGAAAGTTTTACCTGTAAAACAAACAAATGGTAAAGGAAGTGAACAGCGGGCATCTAACCAAAGTCCTGCCTTCATGAACACACATTCTTGATTTCCACCAATGTTGTTGGGTTCACCACTGTGCCAGATCTGGTACTGACCGATGCTGGTCGTCCCAGTAACAGACCATCTCCAGGAGTTGGAATCATTACCCATGACTCCTTTCCACGAAGCAGGATCATCGAACAGTCCGATCCAGGCAGGTCCAGTGTATGTGCTGGGTCTGGTTAGTTTGTCCAGGTCCTCTGTGTTATGAATGGTGGCCAGGTCAGTGTAGTGCTGTCTGCAGTACTGTTGAGCTTCAGTCCAGGTCATTGCCACATCGATGAAGTGATACGTGTAGATCACTGTGTGGTAGCACGAAGCCACAGTGAAACCTGGTTTACAGAGAAATATTACTATCAAAGTTAAGGCCTAACTATAGGTGCACAACAATTTAAATCTTGTGCAAAACAGCATGAATTTCATTAAATGCATGCTTAGAGATGATTTTGGGTAAATGTGTATATATATGTATATATATATATATATATATATATACTATATATATATATATATATATATATATATATATATATATATATATATATATATATATAATGTAGAATCTGCTGGATGAATATAATGAAAAGAACTACAAAGGTCTTACCATAGAGCAGAAAAATCCCAATCATGTCAAAAACGTCACCTGTTACAAGTACAGAACAGGTCGCATTTTACTTTACCACAAAGTTGGTGCACAGTAATTCTGCTTTCAACACTCACAGCTGTTTTCAAGTCAACAGTATGAAAATGAACAAGATTTTTTATTGTGGGTCTGCTGCAAGAGCATAAGAGAGCCTCGTCATATTCAAATAAACACAAATTGACTAAAAGTCTTGCAAATAGTGTTGAGGTTGTCTGGCATACTCAAAAAAAGTAGTCAAAAAAGTAGTCTAAGTAAGTCTAAGTAAACCATGTTATTGTCCATAATACAAATATGTAGAACACATTAGAAAATAACTCACTAATATAACTAGTATAATTCCATTTAGCTGTTATTTAACTATGGAATAACTGTAATCTTTTTAAAGGTATAGTATGTAGCCTGCTCTCTCACTCGTTGAAAAAAGTCATTACAAACACATTCTCAGTATATCAACAGGCCATTCTTCATATGAAATAATGTGGAATAATTCACTCACTGAGCTGCAGAGGCTGCACTAGCACTGATTCAGATCTGTAGAGTTCAACATTATGTGGATCATACATTTGGATATTTCTTTCAAGAACAGTTAATCTCGCAAAGAGTTATATGGGCCCTTGCCCTCCATCTGACAAATTCTAAAACATGAACGCAAACTATGGAATATCTGAGGCACATTTCACTGCGGCTGATCAGCCTGACTCATTGTTTTTGTTTTTATTTTTTGCACTTTTTTAAACTTAGCCCCCTCTTTTGGAAAAAAAATATAATTCGAGATGAAAAGTAAACTATTCGTGAAGCCCGGTGAGTTTTGAAATGCAAAAAATGTTTATTCTTTGTTTGTCCTTCTTTGTATTTATATCAGAATGACAATGCTACATATGTTTCGAAGCGACACACATTTTGAAGCAGAGTGACTTTTGTTTCACACCCATGGAATAATGAACTTTTACACGTAGAACAACATAACACAGGTAGAACAACATAGTTTCTTGTGGGATGATGACAAATCTTCACACATGTTAATGTCTGGTCTGGGTCTGACGGACTGACACAGATCAAATGCATTTAAAAATATATGATAAGAATATTTTCTTCACAGCATGAATATATTTAAATTTCCATCACACCTCTATAAATGACAGTTACTGTTTTTATAAAAACAATATCATGTGAATAATATGAAAATGCCCATACATTTTTTTATTAATCTCATATGTGAATATGTGGTACCTCTCTTGCGTTATCAGATCCATGTGCTCCTCCCTGCCCCTCTTTAAGGGTCAAGACATAGAGGGGATAAAGGTCACAGGGTCACATTTCTAACACTGAGAGGTATGCATGCAACATCCTGTAATTAAGTCTTTGGACTTAAAGCCTGAGAAAACAAGATCATGACGGTCATGGGTCATTTCCTGAATACATCCCACCCCGGACCACCGGGCTACTACTAAAGGTGAGCTGCTGTATGCAAATTAAACCACAAGCCTCTGCAATATAAACATCTGAGCCACAGAAGAGCTGCTAATGATCCAGCGAGTGCAGACAGTGAGTGAAGACAGTGAGTGCAGACAGTGAGTGCAGACAGTGAGTGCAGACAGTGAGTGCAGACAGTGAGTGCAGACAGTGAGTGCAGACAGTGAGTGAAGACAGTGAGTGCAGACAGTGAGTGCAGACAGTGAGTGTAGACAGTGAGTGCAGACAGTGAGTGCAGACAGTGAGTGTAGACAGTGAGTGCAGACAGTGAGTGCAGACAGTGAGTGTAGACAGTGAGTGCAGACAGTGAGTGCAGACAGTGAGTGAAGACAGTGAGTGCAGACAGTGAGTGCAGACAGTGAGTGCAGACAGTGAGTGCAGACAGTGAGTGCAGACCATGGATACAGCAGAACGCCACAGGAATGTTTTCAAGTTCCTTTTCAGAACATCATTTTGATAAGTACAATCACCTTAGCGACACCTGCTACTATTCGGATACAACGTAGAAACAATGATGTTAACTCACTTTTGCTAAGTACACAATAATAATATAATGACATGTTTTTTTATAATTACATTACATTTATATTACAAATATAGTCTTCAGCCATGCTATTTCCCTATTGAATGTGATGTCGTCTGAAACCCAGTAGTGATTATACAGGAGACATTTACCTGGGTTGAATTCACTGAAATTAAGTCAGTGAAGGAGTCTTTTGGATCACAGCTCTCCTGTAGTCAAAAAAATACAAACAAAAAAACAAGTTAGCCCACAATTACACTGGGCTCATGACAGAAATAATCCCCAGTCCTACAATGTACTGTCAGCTGTCACATTTAAAGAGGACTATCCGACCTTCTTTATGCTCTAAATCAATAACATTTCGTTGTCCTCACGACCCTATGTTCTTTCCCCAGCCCAAACTCAGTGGGGGATGCCACAGCGTCATGTATGTTATGTCACAGCACTATAGCCCAAAGAGAGAGGCCACAGCTCCGGGGGCAGTGTTTGAGCCTCCGGTCTGTAGCTTTATAGTGTATAGTTCTGAAATGTACTGCACATCTTCTCAATCATTGCCGGCGTAACATGAGACGGCACTGAACACTACGATTTCTTTCCCAGCTCAGTTAATAAGATCAAATTTATGTCTCTCTCAATGTAGTAACAGTAACACAAGTTTTACCAAAGAAGCTGTTTACTGTAGTGTGCAATCAAATAGTATTTCTCACTAATAACAAGTCATGTCAGTGAAATTATTTATTTATCATTTATTAATTTAGCACATATAGTTTCTTCCCCAGGCAAAGCTGTGGAGTCACCCTGGGAACCGAGGAGGGATCATCAAGACTACCACAGGAAAGACGTGGTCGTGTTCTACAGCCCCTTCCTCTCCAAAGCTGTGACATCGTCTTGGTCAAAATTGTGTGAGGTGGATGCAAACTTTCAACAGTGAAACTCATATGTGCTGGCTACAGGAATGTCAGAGAGGCAGTACATGTGCCGGTTTAGACACTTAAGTCCATATTAAAACATTTTGCTCTAAAATGTCACGATAATGTCAGGAATGTTTAGTACAGACCGATTTAGACAGTTTACCAGTAAAAAAGGGGAATTTGGTGCTTAGTGCATTAACTTGTTCTCTTTTTCATGTTTTTAAGATGGAAAAAATCAGCTACAGTAAAGGAGTTAGATTAGTTAGTTAGATATTCCTATCTCTAGTTAAATGTATGTATTAAAACAGTACTGGTGTTGAAACATATGGAATGTACTATTAATATCTAAATGTGAACATTGTTTGAAGTGAATTCATGTTGTATCAACGAGCAATGTGCAAATTTACCCCTGATGTGATATTTGACAATGGCTAACTTCATGCCCAGCATCAGCCGGGGTGACGCATTTGTGTGTGATCAAACCACTTGCAATGTCAGAGTTACTTCTATATTTTCATCTTTATGCAATAATGTTATATGTTTTAGCAGCTGGGTGTATTTTTGTTGGCAATCAGCATTGTCAGTCAGTCAGTAAACATAGGAACGAGCAACTTTATCCCTGATGTAAAGTCAACCCGACGCTGTAGTTACTTTCAACAACTTTGCGTTCTGGTTATAGTTACAAACGTTTGCAAACCCAAATCGCACCTACACCACCATCATTACCTGTTTCAAGCCTCATGGAGCACGTACTCAATTTACCAGAGATACCAGAGACACTTTGTTGCATACACTAAGGTGGGGAGTGTGGAGAGTCACCTGTAGGGTGAGCACTACTGCTAAAGGAACTTAGTTCTGATTTAAGGGATAGTTTTCCGTCAAACCAAAACCCAACATAATTATAGGTGGTGACTCTTTCAATCAATGTATTTAGTATGTACAGATTTGTAGCGTACACGTCACTTAAATGTTTTTTATTTATTTATTTTTTTTTTTTAGAAGCATCATATATTTTGCATTAAATGATAATTTAAGATTTTTGAGGAAATTTTGGATTCCATTAAAAGCTTGCTGCAGTTTGAAAATGCATCATCTGCATATAAATGTATGAGACTTTCTTTTTAATTGCAACCAATAGAATTATTAAGTAAGGTAAAAAGTAGCGGGCCCAAAATTGAGCTTTGGAGAACTCCTTCACTTTAAGTTACAAAATTTGATTTGGCCCATTGCCTACTAGTGCGTGTGTTCTGTTCAAAAGATAATAATAATAATTACATGTAGCATTGTCAAATCCAATATCTTTCAGGAACTCAAAGAGGATTTTATGATCTACTGAATAAAAAAACTTTAGTTAAATCAATAAACAACGATCCACAACCTTATTTGCCTTTTGTGGTTGCAGTTACAATACTATGCCCTTTTCTGAAACCTGATTGATAAGAATTTGCAACTGATAAGGTTTGCAGCTAATTTTTTGAAATATTTGCAAGACAAGGTAATTATATATTGGTGAGAAATTTACATTTTTTGTTGTCACACCTTTATCTTAAGGCAAAACATGTGCCTTTTCCCATAAGTCTGGTATAACTGCCATTTGAATTGAATTACGTAACTATGCATGTTGAAAATATGTAATTAAAAATGTGTAATAAAGGTTGAGTTAAATATGAGGCAGCTAGCAATAGCTCTTGTTGTTCACCACATTTAAAAAGTATACACACCAAAATGTGATAATTGTTTTTAGAGCGAGCCAAGTTAGAACACATAAAATAATGGTTTAAAGATGTGCCTTGGTGTAATGTATAGTATTAAGTAATTAAGTATGAAAACAACTGGTCACAACCATCCCTCCCTCAGGCGCAAGACCAACTGCACAGTTGCTGTCTAACCACAGCTCAGATTGCATGTAAAAATATTCTTCAACTGCACTGTTGTAGTTGGGTTCACCCAATGCCCAGTTCTGGTATTGACTGGTGCTGGTGGTCCCAGTAGCAGACCATCTCCAGGAGTTGGAATCGGCATTGAAAAGTCCAATCCAGGCTATTCCAGTGTCTTCTTCTTTTAGTCTGACCAGGTCGTCTGTGTTCCAAAAAGTGACCAGGTCAGTGTAGGGCTGTCTGCAGTACTCCTGAGCATGTGTAGTTCTCTCCTCGCTTACAGAACACACTCACTATTTAAGTAGCCTAGAAAGTAACTAAAAACAAACTACAGATGAACAGTGATATCAATGTTGTGTATATGTGCATATATTTAATACATTACTTTTAATAAGACTTAATATCAAAATTGAATATTGCTCTGTGAGTTCTGTCCATCCTTGCACAGAAATGTGACTAATGTGTGTGAATGTTAACATGATGCCTATTAATGTCCATGTAGCGTTTGTTAACTGTTGGCTGTTTATGTTGTGTAAGTTTTGTAAATTTGTGTCAAATATTTAAAAAAAACAACAAAACAAAACATACAGACACATAAGCATATACATAATATAGATTTTTTCAAAATTATCTGCTTTATTGGCATGCACCTGTACAGTGATTATAAATTGATTTACCCAAACTTTTTATATTATGAAAGTCTTACCCTAGAGCAGGAAAATCACAATAATCAAGTACATTTTCAATAGATGCTCTTGACTATTATTTCACGTCAACAGCATCAAAATAAAACTTAGATTTGCTGCTCTGAGCACCACATCACGGACAGTCAAATCAACAGACAGTCAAATCAACAGGCAGAATACATCAAATCGATTAACCCTTTGTGTGATTAAGAATTTCTTTCATAGAAAATAAGTGAGTTTTTCAACAACCTGTAAGGCAGGCAACCTGGGAACCCCAAACCAAGTTATTATAGTAGTCCTTGCTGTCCGGTATCACACACAGCTTTTCATTTCCAGAACTGACTTGAAGTTTTAGTTCTAGTGAAATGCAAAGCAAGTTTATTTGTATAATAATCTGTTCACAAAGTGCTTTACAGAATAAAAAATACGTTAAAATCACAATACAACAAATCAAACACATAATAATCATAAATTATTATCATAAAGTCTACATTAAAAGAGAAGAGTGCAGAATACAAACCTTTCACCCATGTGCACAGCTAAACAGAACTGTTTTGAGAGGGACTTTTACACATTGTTAAAGAATAGGCCTGTCTCTGACTGTTCCAGGTTTTCGCTGCATAAAACTGAAATGCTGATTCCCTATAGTCCTGACTCTGAGGACTTCAGGGATCAGCCTCCTGCTGGTACCCAGAGTACAAGATGGTTCATGTGGCTCTAACATGTGTGAGATGTACTTTAGCGCTAGGACATTGAGAGACTTATTCACAAGCAGAGCTGCTTTAAAGTCTATTCTTACTACAGGAAGCCAGTGCAGAGACCTGAGCACAGGACTTGTGCGCTTGTACTTTCTGGTTCTAGTCAGGACCCGAGCAGCAGCGTTCTGGATGCACTCTCCTGTCTTAAGGCTCGTTTGGAGAGGTCAGTGAGTAGGCCGTTACAACCTACTGGAGACAAATGCATAGATAAGTCTCCAAGTCTGGTTTTGACCATAAACTTTTGATTTCTGCAATGTTTTTAGACGGTAAAAAGCTGCAGATGTTATTGATTTGATGTGGCTGTTATAGTTCAAGTTTGAGTCCATTATTACCCCTAGATTTCTAGCCTTATTCTGTGGCCAAAGACTATGACTTCAATCTTGTCTGAGTTTAGCTGGAGAAAGTTGTTTTGCATCCACACACTGATCTGATGGTCACATCTTTATATAGCGCTTTTCCACCTTCAAGGCACTCAAAGCGCTTTACAACAAGGAACCAGTCACCCATTCACACACCAGTGTACGCAGACACTGGGGGCGAAGTGTCTTGCCCTAGGACACAACGACAGCATTCATCTGTGAGGGCTGGAATTGCACCGCCAACCTTCGAGTCAGTGGATCTAACCACTCAACCAATGATGTTTATGTAGAGATTTGAACGGGATTTGAACCGCCAACCTTCGGATCAGTGGACAAACACTCAACCTACTGAGCTACTGTCGCCCCTGATGCAGTGACAGAGTGAATCCACTGGTCCATATTCACCTGCTGCCAGTGAGACATAGATCTGAGTGTCATCTGCTCTGAGTTGTGGTAGGACACATTGTTGCTGCGTATTAACTGACCTAACCACAGCATGTAGAGAATGAACAACAGGGGCCCCACGGGTACCCTACAGGTCAGGGCCATTTTATCTCAGACACAGTTTCCAATTTCAACAAAGTACTCCCTGTCTTCTAGATAGGACTTGGACCAGTTTAGCGTCGTACCATAGATGCTCACCCAGTCCTCTAGTCTCTGTAAGAGGATCCCATGATCCACAGTGTCAAAGGCAGCACTCAGATTGTTGCCCCATGCCTCCAGCTCCTCCCACTGTGTGTTCTTTCTCTCTCTCTCTCTTTTGGCCTCTCCAGATGTGCCCCACAGCTGCCACCTGATTGACAGCACAGCTCGATATGGATTGGAGCAAACATTAACAGCCTGGCCAACCAGCACGCTCCACCTGTGACACACCCCCTTAAAAGGGACCCGCCTCCTGCAACTTGGGGCTGCTGACTTGGTGTATGGAAGGTATGCCAATTTGGAATTTTTGAACTTTTGAATAGTGATGGTGAGATGAAGCCCCATGAAGCATCAATACTTTCAGCCAACTGTGCCGGCACATGTACCGACACTTCATAAGGATTCATTTACTCTATAGCGCCATCAAGAGGTCAATAAAATGTACTACAATCTAGTTTCCACCTCAGCGCCATCAATTGAACAAATGTACAAAACCAGTGATGGGACCACAGTGAAACACATTAGAAATAGGAATGCATTTGTGTTACTTGTAGTAGTGCTTCTAATTAAATAAACAGAATTAAACCCCAATATTTTTCATTAGTTTTTATTAAAAAAAAAAAGTAGTTTCTCTAAAGACTCAGGACTAAGGCGGTTCAGCTTTTTTGTGAGGATTTTTCCTGCTTTGGAAAAAAAATCCTCTCACAAGGCACAGATGAAGCTGGAGTGCAGTGAAGATACATGATACACTCCCTAACAGGGGAAAACTTTACTTTTGTCACTGGTTCCATCATTTAAACACTCGCAGATAATAACCAAACACCAAACACAAGCTGTGCGGGTCGACTCCACTGCGTTTCGCTGTGCCTTATATTTCAAATGACACGCGGTTCACGCCAAACCAGCAAAACACTTCTGAATCAGTCACATGGTACAGTGCTTCAGGAAGGTTCGAACGTCATCGCTCACGTGATCAAACCACGCTCCGAACCACACTTTACCTGAATTTTTACTGATTACTCGAACCACACTTTGAAGCCTCGACACAGACGTACTTTTAAACCTCTGAGACTTTGGAATTTTGGAACTTTTGAACCTCTGAGACTTTGGAATTTTGGAACTTTTGAACCTCTGAGACTTTGGAATTTTGGAACTTTTGAACCTCTGAGACTTTGGAATTTTGGAACTTTTGAACCTCTGAGACTTTGGAATTTTGGAACTTTTGAACCTCTGAGACTTTGGAATTTTGGAACTGTAAGGTTTTTTCTAACAGTGCAGCAATACTCCAAACTGGTTTCTTGATTTACTAATGCTAGAGTAAATAATTCATGCCCAACAGGGGATATGGAATGCAGGGGGATCACCAGGAGGCTATGGAGACCAGCTGACTACAAGGACTGTGGACAAGAAGATAACACCTATGATTGGGTCTTGCAACTTCTTATCTGTCATCACTATTCACCAAGGACTGTGTGACCTTCACCCTGAGAGGGCCATAAAACAATGACATTATTTGACTCTAAAACAAACACATTGTTTGATGTTAAAGCAATCACATTATTTGATTTTGCCTAAAGGGACAACATGCTGACCTGAAGAAGACCCGCCTCTCTCTCACACACACACACACACATTGGGAGACCCTATAAAAGCTGTCAACACAAACATCTCAGGACTCTCTTCCTATCCTTTTCCTGAGAGTCCGGTGCTTCATTGTTCACTTTACCTGTGTGGAACTCATTAAACCCTTCTGACTTTATACTTTAGTCTCTTAGTCCTCTTTGATGCTTGCACCAGAAACGAACAATTCTTACAAAACCTTTGAACCTCTGAGACTTTGGATTTCTGGAACTTTTGAAACCCTAAAAACTTTGAAACTGGAACTCTTGGAACTTTGCAATCTTTGTTAAATTGGACCTGGAATTGGTGATTTGAGCTTGACCTTTTGTGTTTAATAGTATATTCAAGTTTGTACTCCGAGAGCCTCCTTTTGTTGGCTTTTGTTATAGTTAGCTGAAGTTTTGTGTTTGTTTTTTTTTTCTCTCTTGGTTAGACCCTCACTTGCCTTCATATTAAAAGTCAACACAGCTACTAAAAATTGTTACTCCCTTTCCTCAACGCAGATCTAACAGGATCAAGACTGCATCAGTGTTCACGCGGATGTCATTTGTCACCTTGATAAGAGCAGTCTCAGTGCTGTGGTTGAGTCTAAAACCTGACTGGAAAACATCAAAGGAGTTGCTCATTTGGAGAAAGTGAATAAGGTGTTGGTAAACAGCTTTTTCAAGGACTTTGCCTAAAACATATTTGAGATGGATCGGTAATTGTTCAGTACTGTGGCTCAAGACTGCTCTTCTTTAGAAGAGGCTTGATAACAGCAGTTTTCTCTTGAGAATGTTCCAAATTGAAGTGACATTCTAACTATGCAAATGAGTGGTGATAGCAAAATGTTAAGCAGAGACTTTAGAAATCTAGTTGGTAACACATCGAGACAGCATGTAGATGAACTCAGACTGGTGACGATCTCTTGCACAATTTTGTCAAATACAGGTGTAAAGTGACTCAGTTCTAAGTGTCTAGGTGGCTGCAGGGATGTTATTTGCCTGAACCTTGTCATTAAAGAATACTGCAAACTTAGATGTGTAAATGAGTTCTAATGGCAGTGGAGCTGGATGATTTGTTAATCTGTTTAATGTTGCAAATAGGACAAGTCCAATAATGTCCGAAAGAAAACCTCTCCCTTGTTCTACGTAAACTCTGGTTGTACATGTACATCTTTTCTGCTCTAAATCTCATAATGAGCATGAAGCTTTTACATGCACCAGTCATCACTCCTCCATTTTTGCTTATCTTTAAGCATTTTAACCTTCACTGGGGCAATGTTGTCCAGAACATTCGAAACGGTCGAAGTCCCAGACACCTTTTGGTTTCCATAATTAACACTTTGTGGGATTTTTCAGGTTTTTTTTCCCCCTGAAAATCATCAGTGATTTTTTTTCAATGGCTTCTAAGGCAGGTGACCTAATAACCTCAAGCCAACTTATTATAGTAATCTTAGTTCTCAGGTATCACGCACATCTTTTGGTTTCTAGAATTAACAATTTGTGGATTTTTTTTTTTTTTTTTCAAGTAAAAAATGTCATTTGTTTCCTAATTTATTTTGAGCTGATTAATGAACACAAAAAGTCAGTATACATGTATCCATTATAATTGATGCACATTTTACATATTTTTCTTATTTAAGCTTCAAAAGGAATGGGAAGATGAACCCTTATTAAATTCTACCCATCCTTTCATTAGAACAAAATAATACTAAAGAAATGTTTTTTTTATGCTTCCTGTAAAATAAATAAATAAATAAAAAAAAGTACAAAAAATATCCTCCTGACCCTCCGTGGGTGGTCTTATCCCCTCTTTTTCCACGCTCAGGACCTCTACCAGAGGTCTACCAGCTGGGAGCTTGAGGGCTCTGTGCAGTATCTTTGCTGTTCCTGTACTGCACTTTTCTGGACTGAGATGTCTGATGTTTTTGCCTAGTTTCTCATGCTCCTTTTTCCTGATGTTCCCATCGCTTGGTACTGCGATGTCCACCACAACGCCTTTACTCTGTTGTTTATCCACCACCACTATGTCCGGTTGGTTCGCTATCACCATTCTGTCAGTCTGTATCTAGAAGTCTCACAGGATCTTGGCTCGATCATTCTCCACTACCTTTGGAGGTGTTTCCCACCTAGACCTGGGGGTTTCCAGTCCGTGCTCTGCACAGATGTTTCTGTACACTATGCCCGCCACTTGGCAGAACACTTTGAAAACACATTAGATCTAAATGAAGGAAAAAATTATCTAGAATTTCTTTACTGATAATGAGAAAGTAATTTATTAGTAACAAAAGGAAGCCACATGGTTTCATGTAAGTGAAAATAATCTCCCTACAGAGGGTTTAAACCAAAGACACCCCAAAAATGAAACTGAAAAAATTATGCAGCAGAATGAAAATCATTAAGATTAATAAGCAAATTTCATTTTATACAATGTTACACAAGTCCATAAATAATCATTTTTGGTGTATTCTTCCACCTAATCTTCAGGTGTGATGAGCCCATCTTCAGCAGTTCCTCCTCGATCTAAAAGCAGAATCAGATGTGTATATCTTCAAACAGAAACAGCTACTGCTGTAACTGAAATGTGTTAAATTACCTTGTCTAGCAGTGGACTCCAAATATCTGGATGTGACAGGTCTGCCCCACTCTGGAGTTTCATCGGGAGCAGTAGTCTTTTCCCGTTAACAGCTTCAGCAGGAGTGAAACAGTAGATACATCAGAATAAATGTATATGCAAGTATACATATATTTACATTTACAACATTTTCCTCACCTCTGTGACAGAAGAATGGATGTAAGTGGGAACAATAAAAATCATTCCATTGGTGATAACTATTTTCCCAAGCACAATGCTGGACTGTTCCATAGTTGTTGGGTCGATTGTTTGCCCAGTTTGTAACATCGCAGGTGCTGCCATCAGACCACGTCCAGGGCTTTCTGTACAGGCCCAGCCAAACATTGCCTGATATGATGGAGGCCACTGCAGTGTTTTCAGTCTGATTTTGTATCATGGCCAGGTCTGTGTGGTGCTGCCTGCAGTACTTCTGAGCATTCTCCCAGGTCATGGATGTGAGGACAAAAGTGTAGTTCTTAAAGCCAGGTTCAGTTAAACCTAAAAAAACAGAACAAAAACAATGTACCAGTAGAAGATACTAAAAATAACTTAAACTTCTTAAAAGAAAGTTGCCACTAATTCACAAACACTATGTCAAGTACAAACATTACGTCACTCATTTACATGCTTGTTTCCATTAAAAAAACAAAATTTATGCACTATGTGAAAGTGACAGAAAAACAGACAGTCTGGGTAAAACAGCTCTTGCGTCACATATATTTGTATGAATACATAATCCAAATCTGCTGTTTGGAAAGTTCATCTAACAAGACAATTTGGATGAATTTATTATCAGTGTGATACTTCTTCCTCTGTCTGCTTTTTGGTTGCATTATGAGCTTAATAATATTCTTAAGTGTGTGTGAATGTCAATAATCTTTGATAGAAATGTGTTTGAAGGAATGCTTCATGCACAAAGCCCAATGAGCAAATATTAGTAGTTCTCAAAAGTGCGAATGTGACAATGTAGTCAAGTAGGCCCAAACGAGATGCAAGATGGCCCATCTCAAGAGGCTTATCCTCCAAATAAATAATTAACCTGTACTGAGTACTACAAACATAGCCAATATATTGGACCATATATTGGTCCAGAATATTGGACCAGCTATGCCACTGCCATGCACCCACCATCAGTCTTACAAAAGATTATAATAATGTTACTTTTTATATGTAAAACATTCTTTATTAACTTAGTGCTCCAAAAATATAATTAACAAATATATCTTTTAATTACAAATAAGTCATGATGTAAGCTGCTAAAGGTTATGGAGGGTCAGTGTAGGCTAAAGTCTCAAGAGCATTTATTTCTTCTCATCAAGATTCGGTTTAAAACATGGCCCAGTCATAAAAAATACAAGAAAAGTCTCACCTGTGAAACAGACAAAGGAAAGACTAACTGCACAGTTGCCATCATACCACAGGCCAGAATTCATGTACAAGCATTTTTCAACTCCACTTTTGTAGTTGGGTTCACCCGATGCCCAGTTCTGGTACTGACTGGTGCTGGTCGTCCCAGTAACAGACCATCTCCAGGAGTTGGAATCATTACCCATGACTCCTTTCCACGAAGCAGGATCATCGAACAGTCCGATCCAGGCAGGTCCAGTGTATGTGCTGGGTCTGGTTAGTTTGTCCAGGTCCTCTGTGTTATGAATAGTGGCCAGGTCAGTGTAGTGCTGTCTGCAGTACTGTTGAGCTTCAGTCCAGGTCATTGCCACATCGATGAAGTGATACGTGTAGATCACTGTGTGGTAGCACGAAGCCACAGTGAAACCTGGTTTACAGAGAAATATTACTAGCTAAAGCTAAAGCCCAACTATAGGTGCACAACAATTTAAATCTTGTGCAAAACAGCATGTATTTCATTAAATGCATGCTTAGAGATGATTTGGGGTAAATGTATATACATATTAAACATAACTATTAAATCTGCTGGATGAATATAATGAAAATAACTACAAAGGTCTTACCATAGAGCAGAAAAATCCCAATCATGTCAAAAACGTCACCTGTTACATGTACAGAACAGGTCGCATTTTACTTCACAGCTGTTTTCAAGTCAACAGTATCAAAATGAACAAGATTTTTTTTATTGTAGGTCTGCTGCAGGAGTATAAAAGGTCCTCGTCATATTCAAATAAACACAAATTGACTAAAAGTCTTGCAAATAGTGTTGAGGTTGTCTGGCATACTCAAAAAAAGTAGTCAAAAAAGTAGTCTAAGTAAGTCTAAGTAAACCATGTTATATGTCCATAATACAAATATGTAGAACACATTAGAAAATAACTCACTAATATAACTAGTATAATTCCATTTAGCTGTTATTTAACTATGAAACAACTGTAATCTTTTTAAAGGTATAGTATGTAGCCTGCTCTCACTCGTTGAAAAAAGTCATTACAAACACATTCTCAGTATATCAACAGGCCATTCTTCATATGAAATTATGTGGAATAATTCACTCACTGAACTGCAGATGCTGCATTAGGGCTGATTATTGGCTGCTGGTGCTGGGTTTTAGGTGAGGATTCAGGTCTGTAAGGTTCGACATTATGGGGATCATACATTTGGATATTTCTTTCACAAACAGTTAATTTAAATGGCATATTTCCATTAGTGGTCCTGTTCTCTGCTGCTGTTGGTCTGTGGGAGTCAAATCCTGGGTAGATCTGCTACAGAGGCAGGAACAGGTCAAAATTATAATCAAATATTTAGCAAATTATAAAGTAAAATGAATTTCTTTAAAAGGGGCTGGTTGTTTAGTTCCTAGTTGTCATTAAAGGGTGATTAGTTTGGTTGCCCTAAAAGTGTAACAAGTAAAGGTGAGCATTTTTAACACATTGATTCTGTTCTTGCAGGCTCAACCTTCTGCTGTTTTCTTTTGCCATTTTATTCTGTTGTTCTATTTTGCCATTTTACTTTTGCTGTTTTTTTTAGCTTTCTTTTGCATTTTTGGTTTAAATATCATTTGTAAGTGTGGCAGAAGGCGCGGTCGGTCACCCATCACATTTACGTTTGGGGGGCGTAAGGCCCGAGGGTCACAATCAAATTTAGTTTAAAGGACACACAAGTAAGATCCTGAATTAAAGAGACAAAGAGACATGAAGAATGATTAAAATGGTTTTATTTTATAAAAGTTAAAAAATTCAAATATGGCTAAAATAAACTGAAGTTAACCAAAACAACTAAATTTAGGAAAATATATATATTATATCATTTTAAATTAAAAAGATAGACAGATAAAATGTTATTACAAAAGACAAGCTAAAAATTGAATTTCTGGTTAAAATAGGCCTATGAATAAAAAGTTTAAAATGACCAGAAACAAAGTAATAGTAAGCTAGCTGCGGCCACCAGTGGTGAGCAGACTATCAGGGGTGTGTCCAGGGGTGCTACCACATACTCACCTCAGTGGACACAGCAAACGGCACAGCAACATGAAAAGTGCACAAAACTAAATTTGTGATCCCGGTGCACTAAATGACATGCGAAGGTGGGGGAACCTCACCAATGTGCTTACACCACTTGACACCAATCACACTCTTGGCACCATCGTTGAATCTCGGCATACATCCTGGGCCAATAACATCGTTGGTGGACCAGCTCTGATGTCCTCTCAATACCTTGATGCCCATGTTCCTGATGGAGTTGACTTAACACCAGCTCTTTTAATGCACTTGGCAGGACCAGCTGAAGGGCCTCCTCTTCCTTAAGCGTAATTCTCCGGTAGAGAACATTGTCCTTGGTGAGGAGCCGTGACCACTGTTGGACGAGAGTCATAATGTCTTTAGAGAGATGACTTCGCTCTGCTGCATCTGGACGCTTTCCTCGCCTCCAGAACGTCATGAACTCTCCAATCATAGGATCTGCTTCCTGTAAAGCACAGAGGTCAGCTACAGAGTGGCAAGGCAGAGACTAGGTTGGATGATGCGTGCTCTGGCTGCTTAGCTGCAATTGCTTGCTGCAGTGGCTCTGGTACTGGAAGGCCCAAAGACACAGGAACCAAGTCATTGCTGCTCACAGGATTTTGGCGTGAAAGGGCGTCAGCATTCTTTTTTGTTTGTCCAGGCCTGTATCTTATAGTGAAATCAAAGTCAGCTAACTGAGCAGCCCAGCGCTGTTCAAGTGCGCCCAATTTAGCTGTGGCCAGATGACTGAAAAGTTCAGAGACTACTTGATTGGACAAAAATGTGTTGTGTTTACAGACAATAATCCCCTCAGTCATTGCCCATTTAAGTGCAAGAAACTCCAGTTTCATTGAACAATAATTGTTCATGTTTCGCTCAGTAGGACGAAGGCCTCGGCTTGCGTAGGCCACAGATCTAATATTTCCATTCTGTTCTTGCGAGAGGATCGCATCCAGCCCACTGTAGCTGATGTGGCATTATGGACCATAGGCGGGCTCTGCCACTTGAGGCCCGGGCTGTTTGCGCCAGCTGTCGGGCCATAAAACACCAAATGTGAAATTGTGCTGCCATGTTCTGTCTGCCTCATCTGTTCTATGTTATGTCTGTAGATTTTGTCTTTGTCACAGTGTTTTACAAATTTCCAGCTTACCTGCACTAACTTTTAGAACATTTTAACCAAACTATTTATACTAACTTTGAATTTTATACTAACTTTGTAATTTATGTGTGGTGGCATTTTACATCTTGCCATAGGGACTACAGTTGGAAACTAGCTGTATAGCTAATACTGGTGCATTTACAGAAATGTTGATTAATGTGCATTGTCCCTATTCAAATAAACTAATAAATAAATAAAAATAAATAAAACAAAAGTGCTCATCTTGTTGCTCCTCTCTCTTTGGCTTCCGGTGCCCACCCACTGCCATTCATGCACTTCCATGTATTATACGCCTCACGGCAGGTAAGGAACGCTCCGGTGGCTTTTATTTAAAAACATAGTTATCTGTAGTGATGGGAAAAATGAAGTGCCATGAACCATTGGAGCGTACCTGACTATTGCTTCACCAAGAGGTTCATTAGTGAAGTTTCAAAATGCTGCCATCTGGTGTTGATTTAATGTATAGCAAATGTCAGGTGGTTTGATTGAAACAGGACACGGTCTTGAAATAGAAAATGCATATTCTCATTTTTATTAACAGTGTTACAATAAACATGCCTGAAATCGGAATCTTGTTTTCATTAATTTTTATTTAAAAAAAACGATCTTTTCCAAAGTTTTTGGATTTAGTCGATTTCTTTTTTTAGAAGTATTTCTCCGGCTTTAGAAAATATTCTTTCACATGGCACTGAAGATGCTGGAGAACACAAATAAATACTTGTCAGTTTATAAAGATTTAGATAAAGGCGCTTTGCTCTGCTCCAGGACACTATTGGGTCTTCTGTTCTTGCAATGTTTGTTTCAGCGAGGAAGCATTCAACTTCAATAGTTGCATCTGCAATAATGCTGGAGGTGCTTCGGCTGCTCTCAACTGTTTGGTCAAAAGGCTTCCAAAGGGAACCTATTAACAAAAAAAAAAAATATAAAACAATAGCCTATATAGAGTTAGGACTCTTGATGTGAAAATATAAAGTAATTTTCTTACCCAAATTGCTAGAAAGATCCAGAGGGGCAGCTTCAGCTGGGTCCGGCAGGGCAGATGTGGCGCTTCTCATAAGCTGCACGCATTCGTTTTTTAATTGAATTGCTTCTTGTGCTTTCACATGGCTATAAAAGCTAAATGCATAAACCTAGGATCCAAGAGAGTTGGCAATGTTAACATGCTAACTGTTTCCATATGAAAAATATGCTCTTTTAGTCTTTTTGTCAGGCTTTCAGCAAGATTTTTTGCAATTATATTGGTAAGTTCAGAAGATCTGTTAACAACCGCATGATGCACCATGGCCATCAGTGGAATTACTTTGGAGGAAGACACTTTTTTCTCACTCGACAGCTCTACAGTAGCCTCGTAAAATGCCCCCAAAATAATGAGTGCTTCCTTCATAATATCATAATCTGAAGCTGTTAATGGGGCTACATCAGTGTTCAGTGTGGTGAGGGCTGCGCTGACAGATTCTTTTAATTCATATGCGCGTTTGAACATCAAGAATGTGCTGTTCCAACGCATGTCCACCTGGCCCGCGGGACTTCTGCCTTGCCTCCGCACGCAGCCTAATTGCCCGTCTGCCCCGCTCTGTGGGAGTCGAATGACTAAGGATCCTTTACATTGAGCACTGGACTATCTGGACACTCGTGCAAACGGAGTGTTGTTGTTGTGTTCTTGTGAAGCTCCCATTTTAATGTTGATGTGTTTGTTTTTAGGAGCTGAGTGTCCGGTCTGGTGTTGGTGGTGGTTCTTCGGTAATCTTTCATTGGTGGCGGTAATCTTTCATTTGCAGTGCACTATTTATTTGCGTGTGGTGTTTTTCTTTCTTGTTGTTTTATTTAGATTCCTCCTAAGTTGTTCCCCTCCCTTCTTCCCAGCAAGGCCTCAGCTCCCCAACTTGTGTGCGTGTGCTTGCGCGTTTGTGTGTGCGTGTGGGGTGGGTTTTACCTGGGATTTATATTTAACTTTTAGCAACAGTAATTTAATAAAGCATTGCATTTTTAATATTTCTGCTTCCCTCAATAAATACTGTGAATTGGAACTGTCTCTTGGCATCCTTAAAGTGAACCTTACCTGTGTGCCTTGGGCTTTATATTCTCCAGGTGAAATTCCTGGGGTGGCGTTGTCATTTATTAAATTATTTAAATTGAGAACCGAATCACAGCTTTACTACACCGCTCCCGCCCCATTGGCATCTATTTCAAGAATGAATGGTAAAGAGAAGTTGGCATAAGCCAGGACAGGAGCAGCCAGCAACCTGCGTTTGAGTTCATTGAAACTTCTCACACTCTTGGGTCCAGGCAGTGGGCAGTGGTACCTTTCAGGGCCTCCTCGTCTTTGTTCCAGTCAGCTCAGCCACAAGACGGTGCAGAGGGGAGGCCAGCTGTGCGAACCCTTTGATGAACCTGCGGTAATGGCTGCTAAACCCTAAGAAAGAGCGGAGCTCAGAAACACCTTTAGGTTTAGGCCATTTTGAAACCGCTTAAATTTTAATGGGATCGGTAGAGATTCCATCCCGGGAAATTACATGGCCCAGATAGCCCACCTCAGTCTTGAAGAATGAGCACTTCTCCAGCTTGGCTTTAAGTCCCTCCTTCTGCAGACGATTGAGTACTGAGTCCAGCCGAGTGACATGTTCCTCATCTGTGGAGAAGATTACAACATCGTCGAGATACAATAACAATGATTGACAGGTCTGGTCACCAAAAATTCTTTCCATTAGTCTTTGCAAGTTTGAAGGTGCATTGCACAGGCCAAATAGCATTCTATTCCATTCAAACAGTCCAAACGGTGTACAAAAGGCAATCTTTGTTTTATCCTCCTTGGTTACTGGTACCTGGTTGTACCCTGCAGCCAGATCGAGTGTTGAGAACCACTGGGCTCCAGAGAGCGACTCCTCTATTCGGGGAAAGGGGAAGGCATCCTTGCGGGTTTTACTGTTAAGGAGCCGATAATCAACACACAGGCCAAGGCTGCCATCTTTCTTTTTGACCAGCACGATGGGAGAGGCAAAGGGGCTACTACTTTCCCGAATCACCTGCGCCTCCAATAGCTGTCGAATATGTGCCTTGGCAGCCTCGTAATCAGACGGTGGTATCCGTCGGTAGCGCTGCTTTACAGGGGCCTTGTCAATAAGAGGAATATCATGGGAAATAAGGTTAGTACACCCCAAGTCTCTTTCATGATGAGAGAACACATTGCTGTACTTTTGAAGCAGGGTCATGACACTATCCTGTTCCTGACCTGTTAGTGCTGAAAGGTCAACTGCATCAATCCTTCCCTGCATGGGGGTAGTGACAGTCTGGGAGGACATGGCAACACTAAACTGACCTTCCTCTTCTGCAAGTGAGCCAACAACCTGAGCCTCAGTAAGGGTACCTAGAACAGTACATGGGTACAGAATTACATCCTGAATCCCTACATTGACAATGGGAATACACACAGTACCTCCAGTAACACGAACTAAGGATGGAGAAGCCAAAAGATTCGCTGGCAGACCATCAGTGGGCTCAAACATAGCATCAGTCATTAGGCTTTTCTGAAAACAGGTGGCAGCTACCACTTTTACTGTACCTCCGGGCACTCGGCAAGCCCTACCTTCTTGTACTTTTACTCTGCCTGTGGACACTGGAGAACCTACGTCAAGCTGATGGCAAAACTGAAGCTCTTTTTGAAGTGGGGACGGGGCCTGTAACACAGAAGGCAAGTTAAAAAGGGAAGGACCATGCTGTGTGAATAATTCCTGATAGCACTCTTTCAAAATGTTCATGCCCAGAACCCCTGGGGTAGTGACATTTATGGGCGGGTCCTTAACCACTAAAACACCTTTAAATTAAAAAGATAGATTAAATTTTATTACGAAAGACAAGCTAAAAATTGAATTTCTTGTTAAAATAGGCCTAGGAATAAAAGGTAGTTTAAAATTACCAAAAACAAAATAAGCTAGCTGGGGCCACCAATGGTGAGCAGACTATCAGGGGTGTGCCCAGGTAATTTGGTATCACATAAACAGTTATTGTAACACCCAAGCTTCAAACAAGAATAACTTTATTGATCTGAGAATTCAGTAAAATATAAAACATTTATGACATCCATCCTCCCTGAGCAGGGAAGCCCAGACTTCCCTCACCACACAATTCATCCATCTCCTCCAGGTAGATCCCAAAGCATTCCCGGGCCAGCCGAGAGACAGTCCCTCCAGTGTGTCCTGGGTCTTTGCCAAGGTCTCTCCTGGTGGGACACGCATCCATGTAAAAATCTTTTGTGGTCCTGTAATCCCTGTACAGGTTAGCTTAATTATTTAACTAAACTGGCCTCTTTGAGACATGATGTGCAAGTTATTTTAGAACCTGATTGTACCACTGAAATTCTATGACAAAATTATTTACCACTGGGATAAATGTAAAAATACAAATTAGACCAACTGTTGTGCTGCAACACTGCCATGGAAAACGAATCCTGCCAATTGTAAAAGCCAAACTTAAATCTGTCAACTGGACACAAAGTTGTAGGAGTGAAGACGTTTCGCTGCTCATCATAAGGGTGAACTGTTTCTTGTTGTCGCTGTCTTGTTTTTTGTTGTCCCACTAACACTGTCAAATCTGTATGTTTTAAACTTTTTACTTTGTACCATCAACCTGCCAGGGGGTCTGCAGATGGAAATTAGCCCTAGGCTATAATCTGGCATATTTACATTTGTATAAATGTTCATTAATATGCACTGTTCCTCCTGTTCCTTATAATAAAATAAATCCAAGTCCATCTTCAGTTCTGGTCAGATTGCCGGTGGACACTGTCTTATATTTACCCGAAGAGAGGAGCTACCTACACTGAAACGGTAAACAGCTATTGTTTACAGGTTCAGCCTTAATGTCTTTAAATCTATTGAAAGCCCATTTTGTATATCCACAAGCCGACAGGGCTTTCTCCAAGTGTTTTTGCTCCTTCCCTTTTTCCTCTGTTTGTGAGTACCCCTCGAGCTCTGTGTTGTAGAGAATGAATAACTCTGTGTTTGTGCTGTAGTGAATCAAACAGCAGGTATTGGGCAGTGTGTGTGGGTTTCCTGAAGACTTCGCCTCGTCCCATATGAACTTGATGTTTGGATCCATCGCATTAATATGTGCCGTAAATGGTTCCAAATCTTGCATTTTGATTTTAATCCAGTTGTCATCCACATATAGATACCAATGTGTGGGTGAAGCCTGAAAATGAGGCCAATGCCTCCTGTTCAAATTGTTCCATGTATAAGTTAGACATAATAGGAGAGACCGGTGAAGCCATGGCACAGCTGTGGATTTGCCTGAAGAAGTTTCCTCTGAACTGGAAATATGGGATATTTAAAAAAATTTCCAGCAGTTTGCAGATTTGGTCCAGTGACAGTTTAGTTCTCTCTTTTAGCTTAGTATCCTGCAGTAGCCTCTTCTTTGCTGCCTCCACCGCTACTGGTGTGGGGATACAAGCAAAAAGAGAGGTCACGTCGAATGAAACCATGGTCTCATCTGAATCAAATTGGAGATGCTTGATTTTGCTCACAAATTCTTCTGTGTTTTCAATATGGTGCTCCGTGTTGCCAACCAGAGGAACCAGGATAATCTTTACATCTTTGGTCACATTGTATTTGATGGAGTCTGTGCTACATACAATGGGTCTGAGGGTTACTCCTTCTTTGTGGATGTTTGGGAGGCCATAGATGCGAGGAATCACCAGGATCACTATGAGAGTCTGTAATACAGCTGTCTATCATGACTCCAGCTTCTGTAAGCACTCAATGATTTTCTGCTTCTGCTAGTAGGGTCTCAGCAAATCATAGGTGGCTGTGTCACTTGGGAGGCTGCTCACCTTGGCCTCGTAATCAGCCGAGTTCAAGATCACGGTGCATCTCCCTTTGTCAGCTGGCAAAATGCTGATGCTGTGGTCCTGTTGTGTTGATGTTGTATTGATCCTGCCAATCACCATCAACTACCTAAACTCTACTGTAAAGATATGTACACTGCTTCTTACAACATTCTTACCAAATATTATATACAAAAACAAGTAAGTTGAAAATGACATCTTTATCCTTTTTATGCTTTTTCCTTCTGTTCTCTATGTGTGTGGTGCAATGCTGGAATTTCCCCACTGTGGGACTAATAAAGGCATATCTTATCTTATCTTTTATTTTAGTGAAAGGAACAATGCATGAATTTAAATATCTTGTAATGATTATGATCACAGTCTGGACTGGGAGCATCCTCCAAAAATACCAAATGAGCTGATAGCCTCTGCAATATAAACATCTGAGCCACAGAAGAGCTGCAGACAGTGAGTGCAGACCATGGGAACAGCAGAATGGCACAGGAACGTTTTGAAGTTCGTCTTCACAACATCATTTTGATAAGTACAATCACATTAGCGACACCTGCTACTATTCGGATACAGTGTAGAAACAATAATGTTGACTCACTTTTGCTAAGCACACAATAAAAATATAATGACATGTTTTTTTGTTAATTAGTTTACAATATTACTCAGTGACGTGCGGTGAGGTTCCTGGTTGGTGAGGCACTGATGTCGTCACAATCAGATTTACAAACATATAAGCCAGGTGTCGGTACATCTGGCCCTGGGACAGTTTCTCTCCCAGTGACTTGGGGCAAGAATTAAAAAAAAAATCAAAATAAAAGTTCCGAAGTCCATATGAAATAGCTCTAATAGCATGAAATAAAAAGCAAATTGGTTTGGTATTGTTTTTTTTTTTCCTTATTCTGGTTCCCCAATTTTCAGTGGATTGAAGTCATTAAATGTCTTACCATTTCGTACCACTCTGTTTGGAAAGAGCGAGTCTTTTCATCCCAGCAAACCATTTAGCTCCGTTAGCGTTGGTCTTCCTTTAATTATAACTTCCTGTTTCAACCGAAAGTCCAGTTTTGAAAACAGCTTGAGCTTTAATATGTATCTTTCTCCATTTAAAAAGTAGTGCCAGACATGAAGAAAAAAGTGAACGGATTGCTTAACTTGATTTGCTAACTCTAAATCGTAGTTTGCTGTCACTATTCTGCGGGAGTTGGAAGAATCCCTGGGCTCACAAGCGCCCCCTACTATGAGGCCAGGCAACTACGTGCCTCACCTGGTGCCTTAAAGCAGCAGTGTCACTGCTGAGCTACAGCACAGTCAGTCCATGTGAGGCACAAACGGCCGGGACCTCTCCGCAAGTCTCTTCTCAGTATTTCAATGGTACACGTAAAAATTCAGCGACTTTGAATAAAAAACGAATTCAGTTGCAAAGTTAAATAAAAAATAACTTTATAGTACAAATCATTGGCTAAATATAACCATTTCATTTATTTTTTCTCTGACTGCACATCACTGATATTACTACACACTGATCAATATATAATGGCCTACAAATATAGTCTTCAGTCATGCTATTTCCCTATTGAATGTTGTGGTCTGAAACGTCTGAAACCCAGTAGTGATTATACAGGAGACATTTACCTGGGTTGAATTCACTGAAATTAAGTCAGTGAAGGAGTCTTTTGGATCACAGCTCTCCTGTAGTCAAAAAAATACAAACAAAAAAACAAGTTAGCCCACAATTACGCTGGGCTCATGACAGAAATAATCCCCAGTCCTACAATGTACTGTCAGCTGTCACATTTAAAGAGGACTATCCGACCTTCTTTATGCTCTAAATCAATAACATTTCGTTGTCCTCACGACCCTATGTTCTTTCCCCAGCCCAAACTCAGTGGGGAATGCCACAGCGTCATGTATGTTATGTCACAGCACTATAGCCTATAGATAAGATTTATGTCGCTCTCAATGTAGTAACAGTAACACAAGTTTTACCAAAAAAACTGTTTACTGTAGTGTGCAATCAAATAGTATTTCTCACTAATAACAAGTCATGTCAGTGAAATCATTTAGCGTTTAGTTTCTTCCCCGGGCAAAGCTGTGGAGTCACCCTGGAAACCGAGGAGGGATCATCAAGACTACCACAGGAAAGACGTGGTCGTGTTCTACAGCCCCTTCCTCTCCAAAGCTGTGACATCATCTTGGTCAAAATTGTGTGAGGTGGATGCAAACTTTCAACAACTGAAACTCATATGTGCTGGCTACAGGAATGTCAGAGAGGCAGTACATGTGCCGGTTTAGACATATCCATATAAAGTCCAAATTAAAACAAGTTTGCTCTAAAATGTCACGATAACATCAGGAATGTTTAGTACAGACTATAGAAGACCCATTTAGACAGTTTATCAGTAAAAAAAAAGGGAATTTAGTGTTTAGTCCACCTTTTATATTAACTCTTTTTCATGTTTTTAAGATGGAAAAAATCAACTACAGTAAAGGAGTTAGAACACCAAGGGCAAGTAAAACTGCAGAATAAACCAGGCAGACAAATATTGCACATGACAAAATCATCAGTCTCTTGTATTTCAGGTTAGTTAAATGTATGCATTATAGTATGAACGAGCAATGTGCAAATTTACCCCTGATGTGATATTTGACAATGGCTAACTTCATGCCCAGCATCAGCTGGGGTGACGCATTTGTCTGTGATCAAACCACTTGCAATGTCAGAGTTACTTCTATATATTCATTTTTATGCAATAATGTTATATGTTTTAGCAGCTGGGTGTATTTTTGTTGGCAATCAGCATTGTCAGTCAGTCAGTAGACATAGGAACGAGCAACTTTATCCCTGATGTAAAGTCAACCCGACGCTGTAGTTACTTTCAACAACTTTACGTTCTGGTTATAGTTACAAACGTTTGCAAACCCAAATTGCACCTACACCACCGTCATTACCTGTTTCAAGCCTCATGGAGCACGTACTCAATTTACCAAAGACACCAGAGACACTTTGTTGCATACACTAAGGTGGGGAGCGTGGAAAGTAACCTGTAGGGTGAGCACTACTGCTAAAGGAACTTAGTTCTGATTTAAGGGATAGTTTTCCGTCAAACCAAAACTTAACTATAGGTGGTGACTCTTTCAATCAATGTATTTAGTCAATAGTCAAAATTGAGCCTTGGAGCACTCAAGCACTTGATTTGGCCCATTGCCTACTACTGCGTGTGTTCTGTTCGAAAGATGATAATATCAATTACATGTAGCATTGTCATATCCAATATCTTTCTGGAGCTCAAAGAGGATTTTAAGATCTACTGAATAAAAAAAAAAACTTTAGTTAAAACAATGCTACTCAACCTTGTTTGCCTTTTGTGGTTGCAGTGACAGTACTATGCCCTTTTCCGAAACCTGACTGATAAGAATTTGTAGTGTGATTTGAAACAAAGTTTTTGAAAAATTTGCAAGACAAGGTCATTTAAATATTGGTGGAAAATGATTTACCTGTAGAACATATAGAAAAACACATAGATATATAGGCATATACATACATGATTGTCATGATCTGCCTGTTCCCTGGATCCTTGTGTGTTCTCTGCTCTCCTCCCCCCTCCCTCAGCTGCCTGAGTCTGGAGCTAGGCGGAGCCCCGGGCTCCTCCCACGTGCACCTGCAGCTCGTCAGCCTGATGATTACCACCTGCCACGGATAAAGGAGCAGCTCGCCAGTCATTCGGAACCAAACCGTCCACATGTCTCCTGTGAATTGTCTAGCTTTGCTTTATTTTTGCCTGTTGCCTGTTTTCCTCCGTCCTGACTCTGGATATTTTGCCTCCTCAGACTGGTACTCTGGTATCGTAACCTCACTCCTCCTGCTCCCCTCTTGTGACCGGACCCTGGCTGTCACTCGCTCACCACGCTACGAGAGAGACTCACCCTTCACCACCGCACCTTGTACATATTGCACGATATTGTAAATAAACACTGTAAACTTGCCCCGAGTCACAATCGGCTAATTTAATGGCATGCACCTGTATAGTGATTATAATTTATATTTATTTATAATTATAAATGACAATTTATTTATAAATTATTTATAATATGAAAATCTTACCGTAGAGCAGGAAAATCTCCACGTGAATCTTCGATAGATACTCTTGACTATTATTTCAAGTCAGCAGCATCAAAATCAAACTTAAGTTTCTTGCTCTGAGCATTACGTCACAGACAATCAAATCAACACAAATACAGGCAGACTACATCTTGCAAATCAATTAACCCCCTTTTTAAGAATTTAATTAATAGAAAATCTTTTTTTTTTTTTTTTCTTTTCTTCAATAGCTTCTAAAGCAGGTGACCTAGGAACTCCAAACCAAGTTATTATAGTCGTCCTTGTCAGGCATCACACACAGCTTTTGGTTTCCAGAATTAACTCTGTGGGATTTTAAAGATTTTTTTAATAGAAAATCAGTGTTTGTTTGTTTTTCAATTCTCAGATGTGCGGCAAGGCAAGTTATTTGTTTAGCATATTTCATAGTATCATTTTACTAATGCTGTGTGTATCCAAACATCAAGTTCACATGGAAAGAGGTCAACGAGAACAAACTGGCCTTCTTAGATTGTGCAGTAACAATAGGAGAGGACTGACGTCTCCAGGTAGAAGTCTTCAGGACCAATATCTGCTATTTGATTCACACCATCCACTGCAGCACAAACTCGAAGTTATCCGTACACTACAACACAGAGCTCAAGTGGTGCCCACAAACACAGAGGGAAAAGTGTAGGAGCAACAACCCGTGGAGAAAGCCCTCTTGGCTTGTGGATATCCAAAGTGGGCCTTCAATAGATCTAAGAAAGCTAAAACACAGGACACCAGGGAATCTGAACCTAGAAGGAACTACACAGCTGGTGTGTCTGCAAAGAAATTCTGATCTATTGCAAACCTACAAACACTTTAAGACAGAAACTTGTTCACCCAAAGAACAAAACTCTGAGTCATTGACAAAGTAATGTCTACTCCATTCAGTGTAGTGAATAGTGCAGTGAGCGTTACACTGGAGAAACTAAACAGCCACTTCATAAGAGAATGTACCAACACCGGCATGAGAGCTCCTCTGGACCCCAGTCCACCATACATCTCCATCTCAAAGACACTAACCACTCCTTTGAAGACAGTGAGATGATCTTAGTGAGTGATCTTAGCCAGAGAAAAGACATTGTTTGAGAGGGGAATTAAAGAAGCTATTTTTGTTTGGAAAGACAATCCTTCCTTGAACAGGAATGGAGCCTGAGACATAATCTCTCACCAATCTATAATTCCACCATCAGACCCAAAGCAAACACAGGAAACAAAGACAACAGAGCGAGCCATTAAAGGCTGAATGGAGGCCATTAAGGCTGAAAAGAAAAGCTGTTTACAGTTTCAGTGTAGTTAGCTCCTCCTTTCTGTGATGGTCCTGCCCGGCTGCCCCACCGGGGGCTCTGAATGGCCTGCCCAGTCCCTGTCTGCCCCGGACCCTGCCTGCCTTCGACCACCGGGAGGTTCTGTCCCCTTCTCCTCTGGTCTGCCCCGCCGGGGAGGTTCTGTTCTTGTTCTGCCTGTTTGCCCCCCCGGGGGGGTTCTGTCCCCTTCCCTCCTCGTCTGCCCCGCCGGTGGTCCCTGGTTCCTGTTCCTGACCCTTGTTCCCGTTCCTGCTCTGGATCCAGCCCTGTGCGTCCCTGTCTTTAGTTGCTGCCTCCCTGGTTGGCTCCGCACCTGTTCCTTGTTGCCAATCAGGGGGGCAGCCTTTATATTCTGTTGAGTCCCTGTTTAGTTGCTGGATCCTTGTCTTCTGTTTATTTCTGTTGCTGCTCAGGTGACTTACTTTTTGTTCATGCAGGCTCTGTTTTCTGTTTTCATAATAAACGAATAAGACAGTATTTATTATACAGAGATACAAATGTGAGATACAAGTGTTAAACAAGTTGTCATAGGCTCAGTCTACATTTGTTTCTGTGAAGACTGAGATTCAATCCTGTCCCTTTAAACTATTGTCGAAGGCATAAATGGTTTCTTCTTCTTAGTTTATAAGTCACCTTCTTGCCCGCTTTGATTAAAAAAAAAAATTCACAGTCATAGAGGGTAATGACAGGTAAGTGATAAGTGATGTCACATATTAACAAGCCACTAGTTGTATGGTTTCCCATAATATTGGTAAAGATGTTATCAATTATTGTTGCACTGTGTGACGTTATTCTACTTGGTTTGGTTATTGCTGGATAGAGGGACAAACTACATTGTGTCAGAAAACTATTGCCTTTTGTCTTGTTGGATTCAGAAGGTCGATGTTGAAGTCACCACAGATAAATAATAGCTTTAGGTTAACAGTAGAAAACAATTTCTACATCCATTCAGTAAAGGCTTCAATGTTTGAGCCAGATGAACGATACATACAACTTACAACAATGTTTTTGTCCTTCTTACCATCATAAATCTCAACAGTTAAACATTTCGTTGTTTCATTTATTGAAAGTGACAGATTGGTTAACATGTTAAAAGTTACAGAGTAGTTCATATGTCTTAATTCATAATCATCGAGACAAAATTGTCTTGGTCAGGACAGAGATAAACAATGAATGAATTGCTGCAGATGCTCTTATATAGAATTGAAGTGACTATACGTGCTCCTGCTATGAATATGTATTATTGACAGTTCCCCCTCAGAGATTATGTTATTGTAATATTGTTCTTGAGTAAGATCATTGCACTTTGTATCAAAGGCAAAGAGAGAATTGCCTGGGTCACTCTCAGATAGAGAGTGTTGGACTCCATGTACTTAAAAGTTTCCTGTTCCATTTGTTTGTGATGGAGGACTCTCTGTAGTGTGTTTAATTTGTTGCTGTTTGATGGTGTAGATGTATTTGATGTAGTCCTATTGTTCATAAAGGATGTATAGACTCATATGCTACCTTATTTTGTCCATTGATGTCAGTTGTAGTTGTCCACTTCTTCTTCCAGCTTGTGGGGTCCCTTTTAGTTTAATATAAATCTTACATTTTGTTACCCAAGTGTGTTCTTTTGCAGCTTTTTGTTACAATAAATTGCAACAAAACAAACTGGGGGCAGATTGTGGCAGACAGCAGGGGTCGACCCTTTTGTTTTTAATCACCTGTCAGTAACTTCCTGTGCCAGTGGGAGGTGAACTTAAAAGGCCCAGTGACAAAGCCTCAGTCCCAACTTCTGCTGGTCGGTGACAGATAAGATTTTATGCTTCGTCAATTTTAATGTATTTAATGTATGTATTTAATGAATTATATTTTCAACTATATGTTTATAATTTAAAGTAGGGGATTGTAATGGGATGTAATGATCAGTTAAATTCACTATGTTCACTACTTAAACAATAGTCACTGATGCATTGCTAATGCTTAATAAGGCACACAAAAGTAAGAAAAAAATTCCAATTGGAGCTTTTCCAGAACAAAAGTCGTTAAGATAAATGCGCAAATTTCGCATTTCATTTTATACAATGTTACACAAGTGCATAAATAATCATTTTTGGTGTATTCTTCCACCTAATCTTCAGGTGTGATGAGCCCATCTTCAGCAGTTCCTCCTCGATCTAAAAGCAGAATCAGATGTGTATATCTTCAAACAGAAACAGCTACTGCTGTAACTGAAATGTGTTAAATTACCTTGTCTAGCAGTGGACTCCAAATATCTGGATGTGACAGGTCTGCCCCACTCTGGAGTTTCATCGGCAGCAGTAGTCTTTTCCCGTTAACAGCTTCAGCAGGAGTGAAACAGTAGATGCATCAGAATAAATGTATGTGCAAGTATACATATATTTACATTTACAACATTTTCCTCACCTCTGTGACAGAAGAATGGATACAAGTGATAACAGTAAAAATCATTGAACTGGTGACTATTTTCTAAAACACAATGCTGGTCTCCTCCATAGTTGTTGGGTCGATTGTTTTCCCAGTTTGTAACATCACTGGTGCTGCCATCAGACCACCTCCAGGGCTTTCTGTACAGGCCCAGCCAAACTTTGCCTGATATGATGGAGGCCACTGCAGTGTTTTCAGTCAGATTTTGTATCATGGCCAGGTCTGTGTGGTGCTGCCTGCAGTAGTTCTGAGCATTCTCCCAGGTCATGGATGTGAGGACAAAAGTGTAGTTCTTAAAGCCAGGTTCCGTTAAACCTAAAAAAACAATGTACAATGTGCATTTTAGAAAATGTTTGTAACTGTAGAAGATATTAACTTAGCCAGATTCCCATGTTTTCAGACAAACGTCTTAAATGAAAGTTGCAACTAATTCACAAATGCAATTACGTCACTCATTTACATGCTTGTTTCCATAAAAAAAAAACAAAAAAACAAATATTGTAAAATAAAAAATATATAAAAACATATATTTGTATGAATACATAATGCAAATCTGCTGTTTGAAAAGTTCATCTAACAAGACAATTTGGATGAATTTATTATCAGTGTGATACTTCTTCCTCTGTCTGCTTTTTGGTTGCATTATGAGCTTAATAATATTCTAAAGTGTGTGTGAATGTCAATAATCTTTGATAGAAATGTGTTTGAAGGAATGCTTCATGCACAAAGCCCAATGAGCAAATATTAGTAGTTCTCAAAAGTGCGAATGTGACAATGTAGTAAAGTAGGCCCAAACGAGATACAAGATGGCCCATCTCAAGAGGCTTATCCTCCAAATAAATAATTAACCTGTACTGAGTACTACAAACATAGCCAATATATTGGACCATATATTGGTCCAGAATATTGGACCAGCTATGCCACTGCCATGCACCCACCAGTCTTACAGAAGATTATAATAATGTTACTTTTTATATGTAAAACATTCTTTATTAACTTGTGCTCCAAAAATATAATTAAAAAATATATCTTTAAATTACAAATAAGTCATGATGTAAGCTGCTAAAGGTTATGGAGGGTCAGTGTAGGCTAAAGTCTCAAGAGCATTTATTTCTTCTCATCAAGATTCTGTTTAAAACATGGCCCAGTCATAAAAAAATACAAGAAAAGTCTCACCTGTAAAACAGACAAAGGGCAGACTAACTGCACAGTTGCCGTCATACCACAGGCCAGAATTCATGTACAAGCATGTTTCAACTGCACTGTTGTAGTTGGGTTCACCCAGTGCCCAGTTCTGGTACTGACTGGTGCTGGTCGTCCCAGTAACAGACCATCTCCAGGAGTTGGACTCATTACCCATGACTCCTTTCCATGAAGCAATGTCATCGAACAGTCCGATCCAGGCAGGTCCAGTGTATGTGCTGGGTCTGGTTAGTTTGTCCAGGTCCTCTGTGTTATGAATAGTGGCCAGGTCAGTGTAGTGCTGTCTGCAGTACTGTTGAGCTTCAGTCCAGGTCATTGCCACGTCGATGAAGTGATACGTGTAGATCACTGTGTGGTAGCACGAAGCCACAGTGAAACCTGGTTTACAGAGAAACATTTACGTATTTGAGATTAAGGCAAACTGTACATCCCACACATGCAATCTTCAATCTGGTAAAAAGTACATGTATTTTATAATTGTTATACATTTATAAGTATGCAGAAGTGAATGTGACTATTACATATACACAATGTAATGGTAATTCTCCAAAATATTTGAATAGTTCTTTGTTACAATGAGATTACTTTTTGAATTGTGGAGCAGACTGCTCTTTGCAATCTTAACCAATGATCTATTTAATGGGATCAGAACCAATATCACATTATATCACATCTTAACAAGTAAATTACCAGATTTCACTAGGAATGTTTGGCTTCAGAAGGACTCAGTATATTAATTTACTAATGATCATATGTGAACAACAAAAGCAATGGCCCTTACCATAGATCAGGAAAATCAAAAACGTGGTAAACAACATCTCAATGAAAAGCCTTAGATGATCAGTAAACGGCAAAAGTCTGACACTGAGTTTTTGTAGCTGCGAGTGTTTGTTATCTTATCTCACACAAACATATTCAAATAAACACTTATCTAGCCAAATTAGAGGACTGGCCAGTGTCCAGTCCAAACAATGACCTTATCAGTGACAAGCATTATTTATCTAACTGCTTTGAAAATGCTATATATTAACATGTTTAATAAGTTTCACTTCAGTTTTGGATGCTCTGTCCCATCTCCCATTCCTCACTCCCTCTTCAGACCACTATCACATTACAGTTGTTGTGCATTCCACTGATGAAAAAACTGCACGACACACCGGGTTTGTTAGGTTGTAGTGTATTGATTTGTATTATGCTTTTGTATATTTATAGAAAATTGCTGTGCAGGAGCATGGGTGACGTGGGCTTTGAATAGGGCCTGGGAGAAATTGCTAGATTACTCAAACATGCATGGGTGACATCTAAAACCTATTTAGGCACATTCTGATAAGGGAATGATATTATTACATGGTAGACAGGTCAAAAAAGCCAATTTTGCATAATACGTCCTCTTTAAAGGACACCACAAGGGGCACAGTTGAAAACTTTCTCCAGATCCACAAATCACTTTTTGAACTTGAGGCAACACTTGAAATCAACTAATAGGTAAAACTCCTTTGGCTTAGCTAAAGGAGTTTTACTTATTTGTCATGCTCTGGGTTAACTACTGCTGACTTCGTTATTTCGGCATCTTGGGTTCTGCCAGAATTCCATTAATTTCGATAGAAAAGTAGAAATAAGTCTTGCTGTTGAAATACATTTTTGCAAAATATTCAATGTTCATGTGAACCAACTAGTCGACAATGCACCCTTTCTCTTTGTGGATTGAAAATAGTTTTGTTCATATTATTGCCCCTGTAGGGAAATTGGCCCTCTGCATTTGACCCATCCTTCAATGCCACTGGAGCATCTCTCAGTGAGCACGTGTTGCGAGGCTTGGTCAGGGCTATCTTAGCTGGTGGATTTTACCTATGATGCACGTTTTGTGTTGATGGTAGAAACCAGAGTGCCCGAAAAAAACCCACCCAGACACAGAAAGAAACATGCATTCCGCAGAGAAAGACCAAGGTGACCCAGGGATTAAGCTCTGGAGTCTTAATGTGAAGTGTGAGCACTAACCACTCAGCCACTGTGACCTTGTATAGAACTTATTTGCTGTAAAGATCGGCAACCCTATGCAAAATCACACAACCAGATGGAGGGTACAATTAATGAGGGAGCACATGGCACCTTCCTGAATAAGGTCAATATGCAGCAGTTGTCTGAGTCCAAATACAGTCATTCAGTTTTCCAGACATGCATGTAACTTGTGACTCTTCATTTGGTTGAGGTTGATAAAAAAAGTAAACCCCCAGGTCTCGAGGTAGACTAAAACCCACAAGGCTTTTGGACTGTTTGAATTCGATACCTGTGCAACCTTTTGGAGCTTTATTTCATATTATAACAGTGTTACCTCACCAAAACATGCCTGAAGTGGTTTTCTGAATAATTATTGCATGTTTGAGTCATCTTGTGGTCTGTCACTCAGACTGCATAACCAGGAATCCCTCTGAAGCTCTCCCACCACATGGGCCCTCTCCTCTCAGCAGTCCATTCACAGAGAGCAGCAAAGAGATAGTGTGAAAAACAAAACGGAAACTAATTAAACTTGTGTGTTATGGGTTAGCAGTTAATACCTCATAAAAATGTAATACCCCGCCTTTAAACCTTACTAGATGACAAATCACAAAAATCAGTTTTAGACCCATGTTTATAGCTTCTGAAATAATATAGCCATGTGCATAGTAATGGGGGCTACGGTGAGTGTGTGTGAAATACATTTAGCTTAATTAGAATTGGCTTGGTCTGGTTTGAGTAACCTTTGAACTCCTTTCACTTAGAACTGGTTTGAAATGCTAATGTGCACATTCAAATACAGCACATTTGACTGTGCTTGGATTGCAAGGATAATGTGTACAGCTAAAGAACTATGTCAAAAGAGTGAAGACGTTTTGCTGCTCATCCAGCCGCTTCTGCAGTTTTGGTCAGATTATTGTACTTCTGTATTTTATTTTATTTTTTTGCACAAAGGAGGAGCGTGTCTGTGTGGAGCTGGAGGAGTGACAGATGATGACATATTAGCGTAGCAGAAAATAACTCAAAGCAGCAAATAACAACAGTTTAATAACAGTAAAATAACAGTTTCTCTGTTAGCTTTGAGTTGTTAGCCGCCATGCTAATACGAAACTACTTCTTTGTACTCTCAGCAATCCACACTAATATTTTAACCACATGTCCACAATCTACCATAAGTTTTAAAGCAAAACTAAGTAACTTTTGCAATGAAGCTTCCACTGTTGTTCGCTTGTGGGAATACAGACAACAGAGCCAATTAGTTGTTTTTTTTTGTGTGTTTTTTTTTTTAATTTGGCAGTATAATCATATATAAAAAACATACAATGTTGCCCAATAAAGTTAAAAAGAGGAGTATTCTCTCAGGGAACGAGTCGGCCATTTTGCAAGTCTGGTTTTCCACCCAGACACAGCAGGGGGATACAACAGATGTGCTCTGCTTAAGCTTCAACACAGTGATTTGTTTAGACAAATATTTGCAAACCACCCTGACCTCATCTGGTGAGCAAGTCCCCTCTTACAAACTTATCAACAACAGGCCCTAACCCAGCCTCATAATACATATCAATGTATTGTAGTGTATGTAGTGTGTGTGGTAGCACGAATCCACAGTGAAACCTGGTTTACAGACAAATATTAATATTGAAGTTTAAATAAAAAACAAAAGCAGACTAGAGTCACAGCAGTTTTAATACTGTGGAAAATAAGTTTGTATAAATGGTTAATTTCTTCAAGTAATAAGCAAGGATTATGCAGATATTGATAGATAAATCTTGTAGCCATAATCTGCCACCTGTATGTCTCCATGGAGATGTTAATATTTTACCTGAAATGTTCCACTGCATGGCATTAAACATATATTAATTAAATGACAGATATTTTAATTTCTGCAACATAACATTTAACACAAATAACAAACAAAAACATTCTTATTGTGAGTCGGACGTCCATAGATCTGGCCTGTATCTTGGTCTGTTGGCATCACTAGCTTGTCTTCATAGTTATAGACTGGTTTAATGCCATATTGTGCAAAATTCCTGGCATTGCAATTACTTCTTCATCGAGACAAGCAGATGACAGACACACTGAGAAAAGTGGCATAGTTCACACACATGTTCCCCCCACATTTTTAAGGTAATATATTTCATGCTTTAAATGCCTACAGCATACTGGTGAAGGAAACATGTCCACACTCGGCTGCTAGGCTATTGGTGCAATTATGATGGAAAACATTACATTCCCACAGGACTTGTTTGGGCTTCACATCATGTGTGTTACTGGCATGAATGACAGACTTCTGTGTTGCCTGCAAATATGGACTAGGCATTTTGCAAAGATGGAGCACAAAAGATTTTCATGCCTTTTTAAAAATCATGATAAACAGAACTAGTTCATTTTAAATGGTTTGCAGTGGTCCAAACTTATTCCTCACTTACCTTATAAATTTATAAGTGCTCTACACAACTTTCAGAAGCCAGAATGGTAATATGGCAAGCCTGCGGACAGTGCACTTCCTAATTATTGGACAATAAAATGCTTTGTAATTAGATGCAGATAGTATAGTTTATTTTGACGTCAAGAGCTGCTTATACCATATATCTGTACTGGGGCAACTATTTTTGCTCGAACACATGAGAAATCAAATACAGGGCCATTAAAAGGACTCCCAAAAACACAAAAGCAAGACAATCTCCATATGCGCTTCAGATGAACTGTCAGAGAATTCAGTATCTGCTGGGTAGTTTTCAGTCCTACACCAAAACCTGGCTCAGAATTTCTGTGTGGCATCTAAAAACAATATAGCAGGGACAACAAGGACAGATACAAATTCAGTGGGTTGCTATAGACATTGAACACTGAAAAACCACCATCCCACAAACCCATGAGGAAATGACATGATGAGATGTTAAGAACTTGATTATGCACCGAGCTTTGTATAGTCTGATTTGTCTAGTTAGTAAACCTTGAACTTCTTTTGCTAATATAACTGTTTTGAATTGCTAATACAGCCATTCAAATACAGCATATTTGAATGAGCTTAGACTAAACAGGGGTAATATGTTCCAGTGATTTCTTACTAACAGTAATGAGAACTTTAAAAAACAAAACAAACAATTCATATTTTTCCATATGATGTCTATCTCGCTTAAAAGCAATCAATGAAACTTTATTTATAGAGCACTTTAGAACAGAAAATACCAACGACGCAGGGACATTTAAAAACAAAACACTCAAATACTCAAATACAGTACAATACTTCCACAAGATAGGAATAAAAAAGTAGTCTGACATTTCTGTGCGGAGTTTGCATGTTCTGTATCTGGGTGGGTTTCTTCTGGGAGGGCTGGCTTCCCCCAATCACCAGCTTATAAAATGCATACAACATTTTCAACTATGGTGGTCCTGACTGAGACTGGCTCAAGCTGGAGATGGGTCCTGAGTTCTGCACCACTGCTCCTGACAAATTACCCCAGCAGCATTGAAGGATGGGTTAAATGCATACAATGAACAGCCCTCATGAGGTGTACCTTTACTTTAACTAACTTGACACAAATTGTGCAATTGCTTTTTGAATAACACACACACACAGTAAAAGACCCAGGTCACCTGTGCAGACAAAGGCAGGAGGAGTGCCGCTGATATTAAGCTGATCCAATTTGGCTTGTCAGATGCAGGTCTACGCTTCACATTAAAGCCTGTGATCCAATGGCTTTTTGATACAATTACAAAGTACTTCTACTTTTACAGACTGCGCAGTGAAAGTAAGACGCCCTGAGGTCAGTCACTTTCTCACCGCTCTCAGCCTGCTCCAGTGTCCAGAGTGCGAGTGGAGCTGCTCTGAGATCTCCTGAGCCATTTACTGCAGTCCAAAATGTGGCTATTGGGTTCACACTGGCTCAAGCACACCACTCTAGAACTGGAAAACTGGTGAGCCAGAGCACAATGTTTGTTTCACATGTAAGATATTTAAGATATTTTACATAATAATTCAGACTTCTGGCTAAAAAGTAATTGGAATTTTGAGTGACATCCATTCAATTGTTTCTTCTCAGACACAGTTATGTACAGTTAATACACTACCATAATATCGATCATATCTAAATAGTAACTTTCCATCTGCAGTCCGCGATTTGCAAGAATAAATTATACAACACCATTTCACCCAATCGACATACGCTTTCTTTTCTCACTGTCTAACATGAAATCAGTCTAAACCTTTCCTGTTTTAGGTCAATTAATATTACCAAAATTATTTCTATTTGTTAAATGCCAGAATAATGAGACAAGAGACATTTTTCATTACTTTATATGTGAAATGTGTGTTTGTGTGTGAATATATATATATATATATATATATATATATATATATATATATATATATATATATATATATATATATATATATATATATATATATATATATATATATATATATATATATATATATATTAGTTTAAAATATATATAGTTTAAAATAGAAAGCTTAAAAAGCAGGGTAGCCACTTTAGTCCCAGAAGAAACAGCTCAGAGGATTAACAATTTCATAGGCATAGGGCAGCTGGAACGACACATGGAAATCAAAGAACGTCACATAAGGAAGTTTATGCAGCTACAAAAACAAAGGGATCAGAGAGACATGAGGAAAGGGGATGGACTCAGCCCAGGGAATACTGGGTCAAAAACCTGGCCGACTGTGAGCTCACTCAGACAGAGTAAGAGGTACTTTCCAAAGGACTGAACTTCTCTGTAACATCAAATCAGATCCCCACAGTGGACAACATTACAGCGGCAAAAACGGCCATTAGAAACAATAAACTTACAGGGATGGAAGCTGATGATCGTAGACTGAAAGTATCAGCTTCACTGAGGAGCGCCAAACCTTCAGGTAGAAGTCTTGAGGAAACCCTCACACAAAGGAAAGGAAGGCCCTCACTGCACTAGAAAAGGACCACGGCATGAACATTTTGCCAGCTGACAAAGAGAGATGCACTGTGATCTTGAACTTAGCTCATTACGAGGCCAAGGTGTACAGCCTCCTCAGTGACACAGCCACCTATGAATTACTGAAGGGTACAAAAAGAAAATCAGTCTGCTTACGGAAGCTGGAGAAGGAAGAAGTCATTGATAGACAGCTGTCCTAGTGACTCCATTCCTTGCATCTATTGTCTCCCAAAAATCCACAAAGAGGGAGTACCCCTCAGACCCACTGTTTGTAGCACAGACTTCATCACATACAATGTGGTCAAAATTTGAAGACCATCTTGGCTCCTCTGGCAACACGGAGCACCATATTAAGAACACAGCAAAATTTGTGAGCAAAGTCAAGCATCTCGAATTTGATTCAGATGAGACCATGGTTTCATTCGACGTGACCTCTCTTTTCACCTGTGTCCCCTCATCAGTAGCACTGGAGGCAGCAAAGAAGAGGCTACTGCAGGATACTAAGCTGAACTGTCACTGGACCAAAACTGCAAACTGCTGAAAATTTGTTTAAATACCATATATTTCCAGTTCAGAGGAAACTTCTACAGGCAAATCCTCGGCTGTGCCATGGACTCACCAGTGTCTCCTACTATGGCTAACTTACACATGGAACAATTTCAACAGGAGGCATTGCCCACATTTTCAGGCTCCGCCCACACATTGGTATCGATATGTGGATGACAACTGGATTAAAATCAATATTCAATATCTGGAGCCCTTTACTTCACATATTAATGCTGCAGATCCAAACATCAATTTCACATGGGAAGAGGCCAAGGACAACAAACTGTCCTTCTTACATTGTGCAGTAACAATAAGAGAGGACAGTCGACTCCAGGTAGAAGTCTTCAGGAAAACCACACACACCGACCAACACCTGCTGTTTGATTCACACCAACCACCGCTGCAGAAACACAGTTATCTGTCCTCTACAACACAGAACTCAAGTGGTGCCCATAAACACAGAGAGAAAAGTGAAGGAGGAGCAGCACCACGTGGAGAAAGCCCTCTTGGCTTGTGGACATCCAAAGTGGGCCTTCAATAGATCTAAGAGAGTTAAAAAAAACAACCCAAAAACAAACAAACAAAAAAAAAACAAAAAAAAACCAGGGACTCTGAACCTAGAAGGAAAGGTGTAACTATTCCTTACACAGTTGGTGTGTCTGAAAAACTTCAGAGAATTTTCAGACAGTTTGTAGGTTTGAAATAGACTCTCAAACACTTTAAGACATAAACTAGTTCACCCAAAGGGCAAAACCCCGAGCCATAAACAAAGTAATGTGGTCTACTCTATTCAGTGTAGTGAATAGTGCAATGAGCGTTACACTGGAGAAACTTAACAGCCACTTCATAAGAGAATGTACCAACACCGGCATGAGAGCTCCTCTGGACCCCAGTCCACCGTACATCTACATCTCAAAGTTAAAGAAGCTGTTTTTGTTAGGAAAGACAATCCTTCCTTAAACAGGAATGGAGCCTGAGACATAATCTCTCCCCCATCTATAATTCCACCATCAGACCCAAAGCAAACAAAGGAAACAAAGACAACAATGGAGCGAGCCAGTAGGGCCATTAAGACTGAAACTCCCTTCAGATAGATATTAAGGCAGTGGCCATCAGCAATCTGGCCATCAGCAATCTGGCTATATTTCTGAGATAAAATCTAAAATAGCCTAAATTACCTTACTGTTTCAACAAAATAATTTATTTATTGTTATTTTTTTATTTTTATATTGGCAAGAGATTATATTTATATACAGGCTATGCATTTAAGTCAGTTTATAGAGAAAGATCCCTACTCTGAGAAAATATGTATTAAAAATTGTATTATTTTTGATTTATATATATTAATATTTATTTATTTATTATACAATCAAAGGAGCTTCTGGAAATACTTTGTCAATAATGTTAATACTTTTACAGACAGAATAACACATTATAAGGTTGGTGAAAAACAGTTGTATGTCAATAAACTCTCAAGTTGTGTTGCATTTAACAGAAACATGTGCCAATCTAAAACAAAATAATTATCTTTTCAAAATGTGGCCAGGTGGATTACTAGTACATTCTTATAGTTTATATGTTATTAGTTATTATCAAAAGAGACATAAAATAACTGGCACATTTCAATGTCAGTACAGACAGAAAAACATCATTAAACTCATTATGAGCACATTCTATGTTGGTCTTTAAAAGTTTTTCGTTTTGTCTCAAGCACTTGTTGTTAAGATCATATGAAGCCCAAATTTATCATGGTACTTTTCCTCAGTAATAAAGCTATTCAGGCGGTCTTCAGCTACCATTATTCTAGATTTGAGACAGCCTTAGATTAATTTTTTTTTTTTTTTTTTTTTTTTTTTTTACCTCTGCAAGAAATTAGCAGTTAAACCAAAACTTTATGGACACAGCACTGTTAGGACACATTAGGGACAGCAGCAAACAGAATGTGCAGGAGGAGGCTTCATACAACCACAGATGCCCCACAGGTCTTCTGCAGACTTGACCACCACCTCCTCAGTGACTCTGGGACAGTGGAGACGTGACCCAATGTACTTAGACCACTCAGTATAATGCACCTCTAGGACCAAGCCAAGATTATGAATCTTCTTAGCCAGCACTGACTTAACACAGCTTAACTCCTTATGTCTGGTTGGTTGAAAGTCCTGTCCTGGAGAGCCAAAACCTGTAACAACATACATATTAAGAAAGTTATAAAACTATTGCAGTTTGGCCTGAAAATTAGGTTCACTGTGCATGTCTTAATTACAGTCAGATCCATAGGCTAAATTAGCTAAATGAATACACCTGAGATATGCTTATTTTCACAATTTAAATTGTGATTAAATTTGAGCATGATTCATTTTGCAGCTCTCATTATTACTAAAGGTTTCAATAGGCAATACAACATGCCCCATGCTTAATTAGTGGCAGTAGTTTCTTTGGAGAAGTAGCAGGTCAGTACCCAGCGTGGTGTTAGGGTCACTTTACTGTCATCTGCATTTGACTTTATGATGATTTCATGAATCATGATTGCATGACTCATGAAATCATTTGCATGATGCAAATCATTTCATGAATCATTTGCATCTTACCAGCCAACATTTCTGTGACCCCAGCAGTGTCTCCTCTCCTCATACAGGAGGCTACAGATTAGAAAATAAAATTAATATGAAACATTTCAAACAGTTTCTTCTTATTATATTATTAGGTATGATATGCATAACAGACAGACACACGTATCTAGTATCTACATCTCTCTATTACATTCTCTTACTCTAATAGTAAAAACATCATTAGTGTTTGGTGGAAATCTGTTAAGTTTCAGTGGAGTATTTTCCAGTGGACTTTTCATCATGTTAGCTGCAGATTACTAGCCAAACTTTCAGCTCATATCACTGTGGCTCACACAGTTAAAAACAAAAGTTTTGTGGCCGTTCTGCCCTTATTTTATGACACCAGTGATTAATTTGATGATATCATGAAGTTAAAAGTGTGTACACATTCGTGGGCTGTGTGAAATGGGATAGCCTTGTCGTGCCGAACGTGACACAAATAGCCTTCAAATGAAACCCCCGAAAGATTCAGCTCTTGAATTGGGACTCAAGTATTGCAAAATTTGTGTTGACGTATCTGCTAATCTGACATGTTTTTGTGTTTGACAAAATAGTGGAAAATTGATTTTGTAAAATTTTATTTTACAAAATAAATTTTTTATTTTATAAACCTCTTTTTCAAAAATGAATAAATAATGGACTGGTGGTAAACACTTTTTGCACTATAGTCTGTGAAATGTGTGTATATATATATATATATATATATATATATATATATATATATATATATATATATATATATATATATATATATATATATATATATATATATATATATATTTTATATTTATATATTTTATATACACACACACACACATTATATATATATATATATATATACATATATATATATATATATATATATATATATATATATATATATATATAATATATATATATATATATATATATATAGAGCGATAGAGGCCCAGATCTGCCACACACCAGACAAGACCCAAGGTGTAGGCTGTGCAAAGAGGCCCCTGAGACAATCCAGCACATAACTGCAGGGTGTAAGATGCTGTCAGGGAAAGCAAACATGGAGCGGCATAACAAGTGGCGGGCATAGTGTACAGAAACATCTGTGCAGAGTTCGGACTGGAAACCCCCAGGTCTAGGTGGGAAACACCTCCAAAGGTAGTGGAGAATGATCGAGCCAAGATCCTGTGGGACTTCCAGATACAGACTGACAGAATGGTGATAGCGAACCAACCGGACATAGTGGTGGTGGATAAACAACAGAGTAAAGCCGTTGTGGTGGACATCGGACATCGTGATGGGAACATCAGGAAAAAGGAGCATGAGAAACTAGAGAAATACCAGGGGCTCAAAGAAGAGCTGGAGAAGGCCTGGAAGGTGAAGGCCTCAATGGTGCCCGTGGTCATCGGAGCACTAGGGGCAGTGACCCCTAAACTGGAGGAGTGGCTACAGCAGATCCCAGGAAAAACATCAGACATCTCAGTCCAGAAAAGTGCAGTACTAGGAACAGCAAAGATACTGCGCAGAACCCTCAAGCTCCCAGGTCCCGAGCGTGGAAAAAGAGGGGATAAAGACCACCCGCGCAGGGTGAGGAGGAGATTTTTATATATATATATATATATATATATATAATATATATATATATATATATATATATATATATATATATATATACATATATATATATATATACATACATACATACATACATACATACATACATACATATATACATATATAATATATATATATATATATAATATATATATATATATATATATATATATATATATATATATATATATATATATATATATATATATATATACATACACACATATATACACACACATATATATATATATATATATATATATATATATATATATATATATATATATATATATATATATATATATATATATATATATATATATATATATATACACACACACACACACACACATTTACAACCCCTTTCCTAATGTTTTTGACCTTGGGGGCCCAGTGAACATATTTTAGACAGACGTAAAAGCACTAGACTTATGTAAGCCTGTAAGCCTGTGTGAACCAAGTGTTCACTCAGAGACTTAAAGATCCAAGTCTGACTCAGTTCATATACCAGTTGTTAAAAAGCACAGATTTGGCACATATCTACAGCATGTATCACCTTCAACTCACAGAAACCCTGTGATACTGTTTCTATAGAGCTCTAACTCCTCTACATGTCGAGGTTTTACTCTGACCTCTCTCAGTTGTCTTGAGGAAGGTTAGATTGGTTAAAATATGAACAGTTTTACAGATTTGTAATCCTAAGTGTACTATTCACAATTGAAATGTTTTGTGTGAACAGTAATTGAATAATTTATTATTATCTTTTTATATTCCAAAAGGCCAATACAATTATATCCACATACCTATACAACACATGTCTTTATGTCTGATGGGCATTGCAACATCTCATTTGTTTTGTTTATAAATATATTTGAATGTCTAGGGAACAGTCTGTGGAAGCTGCGTGAACCAATTTGACTGAGGAGCCAAGAGGCTGTATTCAACATCTACGAGTATGTATCTTGTTTTTAATACTTTTGATATTCTTTAAACCAAAATGTTATGTATAAGGACAGTATATTCATACAGTATATATATATATGCAAATTTAATCAAATTTATAATTTACCTCAGTTGACAGAGCACAAGATTATCGTTTTGTGGTGTTTTTTTACAGAAGACTCAGCATGTGTAGCTACACAGTCTCAATGGATTTCTTTGTCTTTTTCTCACTTTATGGTAAGATGTCACATATATTTAGATTATCAAATTACTCTCACTTCTCACATTATTCAAAGTTTTATTACTATTTATTCTACAGCCTTTAGGGTGGTCTTGGGCTTCCATGAGATTTATATGGATTATTATTTTATCAACATGGAGCTGAGCTGGTCTGATGCCCAGCAGTACTGCAGAGAGCACTACACTGATCTGGCCACTATTTCATCAAAAGAGGATATGAGCAGACTGAAGAAGCCCAGTGCATACACCAAAGACATCTGGATCGGAATGTTTGATGACCCCACTTCATGGAAAGGGTTTATGGGTAATGACTCCAACTCGTGGAGATGGTCTGCCACTGAGGCCACCAGTCCTGGAGGGTACCAGAACTGGAGACATGATGAACCCAATAACTATAAGGCTATCAATTACTGTGTATGTATCACAAATGGCTTGTGGGCGGATGCTTTCTGTGGACACACTTTTCCTTTTGTGTGCTTTACAGGTAAGACTTCATTTATTTGTGTTTGTTTCATTCATTTAAGATGGATACAAAATAATATATTTTCATACATCAGTATGAATGAAAATGAGCAGAAAGTAGTATAAACTTGTAATATATGCCTGTTTTTTTTTACACAGAAAAACATGAATTGTACAATAATTGATGCCAGACGGGAGTAGTAGCTGTGCTGCAGATTCAATGAGTTGGAACTGTGACATTGCACAATATTAAATTACTCATGCTTTCTTTCTGTAACATGATATTTGACATTTATTTTAAACACGTCAATAGATTATGAACATTTCAAGAGCTTACTACTGTAAAAAACACATACTGTTGTCTTACTTTTACTCAAATGATAGTTATATACAATGTACGATTATGGCTTAGGTGGTTCAAAGGAAGGAGACATGCTGGACTTGAGGGGAAAATATTGAATTACTAATTAGGGGAAGCCAGGTGAACTGGATAGCCTGGACCAGGAGAGCCTCCTCTAAGCCTCTCTCTCCGCTCTGTTGTTTGGGTTGGTGATGAGAAAGGACATTCCCTCGAAGTGTTTCCTCCGGAACGTCTTCTAACATATTTGATGGAGAAAGCCTATTGCATTGTTGTAAAGTCTATAGCATTTTAGCGCGAGCATTTCTAAGCAGGCTCGCAATCGATACAAGAAAAACAAACTGTTGAAATCACACAATCCAATAGTTTTTAACTTACGTCATTTGAACAGCACAACCTGCACTTCTTAGTTGGTCAAAATCCACAAATATTAAGTTAAAAATGTAACATTAAAAAAGTTTACAAACTGCCAGCCAGACAGTCACAAAAAGGAACTAACCACAACCATGGTAACCACAGAATATTATGTGATCAATTTTATTACATGAAAATCTGGAAACGGTACTTACAAATTACAGCCATTGTTTCTAATGAACAGACTGGCATTCTAAAGCAGCTTTTTATTTTATTTTTTTTAAGTTTGTATTCTGTTGAATATAATGTACTCTAAGCAAACTATAGATACACCAGAAGTATTAATTCACATTGAAAACACATTTGACAAGAGTCAAGTGGCACTATTTAGTGTTAACAAAATTCAGATTAGGTATAAGATTTCCATCATAGATACTCCTTTTGTGTACATTACTATGTGCCAGTTTTACCACCAACAATGTCCAGTCTAGCTATTTTATCTTGAATAGAAGCTGTAGACAGGGTTGGGCATTGTCACCTCTGTTTTTGCACTCGTGCTAGTCTTCAACAATGCATCTGAGGTTTGAGTTTGATGGTGGCCTATTCTCTCCAAATGTCATCATTTTTCAATATTAGACAGCACAGATGTGACTTTTGAGCTCAACCTTTTCAGGTGAGTAATTGTGCTAAATCCTTATTTCCTAGTTTTCTGCAGCTCCCACTCAGACCAGCTTGGGTTGAGTTTTTTTCATTTGAGTGCCTATGCGTTATGTTGTAAAATTTGATACAATTCTGATTTTCAGGGTCACCTGAGCAGGGGTCAAAAAGATTCACCCTTATCACCACCTCCATGACCTGGGAGGATGCTCGGAGCTACTGCAGACAGCACCACACAGACCTGGCCATGATTGAAGATGAGACTGAACACTCTGCAGTGGCCGCTTTCAGTCCAAGTGCTAACGTGTGGATCGGTCTGTACAGAGAGCCCTGGAGGTGGTCTGACGGCAGCACCAGCACATTCACAGACTGGGATAGTGGCCAACCTGATAATGATGAGTTCATCCAACACTGTGTTAAATTAAACCTTTACAACAAATTTTATGATGCACATTGTCCAAATAATTTTGCATTTATCTGTGAAAAAGGTGGGTGACCAAAGTTTTTCTGTGTTTCATCATTCAAAATATATATAGCATAACGGCTGTGTATATTGTTTGTCTACAGCTAAACAGAGGAAACTTGTCCACTTTGTTAAGGTCATGCTTCAGGCTGATGTTGATCTCTCAGACCCTTCTATCTCCATAGTAAACCAGGTACTGTCAGGGGCATTTAATGGTACAATAATTAATTCTTCAATTCATTTTATTTATTTATTTTCAGATCCAGGCGCACCTTCTGAACATGGGACTTACTGATTTTAATCTCAAGTGGAAAATTCCACCTGAAAAAACAAACAGAAAAATAACAAACAGAAAGTAGCATACAATTTTTGTCAAATCATATATTATCATGATTGTTATTAATACCTACCAATTAAAATAATAATGGATGGATTTTCATAAAATTAAATATTAAATTAAACTAGTCATCATTTGTTAAAGTAACTGAATGTTTTTCCAAAATCTGTATTTTTGCTAAAATAGACCATTTGTCGGTGTCGCTCTGTTTTATTTTGTTGTTTGCCCCGTGTTTGGTCTCACATAACCTATCACAAACGAAAGCTGCAGCCAGAGCCTAACAAGATAGATTCTCAAGAGTGTGTGAACTCAGAAAACTCATGAGAATTTATCTTGCTGGCAAAAGGCAGGCCCATCCCAAACCTACATACATTCGACAGATTGTACACAAGTAAGGCTAAATGGCAGGAGTGGGACGAGGTTCCAAAAGATCAAATAGCCCCAAGACTGTGTGCACATGGGAAAAACGATCTTGCCTTGCTCGAGCTCTAGTAAGTTGTGTATTTTTGAGCAGCTGTAGCTAAAAGACTCCTCCACATACAGAGCTGCTGACAGAGAACGCTTAAAACCCTGCCCCAATTTGTAGTGATAGGACCAATATTGACAGCGTGGAACATGCAGTATTTTCCACACTTAAAGACTGTTTCAAGATGATCCACAAAAAGATATTTAGGCATTCTTCATCCATAACTTCAATTCAAGTAAGAAAGAGAGAGAAACGATCCTCTTCTGTTTGCGTCCCTTTCACTACCAGAAGCTGGAGCAACACAGAAAGAACTGAGGCGAAGATCCAGTTTAATCTAATCATTTAAATAATAATAATAATGAAATGTAACAGACATACTGGACATTTAGCATATTGTAATAATCACTAATCAGTAGTAGTAGTAGTAGTAGTAGTAGTAGTAGTAGTAAATCACATGTGGGGGTTGTTACAACCCAGCTCAGCTAGAGAAAAGGGGAAGTAACAAAACTAGATGGAAAAATTGTGAATATGAAGTAATAATTAATTTAAAAGGGATGTTAAAGTAAAAACTAACAAAAAAGGCTCTTAACAGAGTAGTATTCAATGTACAACTAACAGAAACAAAAGTACAGGGATTACAATGACAAAACATGTCAGTCTTAGAGCTAAGTCGCACCAGTCCACACACAAGGCCCAGGAGCCAATCAGGTGCCACCTTGTGAGCAATGCTCCAATCCAGTGACGTGCGGTGAGGTTCATGGCTGGTGAGGCACTGATATCGTCACAATCGATTTACAAAAATATAAACCAGGTGTCAGTACATTTGGCCCCGGGTCAGTTTCTCTCCCAGTGACTTGGGGCCAGAATAAAAAAGAATTTCAAAATAAAAGTTCCGACGTCCGTATGAAATAGCTCTAATACAGTGGTTCTTAACCTTATTGGAGGTACTGAACCCCACCAGTTTCATCTGTACATTCACCAAACTCTTCTTTATTGAAAAATAAAATATGATTTTTTTCAAATTCAACACATAGGTGAGTTTCACTGGTCACAAAATGAACTGTGCATTAACATCACTGTGTTCAAACAACAAAACCAATACAATGCATGAACTCACAACAGATTACATACAGACCTTTTCACAAAGACATGACCTTGTTTAATTGTATTCATGCCATTTATTAATTTTAACATTTTAACACACACCCATCACCTAATTTCCATCAGGTACAATAATAATGAATATTTACTGTAAATCAGCAGTTGCCTTTGAGAGACCAGTTCAGAAATGTGGCTTCACATTGTACCACTCTCATGTAATTTTCACTTCAATAGGCACATCGAAGGTGCATTTGTCGAACTTGGACATGGCCGACGTCTGGAGACTCTCGCAGTCCGTGAGTCTATTGGCGGTGACAGAATCTGATGCTATAGAGTTAAAGAAATCACACGACAAACCAACACGACAGTCACAAGTTGATACTGAGTCACTAAATTCTCTGCAGCACAGACTGAACAAGCAGCGTGAACCTGCAGCCAGTGATGGACAAGCGTCTCTTCACGAATCATATGAGTCGGTGCGTGTCTTGACCTCCGCCGAACCCCTGAGACTGACTCACCGAACCCCGAGGGTTCGATCGAGCCCAGGTTAAGAACCACTGATCTAATAGTATGAAATAAAAAGCAAGCTGATTTTGTGTTGTTTTTTATCCTTATTCTGGTCCCCCAATTTTCAGTGGATTGAAGTAATTACATTTCTTACCATTTTGTACGTCTGTTTGAAAAGAGCGAGTCTTTCGTCCCGTCGTCTGGAGCAAACCATTTAGCTCCTTTAGCGTTGGTCTCGGTCCTTTAATTATAACCTCCTGCTTCGACCGAAAATCCAGTTTAGAAAACTGTTTCAGCTTTAATATGTAATCTTCCTCCATTTAAGGGCCAGACACGAAGAAAAAAGCGAATTGCTAAAGTTGACTTGCTAACTCTAAATTGTAGTCTGTGGTCCCTATTCTGCAGGAGTTGCAAGAATCCCTGGGCTCACGAGTGCCCCCTAACATGAGGCAGGGTAACTGCATGCCTCACCCGGCGCCTTTTCACAGCCACTATAATGTGCTCAGCCCTTAAAGGGTTAAAGCAGCAGCTTAGCTACAGCACAGTCAGTCCGCGGTGAAGCACGAACGGCCTGTGCCTCACCGCGCGTCTTTTCTTAGGTTTTCAATGATAAACGTAAAAATTCTGCGATTTTGAGTAAAAAAAAGAATAAAATTGCAAAGTTAAATAGAAAATAACTTTATAGTACAAATCTTTGGATAAATATAACTATTTCATTTAAATTTTCTCTGACCGCACGTCACTGCTCCAATCACAAGAGAGGTCTGTCAGATCAAAGCTTGCAAAGAGAAAGAGGGATCAGCTGCAGGAACTTGATGTACAAGGCTGTAAGGAGGAGCTGGAGGCCTGGGGCTGTAACAGGGGTTTACACTGCAGAAGGTGTGTTTAAATAACCTATACCATAGGTGTCAAACTCTGGCCCGCGGGCCAAATTCGGCCCGCAGTGTAATTTTATTTGGCCTGCGAGGCAATTTCAAATTAATATTAGAGCTGGCCCGCCGGTATTATACGGTGGCAGCGCTGTAACACCGCATTCACCGCTTATACTACAAATCCCATAATGCTCTGCTGTTGTTTTGGCACGTCAATTAGGACAGAGGCAGACACGCCCCCTCCTCTGTGTCAGTAGCGTCTGTGCATGTGTCAGACACAGACCGCAGGCCGCAGCAGCAGGCCCGCAGGTGTTTTACACTCGTGGGACTGAGCGGGAGGCGGCTTCATTTCATTATTCATCAGCGTCATTAGAGTAACAGCAAAAGTCAACTTTCAGATACACATCAAAAATGGCAAAACGGAAGGTGGACACTGAGAACCGGGGGTTTCAAACAAGGTGGGAGTGGGATTAAACATGTTCACGGAGGAGGCTGGAAAACCTGTGTGTCTCTGTGCGGAGAAAGTGTGGCGGTAATGAAAGAGTGTAATCTGAGACTGCATCATGAAACGAAACACGAGGACAAAGACAAGAATATGGACATGGAACAAAGGCTACAGAAGGTGGAAGAATTAAAACGAGGTCTTAAATCTGTCTGAGCGCGACAGAGGAGTTTTTGGCGTTACGTCCTATGGCACAACTACAGGATCTGTATGAAGAGGTGTCAAGATGTGTAAATGAGATGGAGCTGCCTTGGGAAAAACTCGTGGGTTTGACAACAGACGGAGCACCTGCGATGTGTGGACACGGGAGCGGACCGGAGGACACAGGAGTGGACTGGAGGACAAGGAGTGGACTGGAGGACAAGGGAGTGGACTGGAGGACACGGGAGTGGACTGGAGGACACAGGAGTGGACTGGTGGCAAGGACACGGGAGAAGATCAGGAGGAAAACGTCACAGGTGAGCTGACAGCTTCTCATTGTGTCATACACCAGGAGTCGATGGCCGTGTCCCAATTTGCCCTAAAATGCTCTGTTCACATGGCGCATTCGGGCGGTACTTTCGACCCACACCTCGAACATCGAGCGGTGCATTTGTCGAAATGGGACACGGCAGTTCTGTGGTAAAGCCTTGAAAATGGAACATGTTGTGAGACCATCACGCTGCAGTTAACTTTATCAGAGCCATAGGTTTAAATTATCGCCAGTTCAAAACATTTCTGAGCGAGTTAAATGGAGCTGGTGATTTGTCCTGTCACTGAGGTGCGATGGATAAACCAGGGAAAGGTGCTGCAAAGATGTTTGAGCTGCGTGAGGAGATTTGTCTGTTCTTGGAAAGCAAAGGGAAAGACACAACACAACTCTGAGACGAAACGTTTGTGTGTGAAATGTGTTTTCTGTGACATCACGAGTCTGAATGTGATGAACCTGCAGCTGCAGGTCGGGGTCGTGTCTCTGATTTGTGCAGGACAGTGAAGTTTAAAACCAAACTGACTCTGTGGGAGGCACAGAAAGTGTTGTTTTTCTCTCATCCATAGAGTTTTGCACTTTATTTTATTGTATTTCAATCCAATTATGTTTTAAAAATATTTCAGTTGAGTGACTGATAGAAAATAGTTGATATTATTTATTTCTTTGAAGTAAATTGATCCTACTTTTGTCATTTTCCTGAGAAAATATACTGATGGTGCCTTGAATAATCCCGCTTCATTCATTTAATGTGCAGGTTATGGGATTTTTTTATATAAAGGAAGTTTGTCTTTTGTGCCTGTTGAAAAATAAAAATTACTGGCAGAGCCATAAGGAAATATTGCTTCATTTATCCGATCATATAGTAATATATTTGTTAGTTTTCAGTAGGTTCAATTAGGTTCACTAGACTATGTGCGGTCATTTTACATTTTTTTCCAATGAACATTCGATAAGTCCGGCCCTCGGCTTGTAGCAAATTTTTTCATTTGGCCCCTGGTCCATTTGAGTTTGACACCCCTGCTCTATAGGGTGAGTAGGTGGTCTCTGCTCTTGGTCCAATGTCGGGTAGTCCTCAGGTCCCTCCAGGCTCTCTGATGTGCTCTTGTACTGTCTTTGATTGGGATGGAGGCTGCTCGTTAGTATCGAGTCTATGCACCGTCCTCTCGACAGGTACCCTTAACCAGTCGCCTGAGCTGCTCTCTTCATCTGAGTCACTTTCAGAGTTGGCACTTTTATTTGGCTCTGGTTGTTTCTCTACAATCCTCCTTCTCTTTGGTCTGTTTTCTTTTGTGTTTTTGTCACTTCTGGGTTGTGCAGGGTGGGTGTTGAGCTCAACAGGTAAGTCATTTATTAAGAGCAGGAGATTGCGATGCTGTGTCCGAGTTTTTCTGTTTTCTCCCCTCTCAGGACTGACAACATACACTGGATTCTGGCCAAGCTGTTCTTTTACGATATAAACAGTCTTTTCCCAATAGGATCTCAACTTGCCGGGCCCTCCACGTTCACTGAGATTTCGCACTAGTACTCGGTCTCCTGGCTGTAGCATGTGCACAGTGTCATAACAGTTTTCCTCTTGCCTCATAACACAGAGGTATATTCTCTATCTGTGTGGAGTTTGCATGTTCTCCTTCTGTGTCTGGGTGACTCAAATCTGGTGATGGCTCCAGCTAGGTACTCCTGAGATCCTGGCTCAGATCGGGCATGACTCCAGCACCATCACAATATGTTGTGAAGGATCGACTCTGAAAATGATCAATGACATTTATCCATGGTCCCTGTGATGCATGTAAGTCTGTACTTTTGCTACAATGAACAACAACAACATTGTATTATATGGAGTTAATATGATTAACTGAGATTCAGGAGCAGGACCACTCCTCAGCCGCCTCCTGCTCCTCTCCAGCCAACCACAGCTCACCTCAACCACAACGCTAATTACCCAGAAGCCCCATTTCTCTGCTCACTCGACCCCTCCCTCCCCGTGTCTCTTGTTCATCTTTCAGCCTGAAGACCTCACCATCTTCGGGGGAGGGATCAGGTGGACTAACGCCTGACACTGACCCAGCCACCACATCTATCCATATCATCAATACATATCATCAATACATATCTTTATCATATACCACTGTTGTGGCGTGGTTCTTGCTAGTGATTGTCTCCTTGGAGATGTTATTGCTTTTCGTCAAATGTTTCACAATATGGCATTTAACACATCTTATCTTTCATTGAACACAGTGCAAAGCAGTGCTGTTTGAAAAGTGTTTATTGTGTTATTTAAAAACTTGAGACAAGGCCCATGTCATCAGAGCAGACTTTACTTTGTCTTGTCTTTGGCCCCACTGTTGGCACTCCAGATGGTGTTTCCGTCGTTGTCCAAGAGCAGAGAGCCCTTGTTGGTGATGGTCAGTCTCATCCTGGAGGAGAAGGGCTCCACAGTAGTGTTGCTTTGCCAAACCACTTTCTTTTCCGAGTCAAACATGATCATGTTCCCATCAGACTGGAGCACCAGGCGCACTGCAGAGGAGCCCTCTGTGTCTGTGGCCCACACTGCTCCATAACCACGCTTGTGCACCACCAGGTTGCCATTTTCCTGAGGAGGAGGGGCAGAAAAGACAGGATCAAGACTCTGGTTCTGTCTGTAGTACTGACCTGTAGTACTCACCTGCAATACTGACTATTATACTGTCTGTAATACTGTCTGTAGTACTGACCTGAAGTACTGTCTGTAGTACTGTCTGTAGTACTGATCTGTAATACTGTCTGTAGTACTGACCTGCAGTATGGCGTGGTACTCATTGTTGAGACTCTTGATGCACTCTCCAGTGCGCAGCTCCTGGTCGGTGCTCATGATTCTACACAAACACAGGTCAGAGTGACTCTACATTCTGTGAAGCTTTTCCATCTTTATCAAACTCATGTCTCTGGTCTCACCTGGAGGCTGGTGCTGTCCTGTGGCACTGAGATGCTGGTTTGACGCTGGTTGGAAACTGGAGCAGAAACTGAGGACTGAGACCCAAAGCTGAGCCTTAAATCTGAGCTCAGAGCGGGGGCAGGTCTGACATATTTCACTGGAAAAAGGTGTGTTCACAGTCAATCTTGTACTTTGGGCATGACTTACATATTCTGTAGAAACCAGTGTTATAATTCAAAAATGACACAATCAGGTGACATCTGCAAGACAAGTTCTCAGCTCTGTGGAGAAACTAGTCAACAGTAAGAATACATAATACATGATACAAAGGGAAGTGTCATTGTAAAATGCATGATACACCACATTACAGGCAAAACAATATTCTCCATGGAGACAAGAAAAGTGACATAGTGAACCTTTAACTGTCAGAGAGCTCGCTCCTGTTTACACCTGTCTGATTTTGGTTGCATGCTCCTCACTTCCAAACAGATTGTACAAATGTATATGTACACTCCCATATAGTTACTTTAGTACTTCTATGGAAATGAGACAGACCAACCGACACTTTTCTGTAGAATCTTTATCTTTGTCTTCATCTATATGAACCAATATTGTACTTTGTGAGCAACTGTATAGCTCAAGTCACGTCAAGTCCAGGAATCTACTGCACACTGACGGATTACGACATTTTACAGATTCTTGACAAAATGGTTTGTGCATACACCCATTTTTTCTGTTGTAACTTTGCTTTATTTAATAGTTTCATATATAACACACTATTACACACACAGAACAATAAAGTTGTCATCAATAGGCCTGTATATTGTTGTGTTTCACTGTGATGTCGTCCAATGTCCTTCCAGTTGCTCCCAGTCCTTCCAGATGCTTTCAGTCATGTGCACAGACTTTGATGGTTTAGTCATTACAGGTGATTTTAATGTACATGTGGATAATATGTTTGATAGAAATGCTAAAGAGCTCTGCTCTGTCCTTGAAACCTTTGGTCTGACTCAGCATGTCAGCGAGCCCACCCACAACAGAGGGCACACTCTGGACCTGCTCATCACAAAAGGAGTAAATATATCAAATGTCAACGTGGTGGATGTTGCTCTGTCTGATCATTTCTGTGTCTTTTTTGACCTGTCTGTTATTCCCAAACCAGCGGCTGGTCCTGCAGTTGTTCGAAGGAGACACATAAATGATGGAACAGGTGCACTGTTCATGGAAATGATTCACTTTGAAAATGCCTCATGTTCTAATGTTGATGATTTGCTGAACTCTGTGACGTCGAGTGTTTTGAATGTTCTGGACACCATTGCCCCGATGAAGGTTAAAAATGGTTAAAGATAAGCAGAAAGCGCCATGGAGGAATGATGACTCGGCCAGGGCACAGAAAAGGGAGTGCCGGAGGGCCGAGTGGGAATGGCGCAAATCAAAGCTCCAGGTTCATTATGAGATTTACAGAGAAAAGATGCACATGTACAACCACACTTTATGTAGAAACAAGGCAGAGGTATTTTTCTGACATTATTGGAAGTTGCAGTAACAACTCTCGTGTCCTGTTTGCAACAGTAAACAGATTAACAAACCCTCCAGCTCCGCTGCCATTAGAACTAATTTCCATATCCAAGTGCAATGAGTTTGCAGTATTCTTTAATGACAAGATTCAGGCCATTAAAAATGCCATCAATCCATCCCACAAAGCAAATAACATCCCTGCAGCCACCTAGACACTTACAGCTGACTCACTTTGCACCTGTAACTGACAAAACTGTTCAAGAGATTGTCACCAGTCTGAGTTCATCTACATGCTGCCTCCATGTGTACCCACTAATTTCTAAAGTCTGTGCTCAACAGTTTGCTGTCACCACTCACTTGCATAGTTAATATGTCACTTCAATCTGGAACATTCCCAAGAGCTTTGAAACTGCAGTTATCAAGCCTCTCCTAAAGAAGAGCAGTCTTGATGCCACACAATACTGAACATTATCGACCAATCTCTAATCTGCCGTTTTTAGGCAAAGTCCTTGAAAAAGTTGTTTACCAACAGCTTATTAACTTCCTCCAAATTAACAACTCTTTCGATACTTTCCAGTCGGGGTTTTAGACCCCACCACAGCACTGAGACTGCTCTTATCAAGGTGACAAATGACATCCGCCTGAACACTGATGCAGGCAAAGTCTCAGTCTTGATCCTGTTAGATCTGAGTGCTGCTTTTGACACTGTGGATCATGGAATCCTCTTACAGAGACTAGAGGACTGGGTGGGCATCTCTGGTACTGCACACTAAACTGGTTCAAGTCCTATCTAGAAAACAGGGAGTTCTTTGTTGAAATTGGAAAATGTGTCTCAGATAAAATGCCCCTGTGCTGTGGGGTGCCCCAGGGGTCAATTTTGGGACCCCTGCTGTTCAATCTGTACATGCTGCGGCTAAGTCAGTTAATACGCAGCAACAATGTGTCCTACCACAACTCTGCAGATGACACTCAGATCTATGTCTCACTGGCAGCAGGAGAACATGGACCAGTGGATTCACTCTGCCACTGCATCCAACAGATCAGTGTGTGGATGCAAAACAACTTTCTTCAGCTAAACTCAGACAAGACTGAAGTCATAGTCTTCGGCCCACAGAAACATAGAGAAAGTGTCAGCAGTCACCTCCAGTCTCTTTCTCTAAAACCTTCAAATCGGGCTAGAAATTTAGGGGTAATAATGGACTCAGACTTGAACTTTAACAGCCACATCAAATCAATAACATCTGCAGCTTTTTACCATCTAAAAAACATTGCAAAAATCAAAGGTATACTGTCAAAGCCAGACTTGGAGAGACTTATCCATGCATTTGTCTCCAGTAGGTTAGACTACTGTAACGGCCTGCTCACTGGCCTCTCCAAACGGGCATTAAGACAGCTGCAGTACATCCAGAAACGCTGCTGCTCGGGTCCTGACCAGAACAGGAAGTACGAGCACATAAGTCCTGTGCTCAGGTCTCTGCACTGGCTTCCTGTAGCTCAAAGAATAGACTTTAAAGCAGCTCTGCTTGTGTACAAGTCTATTCATGGCTTAGGTCCAAAGTACATCTCTGACATGTTAGTGCCATATGAACCATCTCACACTGTGAGGACTTCAGGGACCAGCCTCCTGCTGGTGCCCAGAGTCAGGACTAAACATGGGGAATCAGCGTTTCAGTTTTATGCAGCTAAAACCTGGAACAGTCTTCCTGAAGATGTGAGACAGGCCTCTACTTTGACAATGTTTAAATCCAGGCTCAAAACGGTTCTGTTTATCTCTGCATATGACTGAAATGGTTGTATTTTTATTTTTATTTTTATTCTGCACTCTTTTGTTTTAATGTTTTAATGTCAATTTTATGATGATTATTTGTGATTATTCATGTTTGATTTGTGTGATTTTAATGTCTTTCTTATTCTGTAAAGCACTTTGAATTACCTTGTGTACGAATTGTGCTATACAAATAACCTTGCCTTGCCAGTTGCTAAGTGCAGAGAGATACTTTATGTACTTTATACATAATTAAATATACTTTTGCATTTTCTGGGAGGTTTATTCAGTTACAAATCATATTGCTATTGCTATTTAGCAGAATTTATTGTTAAATAAGAAATAATAAACAACTTTTGAAAGAAAAGTTTCACAAACAAGTTGTGAATTGTAGATGAATAAAGGCCATTCATTTTCATCCATGGATAATTATGTTATAATTTGGACATTTGCAATATTCATTCAGGGAGGTCGAAACAGGGTTTGATCTGCAAAGTGTCTAGAAAATAAGAGTTTAAAGATTACTTCAAATGAAATATTGTCAAGTCCATGTGTACTGGAGTGTGAAACTGTCTGTGGTCAAAACCCTTCATGTTAAAAAGAAAGAAAGAGGAAGAGAAGAGAAGAGAAGAGAGGAGAGGAGAGGAGAGGGCTGTTACGTGCTGGCGCCCCTCTGCCCCATTAGCGTATATATATTTTATATGTATGCTTGTTTTGGGGTGTGGCTGGGTGCAGTATAAATAGGCCACCTATCCATGGCGCAGGGGTCTTGGCTCTTGCTCGCGCTCACTGCTCACCGCCTCGCCCTGCACACCTGGGGCCCGCGCTCGTCATCTTGCGCGTGTGGCATAGAGGGTGGGGGTGTGGGCTTTAAGGCCCCTCCCGAGGGTCACAATCAAATTTAGTTAATTCAGGATCTTATTTGTGTGTCTTTTTAAGAGACAGGAGACGTGATTAATGATTAAAATCGTATTTATTTAATAAAAGTTTAAAAATTCAAATGGCTAAAATGAAATTAACTAAGACCAACTAAATTTGGGGTAGATATATTTATTATAACATTTTAAATTTAAAAGCTGGACAAATTTTATTACAAAAGAAAGGCTAAAAATTGAATTTCTAATTAAAATAGGCCTAGAAGTAAAAAAGGGGTTTAAAATTACCAGAAACAAAAATAAGCTAGCTGGGGCCACCGGGGGTGAGCAGACTATCAGGGGTGTGCCCAGGGGTGCTACCACATACTCACCTCAGTGGACACAGCAAACGGCACAGCAACATGAAAAGTGCACAAAACTAAAATTGTGATCCCAGTGCACTAAAATCACATGCAAAGGTGGGGAACCTCACCAACGTGCCTATAGCCCAACCACCAGGAGGCACCCAGCATCGCTGAAAGAAAACAAAATGTATTAAAATTTGACCCAGTTACTAAACCTGCTAATAAAAGTACCCGACAATATGAAAAAAACAAAAAGGAACGCAGCAAAACAAAATGCAAAACAAAGTACAAAACTAAATGCAAAACAGGTACAAAACGGGACAAAAGTGCAAAACAGTAAAACAGCAGCAGGTTTAGCCTGAAACAAAGGACAAAATCTGTTAAAAAGGCCCACCTCTGCCTCCCTCGCCTTCAACTTACCACCTGTAATCAGCCCTGGTAAGAGTCTGCCTTGGGTTGGACTCCCCCAGACCAACACTTGCCGAGCAGGACTAATGAAAAAATGTGTTTTAGGTTAATCTCACGATTTAAGTTGTGTTATAGAGCCTCTCTCCTACCTCCTAAAACGCCAGGTCCTGGTCCAGCAGCAGACAAGCAGCAAAGAGAGTGCCATATTCTTCTTCTTCTAGTGTTGTTTTATGGCGGTTGGCACGCAACTGGAAATGGTGCATTACCGCCACCATCCGGTATGGAGTGTGGGCCGGGACGACCCCAATAGTCTTTCTATATTCTCTTTATCAATTTGGTGGATATAAGATATTTTGTTATTGCTTTGAGTACATATTCTTGTTTAAGTCCTTGCAAAATGTCTTTTAGTTTGCAGCGAATACTATTCTGATGGAGTCTAGCTTTCAACATTCCACGTTGCATCTGATACTTTGGGCAGTATATAATTACATGCTCAACAGTCTCCTGACAGTTACACAAACTCACACTCCCCTGTTTCATGTTTTCCTATCATTTTAAGTGTGTTATTTAGTCCTGTGTGTCCCAGCCTCATTCTTGCCAACGCATCCTCCTCCTCCCGGTTCTTGCAACCCCATTCCACCATTTTACCCTCTACTCTTCCCTGTAAACTATAATAAAACCGACCCTTAGGGCATGAATCCCATTTTTCTTGCCACTGTTTTCTTACCCTATCTTTAATAATTGTCTTGATTTCTGATTTACTATATTTTACAGGGAAATCTACCTCCTCCTTTACAGCTCCTCCTTTTGCCCACTTGTCTGCCAGTTCGTTCCCTTCCACCCCTATATGTGCTGGAACCCACATGAAAATTACATTTTTCTTTTGTCTGTTAATTCTTTCCATTATTTGACCTACTTCCCAAATGATGTCTTGTCTTGTCTCTGATTTTAATGTTTTAACACTTATAACTGCACTGCTCGAGTCTGACGCGATCATATTCTGCTTTGATCCATTCTCCTCCACCCAGTTCAATGCCAAGAGTATTGCAAGCAACTCTCCTGTATATACGGCCACATTGTCACTTGTTCTCTTTTTTACTGCGACACCTATATCTGGAATAACATACGATATACCTACTTTCCCATTTCCTAGCTTTGAAGCATCAGTATATATTATTAAATGATCGGAATACTTTTCACGGATATAGTCATCTACTCTTGCACTGCTACATTCCCTCCCCAGGAGTCCTAGATCTACTGCAGGTTCCTTAATCAACCATGGGGGCACAACAGAAATCGGGACAGTAGGACTTAATTCCAAATGGGCTATTCCTGCTCCTTGCACCATTCCCTCTGCCACCCACCCAAAGCTGGTGAATTTTGCCTTTTCTTTTTCTTGACATGGTTTTAACACGCTCAGCCCTGGGTGATTTTCACTCTGTCCTTGCAGGTTAGTCCCAATAACCAAAATCAGTTGGTCCCTTCTACATTTCAATGGCATTTCTCCCATTTCCACCTGTAGAGCATCTACCGGAGTTGTCCTCATCGCCCCACAGCAAATTCTTAACGCCTGGTTCTGAATTATTTCTAGTTTTTTAAGACTACTCTTTGAGGCTGAATTATATAAAATACACCCGTAGTCCACCACCGATCTGATCATAGCTATGTATATTGTCTTTAGACATGCCCGGCTGGCTCCCCATTCTTGTCCTCTCAAGCATCTCATAATGTTGATTATCTTTTTACATTTTTCCACTGTTTTATTAATATGCAATCCCCATGTTAGCCTACTATCAAACCACATCCCCAAATACTTAAACTCTGTTACTCTCTCCAACTCTACTCCATACAGCTTGACAGTATACTGATCCACTTTCTTCCTGGTAAAAAACATAACCTTTGTTTTATTTACAGAAAATCTAAAACCCCACTTTACAGTCCATGCTTCTACTTTCTGTATGGCTTCCTGCAACTTTCTCACAATGAAGTCAATATTTCTACCTCTCTTCCACATCACCCCGTCATCTGCATAGAGGGACACCCCCACTGACCCTTCTACATTACAAAATATTTCATTAATCATTACAGAAAACAACACTGGACTCACAATACTTCCTTGTGGAGTGCCATTATCCACTTCATATTTAGAGCTAAAATCTTTTCCCACCCGCACTAAAATATTTCTACCTGTTAAAAAGTTTCGAACCCACTTTTAGCATCTTACCTCGTATTCCCATCTGATGGAGCCGTATGATTAGACCCTCCCTCCACATCATATCGTACGCCTTTTCCACGTCAAAGAAAACTGAGACAAGACCTTCTTTATTTGCTTGGGCTTTCTAACTTCATGCTCCAAAACAACTGCCGGATCTATTGTGCTCCTTCCTTTTCTAAAAACCATATTGATGGTTTTTAAGTAACTCATTTTTTTCCAGAAAGTAGCATAGTCTCTCGTTAACCATTTTCTCCATCAATTTCCCCAAGTGAGACGTCAGAGCTATAGGTCTGTAGCTTTCTGCCAGGCTAGGATCTTTTCCTGGTTTACAGATGGGAACCACTACAGCCCTTCCTTCCAGGTTCAGGTAAATTGCTCTCTCCCCCACACTCGATTGTACAACACTAAGAGCTTGGACTTACTTTTTGTACTAAGGTTCTTCAGCATACAATAAGAGATTTCATCTTTTCCAGGTGATGTCTTTCCACACTTATTTAAAGCAGCATTTAACTCTGTCATTGTGAATTCCATATTAATCACACTTTCATACTCACTCATATCTTCTAGTCTATCAATATTTTTCCCCATTGTCTTTCTCCTTGCTCTCCTTTCATCTATACTCAGATTTCCATTACTGTGAATCTTCACAAAATGTTTTGCCAACAGCTCCGCTTTACTTTTATTATCTAGAATTACTCACTCCTCATTCTTCATCACAGGATAGCTCATTTTTTTTACTATTACCAGACATTCTTTTAATCGTACCCCATACTTGGCTTATAGATGTTTGTCTACCTAATGTATCACAATACCCTCTCCAGTATGTTTTCTTTGCTCCCTTAATCACTTTCCTGGCAGCTGCCATTCTCCTCTTATACTCAATATAATTTTGGTAACAATGATTTCGTTCTAAAACCTTGTATGCCTTATTCCTCTCTCGAACAGCTTTAGTGCAATCCTCCGACCACCAAGGGACAATCTTTCTCTTTTGCTTACCTTCCTTCTTCCTTATTGTCTGTTTTGCTGCACTCAAGATTGCCCTGCACACAGAAAAATTCAAGTCATCTACATTAACATTTTATATTTATCTTATCCATTTCATTTTCACAAAATAACTCTGAATTTACCCCATTCTTACCCTTTAAAACACCACCTACTCACTCCACTCGTGTCGCCCTTCTCCAACCTGACACCTACCTCTATTATAATTGGATAGTGATCACTACCTACAGTAGATTCTTTATCGACTTTCCACGAGCAAGTCCTGCAATGGTTTCAGATACTAGTGTTAAGTCTACCCGCTGATTGTGTCCCAGTTCTTGCATCAAACCTGGTCCCACTTCCATCATTCAAGCACACCAGCCCCTTCAGATCCATCAAGTCTTCCACCACTAACCCATTCTCATCATTATGCCCACTCCACATTGTACTGTGCGAGTTAAAATCACCACAACATATAGCTTTACCCTCAAGATAAACTGCAAATTCTTCTAGCTCCTCCATTGATAACCGCTTACACGGATTATAAAGTTTTTATTACATTACTTTACTTTCTTTATCCCAAACCTCTATCACAATACACTCCAGGACCTTCCCTTTACTTAAAACTCTATACTGAATTCCATCCTTAATAAATATTGCACACCCACCCCCATTCCCCCCTTGCCTATCCCTTCGGACACATTCATATCCTGCAATACTAAAATCCAATGTAGGCTTAAGCCATGTCTCCTGTACACACATTATATCGGGCTTCACCTCACTATATTGCACATACCCTTAAATTCCTGTCCATTTGCTATAATGCTTCTAGCATTCCACTGAAGTATAATCAGGTCTTCTCTCCTGCTTCACCCACCTTTCTGTCCTCCTCCAACCTCTTGTACACTTGCTCCCACATCACTCCTTTTACACCCAAATACTTCTCTGCCCCCTTTTACCACAATCTTGATTTTATCTGCCCTATGCTTGGCTTGTTCAGAGAAATTAATCACATAAGCTAAAAATACTAACAAGTCATCCATAACCAGGCCTGGGCTTATTTCTCCTCTGCAGGGAGCAGCAGCCGCTCCTCCACTTCGTCTCTGCACTTGGACCTTTTTTGCAGCTTCCGCATAAGTGATATTTTCTGTTTGTTTGATCCTTTCCACCTCCACTGCCTTCTTTCTGACCTCACACCCACCATACGTCGCAGTGTGCTGTCCCCCACAGTTGCAACATTTCACTTGGGCATTCTCACTGCACTCCTCAATCCTGTGTTCCCCTCCACACTTTTAAGCACTTCTGCTTCCCTCTACACACCGCAGCTATATGCCCATACAGCTGGCACTTGTAGCACCGGAGCGGAGGCGGGGACATACTCTCTAACCGGGAAACTTAAACAGCTCACTTTCACTCTTTCAGGAAGCATCACATCGCGAAATTCCAGAAGCACCGATAAGCTCTGAACTCTCTGACCATCACTCGTTCCGTCTCATCAATCTTTTAACAGAACTCCACCCCTTCACCCAGACTGTTTTTGAGTTTGTCCAAATCCTCATCCAAGGGGATCCCTGTAATCACCCCACGTGCCCCTTTCCTTTCACCCCACAATCTTATACCCACTCACTGCCATTTTCCCGATACTCCCAACCTGCATTGCAGTGTTTTTCTGCTCCTCTGACTTACACACAATCAACAGACTACTATCTCGCAGAACCTTTGCCAATACCACATCCCCAAGTTTCTTTTTTATCTCCCCTAGACAAGGCAAGCACTCCGACTTTTCCAATCTCTCCTTCATTTTTAAACTTAATAATGACTTTAGGATTATGTTGTTCTCTCACTGCTCTTTTCCGACCCCCAGATCCCCCTTCATCTGGACTCACATCTCCCAAAGACATTCTCCGTTTGCTACTCTGGCTGCTCCTATTCCCAGCCTTTCCCTTCCCTATTCCTCCTGCTCTACCAGACTGTATAAAGTCGTCAAAGTCCCCGTCATCGTCATCGTCCATTTGGGACGCCATCCCAACCCAGTCACAAACCGGATTATGCCGAACCGCCTAAATTGCATTGCAAACTTAAACAGATCCAAAAATAATCGATGTGCTGTATTCCGTCAAACCACTGTCACGCAATCAAAATCCTCCCAACCCCCCCCCCCTATGTTTCAGGAGGCGGGGCCTTTTAAAGGGGAATACGCCCCGGTATGGAATGTTGATTGGACCCAACATAATGGCCTGGCCAATCACACGTGGAGGTGGGGTGCAATCAGGTGGCAGCTGTGGGCACATCTGGGGAGAGAGAGAGTGAGAGAGAGAGAGTGAGAAGAGAGTGAGAGAGAGAGAGTGAGAGAGAGAGTGAGAGTGTGTGAGAGTGAGAGAGTGAGAGAGTGAGAGAGAGAGAGAGAGAGAGAGAGAGAGAGCTGGAGGCCAGGGGCCGTAACACTCTCCCTCATGAAATTCAAGTTGGACATTCCATCAATAATACAAAATCAACAACATTGGCCATAATACCTTACCTACACTCTGGACAGGGCATCTGCAAACACATTCTCGGATCCCTTTTTATGGCGAATTTCTAAATGGAAATCCTGCACCATCAGCGCCCACTGCATCAGTCGTTGGTTATGATTGTACATGCGTGACAAAAATGTTAAGGGATTATGGTCAGTAAGTACAGTGACAGGCTGAGAGCAGGACCCAAGATACACCTCGAAATGCTGGAGAGCGAGCAACATGGACAATGTTTCCTTTTCTATAGTGGAATATCTAAGTTGATGTTTGTTGAACTTACGGGAAAAATAGCACACTGGGTGGTCTACAACTTCTGCATCCTCCTGCATCAGGACCGCGCCTGCCCCGACCGCACTGGCATCTACCTCGAGTTTATACGGCTTGGAGGGGTCTGGAGCGGCGAGCACCGGGGCGTGACACAAGAGAGATTTGATACTATCAAAAGCAGATGTACACTCTGGAGTCCACCTAAACTCCACCTTGGGACTGAGCAGATTGGTTAGAGGCAGCGCAACACTGGAGAAATTTCGGCAAAAACTTCGGTAATAACCTGCCATACCCAAGAAACGACGCAGCTCACGCCGGGTGGTGGGAGGGTGGGTAGGCGCTTAGCGCGGCAACCTTAGCCTCAAGAGGCCGGACTTGGCCCTGACCAACCTCACGTCCTAAATATGTGACACTAGCTTTTTTCCAAAATCACACTGAAACAGAGTATAGCGTTTTTATTAAGTCATCTAAATAGGCATTGCAGTTGGGAAGGCCCTGCCGGACAATATTAACAAGGCGTTGAAAAGTGGCAGGGGCGTTACACATTCCAAAAGCCATGACAGAATACTGCAAAAAATAGTCAGGGGTGGTAAATGCGGATATTTCAGACGCACGTTCGGTTAATGGCACCTGCCAATAACCTTTTAGCAAATCTAATTTAGTGACAAATTTGGCAGAAACCGAGATTGTCAACACAATCTTCCATGCGGGGCATGGGATAGGAGTCAGGGACGGTAATGGCATTAATTTTTCGGTAGTCGGTGACGAAGCGGGGGGGTTTACCTACGATTTAAACAGGGTGAGCTCCACGCGCTTGTACTGTGCTTAGCTAGCCCGTGTTGCAACAAATATCAGCTTCTTGTTTCATTAACGAGCGTTTCACAGGGTTCACACGATAGGGGTGCTGGCGAATTGGGCGCGCATCTCCTACATCTATGTCGTGTGTGAGGACAGTGGTACGGCTTGGCACATCTTCGAAGAGACAAGGGTGTTGCTGGATTAAACTTATTATGTCCGACTGATGATCCGGGGATTAATGAGTTAAATGAGAAGGCAGATTTTTAATATTTCAGAGTTTGGAAGGCGCGCATCTGGCTGTTTGCGGTTGCCTAACCCTTCCTCATCAGGTGACGGAGCGGCCCGACGATAACGCGGACGGGGCGCAGGGGAGGAGTAGTTGTTGGTTCTGCTGAGTTTGGGTCACGAGGGTGATACAATTTTAACATGTTTACATGGCAGACGCGAGACTTGCGTCTTCGATTCGGAGTATTAACAATGTAATCTGTGTCAGTGATCCTTTGTTTAATCACATACGGGCCGGAGAATTTGGACGAGAGCGCGTGGCCCTGGATAGGAAGGACAAGCACTTTGTCACCAACATTAAAATCACGTTTTACAGATTTCCTGTCGAAACGACACTTCATTTTCGTCTGAGTCTTGAGTAGCGTTATCCTGGCTAGTTCGTTTGCTTTCAGGATACGTTCACGGAATGTACTGACATAATCTAGTAGGTTATTAGGGGCAGAAGAGGACGAGGAAAGAAGCTTTTCTTTTAACGCCTTTAATGGTCCACGAAGAGAGTGAGCAAAAACCAATTGCGCTGGGCTGAATCCTAAGGACTCCTGAATGGCATCTCTTGCAGCAAACAAAACAAACGAGACACCCTCATCCCAACTTCTACCCGTTTGGAGACAATACCTTTTTAACATGGACTTTAAAGTTTGGTGCCAACGTTCCAATGCGCCCTGGGACTCAGGGTGATAGGCACTTGAGACTACATGGTGAACGCCAAGTGTCTGGATTACTTCTTTGAATACTTTTGATTGGAAATTAGCTCCTTGATCGGATTGGATTATTCAAAAAGGGGGCAGCCCAAAAAGGGTAAAGAAGTGTGTCAACGCCTTTATCACTGAACGGGAGTTAATTTTTCGCAGAGGAATGGCTTCGGGAAAACGAGTAGCAGCGCACATAATGGTAAGCAAATACTCATGTCCGCTTGGAGTTCGGGGTAGTGGGCCAACACAGTCAATTATGACCCGGTCGAAAGGCTGATCAATCGCAGGGATAGGATGCAGGGGTGCTTGTGGGATCGTTTGGTTAGGTTTTTCCCCGTAATCTGACACACATGGCAGGTGCGACAATGGTTGGTTTACGTCTTTCTTCATACCTGGCCAAAAGAATTGATTAAGGATAGACTGGTACGTTTTGGTTACACCCATGTGTCCAGACCACTGGCTTTCATGTCCTAAAGTTAGGATTAATGGTCGGTACTTGTTTGGAAGTACAATCTGGAAAACTGAGGTAAGATTTGGTTCCTCAGCGAAGTGCGGGGACCATTTATGCATTAACATATCACGATCAAGGAAATAGCCACTTTTTGCGTTGTCCAGTTGTTCCCCACTCACCACATTGGAAAATAAAGCGTAGTGTTGGATCCGCTCTCTGCTCTGCGCACAGATGTTCACGGGAGCAGGGCAGAGGCAGGGTTTCTGTGGGAGGAGAAATTAGTGGATTAGCAGATTTAGGGTTTTGGGGCAATTAAGACATAGCAATGGGATTTGCACCCTGACTTGGGTCAGAGGCCTCTGACGTCACATTAGCAAGAAAGGTATCAGACAAGTTTATTTCAGGGTGTTTGCGTGCAAAGGCACGTGTGATGGCACAGATTGGATACAGTTCGGACGCACGGTAAGGGCCCTCGCTACATGGCGGGGAATCTACCACCTCGAGGGAAGGAGTTTTTTACCCAGCAATGTCATTTCCCAACAGCATTCCTACCCCACCTATGGGCAAAGAGTGACAGACAGCCACAGGGGAAATGCCAGTGTAGTGGGGTTGTCCCCTTTTCCCTGCTCAAAAGCACCCCTGTGAGCTCCACCCTTGACCCCCCCTCATAGTTTAGGGACTATTTAAATGCACCTGTGGCCAATATGGCACTCTTTTTTTTGCTGCTTGTCTCTGCTGCTGTACCAGGACCTGGCGTTTTAGGAGGTAGGAGAGAGGCTCTTTAAATACAACTTAAATCATGAGATTAACCTAAAACACATTTTTTCATTAGTCCTGCTCGGCAAGTGTTGGTCTGGGGGAGTCCAACCCAAGGCAGATTCTTACCAGGGCTGATTACAGGTGGTAAGTTGATGGCGAGGGAGCAGAATAGGGCAGAGGTGGGCTTTTTTTTTTAACAGATTTTGTTCTTTGTTTCAGGTGGCTAAAACCTGCTGCTGCTGTTTTGCACTTTTGTCCCGTTTTGCACCTTGTTTTGTACCGTTTTTGCACCTTTGTACTGTTTTGCATTTAGTTTTTGCATCTAGTTTTTGTACTTGTTTTGCATTTAGTTTTAGTATTTGTTTTTGTACATTGTTTTGTGTTGCATTTTGTGTTTTTTTGCTGCGTCCCTTTTAGTTTTTTTCTCATATTGTCTGGTATTTTTATTAGCAGGTTTGGTTTTGGTTTAACTGGGTCAAATTTTAATACATTTTGTTTTCTTTCAGCGATGCTGGGTGCCTCCTGGTGGTTGGGCTATAGGCACGTTGGTGAGGTTCCCCACCTTTGCATGTGATTTAGTGCACTGGGATCACAATTTTAGTTTTGTGCACGTTTCATGTTGCTGTGCCGTTTGCTGTGTCCACTGAGGTGAGTATGTGGTAGCACCCCTGGGCACACCCCTGATAGTCTGCTCACCCCGGGTGGCCCCAGCTAGCTTTTTTTGTTTCTGGTAATTTTAAACCCCTTTCACTTCTAGGCCTATTTTAATTAGAAATTCAATTTTTAGCTTTCTTTTGTAATAAAAATTTGTCCAGCTTTTAAATTTAAAATGTTATAATAATATATATTTACCCAAATTTAGTTGGTCTTAGTTAATTTCATTTTAGCCATTTGAATTTTTAAACTTTTATTAAAATAAACACGATTTTAATCATTCATCACGTCTCTTGTCTCTTAATTCAGGATCTTATTTGTGTGTCTTTACCTTAAATTTGATTGTGACCCTCGGGGAGGGGCCTTAAGCTCACACCCCACCCCCAACCTCTATGCCACACACCAGTAACGAGTTTAGACTTTATGTGAACCAAATGAACCGGCCTAGGGCTAAATCCCATTCCTATTCCCCGTAACATAGCTTGGTACCCACAAGATGACACAGAAGAAAATGGAAGAACACTGGATAAAATAACGGTTTGTGAGCCACCGGTGTCTCTGAGGATGCGGATTGGGCGCTGATCAGATGCCTCGCCAGGCAAAGAAACTATCCATCCATCCATCCATTTTCTTCCGCTTATCCGGGCCGGGCCGGGTCGCGGGGGCAGCAGTCTAAGCAGGGACTCCCAGACTTCCCTCCCTCACCCCAGACACGTCCTCCAGCTCCTCCGGTGGGACCCCAAGGCGTTCCCAGGCCAGCCGAGAGACATAGTCCCTCCAGCGTGTCCTGGGTCTTCCTCGGGGCCTCCTCCTCCCGGTGGAGGCCCCGAGGAAGACAAAGAAACTAGTCCCTGAAAAATGAATGGCTCAAAACACGAGTCAGTCTTTTGGGTGGCGTTGGGGACTGAGCCAAGTGCTTCCGATTGAATTAACCCAACGCCTTTTGTGTTGGGGTGCGGACGAGTCCACTTTTCTTTTAAGGGCTGAGCAGTCTGCGATTAGATGTCCAGGCGTGTGGCAATAATAACATTCTCGTTCATCAGTTTGAGGTCTGGCAGCGTTAACAGGGGAAACCGGCCTATGGACAGCGGGATTATACACACGTGGTTTCTCAACAGGACTGCTGCTGTAAAAGTGGACTTGTGGGGTTAACACGTACTCATCGACCAACACAGCAGCATCAGTTAGTGTTCTCACTTTGTTTTCATTCAAATAAACCACCACTCGATCAGGCACATTTCTCTTAAAGTCCTCTAGCAAAATTAGCTCTCGAACGGTTTCAAAATCCTGGGCTTTTGCCGAGGAGCACCACTTATCAAACAAGTTCCTTTTCTCCCGAGCGAACTCTACAAATGTACGGCTTGGGGCTTTTCGATGGCTCCTAAATTTTTGTCTGTACGCTTCTGGTACCAGCTCATAGGCGCGTGTAGAACGGCACTTTTGACAGAATCATAGTTTAGGCTTTCATAGAGAGGAAGAGCGGCAATGATCTCTTGAGCCTTGCCGTACATTTTGCTTTGCAAGAGAAGGGGGGCCAAACATCACGAGGCCAATTTAAAGCTGTCGCGATTCGTTCGAAAGCTGCAAAATACGAATCAACTTCACTTTTTTCTGAATATGGGGACAAGCGGAATATATTTACTAACGTCAAGCGCTGCGCGGTCTGAGCTGTGGGGGGGGAGAGGACAGGCACTGCGAGCGAGTCCAGGACTGGTGAGACTGAGCGGGAGGCGGCCTTCAGTCTCTAGTTCAAGGCGTCTCATCCTCACAGCTGTGTCAGCCTCAATCTCGAGTTTTCGTATAGTCAACTCAAGTTCAGCTCTACGAGATCTTTCCTTTTCCTCGGCCTCCAACTGGATGCGCGCCAGGCGCACCTTACGCCGAGCAGCATCCTTGGAGCCGGGGGAGGAAGGAGACAAGGGGATCGAACCGGGGAAGTGTGAATGGTTGGTCCGACCCCGCTTACCAACCCCAGCAATCGCACCTTCAGGTCTAGGGGGAGTTCGCGGTGGTCTCTCCACCTGCGACTGAACACTCGTGAGCTCCGGGGTTTGAGAAGGCACCTTAGGAGGCCCGCCAGCCTCTGAAGAGCACAGCACGCCCCTCTCCACCAACCCATCCCTCACGAGCAGCTTGAGTTCATCTTTTCTCACTACTCTGGGGTAGGGAATTTCAAAATGGTCAGCAATTATAATTAAATCTTTCTTCTTAAAAGCAAGAATTTTATCATAAGAGGGTTGTTCCAAAAATTCCTGAACAGTAAATAATGCCATCCTTTATTTATTTATTTATTTATTTATTTACTTTCCAATTAAAAATGAAAACCCTACACTTACCTACAAGTTAACCTGCTACTAAACTATTCCGGGGATGAGTTGGAAGAAATCCCGGACGAGCCCCCAATATGTTACAGCCGATCGCAGGGAAGGAAAGGAAGTAACAGGATTTAGTAATCAGGTCTTTACTTGTAATGTTAGTGCAAGTGCACATATAAGAATAACAAAACAACTTCAGTAAACACAACAGAAATAAACAAAAGGAGGCTCTAAGAGTACAAATTTGCCTACAAAACTTAACACAACTGACCAACTCAAACCACTATTTGGGAAGTCCACGATATCAGGTATTACCAGTTCCAATGTCCTAAAGTCCAAAATCCAAAGGTTTCAAAAATCCAAAAGGTTCCAAAATGTCAAAATCTGTCCAGTGACATGTCATCTGCTTTCAGAATCAGTCCCCCCCCCCATGTTTCAGGAGGCGGGGCCTTTTAAAGGGGAATACGCCCCGGTATGGAATGTTGATTGGACCCAACATAATGGCCTGGCCAATCACACGTGGAGGTGGGGTGCAATCAGGTGGCAGCTGTGGGCACATCTGGGGAGAGAGAGAGTGAGAGAGAGAGAGAGAGAGAGCTGGAGGCCAGGGGCCGTAACATCAGTTGATGCTGTATTTGTGTTGTGTGTCCTGATGGGGGCGATATAACTGTGTGTGCACTGCAGCTGATCTCAGCTGTGAGCAGAGGTGGGGAGAGTAGACACTCATTTTAACTTTACTTTTAAAATAATATTACTTAATCAAAGAAACACAAACGTTCACATCATTTAATATTGTCAGGCTTTTGTCACTTGCAGATTTACTCACAGGATGTAGTGAGTAACCAAAAACTATTGATGATAATCAGATTTTTGTGTGCATGTAAACATTTATTTTATTTATCTTTATTTATAGAGGGGGACCAAATGAGAGCACTCGGGCTCTCTTTTTCATTGGTGCCCTGTTTAAGATACAATACAAACTGAAAAACAATCAAAACAAGTAAGTCCATATAAAACATCAAAAATAAGTGCAGGTGTGTATATAAAAGTTTGTTATCAGATCATTAAATTGTGACCAACGTATCCAGTTTTGCTTTTCCTTGGAGTGTTTTCCATTTTTCTGAAGCAAAATCGCTAAAAGCCCTCTGTCCCGTCTCAGTTCTGGTGCAGCCAACCCTTGGCCTTACTCAGTCGTGTGATCTGGTATTAAATGTTCCAGTATCAATGATAAACAAGCAGGTGAGGTATTCTGACAGTTTCTGAAGTCGTCCCTTATAGATAAACTTCATACAGTGCTGTTCTCTTCTAACAGATAGATATAACCCACTTTTTCATAGAGAAACAGTGATGAGTTTCAAACCCATCATCTGTAATAAAACGAAGGGCAGGGTGAAAGAGAGGATCCAACGGTTTTCAAAGTCTGCATGTACACCAACATAGTCACTGACTCTAGGCTCTGAAAAGTGCAGGATGTGAGGAGTGAAAGTATACTTATGTAACGGGTGAAATTGTAGTAGGAGGTAGGCGTGACCGTCCGGGTGAAGGCTCATAGCGCGCCCCTTTTTTACTACTTGCTTCGGTCGAAAACACTACACTGTTTCTGCAGCGCACTGACATTAAATAGAGCTTGTGTAAGTGATTTTTTTCTACCTTGCACATTGAGCAATCTTTTCATTGTTGCATGTCTAAAAGGAAAGTCGTGAAATGCGCTCGCTTACAGCATAATAATTGCAGTTTGCACATTCATTCCATAGGCACGCTATCAGTCTACCTCCTGCCATCTACCACGCGAATAAAAGTATCACTACGCACTCGATGTGAGTTGTATGCATTTCTATTGCAACTATTATTACTACTGTGTGTTAATGTAAAACATTAATTGATTGCTCTAAATTTAGCCATGGGTGTTAAGTTAAAGGAAGACGAGTACAAACAATTGAACTCCACTTTTGGCAAAGGTATTGTTGATTTAATTGATGATATTCAACTGGTATGAATCTATCCTAATGAAGCGTGTGTTTTATAGGAACTTGAGCAGTTTTATACCTGTCACTGTTTTTTATCCCACTATTTTGTTTTATTTTATTCAGTGTATAGGGGCCTTTAATATCAGTGTTGCACATTGGCACTTTATATAGCTTTATTAAAATTCGTGCAAGGGTGCAATATGGCGAAGTGTGGGGAAGTGCCACGCTACTTTAACGTTGATTTAATTTGCTGTGTGTGTAGTAATGATATTGATTTGTGTGTACTTCAGCACTGGACACTTTACCTGCCTTTACTAAATTGCCAATTGCTGTGCTTTTAACAGTTTATAGGGCCACATGTGTTAAATAAAATTGTTAAACTTATGAACAGCCTCTTTCTCCAGTTTATTCTGGTACCCTGTACCTGCTGGATGCTACACTTATACTGAACTTAAACAGCCACCAACAAATATCATAAAGCCTCTTAAAGGCAACAACCTATTGTCTCCAGTTTCAGCTGAAACTACCCTATTCAGCCCTTAACGACCCTATTGGAGACAATAGCTGTTTACAGTTTCAGTGTAGTTAGCCCCTCCCTGCACATAAATATAAGGCAGTGGTCTCCAGCAATATGATCAGAACTGAAGAAGTGACTTGGATGAGCAGCAAACCGTCTTCACTCCTACAACGATTTGTCTAGTTGACAAATTTGAACTTCGTCTTTTGCAACAGATGCCATAGTTGAAGTGGATCGATATCTATCAGAAATGAACATTAACCGCAATGAAGGTCCACTGATTTACTTGAAAAACAACAAACATGTGTATCCCAACCTGTATGAGATGGCACACTGGTTTCTGTGTGTTCCTGCTTCCTCTGTTCCTTGTGAGAGGATTTTTTTCAAAAGCTGGTGATGTCAGCAAAAAAGAAGTTGATTGAAGCCTGACACCGTGAATAAAATTCTGTTTAAAAAAAAAAAAAAAAAACCCATTAAACCAGCCTCCCACCAGGTGTCCCTTCACAAGCACTGTATCCCCCTCACTCAAAAAGCACACACTTACCTTCATCATAATTTTAGATATATACGCACACTGGTATGTTTACATAGATTTGTATAGATATATCGATTCTTCATCAATCAGTTAAGACAAGACTTGATATAAGTTACAATAAATGTTTCTTTGAGAATCCAGGAAAAAATAAGAATAAGCAAAAATTAGCAGAAAGCGAGTTGAATCATGTTGAATAATTTTAAAAGAGGCCGTTTCATTTATAGTTTGATTCCATCATGCGATCATTTTCCGCATGTAAGTGTTGTTTTCAGTAGAATTACTATACTCTCCCACATAGTATGTAGTGATCAAATGAGTAAAAGTTATTGTAGTAACTTCTAATTGCGCTGCTGAGCATTCCAGTGAGTGACGTGAGTGTTTACGGAGAAGAAGCTTATTGACTCACGTTAGAGCACACAATAAAATTCTATAGCTACAACAATTCATGACACTTCTCCAATGTCAGTATAATTTTATAAATATATCAAACAGGACCTTAAGATTGGTTATACCGTATCTTAATTACATGCTAAAGACAATTGTAGGCTACGTCGTGATGACATAACGCAGTACAGAAGATTGGGAAATCTATATATGTTTAAGTATTCAATGGAAAATGAATATCAGCAACTTTATCACATAATTATCTAACCGACTGGAGACAATTTAAAGGTCGTATATTACACAAAACTGACTCTTAAGAGCTTTAAGCCTGTTAGAATGTTGTTCCCTCCTCAGTTGTTTTGTTGCATTCACACATGTAGCCAGACTAATAATAAAGCGTTACTCAAACATCTCCAAAGCTCAAAATACTTTGCTCCACCTTGTGATGTCATGAAGTGGTAGTTTTCAAGTTAACTGCTCCTTTTACTTTTAGTTCAGAAGAGATTGGCAATTCCAGAGCTGAAATTATCCAAATGATTCTAATGAATCTGTATGGAGTTTAAAAACTAAGTGGAGCAGTTATTGTTTTACCACATGACATCACAAGGTGGAACAGAGTGTTTCTGTTTGAAAGAAGAACTAAATATGCAGGGTTTGTGTGTTAAACATGTGAATGAAACAAAACACAGCTTGAGGTCTGTTTGTGACGAGGAAACAACATTAGAACAGAGATAGACAGATTGTGTTTTGGTTGAAATGTTTCACAATGACATTTGGGAGAAATCAAATGTATGAATACTGCTCCTGTCACACTGTCACTGACGACATGGTACAGAAATACACTAAATGTCTCCTATCAGGGCTGTAGAAAAAGGCCAGAGGTCAGGTCAGGGCACCTGGCTTAAAAGATAGTTGGATGGTGTTGTGGAATTTCTAATAGTAAAAACCTTTAAAAACATAAAATCAATAGAGTGTCATGATCCCTGTTCTGTCCCTGCCTCCTGTGTGTGCCCTGCCCCTCCCTCACCTGTCTGAGCCTGGAGCTGGGAGGAGTCCTAGCTCCTCCTACGCGCACCTGGACTCTATCAGCGCAATCAACACCACCTGCAGTGGATAAGAGGAGCCAGGACCCAACACTCTGGGCTCGCCTCACTGTTTGTCTTCGTCCTGTCTGGTTCTCAGTTGTGTTTCCTGCTCATGTTCCTGCTTGTGTTCCTGCTCAGCACCCTGCCTCCCTGCACTGCTCTGGACTCCCGTCTCCGACCCTGTCTCCCGGTACCGGTTTTGTTCCTGCCACGCTTGTTCCCTGCACCTGTGTCTACCCTGGATCCCGACCTGCACTCCTGCACCCAGCTTCCCCGTGTATCTACTATCATTTGTTTGTTCTGTCAATAAACACCTTAAACTTGCCCCGAGTCCCGCACCCTTTGGTCCGTCTCACACCCCACACATCACGACAGAACAATCTGGCCATACATGGACCAAGCAGACTCGGGGCCGACAAAACACCGACAGAAGATCTGGAATGCTTTGCTCACTCTCCCGCCTGCCTGCCCTGCTTACCTGCCTGTTTTCTGTTGCCCGTCAGGTCCTGTCTTTTCCTGCTCTGCCCCCGGACTGTTGTGGCTCCGCTGGACATTGTCTTCCGCCCAGGGACCCCTTAATGTCTGCTACCCCTCATACAAATTGTTGTAGCTCCGTTGGACATCGTCTTCTGTCAGGGGATCTCCTCACGTCTGCTACCCCTCATCTGGACTATTGTAGCTCCGCTGGACACAGTCTTCCGTCCAGGGACCTCCACATGTCCTTTGTTTTTATCCGGGCCGATGTAGCTCCACTGCACACCGTACTCCGCCCAGGGACCTCGTCGTGCCGTCCTGCTCCTCGTCCTGCTCCTCACCCTGCTCCTTGCCGTAAGTGGACCTCGGACCCTGTTTCAGGACATTTTTTGGGGGGATTTATACCAACAAAACAATCATGACAGTTTAGTCTAATCGAAGTGGCTGGAGGCCACCAGATGCACAAACAAGAGTTACACCAATGCATAACAGATATTATTATGAAGGTTACGTCAAGAAGATCTATAACAATACGAATAAAGATTTAAAATAAAGAAAGTCATAGCAGAGGTTAAGGGGTTAGGTGGTTAGGTTTAGGCACCAGGATCCCACGGATGGACATGACTCAAATTTCTGGTGCATAAAACTAACCCTAACCCCTAACCCTGACACAACCCCAACCCTAACCCTAACCCTATCCTAATCCTAACCCGTACCAAAGCAAAAGACGAAGTTCAAATCTGTCAACTGGACAAATCGTTGTAGGAGTGACGATGTTTCGCTGCTCATCCAAGCCACTTCTTCAGTTCTGATGAGATTGCTGGTGGCCACTGCCTTATATCTATCTGCAGGGAGGGGCTAACTACACTGAAACTGTAAACAACTATTGTCTCCAGTTTCAGCTGAAACTACCCTATTCAGCCCTTAACGACCCTGCTATTGTTTCTCATTGTTCTGGGTCTGAGGATGGACCCATACCCTAACCCGTACCCGTTTGGTGCATGGGATTTTACCCTTGATATGCAGTGTCCTTTAAAGAGAATAAAGGCATTCACAATGGCAACATTCATGAAATGGTTTTAAAAAAAAAAAAGTGTTTTGTACCATTTCTTTGTTTTTTGCAATACCTGCTAATAGCCGATGAGCACATCTGATAGGCACATGAGTGACACTGACCTAAGAAAAATGCCTGTTATCAACTGGATATCTCTGGTGTTGGTTATTACTGTTGGCTGCTGGAGCTGTGTACAAATGACTTACGGTGTTCTGTATGAATCAACAATTTAAAACAACAAAAAAAAAAAAACATTAACACAATTGTAGCACTCCAAAAATGTACTGCCAGGTCTCCAAAGTTTCTCCAAACCAAAAAAGGCGTGCTTTAAATAATTTGAAAGGAGAAAATGCGTAGTTCCACATTTGCATGCTCACTTTGAATATCACTTACATATGTCATTTCAAACATTTGTGATGGCACGCAGGGAGACATGGGTATTTCTGATCTGTTGGACATGGCACTAGTTGGCCATGTTTTTAGTTTATTTAATGCATTATCTACATCAGCAATAGACAATTTGCCTTTCCAAAGAAGTCAGTGACAGTGAAAATTGTTATAGATCAGTGGGTCTTAAACTCGGTTAGCGTCCAAAAGTTGGTCACATTAAAGGGATGCAACAATACTCACTACATGTCATACTAGTCAATACACTACACATGTGGCTCAACACCACTTTATCAGAACACTCAGTACCACCTTTATCACGCCGGTGAACTGGACTCAAATGCAACACAAAGAGAACAGTCAAACCTCTTAGTAACTACAACAGAAAGTGTCCTTCAAAGGTAATTCTGAATATGGTAAATCAGATAATAAACGACTGAAGAATGAATGTCTTATTTAATGTCAACGAAAATGTCTTCCACACTGGGGGGATTCAATAAAGGAAACAGACCGAGGAAATAAACTCAGGAACAGGTAACTCAAACAGATAAAATGTTTCAGAATTGCAGAAATGCAAACAACAGAGTATTACAGAGACAAAGCTTAAGTGTTGCTCGTGGTCAGTCAACAATCTAGCAAGGACAGACAGAACAGAAGCAGTTTATATAGACGACTCCGGGCTGATTAACAAAATGAGAGGCAGCTGCAGGGAAAACAGGGAAGTAACAAAAGAAAGAAGAAAGAAGCTAGATTGAGGATAAACACAAACAGGCAGAACTGTGACAACTTTATCAGCACAGGAATTACTTGGCCTGATTCTCAACAGTACTGCAGACTACATTATAATGGTCTGGATACATTTACCAGCTTGGACATACACAGAGTCAAGAGACCAAGTTTCCTCTATGTTTGGATTGGACTGTTCAATGACCCTGCTTCATGGCAAGGAATTATGGATAATAACCCAAACTCCTGGACACGGTCTGCCACTGAGATCACCAGGTCTGGAGTGTACCAGATCTGGAATACTGTATATATAAGTGGACATACAGTAGCTAATGCACGTTCCAAGTAGAAAGTGAGCATTGGTCGGAAGCATTTCCTTTGAGCTCTGATAGCAATTGACATCCATTGAAATATCGTTTTTTTGTCAGGCTATGGGGTTTGATAGACATAAATTGTAGTAGAGAGTATGAAAAATTTGAACAGCACTGCTCTGGTACTTTAGGGAACTTAAATTGTGAGTATTATAACCCAGAAGATTTAATAAATGTTAAAAGTGACTTTACCTTCTCATTGATGCATCTGAACATCAGAAGTATCCAAAAGCATCACGATGACCTGGTCTCACTACTTGCCACTACAGGACATGACTTTGACATAATAGGTTGTAGTGAAACTTGGATAAATGAACAAACATATCTTGACTATTTTAATCTGGATGGATATTCACTATATCACAAAAATAGAATTGGTAAAACTGGAGGAGGGGTTTGTCTTTATATAATCCCAATTCTCAGCAAAGGAACGAACAGATATTAAGTTAGATGACAGTTATTCTGATTCATTATTCGTAGAATTAAAAAACAAAAATGCAAAAAAATTATCATCATAGGTGTAATATTTCGGCCCCCTGATTCAGATTACAATACATTCCGAGACCAATTAGAGAATGTTTTATTTCACATAAACCAAACTAATACAAATTGTCTCATCATGGGAGATTTTAACATAGACACGTCTAAACAAGATAACACTGGAACAGATTTCTAAATACCCTTTTCTCCTCATCATTTTTTCCAACTATCAATAAACATACTCGTGTTACAGAGAGAAGTAAGTCAACTTTAGACAACATAATAACCAACATACAAGATACTGAATGTAAATCAGGGGTCACAGATCTCACAGATCATTACCCAATTATACATTATATGAAATTAAACAACAAAATACCAGATCTATGTGCAAAGAGAAAGGTGAAGGTTCTAAATAACAAAACCCTTGCAAACCTGATCCTGCCATCTACAAACCAAAAGGTGGGACTCAGTATATAACACCTCAGACCCCCAACTGTGCATATAATTCATTAATTTCTGAAATAACTGATTCTATTACTAAAACTATACCTGAAAAGATAATTAAACAGAATGGTACACATGCAAAACCATGGATAACTAATGGAATTTTAAAGTCTATAAAAAAGAAAATGAAATTATATAAGCAGTATATATATCAAAAATCCCAACACCCAAAACAAATCGTTATACAGTGAACCCTCGTTTATCGCGGGGGTTACGTTCCAAAATGAACCCGCGATAGGTGAAATCCGTGAAGTAGTCAGCTTGATTTTTTTACAATTATTATATATTTTTTTAATGTTGCAAAACACCTCATTACATACTTTATACACTTTTCTCAGGCAGGCATTAACGTTTCCTCACATTTCTCTTGTCTAATAGCAGCTGCACATCGCAGCACAGGCAGGATTTTTTTCTGTTTCCTCCCGCGCTGCTGCACTGAGAGAACGGGGAGCAGGAGACTCTCGCGGACCCCGCATCAAAACTCTCGGGATCGGGCGGGATTCACAAGTGCTCGGGCGGGAGCGGGCGGTCAGACCGGGGTCCCGACTACATGATCTGTCCTGAGTGACACAGGCCACATAGCACCAGACTCCGCGGCAGATCCGCTTGCAGTTCGCCAAATCCGCCCCGGAGTCAGACGCGCTTTGCAGAGGCGCGGCGGCCTTGCTTTGGATCCGCGCTCCGGATGCCCGCTATGGGCCGCCCGCCGCGCGGGGGGGAACGGGCAGTTAGGCATCGGGATCGGGCGGGAACGGGATTGAAATCCCCATTCCATCCAGGTCTCTACTCTACAAAGCCACGGAAGAGAAGAGTGCGCACTACGCTACCGATCCAAAACAGTCCAGGTTCATAAACTGCAAAACATGTAAAACTGCACCAAAAAAATCCGTGAAGTAGTGAAGCCGCGAAAGATGAAGCGCGATATAGCGAGGGTTCACTGTATACAAAATACAAAAATAAATTGTCTAAAATAATAAAAACAAGCAAACAAATGTATTTTACTGACAAATTCAATAATGCTCTTGGGGATCAAAAGAAATCTTGGAAGGTGTTAAATGAGATACTCAGCCGCACATGGAAAACCTCAGTCCTCCCTGACACTGTAGTGCAGAATGGAACAAACGAAAATACCAACTTATCTAATGTCTTTAATAATTACTTTGCCTCTGTTGGTAAACAACTTTCTCAAAATATATGCACACTAGGGGGCGCCAACCATAAGCACTATCTCCAGGGCTACTATTCTAACCCACTTTTCCTCAAGCCTACCTGTAAAGTAGAAGTGATCAACATCATAAACAAGCTAAAATCTTCTTATACAGTCGGTGCTGATAACATCTGTAGCAAAATCATCAAAGCCATAGTAAATGAAATTGCCCAGCCTCTTGCCTACACAATCAACCTTTCATTAGCACAAGGCACTGTGCCTAAATTAACCAAGATGGCAAAAATAATACCCATATATAAGTCTGGGGATAAAAATGACACCCAAAATTACAGACCTATATCGATCCTGCCAACTCTCTCTAAATTAGAATGAATAGTATACACCAGACTTATAGAATATTTGGATAAGTATAATATATTAGTGCCCTCGCAATATGGATTTAGGAAAAACAGTACCACATGTATGGCCATTTTAGATCTTGTTGAGAAAATTAACGAAGCTTTTGAAAAAGGAGAGTACAGTATAGGGGTGTTTTTAGATCTTTCTAAGGCATTTGATACTATAGATCATGAAACCCTTCTTAGCAAACTAACGCACTATGGTGTCAGAGGAGTAGCACTCCAGTGGTTCAGAAGCTATATCTGTGGAAGAGAGCAATATGTGCATGTCGAGGAACAAAATTCAGACACGAAAATTATTGAGACAGGAGTCCCAGAAGGATCCATTTTAGGGCCACTCTTATTCATTATTTATATAAATGATTTTGTTTTTTCTTCCAATGACATTCACAAAGTACTATTTGCTGATGACACAAATCTCTTTATATCACACAAAAACCTGGATCAGTTTGAGAAACTTCGAAATGAACATCTAATAAAGGTAACTACTTGGTTTAAATGCAACAAACTGTCCTTAAATATTAAGAAAACCTTCTTTATCATCTTCTTGCCAACCAGACATAAAACCGGTGATGGAAATATATGCATAAAAATAGATGGCCAAGTTATCCAACAAGTTGATTCTACTAAATTTTTAGGAATGTATATCGATAAATCTTAAAATTTCAAAAAACACATTGATGAGCTGGTTAAAAAATTATCAAAAATCGTTGGCCTACTCTTTAAAATAAGACACACACTTCCATTGGAACCACTGCTGACCTTATATAGATCCCTGTTTGAGACTCATCTAAATTATTGTAATGTGATATGGTGTAACACCTATCCCACTTACACTGCAAAACTTCAGGTATTACAAAAAAAAGCCATAAGGGCGATCACCTGGTCCTTGCCAAACTCTCCCACAAATCCACTCTTCCACAGATATGGCCTTCTCAAGCTTTCTGAAAGCAACCTATATCACAATGCATGTATAATGTATAGTGTGGTCCACAAATTAAACAGTCGATTATGTGAACTTATGTGAACTTCAATCACCCTCTCATCAGCACAACACAAGGAAAAAGTGCCTGTTAAAAGGGAAATTTAGGAAATTTAAATGCACCAGCTTTAGTGTCTGTTATAGAGGTCCACAAATATGGAATGAATTAAACAGCGATATAAAACAGTCTGCCTCGTTACATATATTTAAAAGAAATCTGAAAAGCAAACTACTGGAAAACTACAGTGCCTGACGGAACTTAGTGCGGCTCAAGTTCTCCTTGCAATAGGTTTTATTTTCTCTTTGCTCATAGGTCTGTGTGTATGCATACCTATGTGTATGTATGTATATGTATATATGTGTGTGTGTGTGTGTGTGTGTGTGTGTGTGTATATATATATATATATATATATATATATATACATACTTCCGGCGCTGGCGAGAGCAGCAGCTGGTTTGCATCGCTCCTCTATTTCCAACTTTTTTTCTACTCTTTTAAATCTTTACCCTCTTTGTTTGCTTTGCACTTTTTGTATATAGTGTGTTTTTTCAGAAACGCGGTGTTTCTGTTTAGTTTCATTTTTTTTTCTTTATTGTATTTCGCCTAACTTCACCGGCGCAATGTGCGTGGGGCCGCGACCAGCCATTGTTTACTCCAGGGAACAGCTGTTGGCACTACGCGGGTCTGTCGTGCTCCCGCAGGACCGGCACGACATTCCAGCGGAGCTGCTGTTGAAGACGCGGAGGGGCAAACGTGCGGGACGTAAACTCCAGGAAAAGAAGAGACGCTTCTGACCTGTGCTCCCTTCTGTCATCGCGGGAAACGTGCGCTCTATTTCGAACAAGACGGACGAACTAGCGGCGCTCACGCGATTTCAGCGGGAGTACAGAGAGACAGCAGCATCATGCTTTTCACGGAGTCCTGGTTAACCCCGCAAATCCCGGACTCAGCTGTTTCTATGGACAATTTTCACCTGCTGCGCGCAGAGACAGGACGGCAGAGAGCGGCAAGAGGAAAGGAGGAGGCCTGGCCTTGTTTGTGAATGAGAGGTGGTGCAAACCTGGACACTGTACAGTGAAGACACAGCTGTGTCACAAAGACATTGAACTGCTGGCTGTTAGCATGAGGCCGTACTATCTGCCCGGGAGTTCTCACATGTGATTGTCATCGCTGTGTATGTTCCTCCCTCTGCTAACACTGAGACGGCCTGTGACACGCTGCACTCCTGTACCAGCACACTCCAAACAAGGCACCCACAGGCTCTCTTCCTGATCTCTGGAGACTTCAATCATGCATCTCCTGCACTGTTCTGCCCACATACACCCAGTATGTCACCTGCCCCACAAGAGACAATAAAACTTTGGATTTATTTTTTGCCAACATCAAGGAGGCTTATTCTTCATCCCCACTGCCTCCCCTGGGTAGAGCTGACCACAACATTCTCCATCTTGAGCCTGTGTACCAGCCCATTGTGCACAGGCAGCCTGTGGTGCCCTGTGTGGTGAAGAAGTGGACTGCTGAGAGTGAGGAGGCTCTGAGAGACTGCTTTGACACCACAGTGTGGACAGAGCTCTGTGACCCACATGGAGAGGACATCAATGCAATGACTGATTGCATCACGGACTACATAAACTTCTGTTTTGAAAACATCGTTCCCTCCCAGACGGTGTGGTGTTTTCCAAACAACAAGCCGTGGATCAACCCTGACATAAAAGCTCTGCTGAAGGAGAAGAAGAGAGTTTTTAGGTCAGGGACCAAGGAGGAGCTGAAGACAGTACAGAAGGAGCTGAGGAGGAAAATCAGGACAAGCCAAGCCAGCTACAAGAGAAGGATGGAGCAACAGCTACAGCAGAAGAACATCCAGGGGGTGTGGAGAAGTCTAAAGACCATTTCGGGCTTCAAAGCACCCTCTGCCCAGACGGAGGGGGACCTGCGGTGGGTGAACGACCTCAATTCTCACTTCCTGAGATTTGATCAATCACCCACCCCTCCCCCGACCCAGCTGCCTGCTCTCCCCTCCCCGGCTGGACAATGGGGAACTCCTGTACCTCCTCACACCTCTGCCTCTGCTCTTCAGTCCAATACACATGGACTCATACATCCCCCCAGCCTGCCACTGTCATTTTTCTACAGCCCAGGTGAGACTTGAGCTCAAGAAGATCAAACCCAGGAAGGCAGCAGACCAGACGGCATCAGCTCCAGGCTCCTTAAGTCCTGTGCAGATGAACTGTGCGGAGTTATGGAGCATGTCTTCAACATGAGCCTAAAGCTGAGGGTGGTACCACAACTCTGGAAGACCTCCTGTGTGGTACCGGTGCCCAAGACGCCACAGGCCAAGGAGCTCAACAGCTTCAGGCCGGTGGCTCTAACATCTCATTTGATGAAGACACTGGAGAGACTGGTCCTTGGCCACCTCCGCTCCACCGTGAGCTCAGCGATGGATCCGCTGCAGTTTGCGTACCGGCCTGGCATCGGAGTGGAGGACGCCGTCATCTACCTGCTGCTGCACCGCTCACTGTCTCACCTGGAGAACCCCGGCAGCACTGTGAGGATTCTGTTCTTGACTTCTCCAGTGCTTTCAACACCATCCAGCCTCTGCTCCTGAGGGACAAGCTGGAGACCGCCGGGGTGGACTGTGACCTGGCAGACTGGATCCTGGACTATCTCACAAACCGGCCCCAGTTTGTGAGAGCCAAGAACTCTGTGTCTGATCTCATGACCTGCAGTGTGGGGGTGCCCCAGGGCACTGTCCTCGCGCCCTTTCTTTTCACCCTTTACACTGCAGACTTCAGACACAACACGGACAGCTGCGTCCTGCAGAAGTTCTCTGATGACTCTGCCATCATTGGCCTCATCAAGGATGACGACGATGTGGAGTACAGAGGACTAACGCAGGACTTTGTGGACTGGTGTCAGCAGAACCACCCTCATCATCAACGCAGGGAAGACCAAGGAGATGGTGGTGGTGGACTTCCGCAGACGCCACTCTACTGCCCCCTCAGTGAACATCCAGGGAAGGGACATTGAGAGAGTGGACTCATACAAGTACCTGGGTGTTCATCTGAACAACAAACTGGACTGGACTCACAACACAGACGCACTGTACAGGAAGGGCCAGAGCAGGCTCTATCTCCTGAGGAGACTCAGGTCTTTTGGAGTGAGAGGGCCACTCCTGAAGACCTTCTATGACTCTGTGGTGGCATCAGCCATCCTGTACGGTGTGGTCTGCTGGAACAGCAGCATCACAGAGAGGGAGAGGAAGAAGCTGGACAAGGTCATCAAGAAGTCCAGCTCCGTCCTGGGCTGTCCTCTGGACTCAGTGCAGGAGGTGGGGGGGACAGGAGGGTCCTGGCTAAGGTCATCTCTATGCTGGACCATGAGTCTCACCCCCTGCAGGACGCTCTGTCTGCCCTGGAGAGCAGCTTCAGTGACAGACTGATTCACCCCTCGCTGTGTGAAGGAGAGGTTCCGCAGGTCTTTCCTTCCTGCTGCTGTCAGACTATACAATGAACACTGTTAACACTGAACATGTGTCATTCAACCATATTTAATCAAACCCATGTGCAATACCCAAGTCACTTTATCACTTTCACTTTGTATATCTATATGTATATATATGTGTATATTAGAGTTTTATTTTTGAATCTATTTCTTAAATTATTTCTTACTATTTATCTATTACCCTGTTTCTTCTGTTCTCTATGTGTGCCTGTTCTCTATGTGTGCGGCAGTGGTGCCCGTGGTCATCGGAGCACTAGGGGCAGTGACCCCCAAACTGGAGGAGTGGCTACAGCAGATCCCAGGAAAAACATCAGACATCTCAGTCCAGAAAAGTGCAGTACTAGGAACAGCAAAGATACTGCGCAGAACCCTCAAGCTCCCAGGCCTCTGGTAGAGGTCCCGAGCGTGGAAAAAGAGGGGATAAAGACCACCCGCGGAGGGTGAGGAGGAGATTTTTTTTTTTTTTATATATATATATATTATACATATGTGTATGTCTGTATAGGTGTGTATGTATAGGTGTATATGTGTGTGTGTCTATGTGTAGACATGTATATATGTACATGGTGTATATGTTTATGGGTATGTATGTATATGTATGTGTGTGTGTATATATATATGTATGTATACATGTGTATATGTATATATGTATGTATATATGTGTATATGTAAGTGTGTGTATATGTTATATATAATCAATCTATAGTGTTAATATCACCTTCCTTCTCTCTCTCTCCTCTTATGTCTGTCTCTATTTTATCTATTTTATCACATGTTTAATATTTTTCTGTTCTCACAATCTTCTGCTTTAAAAAACAGCAGGTCAAACTCAAATGCTAAAAGTAAAACACAACAATCTGCCAAGCCTCATATGGTGTTTCTACACAGGGTGATGGACCCATTTCATAAGCTTTACAGCTTCTTGGGGATCCATGTTTTTCACAAGGTCATTGATACACTGTTTTTGCATCCATATGTAAACACAAACATGATTACAGCATAAACTTCTGTACAAGTATGTTACTACTGTGTGTTTATGTATGCGCCCTACGTTGACTATTGTGAAAAATAAAATTGAATTGAAATTGAATTGAGGCTTCTCATTCTGACCTTTATTATGTTAATTTTAACCCACTGTACACATTCCTGTTTTTTTTGTTTGTTTGTTTTTTATTTCACTATGTAGTCCATAAAGTAGGATATGAACGCTAATAATAGATCAATCATGTGCGTGATTTCCCCGTTATCAACAGGTAGATTGCTTTGTTGCCTTGTTGCTTGGTGCTCTTGACTTTGATACAACTCCCTGCCAAATCAATGGTGCGAGCGGGAAGGAATGTGTCCACCCTCGCTCCTGATTGACTCTTTGGTTTTGTGCTCAGATTTCCAAATATGGTCCCTGCAAATTACTCACTAGAACTGCTAGCTTTAGTCCACTTAAATTATACAGTTTATGGGTGTGCCCTAATATCAAAACCAGTCCCTACGGGCACTATTTAGGGGTCACAGTATTTTTAGTGGTGTCCAAATGGCTAGTTGGTGAAAAAGTAGTTTTCTTCAAATTTCCCACAGTACACGTGAAAAGTAGTGAACATCATAAGAACAGTCAATATAAACCACAATGCATTGCAAGATTTGGAAAAACAACAGCGACAGGTTTTTGACTGGACACGACAGTACTGCATGAAAGCAGATACAAGCACTGGCTTATCTCACTAATAATTGCTGGTTATGATTATAAAACTCTCATGAATACACTCTTAAATAACCCGTTAAAAGTTGCAAGGTAATTCTAGCAATCATCGTTGCTCTGCTAGCAACTTACACACTGATACACATCTAGCCCATTTATGTGAGCTCTAGTTTGACAAAAACCTGTGCGATTAGTATTAGTCCATAAATACTCGTGTGCCAGTCCAGTCTGATCATCAGGTTTTATCAGAGTTTAGCAAACTTTTTTTCACCCAGACGCCACAGTTACATGACCTGAAAGTAGTGAGCTATGTGTCTGAATCGCTCCGTGAATGAATGCACTATGAACTGCACTGCTGTATATGACTTATTATCTACAGATTACTATATGTAATGTTATAATAATCTATGTAGTTTTTAATTTGTTTGAATATATTACCATTTATCTCTACTGGGTCAGAATGTCTTGTTTGGACCCCCTTTCAAAAGGTTCTCCTCATCATCATTGTTGAGTCCAACAATGTTCAGAATGTATGCTACTGCAGAGGGAAGGTTTTTCTCCATACATCGATCCATTTTCTTCTGCTTCAGGTCACGGAGGCAGCAGTTTCTGCAGGGAGGCCCAGACTTCCCTAACTAACAGGGTGACAGGCCAGGGGTCATTTTGTAGCAAGAAACCTTTTGGGTACACAAATTAAGTGTGATTTATTTCCCTGGCCTTGATGAAATTAACAATTTTCCTCTGCGTGAGCCTAGGCAGTCCAGATTCTGTTTTCACTCAATAGGGCTTTGCTCTTTTTGCATTTTGAAAATATGTGTTATTTGGAATGTTACTTGATATACTCTAATCTTTCATGTAAGACTTAAGAGTGAACTGTAGCACCACCCACTTAGTTCTTTCTGCTGCTCTAATATTGCACCATGATACAGCCATTTAAGACAGTTCCCATCTCTCTCTACCCACTTCAAGCCTCAAGCCTCATTTACCAAGTGTTTATGTAGCTCATGTGGTCTTAATGATTTTTTTTTATTTCACCAAAATCTCATTTTATTTACTAGTAAGATTGTACTTAAGTTTATTGTGGGCTGTTTTTGCCAGAGGCTTTTATTTTGGCGGTGCCACTACTTCCTGTGGAATCGTACAGTTCCCCTCAGTTGTGTGAGGAAAGCAGAGGGGAGACGTGTGCCGGATTGTGAGACCTAGAGTTGGCTGTATTGTGATTTAATTATGTTTCACACAGATATTAAATCCTTTCCTGAACAGAAAACCCTGTGTGTGGCTGAGTTCATCTATCTATACACAACACAACGCAGAAGTTTGTCAGTGGGTCAGCCCAGAAACCCCGGCTACATTTGCTCATGTGCATGATGCTGGAAAGACAGGGGCAAACTTTTTACACAGATAACTGCTGCAGTTTTTGAACCAGTATGATAGTGAATTCAAGCATTTTAATAAGAAGCAACAAGGACAGATAAGAATATAACAACATTTTCAATGAAGCAGTAAATGTACACTGCAACACTTGTCCCGTGGTGTCCACAGCAGCTGTCCATCAAACTGGGCTTTCATGTGTCTGTCCTATGTCCAAAGACTGCAACAACACTTCGATAATTCAATAGTCCATAGGAGCAGATGCATGCAAACTTTTGCACTTGCTGAATTTATGTGTTTATTAACGTTATTTAACCAGGTGAAAAATCCCATTGAGATCAAAATCCCTTTTGCAAGGAAAATCGGCTCCGTGCACAACAGTAGTTGGCTAGTTCCAATCAGAGGAACAGTCGGCCCAGCCATTTCCAAGGTAATGTAATGTCTATGAGATTTTGTCAAGTCATGCTAAAATACTGACAGATCAGACAGTTTGGGTGTCTGATAACATGTTAAGCACTTTATAAATGTGGGAAAAACTTCACCGGAGGACATAATATAACTTAGCATTAGCATTGATATACAAAGACAAACTTTTCTAAAAGCAGAAGTGGTGTCCTCTGGTGACGTCCACACCCGCAGCTCCATGTCCACTGCTTGATCTGATCTGAATTTATAGATTTAAGTGAAAACACAACACAACAACGCGCGTCGGAGGAGTTTGTCCTCAAATGCAAAGGTGTCCATCGCGATCTTGACGTGTTTCAGAGTCACGCTGCAGCATCGAGCAATAAGGTAAATTTGGCTGAACACATTCTGTACTGTACATGACACATGGCGCGTCCTTTAGCCAATCAGGACACAGAACACGGCACCTCCTTTAGCCAATCAGGACACAGAACACGGCACCTCCTTTTAGCCTATCAGGACGCAGAACACCGGCACCTCCTTTAGCCTATCAGGAAGCAGAACACGGCACCTCCTTTAGCCAATCAGGACGCAGAACACGGCACCTCCTTTAGCCAATCAGGACGCAGAACACGCGCCTGCATACACTGTAAAAAAGTGTGAAATGTGAAGTGCGCTGTAGCGAGGGACCACTGTAATGAACGTTTTTGAGCTAAGTTTTCATATTACTACATGGGATACCTGTGGCTTAAAATTGCTGGGTCGCTATTGTAACGTTTAAATATCCCTTCAAAATAAGATTCAGATAAGCCACAAATACATTTATAAAGAAAATGTTATTTTCATGAACATTTCAAACATTTCAGAATATGGAGTCAATGTCAAGAAACCTTAATATTTCACATGAAGCTGTTTTTCTTTTAGTTTCTGCATGTTTGTGTGCCCACTAAGACTCACAAGCTCTACTCCTCTCCTCTCTCCTCTTTCCTCTGCCCTAACGCGCTCTGACTCTGGTCTCCTCCTCTCCCTCTCTTCCTCTCTCCTCTTTCCTCTTTCCTCTTGCCCTAACGCGCCTCTGACTCTGGTCTCCTCCTCTCCTCTCGACATCTCTCCTCCTCTCCTCTCTTCCTCTCCTCTCGACCTCTCTTCCTCTCTCCTCTGCCCTAACGCGCTCTGACTTTGGTCTCCTCCTCTCCTCTCGACTTCTCTCTCCTCCTCTCCTCTCTTCCTCTCCTCTCGACCTCTCTCCTCTTCTCCTCTCTCCTCTGCCCTAACGCGCTCTGACTCTGGTCTCCTCCTCTCCTCTCTTCCTCTCCTCTCGACCTCTCTCCTCTCTCTTCTGCCCTAACGCGCTCTGACTCTGGTCTCCTCCTCTCCTCTCGACATCTCTCCTCCTCTCCTCTCGACTTCTCTCCTCCTCTCCTCTCTTCCTCTCCTCTCGACCTCTCTCTCCTCTTCTCTCTCTCTCCTCTGCCCCTAACGCACTCTGACTCTGAGCGCAGTGTTTTCTCACTATTTGAGAAACACTGTCTTAACTAAACTTATGACGAACTAAACATTTACAATATTGTTTCAAATGAAAAAATATCACCTTTATGGTCTTATAAATGAAGAGGAAATAAATAAGGGCAAATTAAATATGAAATGCATAAGAAAACGAGTCAAGTAAATGTTCTTACAGGTATTACAAACACACCAGTGCCATCTAGTGTCTAGTGTGTTAACGTAAGATATTAACAGTTAATCAGATAAATAAAGCATAAAAAACAAGCTAACAAGTTTACTCTCGATCTCAGTCTCACTCGCGTCTGAACAACTCCACCTGCTCCAGAAGTACATGAAGTGCCGCTTCCTCTTCCACGTGGGTGTCATACTGGTTCATGAGTCTAGAGCGCTCTCGTGCAGTTGTCAGTGTGACAGTAACAAAGATGTGAAATTATATATTTTATATATCATATATAAGTCGCATCTGAGTAAAAGTTGCATCTCCGGCCAAACTATGAATACGGTAATTACTTTTGACAAATAAGAAGATCATTATCATCCAACATGACTGACATAACAGGAAGTCAACAGAGTGAGTGAGAGGACCCTCTTACCAAAATAAAAGTTTTCAAAAATAAAATTAGTGCATGAACATTAGGAGAGAAATAAGGCAGGTTTTATCGACTGGGTTACAATAATGTGGGACCTTTCACTATTATTGCAGAGCAGAAATGGTGGAGTACAGTGGAGGGTCTTGAGTTTTGTGCTGCAGAGTCGACCACTGCCTCAGCCCGACTGTGGGGGGGCGCTGTGTTTCTGCTGAAGTGTGCCACCTCAGAGTACAGCACTGAGTCCACCTGCACAGATGAGGTACAAGTTTGTTCAGTTGATGCTGTATTTGTGTTGTGTGTCCTGATGGGGGCGATATAACTGTGTGTGCACTGCAGCTGATCTCAGCTGTGAGCAGAGGTGGGGAGAGTAGACATTTATTGATCCAAATTACTCAAGTAGAGTGAAAAGTATTTGAGAGAAGTACTATTCAGTAAGAGTAACTATAAGAGTTAACGTCTGATTTAACATTAGAATAAGAAAATAAAACAATCTCTGGTATTTTAAAAGGAGAGACCACAAAGCTCCATCCTCCTGTCCCTGCCCTGAAGGACCAAGCTCCGAACCTGGGGGGACAGAGCCTTCTCCATCGCTGCCCCCACCCTCTGGAACTCACTGCCCAAACCCCTCCGTGACTGCTCTGACCTCCCCACCTTCAAAAAAACCCCTCAAAACTCACCTGTTCAAAATTGCTTTAATGTTTGATTTTAGTTGTAAATTTTGTGATATTTTATTCTTGTATGTATTGTGAAGCGTCTTTGAGTGTCGTGAAAAGTGCTATATAAATAAAATTTATTATTATAAAAAATGGTCCTGTCCTGGTTTAGTCTTGGGTTAATCCTTTATTACAGGGGTTTGTGCTTCTTGGGAAGTATAGTCCTCATATGTCCTAAGTACATAAAACTCAACTTACTCTTCTCTTGTTGATAATAATGGGCTGAATCATCTTCCCCAAAACACTTGTGGTTTGACACATAGCACTTTCATCTGTGGCATTAAACAAAAGACCTGTGCAGCCCTTTACCAGGAAGAACACAGGGCAAGTTGTTGTGACTGTAATGTTTGTGTTCTATGTGATGCAGCAGCACGAGGCCAAGACCAACGTCCTCTCTGGCAACAAAGCTTAACTTACATTTCCCAGAGTTCCTCTGTTATAGTGTCAGGTCACATGACTCACCTGTGTGTGAGCTGGAGCTGAGGCCAAACTGTAAATGTCAGAACCCCAGTCAGATGTGCTCTGGACCTGTCGCTCCGGCACCTCCTTGTACTCCCTGTCCCCCTGCAACAACACAGTAGGTAAAGAGAATTTCATATCATTACATATATATATTTGTTTTTTAAATAAATCCATACACCATAAACAATATATGTAATACATTTTAAAGAAACAACTATTGAAAAACAGATCTGAGCCATTAATGTGAATATAAAAGGTAAAATAAAAAACAGAGGAAAGAAAAGTTGTTGCTTTGTCCTGCAGGTTTATTCCATTTATCGACAAATGAAGGTCTATGTTTTGGTTGTTTAACTGTTGATACATGGTCACTACATCAGTCACAGTTTTTCACCCTCACCTATGGTCATGAGATCTGGGTAATGGCCCAAAGGACAAGATCATGGATGCAAGAGGTCAAAATGAGTTTCCTCCACCAGGAGGCTGGGCACTCCCAGAGAGATGGGGTGAGGAGCTCAGTCATACGGGAAGTGCTCGGAGTAGAGCCACTGCTCCTCCACATCAAAAAGAACCAGCTGATGTTTCGTGATCGTCTGTTCCTCCTGGACGCCTCCTTAGGGAGGTGTTCCAGGCATGTCCCACCAGGAGGAGGCCCCGGGGAAGATCCAGGACACACTGGAGCAGCTATGACTCTCTGTTGGGCTGGGAACACCTTGGGGTCCCAACGGAGAAGCTGGAGGAAGCGTCTGGGGTGAGGGAAGCCTGAGAGTTCCTGCTTAGACTGCTGCCCCTGCAACTTGGCCCCGTATAAGCAGAAGACAATGGAAGGAGGGTATCGATCACAGGCATCTGGAAATGTGCTGTTTCAAATGTTCTTATTCTTTTCAGAGCACTTAAAACATAACAGCTCCAGGATGATGTCACTGCAATGTCCCAGAACTGGGCCAGTGTGAAGTGAACAAGGACCAGTTGACAGTGCATTGGTCACTTCACATATTATAAGTATGAAGTTAGGAAATGCCCTTTACTTCACTTAATGTCCAAATACACAAGTGTGATGACAGCTTCTGAGACTGTGATTCAGATCTCACCTCTGGAACTTCCCCAAACTCTCTGTTCACTGGACACTCTGCACAAATAGAAACAAATACTTGTCATAAGGACTAAACAGCATTGGTACATTTGCATTAATACTTTACCTTTGGGCTCGTTTTCTTTCTTTTTGCAGTAAAATATTAAAAGAGCAACTGAGAAGAGAACCACAATCACTGCAAGACTCACTCCAATGTACAGCAGAGAACCTGAGGAGAGAAGGTTAAAGGTCCTATATTACACTAAACTGACTCAGGGCTCTAGTGAAGATGTACGGAGTTTAAAAACACAGTGGAGCACTTCCTGTTTTACTACATGACATCACAAGGTGGAACAGAGTCTTTTCTGTTTGAGAGAAGAACATTAATTATGGAGGGTTTGTGGATTAAACTTGTGAATGAAACACAAACAAAACCTCAGGTGTGAGTTTGATGAGGAAACAACATTATAACATAGATGAGAAAATAGTGTAATATCGGTCACTGGGGCAAACCTGTCAGGAGCAGTGGGGCCCAGAGCCACAATATTTACAATGAAGTTATACTCATGGTGGAGACTAATAACTGCCAATCTGTGCCTATGTTTTCTATGAGCACTATTCAGTCAGAAATAGAATGTAATGTAGTGAGGATTTAAGCATCAACCCTTTTGACACACATCTCTACATCACATGATTCAAACTAAAGCTGTTCATTGTTGTTTCTTTACCTGTTTGTGAAGAGCCATGTTCAACCTCAGACTGTTGTTCATGTTCAGGTCTGATGGTGGCGCCACAGTCTGGATCTGGGACCAGGATTAGGACCAGGACTATGTGTGGGTCTGACAGCAGTTGTTGTTTGGATCACAGGAGGGACACAAGGAGGAGTAGATTTCACTGGTGAACGAGCTGAACAAATGCAGATATCAGAACATCAGCAGTATGTTATATTTATCTTTGCATTTCACTTCTCATCATGTTCAGTGAGTCTCTTTAGCTGACGTCATATTCATGTTCAAACTGAATTAGTGTAGAGTTTGACATCACAGTGACATTTGTATAAAGGCTCTATATGATATGAAGTAACTAACATGGGGCATTCTTATTTTGTTAAATGTAAAAAGGGACAAAAATTAAGTTAAAGACACAGTATGTAACTTTGTGGAGGTGGCATGTCACCTGCATGATTCTTTGAAAATAAGAAATTAAAACCATATTGTATAAATGTTATGTCATAGTGAAAGAAATAATTTCCATGTAAACAAGCAACAGGAGGTAAATGTAAATGTGGACCTACCTTTAGTGACTTCAATGTTAAATTCACTGGTGCCATCAAAACCCCACCAGCTCTCAGACAAATATCTTTCCATCCTGCACTGGTATTGTCCCGAGTCAGAGAGCTGCACATTCTTGATTCTCACTGTCACTATGTTGGTCTTTTTATCATGTTGAATACTGTATCTGTGTTTCTCAGCTCTGTCTCCTGTCGTCTCCACCAAAATGTTTCTTTTTTCATCACACAGTCATTTTTACAGAAGAGTGTTTTACTTCCAGATCTATTAAAACCGACATTCTCCTGTGAAGTCTTGTCCCTCAGTAACTGTATAAGTCTCTGCAAAGACGACACCAGGAAGTCCTTCACTCAGCACTGTGCAACATAGTAGAGAAGTCACACATTTAGTCAAACACAAATCTATGTATTTACTACATTTATAATAAAAAAAAATTGAAAAGACAAAGTTTACTCACAGAGAAGCTGGATTAGGATTATATTATATCTCATGTTTGTGTTTGCATGAACTGAGCCACTGGGCTTCCTTTAAAATATCTCTCTCTCTCTTCTCTCTCGCTTTAACCACAGACCATCTCAGTCAGACTGGGTCAGAGTGTGGGTTCTTCTGACGACTATTACATCCTGTGTATTTTTGTTCCATTATTATTTACTCCACTTATTTAAACATAAAAAGTATTACCATCCAAACATGTTTTAAGCCAGATGCCCTGACCTGACCTCTGGCCTTTTTCTACAGCCCTGATAGGAGACATTTGGTGTATTTCTGTACCATGTCGTCAGTGACAGTGTGACAGGAGCAGTATTCATACATTTGATTTCTCCAAATGTCACTGTGAAACATTTCAACCAAAACAAAAATCTCATTTTTATTTATGTTCTAATGTTGTTTCCTCGTCACAAACAGACCTGGAGCTGTGTTTTGTTTCATTCACATGTTTAACACACAAACCCTGCATCTTTAGTTCTTCTCTCAAACTGAAAACACTCTGTTCCACCTTGTGATGTCATGACTAATAATAAATCCTCAAACATGTGTGAATGAAACAAAACAGACAATATTTCTGAGGAGGTGAAACATTCTAACATGGCTTAAAGATCTCCAGAGTCAGCGCTGCATAATATAGGACCTTTAAATAAAGTCGACTCAACAGAAAGAGGGAAAAGCCACATAATAGAATCAATGTGCATCAGGTTATTAAAGGTATAAAAGAGGAAGTAACTGTCAGGGAAAATAAGTGTTGTGCTAACGAGTCCTAGAGACGTAAAGAGGCAGAGACTCTGGATGTCTGAGGCAGCACAAGTTTATTTACCATCAGTCCTGGACCCGGGGACTTGAATATTCAACACTGCACGTTAGTATCAGACATTCAAGTCTGACTATAATAATAATGATAATAATACATTTTATTTATAATGCACTCTTCATTCCATAGAATCTCAGAGTGATACAATAAAACAAGAACTTTAAACCAATACTAAACTGCTAAAGGCTAAAAACATCAACAATAAGCTTTTCTAAATAAAAAGGTCTTTAGATTAAAAAAGTCCAGGCTCTGTGCGGCTCTGGGCAGGAGGCAGGTCCACAGTCGTGGTGCAGCTGAACAGAAGCTCGGTCCCTCATCGTACGGAGCCTCGTGGGGGGACCTGAAGGAGTGTCGTGACGAGGGTGTGAGGCGGACCAAAAGATGCGGGACTCGGGGCAAGTTTAAGGGCGTTTATTGACAGACACACAAAACAAGTGACGGGAGAACATACAAGGAGCTGGGTGCAGGTCAAGGTCCAGAGGTGCAGGGATCAACGAGACAGGAACAAAAGCCGATACCGGGAGACAGGGTCGGAGACGGGAGTCCAGGGCAGTGCAGGGAGGCAGGGTGCTGAACCAGAACACGAGCAGGAACACAGGCAGGACACAGGCAGGACACAGGCAGGACACGAGCAGGACACGAGCAGGTCAACAGGCAGACGAACAGGGAAACAAGCAGTGAGGTGAGCGGTGACGAGCAGACGATCTGGCCCAGAGTGATGGGTCCTGGCTCCTCTTATTCCTCACAGGTGGTGTTGATTGCGCTGATGGAATCCAGGTGCGCGTAGGAGGAGCCAGGACTCCTCCCAGCTCCAGGCTCAGACAGGTGAGGGAGGGGCAGGGCACACACAGGAGGCAGGGACAGAACAGGGATCATGACAAGGAGCCACCTGAAGATCTGAGGGTTTGAAGATTGCAGAGTGATCAGGTCTTGCAGATACAGTGGTGCCTGAGCAGTGATGCATTTATGGGTCAACAGAAGGATTTTGTCTCAGTCCAGGATGAAACAGGAGCCAGTGCAGTGATTTCAGAAAAGGAGTGATATGTTCAAATTTTCTGACTTTCATGAGGATTCTGGCGGCGCTGTTTTGGATGTGTTGTAGTTTTTGAATGTTCTTGGCAGGAATCCCAAACAAAAAGTCCATTACAATAATCCAACCGTGAGGAGATAAAGGTGTGGACAAGTTTCTCTGCATCTGGGGAGGTTTAAACCGGGGCAGAGTTTGGAAATGTTTCGTCAAAGGTGAAATGTCTTGCACAGATGTTTTATGTGGTTACCAAAAGTCAACTGTGGATCCAACTAAACCCCCAGGTTAGTGACTGAGGAGAGAGTGATGACCTGACCATCAAAGGTGAACCGTGATATAAGGAGCAGATCTGATGGGGGGACGACAAGGAGTGTCTCGGTTTTACTACTGTTTATCTAAAAGAAGCTGCTGTTCATCCATGAGTCGTGACACACAAGGAGGTTTTAAATAGGAGCGAAGAAGGACAGTCTGGAGACAAGCTGGTCCAGATAAAATGACACGTGTCTGGCATATCACTTCTATGAGACGACTTGACAGAGGAAATGGATCGTGTCAAAGAAGGACAAACTCTATCAGTGTGTCTTAAATCTCTGTTTGTGCATGTGGTGGAGCCCCCTGCTGGGAGACTGTAGAGTACTGTAGGTCTGGTTTGGGTCAATGGAGTCCAAGTCCAGGTTCTGGTAAATGCAGTCTCCAGAAGAAACAATCTGAGGAATAAACCAGAAATGATAAAACAAAAAAATTATGTATTTTTATGAAAAACACCAACTTCACCTGTGTGTGTGTGAAAATTTAGAGACACTTCACCTGTACATGTTGTAGTTGAGCATGTGGTGGAGCCCCCTGCTGGACAGACAGAGTACTGTAGGTCTGGTTTGGGTCAATGGAGTCCAAGTCCAGGCTCTGGTAAATGCAGTCTCCAGAAGCAACAATCTGAGGAATAAACCAGAAATGATGAAGATGTATTTTTATGACATTCAAACACAAGATTCACCTGAACATGTGTCAGTGAGATTTAGATCTCACCTGTTGAACTCCTGTGTTTACGTGAGCTTCTGAAGAAGAAAAAAGCATCACATTTTATGATTATTGTCGCCCTAAATTAATATTTAAAAGTAACTGAATATTTGTGACTCACCTTGAGGCCTGTTGACTCTTTTCTTGCAGTAAAAAACACAACCAGAGGAGCAGAGACGAGGAGCAAAAACCCACCTACAGCCAGAGCCACCAAACAGACCTGGAGAGAGGTACAGTCATTTTACAAGAGGAAATCACTTCAAAACTCAACATAAGACCCACATTATGTTAGGATGAAAAAAAAGAATAGTTTGTTGTTCATTTGATGTCACCTGTTGTCTCCAGTGTGGGTGGAGCTGTGGTCTGTTCATGTCCAGGTGAGATCAACAACACAGTCAGTAAAGACATTATAATGATACTGGAATATTCTACAACTTTATTTTTTTTAATGTGGTGTAAATTATAAATCCATAAAATATAACCAACAATATGTATAATACATTTAAAAGAAACATAACAATTGAAAGACATGATCCACTAATGTGAACATAAAAGGTCAAATAAAAAACAACAGGGGGATAATATCTTTGTAGAAAAAAGGAGTGAAAGAAAAGTTATGCCAATCTGTGCCTATGTTTTCTATGAGCACTATTCAGTCAGAAATAGAATGTAATGTAGTGAGGATTTAAGCATCAACCCTTTTGACACACATCTCTACATCACATGATAGTGGTTAGAGCATTGGTCTCCCAACCCGAAGGTCGGAGGATCGAGTCCAGCTCGGACCAAGTTCTGTCGTTGTGTCCTTAGGCAAGACACTTCACCCACATTGCCTAGTATGAAAGTGGTGTGTGCGTGAATGATCGGTGGTGGTCGGAGGGGCCGATGGCGCAAACTGGCAGCCTCGCTTCCGTCAGTCTACCCCAGGGCAGCTGTGGCTACAATAGTAGCTTACCATCACCAAGTGTGGAGTGAATGAATAATGACTTCAGTGTAGCGCTTTGAGAGGCTTTGATAAAGCGCATTACAAATGTAAGGCATTATTATTGTTATTACATCTCTACATCACATGATTCAAACTAAAGCTGCTCATTGTTGTTTCTTTACCTGTTTGTGAAGAGCCATGTTCAACCTCAGACTGTTCATGTTCAGGTCTGATGGTGGCGCCACAGTCTGGATCTGGACCAGGATTAGGACCAGGACTATGTGTGGGTCTGACAGCAGTTGTTGTTTGGATCACAGGAGGGACACGAGGAGGAGTAGATTTCACTGGTGAACGAGCTGAACAAATGCAGATATCAGAACATCAGCAGTATGTTATATTTATCTTTGCATTTCACTTCTCATCATGTTCAGTGAGTCTCTTTAGCTGACGTCATATTCATGTTCAAACAGAATTAGTGTAGAGTTTGACATCACAGTGACATTTGTATAAAGGCTCTATATGATATGAAGTAACTAACATGGGGCATTCTTATTTTGTTAAATGTAAAAAGGGACAAAAATTAAGTTAAAGACACAGTGTGTAACTTTCTGGAGGTGGCATGTCACCTGCATGATTCTTTGGAAATAAGAAATTAAAACCATATTGTATAAATGTGTTATGTCATAGTGAAAGAAATAATTTCCATGTAAAACAAGCAACAGGAGGTAAATGTAAATGTGGACCTACCTTTAGTGACTTCAATGTTAAATTCACTGGTGCCATCAAAAACCCACCAGCTCTCAGACAAATATCTTTCCATCCTGCACTGGTATTGTCCCGAGTCAGAGAGCTGCACATTCTTGATTCTCACTGTCACTATGTTGGTCTTTTTATCATATTGAATACTGTATCTGTGTTTCTCAGCTCTGTCTCCTGTCGTCTCCACCAAAATGTTTCTTTTTTCATCACAGTCACTTTTACAGAAGAGTTTTTCACTTCCAGCCAATTTAAACCGACATTTTCCTGTGAAGTCTTGTCCCTCAGTAACTGTATAAATCTCTGCAAAGACGACACCAGGAAGTCCTTCACTCAGCACTGTGCAACATAGTAGAGAAGTCACACATTTAGTCAAACACAAATCTATGTATTTACTACATTTAGAATAAAAATAACTGAAAAGACAAAGTTTACTCACAGAGAAGCTGCATTAGAATTATATTATTTCTCATATTTGTGTTCGTATAAGCCGAGCTACTTCTTTACGGAACTTCTCTTTAGTTTTTTTCATAAATGGTTTTAACCACAGACTGTTTCAGAAGAACTCACACCTTCAGTCTGACTGGTGACTATTACATCCTGTGTATTTTTGTCTCATTATTATTTACTCCACTTATTTAAACATAAAAAGTATTACCATCCAAACATCTTTTAAGCCAGATGCCCTGACCTGACCTCTGGCCTTTTTCTACAGCCCTGATAGGAGACATTTAGTGTATTTCTGTACCATGTCGTCAGTGACAGTGTGACAGGAGCAGTATTCATACATTTGATTTCTCCAAATGTCACTGTGAAACATTTCAACCAAAACAAAAATCTCATTTTTATTTATGTTCTAATGTTGTTTCCTCGTCACAAACAGACCTGGAGCTGTGTTTTGTTTCATTCACATGTTTAACACACAAACCCTGCATCTTTAGTTCTTCTCTCTGTTACGAACCGTTCTCTGTGGAGAAAAGGAAGTAACTAAATTTAGTACCGTTGATGTTATTTTTTTAATGTTAGGGCAAGTGCAGAAATTTAAACAAAGAAAAATTCAGTCAACTACGAACAACAACAAAAAAAGAATAAACAGAAGGAGGCTCTTAGAGTGCAAATCTGAATAGATTAACTTAACACAAAAGATCAAACTCAAATTCTTCCAAATCAACAGGGATCACAAGTTCCAACATCCAAAAGTTCCCAAAATCCAACAGTTTCACAGGTCAAAGGTCCAAGTTCCAAAAAGTTCATAAATCCAAAAGGTTCAAAGTTTCCCAAATTCCAAAAATTGCTATATCCAAAAGTCTTGTCAACTGGCATGTCATGAGCATACAGAATCAGCCCCTGAGTGGCAGGAGGCGAGTCCCTTTAAAGGGGGTGTGCCACAGGTGGAGGGTGCTGGTTGGCCAGCGTGTTAATGTGTCCTCCAATCCGTATCGAGCTGTGCTGTTAATCAGGTGACAGCTGTAGGACACATCAGGAGAGGCCAAGAGAGAGAAAGAGAGAAACACACACAGTAGGAGGAGCTGGAGGCATGGGGCCGTAACACCCCCCCCCATAAAGTTCAACCTCGGGAATTTCGTTAATTTTACATACATGTTAACGGAAATCAGTGTTAACAGCAACAGACAAGCAAAAAGTAATGAAAATAGCTTTGTGCTTTTCCTCCTGACTTGACCCAGAGGCTCCTGATGGCGCGGTAGCAAGAAAGGGGTCGGACAAGTTTATTTCAGGGGTTTTGCACGCACAGACTGGGTACAACTCTGATGCGCCCGTAAGTGTCTCGCTACGTGGCGGGGAATCTACCATCTCGGGAGAAGGAGTTATTTTACCCCCAGCAATGTCATTTCCCAGCAGCATTCCTACCCCACCTATGGGCAATGAGGGACAGGCGGCCACCGGGAAAATCCCGGTAACGAGTTTAGATTTTAGTGTGAACAAAATGAACAGGCTTAGGACTAAATCCCATTTCTATTCCTCGTAACATAGTTTGGTACCACAAGATGACACAGAAGAGAATGGAAGAACACTGGATAAAATAACGGTTTGTGAGCCACCGGTGTCTCTGAGGATGCGGATTGGGCGCTGATCAGATGCCTCGCCAGGCAAAGAAACTAAAACCCTGAAAAATGAACGGCTCAAAACACGAGTCAGTCTTTTGGGTGGCGTTGGGGACTGAGCCAAGTGCTTCCGATTGAATTAACCCAACGCCTTTTGTTTGGGGTGCGGACGAGTCCGCTTTTCTTTTTAGGGCAGGGCAGTTTGCGATGAGATGTCCAGGTGTGTGGCAATAATAACATTCTCTTTCATCAGTTTGAGAATTTTCAGTGTTAACGGGAATTCGGCCTATTGATAGCGGGGTTTGACACACGCGGTTTCTCAACGGGATTGGTTGTAAAAGTGGACTTGTGAGTTAACATGTACTCATCTGACAACACAGCAGCATCAGATAGAGTTTTTACTTTTTGTTCATTCAAATAAAACTACCACTCGGTCAGGGAGATTTCTCTTAAACTCTTCTAACAGAATTAGCTCTCGGATGGTTTCAAAATCCTGGGCTTTTGCAGATGAGCACCACTTATCGAATAAGGTCCTTTTCTCCCGAGCGAACTCTACAAATGTACGGCTTGGGGCTTTTCGGTGGTTTCTAAATTTTTGACGGTATGCTTCTGGTACCAGCTCTTAGGCACGTAGAATGGCACTTTTAACAGTATCATAATTTAAACTTTCAGAGAGAGGAAGTGCAGCAATAATTTCTTGGGCTTTGCCGTACATTTTGCTTTGCAAGAGGAGGGGCCAAACATCGCAAGGCCAATTAACGGCGTTGCAATTCGTTCAAATGCTGCGAAATAAGAATCAACTTCACTCTCTCTGAATATTGGGACAAGAGGAATATATGTACTTACGTCAAGCGCTGCGCCGGTCTGAGCAGTCGAGGAGAGGGCAGGTGCAGCGGGTCCAGGGCTGGTAGGACTGAGCGGGAGGCGGCCTTCAGCCTCTAGCTCAAGGCGTCTCATTCTCACGGCTGTGTCAGCCTCAATCTCGAGTTGTCGTATCCTCAACTCCAGTTCAGCTCTCCGACGCCTTTCTTTGTCCTCGGCCTCCATCTGGATGCGCGCCAGGCGCACCTTACGCCGAGCGGCATCCTTGGAGCCGGGGGAGGAGGGAGACGAGAAAGGATCGAACCGGGGAAGGGTAAATGGTTGGTCAGACCGCTTACCACCCCCAGCAATCGAACCCTCCGCTCTAGGAGGAGTACGCGGAGGGTCTCTCCTCATGCGCCTGGGCAGTCGTGAGCACCGGGGTTTGAGAAAATACCTTAGGAAGCCCACCAGCCCTCTGAAGACACACAGTACGCCCCTCCCCACCAACCCATCCCTCACGAGCAGCTTGAGCTCATCCTTCCTCACAACTCTGGGGTAGGGAATTTAAAATGGTCGGCGATTACCATTAAATCATTCTTTTTACAAGCAAGAATTTGATCATAAGAGGGTTGCTCCAAAAATTCCTGAAGAGTAAACGATGCCATTTTTTTTTTTTCCCCAATTAAAATTAAAACCCTGCACTTACCTACAAGTTAAATTGCTACAAAATTATTACGGGGATGAGTTTTTAAAGATCCCGGACGAGCCCCCAATTTGTTACGAACCGTTCTCTGTGGAGAAAAGGAAGTAACTAAATTTAGTAGCGTTGATGTTATTTTTTTAATGTTAGGGCAAGTGCGGGAAATTTTAAACAAAGAAAAATTCAGTCAACTACAAACAACAACAAAAAAAGAATAAACAGAAGGAGGCTCTTAGAGTGCAAATCTGAAAAGATTAACTTAACACAAAAGATCAAACTCAAATTTGTCCAAATCAACAGGGATCACAAGTTCCAACATCCAAAAGTTCCCCTGGAAGAAAAAGTATCACATTTTATGATTATTGTCGCTCTTAGTTTAATATTTAAAGATAACTGAATATTTGTGACTCACCTTGAGGCCTGTTGACTCTTTTCTTGCAGTAAAACACAACCAGAGGAGCAGAGACGAGGAGCAAAACCCCACCTACAGCCAGAGCCACAAACAGACCTGGAGAGAGGTACAGTCATTTTACAAGAGGAAATCACTTCAAAACTCAACATAAGACCCACATTATGTTAGGATGAAAAAAAGAATAGTTTGTTGTTCATTTGATGTCACCTGTTGTCTCCAGTGTGGGTGGAGCTGTGGTCTGTTCATGTCCAGGTGAGATCAACAACACAGTCAGTAAAGAGATTATAATGATACTGGAATATTCTACAACTTCATTTTTATTTAATGTGGTGTAAATTATAAATCCATAAAATATAACCGACTATATATGTAATACATTTAAAAGAAACATAACAATTGAAAAATATGATCCACTAATGTGAAAATAAAAGGTAAAATAAAAACAGGGGGTTATATCTTTGTAGAAAAAGGAGAGAAAGAAAAGTTATGCCAATCTGTGCCTATGTTTTCTATGAGCACTATTCAGTCAGAAATAGAATGTAATGTAGTGAGGATTTAAGCATCAACCCTTTTGACACACATCTCTACATCACATGTGTAACCCGCATTTCCTAAAGCCTTATTGTGAATGCCACTTCCTGTTGCTGCGGTCTCTTTACCTTTAAGTTGCGGGGTCACAGCAGGTCACTTACCTGAGAGAGCGCTGGCAGCTGCAGCTCCAGCTGAGAGCCTGGAGAAACTTCTGCCGACAGACGAGAGCACGCACTTTTGAATTCTTTGTTTACTGTTTTGCTGTATGACAACCTTGTTTATTTAGTGTCTTCGTGTAAGTAACTTAATATTCGGCAGGTTGTCTGGTTTGTGGGAAGTTGGGGCTCCATCTGCGGGGGCCCCGGCCGATGACCTGTATAGGTCTGGTAAGACGGCGCTTTCATATTTGTTACCCGGCTCCTGTGACCGGTTTCTTGTTATGTCTTCTGCGTCGGGGGGTGATTGGGAGAAATTGAGGGTTAATCGAAAGAGGGACAGGTGTGATTCCTTATTGGAGAAGGAAGAGAATAGAGGTAGCAAGATGGCTAAATCGGTGTCGGAATTTAAAGTTGTGTACAAAATTAAAGAACAAGTGGGTTTTAGGGGCATGAACCCAATTAAAATAGCTGAGGCTTTAAAGTGTGTGAGTGAAAATGTAAAAGCTCAGGTTGTCCCGAGCGGGGCTCTTTTGGTATTTTGCACAGGAGGAGGTGAGTTGGTAAAGGCTAAAAAAATCAATAAAATTTGCGGAAAAAAAAAAGTTGAGGTCACGGTTGTAGAACAGCAGAGGGAGGTGGTGAAGGGGGTCATTTATGGAGTGTGTGCGGACATGTCTGAGAGGGAGATAAAGGAGAGTGTAAATGGCGGAGAAGTGGTTGAGGTTAGGCGTTTCAAAATGCGTGAGGGTGGTAACGTTAACGCACCAGTCCTGCTTACATTTAAAGGCAGTTGCCTTCCGTCAAGAGTGTTATTGGCTGTCTATCATTCCAGGTTAGGATCTATGTTAGGCCCCTTTAAGATGTTTCAAGTGTCAGAGATTTGGGCACATGGCAGCAGCGTGCAGAGGGAATAGGAGATGTGCCAAGTGTGGGGGAGAACACAATTTCTCTGAGTGTCTTGTGGCTATCCTGAAGTGCTGTAACTGTGGGGGACCCCATATGGCATCTTCTAGAGAGTGCAGCATTTTCACAAAAGCTAAGAGGGTCCAGGCAGTTAAAGAGCAGCATAAAATTACCTATGCTGAAGCAGTAAAGAGAGTGGAGGGAGCTACAAGCTCAGCAACCTCAGTCGCCACGGCAGAGAGCTCACCTGTGCGGCCTCAGAAGGCTTTAGATTACGTTGAGCAGTTATTTTTGTAAATATGTATAATTTCTTTTTGCACGTTTTCCACGCTGCTTGGAATAAATGGAATTAAATGGGACTATTTCTGAGTCTGCCTCCTATTTTGATCACTCGGGAACAGCTTCCCCACATGGAGTTAATATGATTAACTGAGATTCAGGAGCAGGACCACTCCTCAGCCGCCTCTTGCTCCTCTCCAGCCAACCACAGCTCACCTCAACCACAATGCTAATTACCCAGAAGCCCTATTCCTCTTCTCACTCGACCCCTCCCTCCCCGTGTCTCTTGTTCATCTTTCAGCCTGAAGACCTCACCATCTTCGGGGGAGGGATCAGGTGGACTAACGCCTGACACTGACCCAGCCACCACATCTATCCATATCATCAATACATATCATCAATACATATCTTTATCATATACCACTGTTGTGGTGTGGTTCTTGCTAGTGAATGTCTCCGTGGAGATGTTATTGCTTTTCGTTAAATGTTTCACAATATGGCATTTAACACATCTTATCTTTCATTGAACACAGTGCAAAGCAGTGCTGTTTGAAAAGTGTTTATTGTGTTATTTAAAAACTTGAGACAAATCCCATGTCATCAGAGCAGACTTTACTTTGTCTTGTCTTTGGCCCCACTGTTGGCACTCCAGATGGTGTTTCCGTCGTTGTCCAGGAGCAGAGGGCCCTTGTTGGTGATGGTCAATCTCATCCTGGAGGAGAAGGGCTCCACAGTAGAGCCACTTTGCCAAACCACTTTCTTGTCCGAGTCAAACATGATCAGGTTCCCATCAGACTGGAGAACCAGGCGCACTGCAGAGGAGCCTGCTGTGTCTGTGGCCCACACTGCCCCATAACCACACCTGTACACCACCAGGTTGCCGTCGTCCTGAGGAGAAGGAGCAGAGAAGACAGGGTCAAGACTCTGGTTCTGACAGTAGTACTGACTAGTACGTTTATCCGACCTGGCCCCGGATAAAGCGGAAGAAATGGATGGATGTAGTACTGATCTATAATACTGTCTGTAGTACTGACCTGCAGTATGGCGTGGTACTCATTGTTGACACTCTTGATGCACTCTCCAGTGCGCAGCTCCTGGGTCGGTGCTGATGAAAGTGCAGCTCATGATTCTACACAAACACAGGTCAGAGTGACTCTACATTCTGTGAAGCTTTTCCATCTTTATCAAACTCATGTCTCTGGTCTCACCTGGAGGCTGGTGCTGTCCTGTGGCACTGAGATGCTGGTTTGACGCTGGTTGGAAACTGGCGCAGAAACTGAGGACTGAGACCCAAAGCTGAGCCTTAAATCTGAGCTCAGAGAGCGGGGGCGGGTCTGACATATTTCACTGGAAAAAAGGTGTGTTCACAAAGTCAATCTTGTACTTTGGGCATGACTTACATATTCTGTAGAAACCAGTGTTATAATTCAAAAATGACACAATCAGGTGACATCTGCAAGACAAGTTCTCAGCTCTGTGGAGAAACTAGTCAACAGTAAGAATACATAATACATGATACAAAGGGAAGTGTCATTGTAAAATGCATGATACACCACATTACAGGCAAAACAATAATATCTCCATGGAGACAAGAAAAGTGACATAGTGAACCTTTAACTGTCAGAGAGCTCGCTCCTGTTTACACCTGTCTGATTTCGGTTGCATGCTCCTCACTTCCAAACAGATTGTACAAATGTATATGTACGCTCCCATATAGTTACTTTAGTACTTCTATGGAAATGAGACGGACGAACCGACACTTTTCTGTAGAATCTTTATCTTTGTCTTCATCTATATGAACCAATATTGTACTTTGTGAGCAACTGTATAGCTCAAGTCACGTCAAGTCCAGGAATCCACTGCACACTGACGGATTACAAACATTTTACAGATTCTTGACAAAAATGGTTTGTGCATACACCCATTGTTTCTGTTGTAACTTTGCTTTATTTAATAGTTTTCATATATAACACACTATTACACACACAGAACAATACAGTTGTCAGTCATCAATAGGCCTGTATATTGTTGTGTTTCACTGTGATGTCGTCCAATGTCCTTCCAGTTGCTAAGTGCAGAGAGATACTTCATGTACTTTTATACATAATTAAATATACTTTTGCATTTTCTGGGAGGTTTATATTCAGTTACAAATCACATTGCTATTGCTATTTAGCAGATTTATTGTTAAATAAGAAATAATAAACAACTTTTGAAGGAAAAGTTGCACAAACAGTTTGTGAATTGTAGATGAATAAAGGCCATTCATTTTCATCCATGGATAATTATGTTATAATTTCGACATTTGCAATATTCATTCAGGAGGGTCGAAACAGGGTTTGATCTGCAAAGTGTCTAGAAAATAACAGATTAAAGATTACTTCAAATGAAATATTGTCAAGTCCATGTGTACTGGAGTGTGAAACTGTCTGTGGTCAAAACCCTTCATGTTAAAATGAAAGAAAGATGAAGAGAAGAGAAGAATCAGAAGAAGTTTTATTGCCATTGTCCGTGAGCAGAGCTCACAGACTAGGAACTTACTTCGGTGATAAAGTGCGACATACAACAACACACACACAAAAAAAACACACTAAATAAATACAAATAAGGGCATGCAGGAGGTAGAAATATATACAATAGTAGAAATATATACAATAGTGGCATCAAAACAACAACAACAGTGCAACATGGGTTATTAAGGTGACCAGTGTTATGAAGTGTCCAGTTTTAGTGCAGGTTTATGAAGTGTTCATGAGGGAAACAGCAGAGGGGAAGAAACTGTTCTTATGACGAGAGGTTCTGGTCCTGATGGACCGTAGCCTCCTGCCAGAGGGAAGTTGCTGAAATAGTCCATGTCCAGGGTGAGAGTTGTCAGCTGCTATACGACCTGCTCGCCCCCGAGTCCTGGAGGCGTACAGGTCCTGGAGAGATGGAAGGCTGCAGCCAGAAGAGAAGAGAAGAGAAGAGAAGAGAAGAGAAGAGAGGAGAGGGCAGTAATGAAACATGTGCTGTTGAGAAGACAAGGCAAACTTCTGAACATGAGACGCTCCACCACTTTAAGCCTTCTTCTTTGTGAGTAAACTTTATAAATACAATAATGAAAGTGCTTTTGAATGTGACTGATACAATGTGCATTTGTTGAACAGTGCTGAGTGAAGGACTTCTGCTGTCGTCTTTGGAGACACTCTAACAGTCACTCTTCCTCATATTACATATGAGAAAGAGACCAACATTATGTTTGTGAGAATTAAAAAGGTGCAGATGTCTGATTCTGGACAATACTAGTGCAAGTTGGAAAAGTTTTTGTCTAATATCTGGAGGGTTAAAGACGTCAGCGATGAATTTATGATCAAAGTCATTAAAGGTAAGCTCACATTAAAAACATACACATGTTGATGTGTTTAGAATGTTTTCCCACTGTGTCAAACATCTGGCGAGGAGCCTGATACCAGACCATCGTATTAAAAATATATTGCCCCACAGTGTTTTTGTTATTGGACTGTGCTGGTCACAGTTTGTCCATCACAAACACCATGTTCGAACACAAGGATGTCCATCAGTGCACGTGGCACCAGGACACCCAAGGTCAGAGGTCGATAATCGCCTTTGTCGTCGTGTCATCTGACCTTCAGCCGCGTGTCTTGGACACTCGGGTGAAGAGAGGGGCAGAGCTGTCAACTGATCACCACCTGGTTGTGAGTTGGATCCGCTGGCAGAGGAGGAAGCCGGACAGACCTGGCAGACCCAAGCGTATCGTGAGGGTCTGTTGGGAACGTCTGTTGGAACGCTCTGTCAGCATGGTCTTCAACTTGCGCCTCCGGTAGAGCTTCTCCCGTATCCCCGGGGGAGGTTGGAGACATGATTCTGAATGAGTCATGTTCTTCATCACCATTTTTGACACGGCTGCACGTAGCAATAACAATAAATATGACGTCAGCTAAAGAGACTCACTGAACATGATGAGAAGTGAAATGCAAAGATAAATATAACATACTGCTGATGTTCTGATATCTGCATTTGTTCAGCTCGTTCACCAGTGAAATCTACTCCTCCTCGTGTCCCTCCTGTGATCCAAACAACAACTGCTGTCAGACCCACACATAGTCCTGGTCCTAATCCTGGTCCAAGTCCTAGTCCAGATCCAAGACGAGAGTTTCTCTACACTGTACTCTATCTGTGTACAGTAAAGCCAAACTACACATCATCTTGTTCAGCTGCTCGTTGGCTGTTAAAGTAAAGCATCAGTAATGTGTAATGTGTAGTGATTGGCTGATACTACAACGACGAGAGTGAGCGTAAACATTCTCCCTTCTAGGGTTTCAGTGATCTGCAGAACTTATGATGTCTGTCAGATTAGGTGTCAATCACAAGGTAACACTTGGGTTCATCATTGGGCAGCACAGTTATCTTTGTCTGAACTATATTCTGCCTGATATCAACAATAAACAAAGTCTGATCTGTAACTCTCCACAGGAAACGTGCCAGAGCGCGCCTCACCCATGCACACAGATGAGACACTAATGTGTGCACATCTTATATGTTAACTTATAATAATGCAAACTGCAGAATAAAACAACATTTTTCAAACAACACACAAATGAAGTCTAATTCATACAGCTGAACACAAATGTGCCAGAGCACATGGTTTGAATGCACACTATGTGCACAGAAGCAATGCTAAGGATTACACACGATATATTTTACCTACAATTATGTCAATAGCAGAATAAACCACATTTACTGATCGAGAACTGGATCCAACCCATCAAAAAATAAGGTCCTCTACTCCTGAGTCCACAGCCATCTTCAGTCTTTGCCAGGAACCGCTCCGGGTCAGAGATGCAACTGCAACATGTTCATTTACAAAGGGATTATGGATCTGCTCCCTCCATAACTATGTACATATATTCAGCATGAAACAGATGGACATTATGCTCTGCGATCACAAACTGCTTCTTTCTGTCCCAAGAGTCCACACAGAGACTGGTAAAGTGGCATTTCAATATTCTGAACTTTCAACATGGAATAATTTACAAAAGGTCTTGAAACTACAAGAACTGACTTCAATAGTTCAGTTCAAGTCTATGTTGAAGGTTTGGAAATGAAGTCTATGATTTGTAACTGCTTTTAATAATCTATTTTGTGATGTGTTGAAATGTCTGTTTGTGATGTAACTATTCTGCTGTCTTGGCCATGACTCCCTTGAAAAAGAGATTAGTAATTAGTAGACGTTCCTGGTTAAATAAAGGTTAAATAATAAAAAAAAAAATAATAAAAATTTAAAAAAACTCAGACTGTTGTTCATGTGCAGGTCTGATGGTGGCACCACAGTCTGGATCTGGACTAGGACTTGGACCAGGATTAGGTCCAGGACTATGTGTGGGTCTGACAGCAGTTGTTGTTTGGATCACAGGAGGGACACGAGGAGGAGTAGATTTCACTGGTGAACGAGCTGAACAAATGCAGATATCAGAACATCAGCAGTATGTTATATTTATCTTTGCATTTCACTTCTCATCATGTTCAGTGAGTCTCTTTAGCTGACGTCATATTCACGTTCAAACTGAATTAGTGTAGAGTTTGACATTACAATGATAATTGTGTAAAGGCACTATATGATGTAAGAGTCAGGTTTCTGAAGATGCACGCCCACAAAGGCCGCAAAATGTATTTATGTAAATGTGAACCTACCTTTAGTGACTTCAATCTTCAATTTATCGTTGCCATCAATATTCCACCATCAATAAGACAAAAACCTTTCCATCCTGCACTGGTATTGTCCCGAGTCAGAGAGATGCACTTTCTTGATTCTCACTGTCACTATGTTGGTCTTTTTTATCATATTGAATACTGTATCTGTGTTTCTCAGCTCTGGCTCCTGTCGTCTCCTCCAAGATTTTTTTTTTTCCATCCATCCATTTTCTTCTGCTTTACACGAGGCCGGGTCGCGGAGGCAGCAGTTTCAGTAGGGAGATCCAGACTTCCCTCTGCACACACACTTCCTCCAGCTCTTCCGGGAGGATCCCGAGGTGTTCCCAGGCCAGAGAGAGACATAGTCCCTCCAGCGTGTCCTGGGTCTTCCCCGGGATCTCCACCCGGGGGGACATGCCAGGAACACCTCCCTAGGGAGTTGTCCAGGCGGCATCCGGAATAGATGCCTGAGCCACCTCAGCTGGCTCCTTTCGACGTGGAGGAGCAGCGGCTCTACTCCGCGCTCCTCCCTTGTGACTGAGCTCCTCACCCTATCTCTAAGGTAGCGCCCAGCCACTCTTCGGCGGGAACTCATTTCGACCACTTGTATCCGCAATCTTGTCCTTTTGGACATTACCCAAAGCTCCTGACCATAGGTGAGGGAAGGACCGTAGATTGACCGGTAAATCGAGCGATTTGCCTTTCGACTCAGCTCCTTCTTTATCACAACTGTCCGATACAGTGACCATACCACTGCCTGTCAATCTCACGCCCCATCCTTCCCTCACTCATGAACAAGACCCCAAGATACTTGAACTCCTCCACTTGAGACAAGGATTCTCCCTCCACCTGGAGAGGGCAAGCCACCTTTTTTCGGTTGAGAACCATGGCCTCGGATTTGGAGGTGCTGATCTTCATCCCAGCCGCTTCACACTCGGCTGCAAACCGCCCCAGTGCCTGTTGCAGGTCCTGGTTCGATGAAGCCATCAGGACAACATCATCTGCAAACAGCAGGGATGAGATCCTGTGGTTCTCAAACCAGACCCCTTTCCAGCCCCTGGCTGCGCCTAGAAATTTTGTTCATAAATACAATGAACAGAACTGGTGACAAAGGGCAAAGCCCTTAGCATAGGGCCCAGGACCATGAGAATGCCTTTTCCAGGTCCACAAAAACACATGTGGACTGGTTGGACAAACCCCTCCCATGAGCACTCGAGCACCTATGGAGAGTATAGAGCTGGTCCAATCTTCCGCGAAGGGGACGAAAACCACACTGCTCCTCCTGAATCCGAGGTTCGACACTCGGTCGGATTCTCCTCTCTAGTACCCTGGAACAAACCTGTCCAGGAAGGCTGAGGAGTGTGATTCCGCTGTAGTTGGAATACACTCTCTGGTCCCCCTTCTTATACAGAGGGACCACCACCCCCGATCTGGCCATTCCACAGATCCCCGACCGCCACACGATGTTGCAGAGGCGTGTCAGTCAAGACAGCCCCACAACATCCAGAGATTTAAGATACTCAGGACAAATCTCACCCACCCCCCCCCGGAGCTTTGCCACCGAGGAGCTTGCCAACCACCTCAGTGACTTCAGCCAGGGTGATGGGTGAGTCCGCCTCTGAGTCCTCAAAGTCTGCTTCCTCCTCAGAAAACGTGCCAGTGGGATTGAGAAGATCCTCAAAAATATTCCTTCCATCGCCCAACAATGTCCCCAGTTGAGGTCAGCAGCTCTCGACCCGCACTGTAAACAGTGTTGGTGAAGCACTGCTTCCACCTCCTTTGAGGACGACCGATAGTTCTCCTCCATGGCCTCCCCGAACTCCTCCCAACCCCGAGTTTTTGCCTCTGCGACCACACAAGTTGCGGCACGCTTGGCCTGACGGTACCTGTCGGCTGTTTCACGAGTCCCACAAGCCGGCAAGGCCTGATAAGACTCCTGCTTCAGCCTGACGGCATCCCTTACTTCCAGCATCCAGCACCGGGTTCGGGGATTGCCAACGTGACAGGCACCACAGATCTTGCCACCACAGCTACGTGCAGCCGCGTCAACAAAGGTGATGAAGAACATAGTCCATTCGGACTCCGGGTCTCCAGCCTCCCCCGGGATATGGGAGAAGCTCTACTACTCCCCCCCCCCCACCCGTCCTCAACCGCTGTCCACTCCTCTGTGCACTCGACCCCTATGCACTCGACACACCACCAGGCCAAGTTACAGGTTAAATCTGTAGAGACTGGAGAGGTGATCTTGTTCACTATAAGATTGATGCAAGATAATTTTAATACCATGGTGTGGTATCAGGAATGTGTATGTTTTTAATGTGAGCTTACCTATAGTGACTTGGATCATAAATTCATCGCTGACGTCTTTAACCCTCCAGATATTAGACAAAAACTTTTCCAACTTGCACTGGTATTGTCCAGAATCAGACATCTGCACCTTTTTAATTCTCACAAACATAATGTTGGTCTCTTTCTCATATGTAATATGAGTGAGTGACTGTTAGAGTTTCTCCAAAGACGACAGCAGGAAGTCCTTCACTCAGCACTGTTCAACAAATGCACATTGTATCAGTCACATTCAAAAGCACTTTCATTATTGTATTTATAAAGTTTACTCACAAAGAAGAAGGCTTAAAGTGGTGGAGCTTCTCATGTTCAGAAGTTTGCCTTGTCTTCTCAACAGCACATGTTTCATTACTGCCCTCTCCTCTCTTCTCTTCTCTTCTCTTCTCTTCCTCTTTCTTTCTTTTTAACATGAAGGGTTTTGACCACAGACAGTTTCACACTCCAGTACACATGGACTTGACAATATTTCATTTGAAGTAATCTTTAATCTCTTATTTTCTAGACACTTTGCAGATCAAACCCTGTTTCGACCTCCCTGAATGAATATTGCAAATGTCCAAATTATAACATAATTATCCATGGATGAAAATGAATGGCCTTTATTCATCTACAATTCACAACTTGTTGCTGCAACTTTTCCTTAAAAAGTAGTTTATTATTTCTTGTGTAACAAAACATTCTGCTAAATAGCAATAGCCAGATGATTTGTAACTGAATAAAACCTCCCAGAAAAGGCAAAAGTATATTTAATTATGTATAAAGTACATGAAGTATCTCTCTGCACTTAGCAACAGGAAGGACATTGGACGACATCACAGTGAAACACAACAATATACAGGCCTATTGATGACAACTGTATTGTTCTGTGTGTGTAATAGTGTGTTATATATGAAACTATTAAATAAAGCAAAGTTACAACAGAAACAATGGGTGTATGCACAAACCATTTTGTCAAGAATCTGTAAAATGTCGTAATCCGTCAGTGTGCAGTAGATTCCTGGACTTGACGTGACTTGAGCTATACAGTTGCTCACAAAGTACAATATTGGTTCATATAGATAAAAGACAAAGATAAAGATTCTACAGAAATGTGTCGGTCCGTCTGTCTCATTTCCATAGAAGTACTAAAGTAACTATATGGGAGTGTACATATACATTTGTACAATCTGTTTGGAAGTGAGGAGCATGCAACCAAAATCAGACAGGTGTAAACAGGAGCTAGCTCTCTGACAGTTAAACATACCTTTTTCCAGTGAAATATGTCAGACCCGACCCCCCCGCTCTGAGCTCAGATTTAAGGCTCAGCTTTGGGTCTCAGTCCTCAGTTTCTGCGCCAGTTTCCAACCAGCGTCAAACCAGCATCTCAGTGCCACAGGACAGCACCAGCCTCCAGGTGAGACCAGAGACATTGTTTGATAAAGATGGAAAAGCTTCACAGAATGTAGAGTCACTCTGACCTGTGTTTGTGTAGAATCATGAGCTGCAACTTCATCAGCACCAACCAGGAGCTGCGCACTGGAGACTATATCAAGAGTCTCAACAATGAGTACTACGCCATATTGCAGGTCAGTACTACAGTCAGTACTACAGACAGTATAATAATCAATATTGCAGGTGAGTGCTAAAGGTCAGTACTACTGGCAGTACTACAAACAGAACCAGAGTCTTGACCTTGGCTTCCCTGGCCCCTCTCCTCAGGGTGACGGCAACCTGGTGGTGCACAAGCGTGATCAAACCGTGGCAAGTGTGGGCCACAGACACAGCAGGCTCCTCTGCAGTGCGCCCTGGTGCTCCAGTCTGATGGGAACATGATCATGTTTGACTCGGACAAGAAAGTGGTTTTGGCAAAGCAACACTACTGTGGAGCCCTTCTCCTCCAGGATGAGACTGACCATCACCAACGAGGGCGTTCTGCTCCTGGACAATGACGGACACACCCTCTGGAAGTCCGGCTACTGAGCCAAAGACAAGACAAAGTAAAGTCTGCTCTGATGACATGGGCCTTGTCTCAAAGTTTTAAAATAACACAATAAACACTTTTCAAACAGCACTGCTTTGCACTGTGTTCAATGAAAGATAAGATGTGTTAAATGCCATATTGTGAAACATTTGACGAAAAGCAATGACATCTTCAAGGAGACATTCACTAGCAAGAACCACGCCACAACAGTGGTATATGATAAAGATATGTATTGATGATATGTATTGATGATATGGATAGATGTGGTGGCTGGGTCAGTGTCAGGCGTTAGTCCACCTGATCCCTCCCCCGAAGATGGTGAGGTCTTCAGGCTGAAAGATGAACAAGAGACACGGAGTGGGAGGGGTCAAGAGAGCAGAGAAATGGGGCTTCTGGGTAATTAGCGTTGTGGTTGAGGTGAGCTGTGGTTGGCTGGAGAGGAGCAGGAGGCGGCTGAGGAGTGGTCCTGCTCCTGAATCTCAGTTAATCATATTAACTCCATATAATACAATGTTGTTGTTGTTCAATGTAGCAAAAGTACAGACTTGCATCACAGGGACCATGGATAAATGTCATTGATCATTTTCAGAGTCGATCCTTCACAACATATTGTGATGGTGCTGGAGTCATGCCAGATCTGAGCCAGGATCTCAGGAGTACCTAGCTAGAGCCATCACCAGATTTGAGTCACCCAGACACAGAAGGAGAACATGCAAACTCCACACAGATAGAGAATATACCTCTGTGTTATGAGGCAAGAGGAAAACTGCTATGACACTGTGCCATCGGAACAGATAATGTAACGTGTCTGTGTTTAACATTTATACCATTTACTTTTCAGTAAAACCAAATGTGATACTGCGGAGCCCATGAAGTCCTCCTTTTTATATATATATCTGCTACACACAAGATCTTGTTTTACATGCTTCTGGTCTGACATCATGGGACTTGTTAAACATGACAAAGTGCAGGACAAATTGATCTCTGACCATTGAATGATACAGAAAAAACACTTTATTTTAGAGAACTGGTAAAATTGACATGTGCTGTATGCATCTGAAACAAATAAGGTAAACTTCTTGTGTTTTTAAATAAAGTTGATGTCACAGCTGTATTCATCAGTCTCTCTGTTCAGTGGGACATAGGATTTGGGTAATAATTTAATTGTTTTTTTTGTTTTTGTTTTTTAAACATACACATGAATGGAGGGGACATTTTCTTACTTTCATTTCAGCACTAATCATGACTTCACCATGACACATTCATCTTTTTGCTGTACGACTATGAGCAACTAAATACTGAAAGACGTTTCAACTTTCCCCACAGCTGAAACCAAACAAACAATATTAAGTAGATAAGAATGAATGTAAAGATATAATGTGGATATAAAGCATAATGTGGGACCTTTCACTATTATTGCAGAGCAGAAATGGTGGAGTACAGTGGAGGGTCTTGAGTTTGTGCTGCAGAGTCGACCACTGCCTCAGCCCGACTGTGGGGGGCGCTGTTTCTGCTGAAGTGTGCCACCTCAGAGTACAGCACTGAGTCCACCTGCACAGATGAGGTACAAGTTTGTTCAGTGTTACAGCCGATCGCAGGGAAGGAAAAGGAAGTAACAGGATTTAGTAATCAGGTCTTTATTTGTAATGTTAGTGCAAGTGCACATATAAGAATAACAAAACAACTTCAGTAAACACAACAGAAATAAACAAAAGGAGCTCTAAGAGTACAAATTTGCCTACAAAACTTAACACAACTGACCAACTCAAACCACTATTTGGGAAGTCCACGATATCAGGTATTACCAGTTCCAATGTCCTAAAGTCCAAAATCCAAAGGTTTCAAAAGTCCAAAAGTTCCAAAGGTCAAAATCAAAGTTCCAAAATCCAAAGGTTTCAAAAATCCAAAAGGTTCCAAAATGTCAAAATCTGTCCAGTGACATGTCATCTGCTTTCAGAATCAGTCCCCCCCCTATGTTCTTCTTCTTCTTCTTCTAGTGTTGTTTTATGGCGGTTGGCACGCAACTGGAAATGGTGCATTACCGCCACCATCCGGTATGGAGTGTGGGCCGGGACGACCCCAATAGTCTTTCTATATTCTCTTTATCAATTTGGTGGAGATAAGATATTTTGTTATTGCTTTGAGTACATATTCTTGTTTAAGTCCTTGCAAAATGTCTTTTAGTTTGCAGCGAATACTATTCTGATGGAGTCTAGCTTTCAACATTCCACGTTGCATCTGATACTTTGGGCAGTATATAACTACATGCTCAACAGTCTCCTGACAGTTACAAAACTCACACTCCCCTGTTTCATGTTTTCCTATCATTTTAAGTGTGTTATTTAGTCCTGTGTGACCCAGCCTCATTCTTGCCAACACATCCTCCTCCTCCCGGTTCTTGCAACCCCATTCCACCATTTTACCCTCTACTCTTCCCTGTAAACTATAATAAAACCGGCCCTTAGGGCATGAATCCCATTTTTCCTGCCACTGTTTTCTTACCCTATCTTTAATAATTGTCTTGATTTTCTGATTTACTATATTTTACAGGGAAATCTACCTCCTCCTTTACAGCAGCTCCCTTTTGCCCACTTGTCTGCCAGTTCGTTCCCTTCCACCCCTATATGTGCTGGAACCCACATGAAATTACATTTTTCTTTTGTCTGTTAATTCTTTCCATTATTTGACCTACTTCCCAAATGATGTCTTGTCTTGTCTCTGATTTTAATGTTTTAACACTTATAACTGCACTGCTCGAGTCTGACGCGATCATATTCTGCTTTGATCCATTCTCCTCCACCCAGTTCAATGCCAAAAGTATTGCAAGCAACTCTCCTGTATATACAGCCACATTGTCACTTGTTCTCTTTTTTTACTGCGACACCTATATCTGGAATAACATACGATATACCTACTTTCCCATTTCCTAGCTTTGAAGCATCAGTATATATTATTAAATGATCGGAATACTTTTCACGGATATAGTCATCTACTCTTGCACTGCTACATTCCCTCCCCAGGAGTCCTAGATCTACTGCAGGTTCCTTAATCAACCATGGGGGCACAACAGAAATCGGGACAGTAGGACTTAATTCCATATGGGCTATTCCTGCTCCTTGCACCATTCCCTCTGCCACCCCACCCAAAGCTGGTGATTTTGCCTTTTCTTTTTCTTGACATGGTTTTAACACGCTCAGCCCTGGGTGATTTTCACTCTGTCCTTGCAGGTTAGTCCAATAAACCAAAATCAGTTGGTCCCTTCTACATCTCAATGGCATTTCCCCCATTTCAACCTGTAGAGCATCTACCGGAGTTGTCCTCATCGCCCCACAGCAAATTCTTAACGCCTGGTTCTGAATTATTTCTAGTTTTTTAAGACTACTCTTTGAGGCTGAATTATATAAAATACACCCGTATAGTCCACCACCGACCTGATCATAGCTATGTATATTGTCTTTAGACATGCCCGGCTGGCTCCCCATTCTTGTCCTCTCAAGCATCTCATAATGTTGATTATCTTTTTACATTTTTCCACTGTTTTATTAATATGCAATCCCCATGTTAGCCTACTATCAAACCACATACCCAAATACTTAAACTCTGTTACTCTCTCCAACTCTACTCCATACAGCTTGACTGTATACTGATCCACTTTCTTCCTGGTAAAATACATAACCTTTTGTTTTATTTACAGAAAATCTAAAACCCCACTTTACAGTCCATGCTTCTACTTTCTGTATGGCTTCCTGCAACTTTCTCACAATGAAGTCAATATTTCTACCTCTCTTCCACATCACCCCGTCATCTGCATAAAGGGACACCCCCACTGACCCTTCTACATTACAAAATATTTCATTAATCATTACAGAAAACAACACTGACTCACAATACTTCCTTGTGGAGTGCCATTATCCACTTCATATTTAGAGCTAAAATCTTTTCCCACCCGCACTAAAATATTTCTACCTGTTAAAAAGTTTCGAACCCACTTTAGCATCTTACCTCGTATTCCCATCTGATGGAGCCGTATGATTAGACCCTCCCTCCACATCATATCGTACGCCTTTTCCACGTCAAAGAAAACTGAGACAACACCTTCTTTATTTGCTTGGGCTTCCTAACTTCATGCTCCAAAACAACTGCCGGATCTATTGTGCTCCTTCCTTTTCTAAAACCATATTGATGGTTTTTAAGTAACTCATTTTTTTTTCCAGAAAGTAGCATAGTCTCTCGTTAACCATTTTTCTCCATCAATTTCTCCAAGTGAGACGTCAGAGCTATAGGTCTGTAGCTTTCTGCCAGGCTAGGATCTTTTCCTGTTTACAGATGGGAACCACTACAGCCTCCTTCCACTGTTCAGGTAAATTGCTCTCCCCCCACACTCGATTGTACAACACTAAGAGCTTGGACTTACTTTTTGTACTAAGGTTCTTCAGCATACAATAAGAGATTTCATCTTTTCCAGGTGATGTCTTTCCACACTTATTTAAAGCAGCATTTAACTCTGTCATTGTGATTCCATATTAATCACACTTTCATACTCACTCATATCTTCTAGTCTATCAATATTTTTTCCCCCATTGTCTTTTTCTCCTTGCTCTCCTTTCATCTATACTCAGATTTCCATTACTGTGAATCTTCACAAAATGTTTTGCCAACAGCTCCGCTTTACTTTTATTATCTAGAATTACTCACTCCTCATTCTTCATCACAGGATAGCTCATTTTTTTACTATTACCAGACATTCTTTTAATCGTACCCCATACTTGGCTTATAGATGTTTGTCTACCTAATGTATCACAATACCCTCTCCAGTATGTTTTCTTTGCTCCCTTAATCACTTTCCTGGCAGCTGCCATTCTCCTCTTATACTCAATATCCGGGCTAGGAATAGAGCTTTTCACTCCGGGGACCAGGAGGCATACAAGGCTGCCAGGGCAGAACTGAGGAGAGGCATCAGTACGGCCAAACAACACCACAGGAGTCGCATTAAGGCCAGGTTTGAAACCACCACAAATCCGAGGGCAAGTCTGGGAGGGCATTAAGGCCATTACGGACTATAAGAGGAGATCTCCACCACCCTCAGCTGACAGTCCCACCTTAGCTGAGGACCTTAACCTCTTTTATGCCCGCTTCGACAGGGACAACACCGATCCTGTCCTGCCCCCACTTGCCTCGACCAACCTCGCTCCAGTCCTGAGCACTCACGAGGTGAGGTGTGTATTCCACAGCATCAACACCATGAAGGCGGCCGACCAGATGGAGTACTGGGCCGGGTGCTAAAAGACTGTGCGGCAGAACTGGCGGACGTCTTCGCCTCAATATACAACACCTCACTCTCCTGCTCTCTGGTCCCTGCCTGTTTCAAATCTGCCACTATTGTTCCCCTCCCAAAACAGTCCAATGTCACATGTCTGAACGATTACAGACCTGTGGCACTCACCTCCATCCCTGCAAAATGCCTGGGAGAGACTGGTCATCAAAACACATCACAGCTGTCATTCCGCCATCCCTGGATCCACACCAATTTGCTTACAGGAAGAACCGGTCAACTGAGGATGCCATTGCCACGGTGTTGCACGCACTGCTGGAGCACCTGGAGCATAAAAAACACCTATGCGCGGCTCCTCTTTGTGGACTATAGTTCGGCTTTTAACACCATCCGACCGTACAAACTCCGGTCCAAACTCCACCATCTAGGACTCAACATCACCCTGTGCAATTGGATTGTGGACTTTCTGACAAATCGTACACAGAGTGTCAGAGTGGGCAAGAACACCTCCTCCACCCTTACCATTAACACTGGGGCGCCTCAAGGGTGTGTTCTGAGCCCTCTGCTGTACACTCTGTACACTCATGACTGCCTCGCCTCTTCTGCGTCCAACCTCATTGTCAAGTTCGCTGATGACACCACGGTGCTCGGACTTATTACCAACGACAATGAGTCAGACTACAGGAGTGAAGTCCAGCATCTGGTGTCATGGTGCCACAGCAACAACCTGGGTCTAAACACTAAAAAGACCAAGGAGATTGTTGTGGATTTCCGAATGAAAGAGCACAACAACTACCAACCTCTCTCCATTGGTAATGATGTGGTTGAGAGGGTGAGCAGTTTCAAATTCCTGGGGGTAACTGTGACTGAGGACCTGTCCTGGGGCACTCACATCGCCTCAGCTGTGGGTAAAGCTCAACAGCGCCTTTACTACCTGAGAAAGTTACGGAGCGCTCACATCCCCAGAGCTCTGATGGTGAACTTTTACAACTGTGCCATCAGCAGTATTCTCACGTATGGATTTTTAGTGTGGTTCTCCAGCTGCACTAAGGCCGACCAGCAGAAGCTCCAGCGGGTGGTGAAAGCAGCCGGGAGAATCACTGGAACGACTCTTCCAGAGATCAGCACCATCTTCTCCACTCGCTGTCTGAAGCGGGTGCACAATATCCTGAGGGACCAGCACCACCCTGCTCACCACCTTTTCCACCTGCTGCCGTCAGGGAGAAGGTACAGGTCCATACAGGCCAGAACATCTAGACTGGCCAACAGTCTGTATCCACAGGCTGTGAGGCTACTGAACTCTGCCCCTCTCCCTCTCTGCCCCCCTCTCATGGACAATAACCACATCCACTCACTCATAAACTTTGAACTGGTTGCATTGTTGCATTATTCACCATTTCTCAACTCCCCCCCCCCCCCCCCCCCCCAAACAATGATCATATTCACAATATCCATAAGCACTGAACTGGTTTGCATTGTTGCACTATTGTCACTATTCTCAGGTTTCTGTCTGTTTGTCTCTGCCTCTGCACTTTATCAATGATAATCAATGATAATGACATAACTTTATGTTGCTGAAAATTGATACAGTGTCATACTGTGTGAATGTTTACACTTGGGTATTTAATGGGGTTTTTATTGGGTTTGCACTTAACATGCTATGAGGATGCTCCAAACGCAATTTCGTTGTTATATGTGACAATGACAATAAATTATTGAATTGAATTGAATTGAATTGAATATAATTTTGGTAACAATGATTTCGTTCTAAAACCTTGTATGCCTTATTCCTCTCTCGAACAGCTTTAGTGCAATCCTCCGACCACCAAGGGACAATCTTTCTCTTTTGCTTACCTTCCTTCTTCCTTATTGTCTGTTTTGCTGCACTCAAGATTGCCCTGCACACAGAAAAATTCAAGTCATCTACATTAACATTTATATTTATCTTATCCATTTCATTTTCACAAATAACTCTGAATTTACCCCATTCTACCCCCTTTAAAACACCACCTACTCACTCCACTCGTGTCGCCCTTCTCCAACCGGACACCTACCTCTATTATAATTGGATAGTGATCACTACCTACAGTAGATTCTTTATCGACTTTCCACGAGCAAGTCCCTGCAATGGTTTCAGATACTAGTGTTAAGTCTACCGCTGATTGTGTCCCAGTTCTTGCATCAAACCTGGTCCCACTTCCATCATTCAAGCACACCAGCCCCTTCAAATCCATCAAGTCTTCCACCACTAACCCATTCTCATCATTATGCCCACTCCACATTGTACTGTGCGAGTTAAAATCACCACAACATATAGCTCTACCCTCAAGATAAACTGTAAATTCTTCTAGCTCCTCCATTGATAACCGCTTACACGGATTATAAAAGTTTATTACACATTAACTTTACTTTCTTTATCCAAACCTCTATCACAATACACTCCAGGACCTTCTTTTACTTAAAACTCTATACTGAATTCCATCCTTAATAAATATTGCACACCCACCCCCATTCCCCCCTTGCCTATCCCTTCGGACACATTCATATCCTGCAATACTAAAATCCAAAGTAGGCTTAAGCCATGTCTCCTGTACACACATTATATCGGGCTTCACCTCACTATATTGCACATACCCCTTAAATTCCTGTCCATTTGCTATAATGCTTCTAGCATTCCACTGAAGTATAATCAGGTCTTCTCTCCTGCTTCACCCACCTTTCTGTCCTCCTCCAACCTCTTGTACACTTGCTCCCACATCACTCCTTTTACACCCAAATACTTCTCTGCCCCCTTTACCACAATCTTGATTTTATCTGCCCTATGCTTGGCTTGTTCAGAGAAATTAATCACATAAGCTAAAAATACTAACAAGTCATCCATAACCAGGCCTGGGCTTATTTCTCCTCTGCAGGGAGCAGCAGCCGCTCCTCCACTTCGTCTCTGCACTTGGACCTTTTTTGCAGCTTCCGCATAAGTGATATTTTCTGTTTGTTTGATCCTTTCCACCTCCACTGCCTTCTTTCTGACCTCACACCCACCATACGTCGCAGTGTGCTGTCCCCCCACAGTTGCAACATTTCACTTGGGCATTCTCACTGCACTCCTCAATCCTGTGTTCCCCTCCACACTTTAAGCACTTCTGCTTCCCTCTACACACCGCAGCTATATGCCCATACAGCTGGCACTTGTAGCACCGGAGCGGAGGCGGGACATACTCTCTAACCGGGAACTTTAAACAGCCCACTTTCACTCTTTCAGGAAGCATCACATCGCGAAATTCCAGAAGCACCGATAAGCTCTGAACTCTCTGACCATCACTCCGTCTCATCAATCTTTTAACAGAACTCACCCCTTCACCCAGACTGTTTTTGAGTTTGTCCAAATCCTCATCCAGGGGATCCCTGTAATCACCCCACGTGCCCCTTTCCTTTCACCCACAATCTTACACTCACTCACTGCCATTTTCCCGATACTCCCAACCTGCATTGCAGTGTTTTTTCTGCTCCTCTGACTTACACACACACAATCAACAGACTACTATCTCGCAGAACCTTTGCCAATACCACATCCCCAAGTTTCTTTTTTATCTCCCTAGACAAGGCAAGCACTCCGACTTTTCCAATCTCTCCTTCATTTTTAAACTTAATAATGACTTTAGGATTATGTTGTTCTCTCACTGCTCTTTTCTGACCCCAGATCCCCCTTCATCTGGACTCACATCTCCCAAAGACATTCTCCGTTTGCTACTCTGGCTGCTCCTATTCCCAGCCTTTCCCTTCCCTATTCCTCCTGCTCTACCAGACTGTATAAAGTCGTCAAAGTCCCCGTCATCGTCATCGTCCATTTGGGACGCCATCCCAACCCAGTCACAAACCGGATTATGCCGAACCGCCTAAATTGCAGTGCAAACTTAAACAGATCCAAAAATAATCGATGTGCTGTATTCCGTCAAACCACTGTCACGCAATCAAAATCCTCCCAACCCCCCCCTATGTTTCAGGAGGCGGGGCCTTTTAAAGGGGAATACGCCCCGGTATGGAATGTTGATTGGACCCAACATAATGGCCTGGCCAATCACACGTGGAGGTGGGGTGCAATCAGGTGGCAGCTGTGGGCACATCTGGGGAGAGAGAGAGTGAGAGAGAGAGAGTGAGAGAGAGAGTGAGAGAGAGAGAGAGAGAGAGAGAGAGTGAGAGTGTGTGAGAGTGTGTGAGAGTGAGAGAGAGTGAGAGAGTGAGAGAGAGAGAGAGAGAGAGAGAGAGAGAGCTGGAGGCCAGGGGCCGTAACACTCTCCCTCATGAAATTCAAGTTGGACATTCCATCAATAATACAAAATCATTATCAACAACATTGGCCATAATACCTTACCTACACTCTGGACAGGGCATCTGCAAACACATTCTCGGATCCCTTTTTATGGCGAATTTCTAAATGGAAATCCTGCACCATCAGCGCCCACTGCATCAGTCGTTGGTTATGATTGTACATGCGTGACAAAAATGTTAAGGGATTATGGTCAGTAAGTACAGTGACAGGCTGAGAGCAGGACACAAGATACACCTCGAAATGCTGGAGAGCGAGCAACATGGACAACGTTCCTTTTCTATAGTGGAATATCTAAGTTGATGTTTGTTGAACTTACGGGAAAAATAGCACACTGGGTGGTCTACAACTTCTGCATCCTCCTGCATCAGGACCGCGCGCCTGCCCCGACCGCACTGGCATCTACCTCGAGTTTATACGGCTTGGAGGGGTCTGGAGCGGCGAGCACCGGGGCGTGACACAAGAGAGATTTGATACTATCAAAAGCAGATGTACACTCTGGAGTCCACCTAAACTCCACCTTGGGACTGAGCAGATTGGTTAGAGGCAGCGCAACACTGGAGAAATTTCGGCAAAAACTTCGGTAATAACCTGCCATACCCAAGAAACGACGCAGCTCACGCCGGTTGGTAGGAGGGGTGGGTAGGCGCTTAGCGCGGCAACCTTAGCCTCAAGAGGCCGGACTTGGCCCTGACCAACCTCACGTCCTAAATATGTGACACTAGCTTTTCCAAAATCACACTTTGCTAAATTGAGGGTAAGGGAGGCAGCGGCTAGGCGCGCGAACACTTGTTGGAGCGTTTTTATATGATCTTCCCATGAAACAGAGTATACTATTAAGTCATCTAAATAGGCATTGCAGTTGGGAAGGCCCTGCCGGACAATATTAACAAGGCGTTGAAAAGTGGCAGGGGCGTTACACATTCCAAAAGCCATGACAGAATACTGCAAAAAATAGTCAGGGGTGGTAAATGCGGATATTTCAGACGCACGTTCGGTTAATGGCACCTGCCAATAACCTTTTAGCAAATCTAATTTAGTGACAAATTTGGCAGAACCGAGATTGTCAACACAATCTTCCATGCGGGGCATGGGAGAGTCAGGGAGTCAGGGACGGTAATGGCATTAATTTTTCGGTAGTCGGTGACGAAGCGGGGGGTTTACCTACGATTAAACAGGGTGAGCTCCACGCGCTTGTACTGTGCTTAGCTAGCCCGTGTTGCAACAAATATTCAGCTTCTTGTTTCATTAATGAGCGTTTCACAGGGTTCACACGATAGGGGTGCTGGCGAATTGGGCGCGCATCTCCTACATCTATGTCGTGTGTGAGGACAGTGGTACGGCTTGGCACATCTTTGAAGAGACAAGGGTGTTGCTGGATTAAACTTATTATGTCCGACTGACGATCCGGGGATAAATGAGTTAAATGAGAAGGCAGATTTTTTAATATTTCAGAGTTTGGAAGGCGCGCATCTGGCTGTTTGCGGTTGCCTAACCCTTCCTCATCAGGTGACGGAGCGGCCACGATTAACGCGGACGGGCGCAGGGGAGGAGTTGTTGGTTCTGCTGAGTTTGGGTCACGAGGGTGATACAATTTTAACATGTTTACATGGCAGACGCGAGACTTGCGTCTTCGATTCGGAGTATTAACAATGTAATCTGTGTCAGTGATCCTTTGTTTAATCACATACGGGCCGGAGAATTTGGACGAGAGCGCGTGGCCCTGGATAGGAAGGACAAGCACTTTGTCACCAACATTAAAATCACGTTTTACAGATTTCCTGTCGAAACGACACTTCATTTTCGTCTGAGTCTTGAGTAGCGTTATCCTGGCTAGTTCGTTTGCTTTCAGGATACGTTCACGGAATGTACTGACATAATCTAGTAGGTTATTAGGGGCAGAAGAGGACGAGGAAAGAAGCTTTTTTTTAAAAACGCCTTTAATGGTCCACGAAGAGAGTGAGCAAAAACCAATTGCGCTGGGCTGAATCCTAAGGACTCCTGAATGGCATCTCTTGCAGCAACAAAACAAACAAACGAGACACCCTCATCCCAACTTCTACCCGTTTGGAGACAATACCTTTTTAACATGGACTTTAAAGTTTGGTGCCAACGTTCCAATGCGCCCTGGGACTCAGGGTGATAGGCACTTGAGACTACATGGTGAACGCCAAGTGTCTGGATTACTTCTTTGAATACTTTTGATTGGAAATTAGCTCCTTGATCGGATTGGATTATTCGGGGCAGCCCAAAAAGGGGTAAAGAAGTGTGTCAACGCCTTTATCACAGAACGGGAGTTAATTTTTCGCAGAGAGGAATGGCTTCGGGAAAACGAGTAGCAGCGCACATAATGGTAAGCAAATACTCATGTCCGCTTGGAGTTCGGGGTAGTGGGCCAACACAGTCAATTATGACCCGGTCGAAAGGCTGATCAATCGCAGGGATAGGATGCAGGGGTGCTTGTGGGATCGTTTGGTTAGGTTTCCCCGTAATCTGACACACATGGCAGGTGCGACAATGGTTGGTTACGTCTTTCTTCATACCTGGCCAAAAGAATTGATTAAGGATAGACTGGTACGTTTTGGTTACACCCATGTGTCCAGACCACTGGCTTTCATGTCCTAAAAGTTAAGATTAATGGTCGGTACTTGTTTGGAAGTACAATCTGGAAAACTGAGGTAAGATTTGGTTCCTCAGCGAAGTGCGGGGACCATTTATGCATTAACATATCACGATCAAGGAAATAGCCACTTTTTGCGTTGTCCAGTTGTTCCCCACTCACCACATTGGAAAATAGAGCGTAGTGTTGGATCCGCTCTCTGCTCTGCGCACAGATGTTCACGGGAGAGCAGGGCAGAGGCAGGTTTCTGTGGGAGGAGAAATTAGTGGATTAGCAGATTTAGGGTTTTGGGGCAATTAAGACATAGCAATGGGATTTGCACCCTGACTTGGGTCAGAGGCCTCTGACGTCACATTAGCAAGAAAGGTATCAGACAAGTTTATTTCAGGGTGTTTGCGTGCAAAGGCACGTGTGATGGCACAGATTGGATACAGTTCGGACGCACCGGTAAGGGCCTCGCTACATGGCGGGGAATCTACCACCTCGAGGGAAGGAGTTATTTTACCCAGCAATGTCATTTCCCAACAGCATTCCTACCCCACCTATGGGCAAAGAGTGACAGACAGCCACAGGGAAAATGCCAGTGTAGTGGGGTTGTCCCCTTTTCCCTGCTCAAAAGCACCCCTGTGAGCTCCACCCTTGACCCCGCCCTCATAGTTAGGGACTATTTAAATGCACCTGTGGCCAATATGGCACTCTTTTTGCTGCTTGTCTGCTGCTGTACCAGGACCTGGCGTTTTAGGAGGTAGGAGAGAGGCTCTTTAATACAACTTAAATCATGAGATTAACCTAAAACACATTTTTTCATTAGTCCTGCTCGGCAAGTGTTGGTCTGGGGGAGTCCAACCCAAGGCAGATTCTTACCAGGGCTGATTACAGGTGGTAAGTTGATGGCGAGGGAGCAGAATAGGGCAGAGGTGGGCCTTTTTAACAGATTTTGTTCTTTGTTTCAGGTGGCTAAACCTGCTGCTGTTTTGCACTTTTGTCCCGTTTTGCACCTTGTTTTGTACCGTTTTGCACCTTTGTACTGTTTTGCATTTAGTTTTGCATCTAGTTTTGTACTTTGTTTTGCATTTAGTTTAGTATTTTGTTTTTGTACATTGTTTTGTGTTGCATTTTGTTGTTTTGCTGCGTCCCTTTTGTTTTTTTCTCATATTGTCTGGTATTTTTATTAGCAGGTTTGGTTTGGTTTAACTGGGTCAAATTTTAATACATTTTGTTTTCTTTCAGCGATGCTGGGTGCCTCCTGGTGGTTGGGCTATAGGCACGTTGGTGAGGTTCCCCACCTTTGCATGTGATTTAGTGCACTGGGATCACAATTTTAGTTTTGTGCACGTTTCATGTTGCTGTGTGCCGTTTGCTGTGTCCACTGAGGTCAGTATGTGGTAGCACCCCTGGACACACCCCTGATAGTCTGCTCACCCCCGGTGGCCCCAGCTAGCTTATTTTTGTTTCTGGTAATTTTAAACCCCTTTTACTTCTAGGCCTATTTTAATTAGAAATTCAATTTTTAGCTTTCTTTTGTAATAAAATTTGTCCAGCTTTTAAATTTAAAATGTTATAATAAATATATTTACCCAAATTTAGTTGGTCTTAGTTAATTTCATTTTAGCCATTTGAATTTTTAAACTTTTATTAAATAAACACGATTTTAATCATTCATCACGTCTCTTGTCTCTTAATTCAGGATCTTATTTGTGTGTCTTTACCTTAAATTTGATTGTGACCCTCGGGAGGGGCCTTAAGCTCACACCCCACCCCCCCCCTCTATGCCACACCAGTAACGAGTTTAGACTTTATGTGAACCAAATGAACCGGCCTAGGGCTAAATCCCATTCCTATTCCCCGTAACATAGCTTGGTACCCACAAGATGACACAGAAGAAAATGGAAGAACACTGGATAAAATAACGGTTTGTGAGCCACCGGTGTCTCTGAGGATGCGGATTGGGCGCTGATCAGATGCCTCGCCAGGCAAAGAAACTATCCATCCATCCATTTTCTTCCGCTTATCCGGGGCCGGGTCGCGGGGGCAGCAGACTAAGCAGGGACTCCCAGACTTCCCTCACCCCAGACACGTCCTCCAGCTCCTCCGGTGGGACCCCAAGGCGTTCCCAGGCCAGCCGAGAGACATAGTCCCTCCAGCGTGTCCTGGGTCTTCCTCGGGGCCTCCTCCCGGTGGAGGCCCCGAGGAAGACAAAGAAACTAGTCCCTGAAAAATGAATGGCTCAAAACACGAGTCAGTCTTTTGGGTGGCGTTGGGGACTGAGCCAAGTGCTTCCGATTGAATTAACCCAACGCCTTTTGTTTGGGGTGCGGACGAGTCCACTTTTCTTTTAAGGGCTGAGCAGTCTGCGATTAGATGTCCAGGCGTGTGGCAATAATAACATTCTCGTTCATCAGTTTGAGGTCTGGCAGCGTTAACAGGGGAAACCGGCCTATGGACAGCGGGATTATACACACGTGGTTTCTCAACAGGACTGCTGGTAAAAGTGGACTTGTGGGTTAACACGTACTCATCGACCAACACAGCAGCATCAGTTAGTGTTCTCACTTTGTTTTCATTCAAATAAACCACCACTCGATCAGGCACATTTCTCTTAAAGTCCTCTAGCAAAATTAGCTCTCGAACGGTTTCAAAATCCTGGGCTTTTGCCGAGGAGCACCACTTATCAAACAAGTTCCTTTTCTCCCGAGCGAACTCTACAAATGTACGGCTTGGGGCTTTTCGATGGCTCCTAAATTTTTGTCTGTACGCTTCTGGTACCAGCTCATAGGCGCGTAGAACGGCACTTTTGACAGAATCATAGTTTAGGCTTTCATAGAGAGGAAGAGCGGCAATGATCTCTTGAGCCTTGCCGTACATTTTGCTTTGCAAGAGAAGGGGGGCCAAACATCACGAGGCCAATTTAAAGCTGTCGCGATTCGTTCGAAAGCTGCAAAATACGAATCAACTTCACTTTCTCTGAATATGGGGGACAAGCGGAATATATTTACTAACGTCAAGCGCTGCGCCGGTCTGAGCGGTGGGGGAGAGAGGACAGGCACTGCGAGTCCAGGACTGGTGAGACTGAGCGGGAGGCGGCCTTCAGCCTCTAGTTCAAGGCGTCTCATCCTCACAGCTGTGTCAGCCTCAATCTCGAGTTTTCGTATAGTCAACTCAAGTTCAGCTCTACGAGATCTTTCCTTTTCCACGGCCTCCAACTGGATGCGCGCCAGGCGCACCTTACGCCGAGCAGCATCCTTGGAGCCGGGGGAGGAAGGAGACAAGAGGGGATCGAACCGGGGAAGTGTGAATGGTTGGTCCGACCGCTTACCAACCCCAGCAATCGCACCTTCAGGTCTAGGGGGGAGTTCGCGGTGGTCTCTCCACCTGCGACTGAACACTCGTGAGCTCCGGGGTTTGAGAAGGCACCTTAGGAGGCCCGCCAGCCTCTGAAGAGCACAGCATGCCCCTCTCCACCAACCCATCCCTCACGAGCAGCTTGAGTTCATCTTTTTCTCACTACTCTGGGGTAGGGAATTTCAAAATGGTCAGCAATTATAATTAAATCTTTCTTCTTAAAAGCAAGAATTTTATCATAAGAGGGTTGTTCCAAAAATTCCTGAACAGTAAATAATGCCATCCTTTATTTATTTATTTATTTACTTTCCAATTAAAAATGAAAACCCTACACTTACCTACAAGTTAACCTGCTACTAAACTATTCCGGGGATGAGTTGGAAGAAATCCCGGACGAGCCCCCAATATGTTACAGCGATCGCAGGGAAGGAAAGGAAAGTAACAGGATTTAGTAATCAGGTCTTTATTTGTAATGTTAGTGCAAGTGCACATATAAGAATAAACAAAACAACTTCAGTAAACACAACAGAAATAAACAAAAGGAGGCTCTAAGAGTACAAATTTGCCTACAAAACTTAACACAACTGACCAACTCAAACCACTATTTGGGAAGTCCACGATATCAGGTATTACCAGTTCCAATGTCCTAAAGTCCAAAATCCAAAGGTTCAAAAATCCAAAAGGTTCCAAAAGGTCAAAATCTGTCCAGTGACATGTCATCTGCTTTCAGAATCAGCCCCCCCCCCTATGTTTCAGGAGGCGGGGCCTTTTAAAGGGGAATACGCCCCGGTATGGAATGTTGATTGGACCCAACATAATGGCCTGGCCAATCACACGTGGAGGTGGGGGTGCAATCAGGTGGCAGCTGTGGGCACATCTGGGAGAGAGAGAGTGAGAGAGAGAGAGAGAGAGAGAGAGAGAGAGAGAGAGAGAGAGAGAGAGAGAGAGAGAGAGAGCTGGAGGCCAGGGGCCGTAACATCAGTTGATGCTGTGTTTGTGTTGTGTGTCCTGATGGGGGGCGATATAACTGTGTGTGCACTGCAGCTGATCTCAGCTGTGAGCAGAGGTGGGGGAGAGTAGACACTCATTTTAACTTTACTTTAAAATAATATTACTTAATCAAAGAAACACAAACGTTCACATCATTTAATATTGTCAGGCTTTTGTCACTTGCAGATTTACTCACAGGATGTAGTGAGTAACCAAAAACTATTGATGATAATCAGATTTTTGTGTGCATGTAAACATTTATTTTATTTATCTTTATTTATAGAGGGGGACCAAATGAGAGCACTCGGGCTCTCTTTTTCATTGGTGCCCTGTTTAAGATACAATACAAACTGAAAAACAATCAAAACAAGTAAGTCCATATAAAACATCAAAAATAAGTGCAGGTGTGTATATAAAAGTTTGTTATCAGATCATTAAATTGTGACCAACGTATCCAGTTTTGCTTTTCCTTGGAGTGTTTTCCATTTTTCTGAAGCAAAATCGCTAAAAGCCCTCTGTCCCGTCTCAGTTCTGGTGCAGCCAACCCTTGGCCTTACTCAGTCGTGTGATCTGGTATTAAATGTTCCAGTATCAATGATAAACAAGCAGGTGAGGTATTCTGACAGTTTCTGAAGTCGTCCCTTATAGATAAACTTCATACAGTGCTGTTCTCTTCTAACAGATAGATATAACCCACTTTTTCATAGAGAAACAGTGATGAGTTTCAAACCCATCATCTGTAATAAAACGAAGGGCAGGGTGAAAGAGAGGATCCAACGGTTTTCAAAGTCTGCATGTACACCAACATAGTCACTGACTCTAGGCTCTGAAAAGTGCAGGATGTGAGGAGTGAAAGTATTACTTATGTAACGGGTGAAATTGTAGTAGGAGTAGGCGTGACCGTCCGGAGGTGAAGGCTCATAGCGCGCCCCTTTTACTACTTGCTTCGGTCGAAAACACTACACTGTTTCTGCAGCGCACTGACATTAAATAGAGCTTGTGTAAGTGATTTTTCTACCTTGCACATTGAGCAATCTTTTCATTGTTGCATGTCTAAAAGGAAAGTCGTGAAATGCGCTCGCTTACAGCATAATAATTGCAGTTTGCACATTCATTCCATAGGCACGCTATCAGTCTACCTCCTGCCATCCACCACGCGAATAAAAGTATCACTACGCACTCGATGTGAGTTGTATGCATTTCTATTGCAACTATTATTACTACTGTGTGTTAATGTAAAACATTAATTGATTGCTCTAAATTTAGCCATGGGTGTTAAGTTAAAGGAAGACGAGTACAAACAATTGAACTCCACTTTTGGCAAAGGTATTGTTGATTTAATTGATGATATTCAACTGGTATGAATCTATCCTAATGAAGCGTGTGTTTTATAGGAACTTGAGCAGTTTTATACCTGTCACTGTTTTTTATCCCACTATTTTGTTTTATTTTATTCAGTGTATAGGGGCCTTTAATATCAGTGTTGCACATTGGCACTTTATATAGCTTTATTAAAATTCGTGCAAGGGTGCAATATGGCGAAGTGTGGGGAAGTGCCACGCTACTTTAACGTTGGTTTAATTTGCTGTGTGTGTAGTAATGATATTGATTTGTGTGTACTTCAGCACTGGACACTTTACCTGCCTTTACTAAATTGCCAATTGCTGTGCTTTTAACAGTTTATAGGTGCCACATGTGTTAAATAAATTTGTTAAACTTATGAACAGCCTCTTTCTCCAGTTTATTCTGGTACCCTGTACCTGCTGGATGCTACACTTATACTGAACTTAAACAGCTACCAACAAATATCATAAAGCCTCTTAAAGGCAACAACCTATTGTCTCCAGTTTCAGCTGAAACTACCCTATTCAGCCCTTAACGACCCTATTGGAGACAATAGCTGTTTACAGTTTCAGTGTAGTTAGCCCCTCCCTGCACATAAATATAAGGCAGTGGTCTCCAGCAATATGATCAGAACTGAAGAAGTGACTTGGATGAGCAGCGAACCGTCTTCACTCCTACAACGATTTGTCTAGTTGACAAATTTGAACTTCGTCTTTTGCAACAGATGCCATAGTTGAAGTGGATCGATATCTATCAGAAATGAACATTAACCGCAATGAAGGTCCACTGATTTACTTGAAAAACAACAAACATGTGTATCCCAACCTGTATGAGATGGCACACTGGTTTCTGTGTGTTCCTACTTCCTCTGTTCCTTGTGAGAGGATTTTTTTCAAAAGCTGGTGATGTCAGCAAAAAAGAAGTTGATTGAAGCCTGACACCGTGAATAAAATTCTGTTTAAAAAAAAAAAAAAAACCCATTAAACCAGCCTCCCACCAGGTGTCCCTTCACAAGCACTGTATCCCCCTCACTCAAAAGCACACACTTACCTTCATCATAATTTTAGATATATACGCACACTGGTATGTTTACATAGATTTGTATAGATATATCGATTCTTCATCAATCAGTTAAGACAAGACTTGATATAAGTTACAATAAATGTTTCTTTGAGAATCCAGGAAAAAAATAAGAATAAGCAAAAATTAGCAGAAAGCGAGTTGAATCATGTTGAATAATTTTAAAAGAGGCCGTTTCATTTATAGTTTGATTCCATCATGCGATCATTTTCCGCATGTAAGTGTTGTTTTTTCAGTAGAATTACTATACTCTCCCACATAGTATGTAGTGATCAAATGAGTAAAAGTTATTGTAGTAACTTCTAATTGCGCTGCTGAGCATTCCAGTGAGTGACGTGAGTGTTTACGGAGAAGAAGCTTATTGAGTCACGTTAGAGCACACAATAAAATTCTATAACTACAACAATTCATGACACTTCTCCAATGTCAGTATAATTTTTATAATATATCAAACAGGACCTTAAGATTGGTTATACCGTATCTTAATTACATGCTAAAGACAATTGTAGCTACGTCGTGATGACATAACGCAGTACAGAAGATTGGGAAATCTATATATGTTTAAGTATTCAATGGAAAATGAATATCAGCAACTTTATCACATAATTATCTAACCGACTGGAGACAATTTAAAGGTCGTATATTACACAAAACTGACTCTTAAGAGCTTTAAGCCTGTTAGAATGTTGTTCCCTCCTCAGTTGTTTTGTTGCATTCACACATGTAGCCAGACTAATAATAAAGCGTTACTCAAACATCTCCAAAGCTCAAAATACTTTGCTCCACCTTGTGATGTCATGAAGTGGTAGTTTTCAAGTTAACTGCTCCTTTTACTTTTAGTTCAGAAGAGATTGGCAATTCCAGAGCTGAATTATCCAAATGATTCTAATGAATCTGTATGGAGTTTAAAAACTAAGTGGAGCAGTTATTGTTTTACCACATGACATCACAAGGTGGAACAGAGTGTTTCTGTTTGAAAGAAGAACTAAAGATGCAGGGTTTGTGTGTTAAACATGTGAATGAAACAAAACACAGCTTGAGGTCTGTTTGTGACGAGGAAACAACATTAGAACAGAGATAGACAGATTGTGTTTTGGTTGAAATGTTTCACAATGACATTTGGAGAAATCAAATGTATGAATACTGCTCCTGTCACACTGTCACTGACGACATGGTACAGAAATACACTAAATGTCTCCTATCAGGGCTGTAGAAAAAGGCCAGAGGTCAGGTCAGGGCACCTGGCTTAAAAGATAGTTGGATGGTGTTGTGGAATTTCTAATAGTAAAAACCTTTAAAAACATAAAATCAATAGAGTGTCATGATCCCTGTTCTGTCCCTGCCTCCTGTGTGTGCCCTGCCCCTCCCTCACCTGTCTGAGCCTGGAGCTGGGAGGAGTCCTGGCTCCTCCTACGCGCACCTGGACTCTATCAGCGCAATCAACACCACCTGCAGTGGATAAGAGGAGCCAGGACCCAACACTCTGGGCTCGCCTCACTGTTTGTCTTCGTCCTGTCTGGTTCTCAGTTGTGTTTCCTGCTCATGTTCCTGCTTGTGTTCCTGCTCAGCACCCTGCCTCCTGCACTGCTCTGGACTCCCGTCTCCGACCCTGTCTCCCGGTACCGGTTTTGTTCCTGCCACGCTTGTTCCCTGCACCTGTGTCTACCCTGGATCCCGACCTGCACTCCTGCACCCAGCTTCCCCGTGTATCTACTATCATTTGTTTGTTCTGTCAATAAACACCTTAAACTTGCCCCGAGTCCCGCACCCTTTGGTCCGTCTCACACCCCACACATCACGACAGAACAATCTGGCCATACATGGACCAAGCAGACTCGGGGCCGACACAAAACACCGACAGAAGATCTGGAATGCTTTGCTCACTCTCCCGCCTGCCTGCCCTGCTTACCTGCCTGTTTTTCTGTTGCCCGTCAGGTCCTGTCTTTTTCCTGCTCTGCCCCCGGACTGTTGTGGCTCCGCTGGACATTGTCTTCCGCCCAGGGACCCCTTAATGTCTGCTACCCCTCATACAAATTGTTGTAGCTCCGTTGGACATCGCTTCTGTCAGGGGATCTCCTCACGTCTGCTACCCCTCATCTGGACTATTGTAGCTCCGCTGGACACAGTCTTCCGTCCAGGGACCTCCACATGTCCTTTGTTTTTATCCGGGCCGATGTAGCTCCACTGGACACCGTACTCCGCCCAGGGACCTCGTCGTGCCGTCCTGCTCCTCACCCTGCTCCTTGCCGTAAGTGGACCTCGGACCCTGTTTCAGGACATTTTTTTGGGGGGATTTTATACCAACAAAACAATCATGACAGTTTAGTCTAATCGAAGTGGCTGGAGGCCACCAGATGCACAAACAAGAGTTACACCAATACATAACAGATATTATTATGAAGGTTACGTCAAGAAGATCTATAACAATACGAATAAAGATTTAAAATAAAGAAAGTCATAGCAGAGGTTAAGGGGTTAGGTGGTTAGGTTTAGGCACCAGGATCCCACGGATGGACATGACTCAAATTTCTGGTGCATAAAACTAACCCTAACCCCTAACCCTGACACAACCCCAACCCTAACCCTAACCCTATCCTAATCCTAACCCGTACCAAAGCAAAAGAAGAAGTTCAAATCTGTCAACTGGACAAATCGTTGTAGGAGTGACGATGTTTCGCTGCTCATCCAAGCCACTTCTTCAGTTCTGATCAGATTGCTGGTGGCCACTGCCTTATATCTATCTGCAGGGAGGGGCTAACTACACTGAAACTGTAAACAACTATTGTCTCCAGTTTCAGCTGAAACTACCCTATTCAGCCCTTAACGACCCTGCTATTGTTCTCATTGTTCTGGGTCTGAGGATGGACCCATACCCTAACCCGTACCCGTTTGGTGCATGTAGGGATTTTACCCTTGATATGCAGTGTCCTTTAAAGAGAATAAAGGCATTCACAATGGCAACATTCATGAAATGGTTTTAAAAAAAAAAAAGTGTTTTGTACCATTTCTTTGTTTTTTGCAAAACCTGCTAATAGCCGATGAGCACATCTGATAGGCACATGAGTGACACTGACCTAAGAAAAATGCCTGTTATCAACTGGATATCTCTGGTGTTGGTTATTACTGTTGGCTGCTGGAGCTGTGTACAAATGACTTACGGTGTTCTGTATGAATCAACAATTTAAAACAACAATAAAAAAAAAAACATTAACACAATTGTAGCACTCCCAAAAATGTACCGCCAGGTCTCTATAAGTTTCTCCAAACCAAAAAGGCGTGTTTAAATAATTTGAAAGGAGAAAATGCGTAGTTCCACATTTGCATGCTCACTTTGAATATCACTTACATATGTCATTTCAAACATTTGTGATGGCACGCAGGGAGACATGGGTATTTCTGATCTGTTGGACATGGCACTAGTTGGCCATGTTTTTAGTTTATTTAATGCATTATCTACATCAGCAATAGACAATTTGCCTTTCCAAAGAAGTCAGTGACAGTGAAAATTGTTTATAGATCAGTGGGTCTTAAACTCGGTTAGCGTCCAAAAGTTGGTCACATTAAAGGGATGCAACAATACTCACTACATGTCATACTAGTCAATACACTACACATGTGGCTCAACACCACTTTATCAGAACACTCAGTACCACCTTTATCACGCCGGTGAACTGGACTCAAATGCAACACAAAGAGAACAGTCAAACCTCTTAGTAACTACAACAGAAAGTGTCCTTCAAAGGTAATTCTGAATATGGTAAATCAGATAATAAACGACTGAAGAATGAATGTCTTATTTAATGTCAACGAAAATGTCTTCCACACTGGGGATTCAATAAAGGAAACAGACCGAGGAAATAAACTCAGGAACAGGTAACTCAAACAGATAAAATGTTTCAGAATTGCAGAAATGCAAACAACAGAGTATTACAGAGACAAAGCTTGAGTGTTGCTCGTGGTCAGTCAACAATCTAGCAAGGACAGACAGAACAGAAGCAGTTTATATAGACGACTCCGGGCTGATTAACAAAATGAGAGGCAGCTGCAGGGAAAAACAGGGAAGTAACAAAAGAAAGAAGAAAGAAGAAGCTAGATTGAGGATAAACACAAACAGGCAGAACTGTGACAACTTTATCAGCACAGGAATTACTTGGCCTGATTCTCAACAGTACTGCAGACTACATTATAATGGCCTGGATACATTTACCAGCTTGGACATACACAGAGTCAAGAGACCAAGTTTCCTCTTTGTTTGGATTGGACTGTTCAATGACCCTGCTTCATGGCAAGGAATTATGGATAATAACCCAAACTCCTGGACACGGTCTGCCACTGAGATCACCAGGTCTGGAGTGTACCAGATCTGGAATACTGTATATATAAGTGGACATACAGTAGCTAATGCACGTTCCAAGTAGAAAGTGAGCATTGGTCGGAAGCATTTCCTTTGAGCTCTGATAGCAATTGACATCCATTGAAATATCGTTTTTGTCAGGCTATGGGTTTGATAGACATAAATTGTAGTAGAGAGTATGAAAAATTTGAACAGCACTGCTCTGGTACTTTAGGGAACTTAAATTGTGAGTATTATAACCCAGAAGATTTAATAAATGTTAAAAGTGACTTTACCTTCTCATTAATGCATCTGAACATCAGAAGTATCCAAAAGCATCACGATGACCTGGTCTCACTACTTGCCACTACAGGACATGACTTTGACATAATAGGTTATAGTGAAACTTGGATAAATGAACAAACATATCTTGACTATTTTAATCTGGATGGATATTCACTATATCACAAAAATAGAATTGGTAAAACTGGAGGAGGGGTTTGTCTTTATATAAGCTCCCAATTCTCAGCAAAGGAACGAACAGATATTAAGTTAGATGACAGTTATTCTGATTCATTATTCGTAGAATTAAAAAACAAAAATGCAAAAACTATTATCATAGGTGTAATATTTCGGCCCCCTGATTCAGATTACAATACATTCCGAGACCAATTAGAGAATGTTTTATTTCACATAAACCAAACTAATACAAATTGTCTCATCATGGGAGATTTTAACATAGACACGTCTAAACAAGATAACACTGGAACAGATTTTCTAAATACCCTTTTCTCCTCATCATTTTTTCCAACTATCAATAAACATACTCGTGTTACAGAGAGAAGTAAGTCAACTTTAGACAACATAATAACCAACATACAAGATACTGAATGTAAATCAGGGGTCACAGATCTCACAGATCATTACCCAATTATACATTATATGAAATTAAACAACAAAATACCAGATCTATGTGCAAAGAGAAAGGTGAAGGTTCTAAATAACAAAACCCTTGCAAACCTGATCCTGCATCTACAAACCAAAAGGTGGGACTCAGTATATAACACCTCAGACCCCAACTGTGCATATAATTCATTAATTTCTGAAATAACTGATTCTATTACTAAAACTATACCTGAAAAGATAATTAAACAGAATGGTACACATGCAAAACCATGGATAACTAATGGAATTTTAAAGTCTATAAAAAAGAAAATGAAATTATATAAGCAGTATATCAAAAATCCCAACACCCAAAACAAATCGTTATACAGTGAACCCTCGTTTATCGCGGGGGTTACGTTCCAAAATGAACCCGCGATAGGTGAAATCCGTGAAGTAGTCAGCTTGATTTTTTTTACAATTATTATATATTTTTTAATGTTGCAAAACACCTCATTACATACTTTATACACTTTTCTCAGGCAGGCATTAACGTTTCCTCACATTTCTCTTCTCTAATAGCAGCTGCACATCGCAGCACAGGCAGGATTTTTTTTCTGTTTCCTCCCCGCGCTGCTGCTGCACTGAGAGAACGGGGAGCAGGAGACTCTCGCGGGACCCGCATCAAAACTCTCGGGATCGGGGGCGGGATTCACAAGTGCTCGGGCGGGAGCGGGCGGTCAGACCGGGTCCCGACTACATGATCTGTCCTGAGTGACACAGGCCACATAGCACCAGACTCCGCGGCAGATCCGCTTGCAGTTCGCCAAATCGCCCCGGAGTCAGACGCGCTTTGCAGAGGCGCGGCGGCCTTGCTTTGGATCCGCGCTCCGGATGCCCGCTATGGGCCGCCCGCCGCGCGGGGGGGAACGGCAGTTAGGCATCGGGATCGGGCGGGAACGGGATTGAAATCCCCATCCCATGCAGGTCTCTACTCTACAAAGCCACGGAAGAGAAGAGTGCGCACTACGCTACCGATCCAAAACAGTCCAGGTTCATAAACTGCAAACATGTAAAACTGCACCAAAAAAATCCGCGAAAGATGAAGCGCGATATAGCGAGGGTTCACTGTATACAAAATACAAAAATAAATTGTCTAAAATAATAAAAACAAGCAAACAAATGTATTTTACTGACAAATTCAATAATGCTCTTGGGGATCAAAAGAAATCTTGGAAGGTGTTAAATGAGATACTCAGCCGCACACGGAAAACCTCAGTCCTCCCTGACACTGTAGTGCAGAATGGAACAAACGAAAATACCAACTTATCTAATGTCTTTAATAATTACTTTGCCTCCGTTGGTAAACAACTTTCTCAAAATATATGCACACTAGGGGGCGCCAACCATAAGCACTATCTCCAGGGCTACTATTCTAACCCACTTTTCCTCAAGCCTACCTGTAAAGTAGAAGTGATCAACATCATAAACAAGCTAAAATCTTCTTATACAGTCGGTGCTGATAACATCTGTAGCAAAATCATCAAAGCCATAGTAAATGAAATTGCCGACCCTCTTGCCTACACAATCAACCTTTCATTAGCACAAGGCACTGTGCCTAAATTAACCAAGATGGCAAAAATAATACCCATATATAAGTCTGGGGATAAAAATGACACCCAAAATTACAGACCTATATCGATCCTGCCAACTCTCTCTAAATTAGAATGAATAGTATACACCAGACTTATAGAATATTTGGATAAGTATAATATATTAGTGCCCTCGCAATATGGATTTAGGAAAAACAGTACCACATCTATGGCCATTTTAGATCTTGTTGAGAAAATTAACGAAGCTTTTGAAAAAGGAGAGTACAGTATAGGGGTGTTTTTAGATCTTTCTAAGGCATTTGATACTATAGATCATGAAACCCTTCTTAGCAAACTAACGCACTGTGGTGTCAGAGGAGTAGCACTCCAGTGGTTCAGAAGCTATATCTGTGGAAGAGAGCAATATGTGCATGTTGAGGAACAAAATTCAGACACGAAAATTATTGAGACAGGAGTCCCAGAAGGATCCATTTTAGGGCCACTCTTATTCATTATTTATATAAATGATTTTGTTTTTTCTTCTTCCAATGACATTCACAAAGTACTATTTGCTGATGACACAAATCTCTTTATATCACACAAAAACCTGGATCAGTTTGAGAAACTTCTTTCGAAATGAACATCTCTATAAAGGTAACTACTTGGTTTAAATGCAACAAACTGTCCTTAAATATTAAGAAAACCTTCTTTATCATCTTCTTGCCAACCAGACATAAAACCGGTGATGAAATATATACATAAAAATAGATGGCCAAGGTATCCAACAAGTTGATTCTACTAAATTTTTAGGAATGTATATCGATAAATCTTAAAATTTCAAAAAACACATTGATGAGCTGGTTTAAAAAATTATCAAAAATCGTTGGCCTACTCTTTAAAATAAGACACACACTTCCATTGGAACCACTGCTGACCTTATATAGATCCCTGTTTGAGACTCATCTAAATTATTGTAATGTGATATGGTGTAACACCTATCCCACTTACACTGCAAAACTTCAGGTATTACAAAAAAAAAAGCCATAAGGGCGATCACCTGGTCCTTGCCAAACTCTCCCACAAATCCACTCTTCCACAGATATGGCCTTCTCAAGCTTTCTGAAAGCAACCTATATCACAATGCATGTATAATGTATAGTGTGGTCCACAAATTAAACAGTCGATTATGTGAACTTATGTGAACTTCAATCACCCTCTCATCAGCACAACACAAGGAAAAAGTGCCTGTTAAAAGGGAAATTTAGGAAATTTTAAATGCACCAGCTTTAGTGTCTGTTATAGAGGTCCACAAATATGGAATGAATTAAACAGCGATATAAAACAGTCTGCCTCGTTACATATATTTAAAAGAAATCTGAAAAGCAAACTACTGGAAAAACTACAGTGCCTGACGGAACTTAGTGCGGCTCAAGTTCTCCTGCAATAGGTTTTATTTTTCTCTTTGCTCATAGGTCTGTGTGTATGCATACCTATGTGTATGTATGTATATGTATATATATGTGTGTGTGTGTGTGTGTGTATATATATATATATATATATATATATATATATATATATATAAATGGACCACCCTTGAGGCCAATGGCAAGCCACTTGCACAAGTGACCATCAAATGTGGCATATACCAAGGAGATGCACTGTCCCCACTACTGTTCTGCATAGGTCTGAACCCCCTCAGCCAAATCATCAGCAACACTGGCTATGGATACCGACTCAGGAATGGGGCCACCGTCAGTCACCTCCTGTACATGGATGACATCAAGCTGTACGCTAAGAATGAGCGAGACATCGACTCACTGATCCACACCACTAGGATCTACAGCACAGACATTGGAATGACATTCGGGCTTGAGAAGTGTAGCCGGATGGTGACAAAGAGAGGGAAGGTAGTCCACACAGAAGGGGTCTCACTCCCAGAAGGGACAATAGCAGACATTGAGGACAGTTACAAGTACCTTGGTATCCCACAAGCAAATGGCAACCTTGAAGAGGAAACAAGGAAAGCAGCCACGGCCAAATACCTCAGACGAGTAAGCCAAGTCCTAAGGAGTCAGCTCAATGGCAAGAATAAGACCCAGGCAATAAACAGCTACGCCCTGCCAGTAATCAGATACCCAGCAGGAATCATAAGCTGGCCAAAGGAGGAGATACAGACCACAGATGTTAAGACACGAAAGCTCCTGACCATGCATGGCGGGTTCCACCCCAAATCCAGCACCCTGAGATTGTACGCGAGCCGTAAGGAAGGAGGCCGAGGACTAGTGAGTGTGAGAGCCACAGTCCAGGATGAAACATCCAAGATCCACAAGTACATCCAGGACAAGGCCCCAACAGATGACGTGCTCAGCGAATGTCTCAGACAGTGGAGTGCAGAGGAAGAGGAGCTGGAGGAACCATCATGGAAGGACAAGCCCCTGCATGGGATGTACCACCAGAACATAACTGAAGTGGCTGATATCAAGAAATCCTATCAATGGCTTGAGAAAGCTGGACTGAAGGACAGCACAGAGGCACTCATCCTGGCTGCACAGGAGCAGGCCTTGAGCACAAGAGCAATAGAGGCCCAGATCTACCACACCAGACAAGACCCACGGTGTAGGCTGTGCAAAGAGGCCCCTGAGACAATCCAGCACATAACTGCAGGGTGTAAGATGCTGGCAGGGAAAGCATACATGGAGCGGCATAACCAAGTGGCGGGCATAGTGTACAGAAACATCTGTGCAGAGTACGGACTGGAAACCCCAAGGTCAAGGTGGGAAATACCTCCAAAGGTAGTGGAGAATGATCGAGCCAAGATCCTGTGGGACTTCCAGATACAGACTGACAGAATGGTGATGGCGAACCAACCGGACATAGTGGTGGTGGATAAACAACAGAGCAAAGCCGTTGTGGTGGACATCGCAGTACCAAGCGATGGGAACATCAGGAAAAAGGAGCATGAGAAACTAGAGAAATACCAGGGGCTCAAAGAAGAGCTGGAGAAAGCCTGGAAGGTGAAGGCCTCAGTGGTGCCCGTGGTCATCGGAGCACTAGGGGCAGTGACCCCCAAACTGGAGGAGTGGCTACAGCAGATCCCAGGGAAAACACATCAGACATCTCAGTCCAGAAAAGCGCAGTACTAGGAACAGCAAAGATACTGCGCAGAACCCTCAAGCTCCCAGGCCTCTGGTAGAGGTCCCGAGCGTGGAAAAAGAGGGGATAAAGACCACCCGCGGAGGGTGAGGAGGGATTTTTTTATATATATATATATATATATATATATATATATATATATATATATATATATATATATATATATATATATATATATATAATACATATGTGTATGTCTGTATATACATGGTGTATATGTTTATGGGTATGTATGTATATGTATGTGTGTGTGTATATATATGTATGTATACATGTGTATATGTATATATGTATGTATATATGTGTATATGTAAGTGTGTGTATATGTTATATATAATCAATCTATAGTGTTAATATCACCTTCCTTCTCTCTCTCTCTCCTCTTATGTCTGTCTCTATTTTATCTATTTTATCACATGTTTAATATTTTTCTGTTCTCACAATCTTCTGCTTTAAAAAACAGCAGGTCAAACTCAAATGCTAAAAGTAAAACACAACAATCTGCCAAGCCTCATATGGTGTTTCTACACAGGGTGATGAACCCATTTCATAAGCTTTACAGCTTCTTGGGGATCCATGTTTTTCACAAGGTCATTGATACACTGTATTTGCATCCATATGTAAACACAAACATGATTACAGCATAAACTTCTGTACAAGTATGTTACTACTGTGTGTTTATGTATGCGCCCTACGTTGACTATTGTGAAAAATAAAATTGAATTGAAATTGAATTGAGGCTTCTCATTCTGACCTTTATTATGTTAATTTTAACCCACTGTACACATTCCTGTTTTTTTTGTTTGTTTGTTTTTTATTTCACTATGTAGTCCATAAAGTAGGATATGAACGCTAATAATAGATCAATCATGTGCGTGATTTCCCCGTTATCAACAGGGTAGATTTGCTTTGTTGCCTTGTTGCTTGGTGCTCTTGACTTTGATACAACTCCCTGCCAAATCAATGGTGCGAGCGGGAAGGAATGTGTCCACCCTCGCTCCTGATTGACTCTTTGGTTTTGTGCTCAGATTTCCAAATATGGTCCCTGCAAATTACCCACTAGAACTGCTAGCTTTAGTCCACTTAAATTATACAGTTTATGGGTGTGCCCTAATATCAAAACCAGTCCCTACGGGCACTATTTAGTAGGGGTCACAGTATTTTTAGTGGTGTCCAAATGGCTAGTTGGTGAAAAAGTAGTTTTCTTCAAATTTCCCACAGTACACGTGAAAAGTAGTGAACATCATAAGAACAGTCAATATAAACCACAATGCATTGCAAGATTTGGAAAAACAACAGCGACAGGTTTTTAACTGGACACGACAGTACTGCATGAAAGCAGATACAAGCACTGGCTTATCTCACTAATAATTGCTGGTTATGATTATAAAACTCTCATGAATAAAACACTCTTAAATAACCCGTTAAAAGTTGCAAGGTAATTCTAGCAATCATCGTTGCTCTGCTAGCAACTTACACACTGATACACATCTAGCCCATTTATGTGAGCTCTAGTTTGACAAAAACCTGTGCGATTAGTATTAGTCCATAAATACTCGTGTGCCAGTCCAGTCTGATCATCAGGTTTTATCAGTTTCAGAGTTTAGCAAACTTTTTTCACCCAGACGCCACAGTCACATGACCTGAAAGTAGTGAGCTATGTGTCTGAATCGCTCCGTGAATGAATGCACTAATGATCACATGTAAGGTAATGGACACAAAAGCATTTCACCCTCAAATGTTGATTTGTAACTTATTGTAATAACAGTTTCTGGATGAATAAATTAACTCAAATTGATTATCATTTTGTTTTATTTTAACACATTATCTCATTTCTATTGCTAGTTTTATGATATTGTTGTACTTAAACTGTTGTACTTCGGGGGTGACAGTGGCTCGGTGGTTAGAGCATTGGTCTCCCAACCCGAAGGTCGGAGGATCGAGTCCAGCTCGGACCAAGTTCTGTCGTTGTGTCCTTAGGCCTAGTATGAAAGTAGTGTGTGCATGAATGATCGGTGGTGGTCGGAGGGGCCGATGGCGCAAACTGGCAGCCTCGCCTCCGTCAGTCTACCCCTGTGGCTACAATAGTAGCTTACCATCACCAAGTGTGGAGTGAACGAATAATGACTTCACTGTAAGCGCTTTGAGAGGCTTTGATAAAGCGCATTACAAATGTAAGGCATTATTATTAAACTGTAATGTAGCCCACTGGTCATTATTGTGAACACAGAACTCTTTTTTTCTAGCAGTGCAGCACTACTCCAAACTGTTTTTTTGATTTACTAATGCTAGAGTAAACAACTCATGCCCAACAGTGAATATGGAATGGGTTATGGTGCGTTTACACCGCGGCGTCAAAAACGCGCTGGCCGCCTCTATTGTTTGTGTTTGTGACTCCAGCGCTTCAGAATGACGTCGCTGTGTCACTGGAGCGTGGTCTCTGATTGGTTGACGCTGCGCGTCAACCGTTCGAAGCTAGGATGCTTGGGCGTCTGATGGAGTGGCGTGGATGCTCAAGACGCGCCGCGCTGACGCCAGATTCGCGCCGCCCTGACGCTTGAAGACGCACCGCAAAAACGCTGCGTCACCAAGACGCACGTCCACCATCATATTCGGCTAATCATCGACTTTTTGTCATCTCAAAGTTGTAGCACCCTCACGAATGTCCCACCAGGCATCACTGCATTCAAAAGTACACTTAATACACGTTTGAATTGCTTTTTTTCTGTAGGTTTCTCAAAAGCACAGAGACACGCTCTAATCATTTGAATAGGAAAAAGTATAATTCCATATTTGCATACTCACTTTGGATGATCCAACATGCAGCTCCTCCACTGGTCTCACAATTGGTCCATCAACTGAAGACAGTGTCGTCTACGATGGCACGCAAGGAGACATGGGCATTCCTAATATGTGCCAAGGACTTGGTTTATTTTGCCTATTATCTTTAAGCATACATCTGAATTAATATCATCTTTCCCCTCTCCAGGTCTTAGAGTGATCGTCTGCTTCCACACTGTGTACTACGAGTACTACTTTATTAACACAGCAATGACTTGGCCTGATGCTCAACAGTACTGCAGACTACATTATGGTGACCTGGCTACATTTACCAGCATAGAGGACGTGCAGAGAGTTAAGAGGCCAAGTGACTACCTCTATGCCTGGATTGGACTCTTCGATGATACTGCCTCATGGAAAGGGATTATGGGTAATGACTCAAACTCCTGGAGATGGTCGGCCACTGGGACCACAAGCCCTGGAGGGTACCAGATCTGGGAGGCAGGGGAGCCAGACTTCAACAGTGCAGATAATACATGTGTGATGATGAGAAATGGACAGTGGGTTGATACTTGCTGTGTGAACTGTGACACCTATTATTTTGTTTGTTTCAGAGGTAAGAATTTGAACTAAACTTTAAAGTTTAAAGACTTTCAAATGCTCAGTATTACTTTTTCTCTATCCCTTTACTGTTAAATGCTAAATATAAGCTATTCAAAACTAAAAAATACTGTAAACAATTTTAACATTTAAAACCTTAAACCTGTACAACTTTTACTTTAGACATAGTTTAAAATCAACCATACTGTAGATAATCACTTTTTGTTCAATGGCAAGGGTAAGAAATAAAATGTTTTGATGTTTTGAACAGGACACCTTCTGACATCCTGTTCAAAACTGCAAACTGATTCTCTAATGCTGGCCCTGTCTTTGCTAGTGGCCTTTCAGTGTAGCAGGCAGCAGAATTGCATATATGGTATTTTTTTAATTTTTATTTCTGACCTACACCACCAGTCAAAAGTTTGGACATGCCCTCTTATTTGACTTCTTTCTACATTTTATGGAAGTTTTCATATATATGAGGGAAGATATATGGAATTAAGAAGCAAAGAAAAAAGGAAAATAACAATTTGTATATATGGGAACATCGGGAAAAAGAAACATGAGAAACTAGAGAAATGTGAGGGGTTCAAAGAAGAGCTGGAGAAGAGCTGGAGAAGGCCTGGAAGGTGAAGGCAGTGGTGCCCGTGGTCATCGGAGCACTCGGGGCAGTGATCCCTGAACTGGAAGAGTGGCTACAGCAGATCCCAGGAAAAACATCAGACATCTCAGTCCAGAAAAGTGCAGTGCAGAAACAGCAAAGATACTGTAGAACCCTTAAGCTCCCAGGCCTCTGCTAGAGGCTCATAAAAGACACATTTTGGATCATCCTCTTTAACCATACCTGGTGATGCCAAACAAGACGTCATTTGAGTCTTACCAATGATTTTGTTGTGTTTTCAAACATAGGTTCTCTTCAGCCAGGATCCAAAGAATACATTTTGGTGGAGTCTCATCAAACCTGGAAAGACGCACGGAACTATTGCAGACAAAATTATGTAGACCTTGCCGTCATTGAAAATGCATCCGAACTCACCACAGTCTCAGACCTGATTGGCACAAACTGGGTGTGGATTGGCCTGAACAGACAACCCTTTAGGTGGTCCGACAACCGCATCAGTTACTTCAAAAACTGGATCAATGGAGAACCAGACAACAAGTATATCGCTGAGCATTGTGTTGTGGAATATTCTAATGTGGAGCATCAGTGGTTGGATGCACCATGTGAAGGACTGCATAATGTAATCTGTCAGCAAGGTAAAATCACCTGATTAATATTTGCAGTTTTTTATGCCAATATAATAATCTTTTTTTTTTTGTTTTTTGTTTTTTTTTACATCCAGCATTAAAAACAAGGACAACAGTGGTAAAGTTTGTACTTCAGACTGCTCCTGACCTGTCCAATACAGCAACTAATGCTCAAATCCCAGATAAGGTACATTTTACTCACATTTAAAAAAAACAAACAACATAAAACTTATATATTTTTGTATGAAGTACCAATAAAATGATATGTCTGTCATATGTATATGTTGAAATTGTTTGT
>JAIEZT010000084.1:6237416-6275304 GCA_019594935.1 Periophthalmus modestus
ACACATGGCGCGTCCTTTAGCCAATCAGGACACAGAACACGGCACCTCCTTTAGCCAATCAGGACACAGAACACGGCACCTCCTTTAGCCAATCAGGACACAGAACACGGCACCTCCTTTAGCCTATCAGGACGCAGAACACGGCACCTCCTTTAGCCAATCAGGACGCAGAACACGGCACCTCCTTTAGCCAATCAGGACGCAGAACACGCGCCTGCATACACTGTAAAAAAGTGTGAAATGTGAAGTGCGCTGTAGCGAGGGACCACTGTCATGAACGTTTTTTGAGCTAAGTTTTCATATTACTACATGGGATACCTGTGGCTTAAAATTGCTGGTCGCTATTGTAACGTTTAAATATCCCTTCAAAATTAGATTCAGATAAGCCACAAATACATTTATAAAGAAAATGTTATTTTCATGAACATTTCAAACATTTCAGAATATGGAGTCAATGTCAAGAAACCTTAATATTTCACATGAAGCTGTTTTCTTTTAGTTTCTGCATGTTTGTGTGCCCACTAAGACTCACAAGCTCTACTCCTCTCCTCTCTCCTCTTTCCTCTGCCCTAACGCGCTCTGACTCTGGTCTCCTCCTCTCCTCTCTTCCTCTCCTCTCTCCTCTTTCCTCTGCCCTAACGCGCTCTGACTCTGGTCTCCTCCTCTCCTCTCGACATTTCTCCTCCTCTCTCCTCTCTTCCTCTCCTCTCGCCCGAACCTCTCTCCTCTCTCCTCTGCCCTAACGCGCTCTGACTTTGGTCTCCTCCTCTCCTCTCGACCTCTCTCCTCTCTTCTCCTCTTTCCTCTGCCCTAACACGCTCTGACTCTGGTCTCCTCCTCTCCTCTCTTCCTCTCCTCTAGACCTCTCTCCTCTCTCCTCTGCCCTAACGCGCTCTGACTTTGGTCTCCTCCTCTCCTCTCGACTTCTCTCCTCCTCTCCTCTCTTCCTCTCCTCTCGACCTCTCTCCTCTTCTCCTCTCTCTCCTCTGCCCTAACGCGCTCTGACTCTGGTCTCCTCCTCTCTCTCTTCCTCTCCTCTCGACCTCTCTCCTCTCTCTTCTGCCCTAACGCGCTCTGACTTTGGTCTCCTCCTCTCCTCTCGACTTCTCTCCTCCTCTCCTCTCTTCCTCTCCTCTCGACCTCTCTCCTCTTCTCCTCTCTCCTCTGCCCTAACGCACTCTGACTCTGAGCGCAGTGTTTCTCACTATTTGAGAAACACTGTCTTAACTAAACTTATGACGAACTAAACATTTACAATATTGTTTCAAATGAAAAAATATCACCTTTATGGTCTTATAAATGAAGAGGAAATAAATAAGGGCAAATTAAATATGAAATGCATAAGAAAACGAGTCAAGTAAATTTTCTTACAGGTATTACAAACACACCAGTGCCATCTAGTGTCTAGTGTGTTAACGTAAGATATTAACAGTTAATCAGATAAATAAAGCATAAAAAACAAGCTAACAAGTTTACTCTCGATCTCAGTCTCACTCGCGTCTGAACAACTCCACCTGCTCCAGAAGTACATGAAGTGCCGCTTCCTCTTCCACGTGGGTGTCATACTGGTTCATGAGTCTAGAGCGCTCTCGTGCAGTTGTCAGTGTGACAGTAACAAAGATGTGAAATTATATATTTTATATATCATATATAAGTCGCATCTGAGTAAAAGTTGCATCTCCGGCCAAACTATGAATACGGTAATTACTTTTGACAAATAAGAAGGTCATTATCATCCAACATGACTGACATAACAGGAAGTCAACAGAGTGAGTGAGAGGACCCTCTTACCAAAATAAAAGTTTTCAAAAATAAAATTAGTGCATGAACATTAGGAGAGAAATAAGGCAGGTTTTATCGACTGGGTTACAATAATGTGGGACCTTTCACTATTATTGCAGAGCAGAAATGGTGGAGTACAGTGGAGGGTCTTGAGTTTGTGCTGCAGAGTCGACCACTGCCTCAGCCCGACTGTGGGGGGCGCTGTTTCTGCTGAAGTGTGCCACCTCAGAGTACAGCACTGAGTCCACCTGCACAGATGAGGTACAAGTTTGTTCAGTTGATGCTGTATTTGTGTTGTGTGTCCTGATGGGGGCGATATAACTGTGTGTGCACTGCAGCTGATCTCAGCTGTGAGCAGAGGTGGGGAGAGTAGACATTTATTGATCCAAATTACTCAAGTAAGAGTGAGAAGTATTTGAGAGAAGTACTATTCAAGTAAGAGTAACTATAAGAGTTAACGTCTGATTTAACATTAAAATAAGAAAATAAAACACAATCTCTGGTATTTTAAAAGGAGAGAACACAAAAATGAGAAAAACTAAATCATATCTGAAAGATCGATGCCCGAAAAACAAATGTTCAAATCATATTTTTCAAACTTCTGTCACTTGCAGATTTTGTAAAAATAGAACATAATTGCTGGAGCGACTTAAACACTGGCTCCTGTTACATGCACAGTCAAAATGTGATTATTATGAAACTTCTGGAGTTTTATAATTATTAAAATTACATGTAAACTAATCTGATTCCTCTCTGACTATGGTTCCTCAGGTGACTCTCATCAGTTTACATGTCATTTTGATCGTCTTAAACGTCCAGAATTGGATGATAATCAGATTTTTGTGTGCATGTAAACATAGTCACTGACTCTAGGCTCTGAAAGGGGCAAGACGTGAGGAGTGAAAGTATTACTTATACTGAACTTAAATAGCTCCAAACAAAAATGTACAAATATTATAAAGCCTCTTATAAGCAGACTTGGGTGTTTTGTCAGTTATGTCGTTATTGCAGATTTTGTTTTTTACATCTTGATTTTAAAATTCATTCGATCATTCGTCGTCGCGGTCTCCGCTTTCACTGCTACGCTGATGACATCCAACTTTACATCTCCACAACATCCATCAACCCCAGCATCCACTCCACTCTCACCCACGGCCTAACAGACATCAAAAACTGGATGAATCACAACTTCCTCAAATTAAACAGCGACAAAACAGACTTCATCATCATCGGTCCACACAACATCACCAAATCCTCACAACACTCCACCCTGCACTTTGACAACACCACACTCTCCCCATCCCCACTTATCCGCAACCTCGGTGTGCTCCTCGACCCCACTCTTTCATTTAAACCCCACGTCAAGCACATAACCCAGACTGCATTTTTCCACCTCAAAAACATAGCCCGTCGCCGTCCATCACTCACCTTCTCTGCCGCTGAAACTCTCATCCACGCATTCATCACATCCAGAATCGACTACTGCAATAGCATCCTCTACGGTACACCATCCAAAACCCTCAACAGACTACAGTACAGTCAGAACTCTGCTGCCCGGCTCCTCACCCACACCCGCTCACGAGAACACATCACCCCTGTCCTCCACAAGCTCCACTGGCTCCCCGTTCCTCAGCGCATCCACTTCAAAATCCTTCTGATCACATTCAAAGCACTCCACAACCTGGCCCCTCCTTACCTCACGGACTTGCTCCACCACCACACTCCATCTCGCTCCCTCCGCTCCTCCAGCTCCAACCTCCTGTCCCTGCCCTGTAGGACCAAGCTCCGAACCTGGGGGGACAGAGCCTTCTCCATCGCTGCCCCCACCCTCTGGAACTCACTGCCCAAACCCCTCCGTGACTGCTCTGACCCCCCCACCTTCAAAAAAACCCTCAAAACTCACCTGTTCAAAATTGCTTTTAATGTTTGATTTTAGTTGTAAATTTTGTGATATTTTATTCTTGTATGTATTGTGAAGCATCTTTGAGTGTCGTGAAAAGTGCTATATAAATAAAATCTATTATTATTATTATTATTATTATATTATTATTATATTATTATTATTATTATTTATTATTATTATTATTATTATTATTATTATTATTATTAAAAAATTATTATTATAAAAATGGTCCTGTCCTGGTTTAGTCTTGGGTTAATCCTTTATTACAGGGGTTTGGGCTTCTAGGAAGTATAGTCCTCATATGTCCTAAGTACATAAAACTCAACTTACTCTTCTCTTGTTGATAATAATGGGCTGAATCATCTTCCCCAAAACACTTGTGGTTTGACACATAGCACTTTCATCTGTGGCATTAAAACAAAAGACCTGTGCAGCCCTTTACCAGGAAGAACACAGGGCAAGTTGTTGTGACTGTAATGTTTGTGTTCTATGTGATGCAGCAGCACGAGGCCAAGACCAACGTCCTCTTTGGCAACAAAGCTTAACTTACATTTCCCAGAGTTCCTCTGTTATAGTGTCAGGTCACATGACTCACCTGTGTGTGAGCTGGAGCTGAGGCCAAACTGTAAATGTCAGAACCCCAGTCAGATGTGCTCTGGACCTGTCGCTCCGGCACCTCCTCGTACTCCCTGTCCCCCTTCAACAACACAGTAGATAAAGAGAATTTCATATCATTACATATATATATTTGTTTTTAAATAAATCCACACACCATAAACAATGTATGTAATACATTTTAAAGAAACAACTATTGAAAAACAGATCTGAGCCATTAATGTGAACATAAAAGGTAAAATAAAAAACAGAGGAAAGAAAAGTTGTTGCTTTGTCCTGCAGGTTTATTCCATTTATCGACAAATGAAGGTCTATGTTTTGGTTGTTTAACTGTTGATACATGGTCACTACATCAGTCACAGTTTTTCACCCTCACCTATGGTCATGAGATCTGGGTAATGGCCCAAAGGACAAGATCATGGATGCAAGAGGTCAAAATGAGTTTCCTCCACCAGGAGGCTCCGCACTCCCAGAGAGATGGGGTGAGGAGCTCAGTCATACGGGAAGTGCTCGGAGTAGAGCCACTGCTCCTCCACATCAAAAAGAACCGGCTGATGTTTCTTGATCATCTGTTCCTCCTGGACGCCTCCTTAGGGAGGTGTTCCAGGCATGTCCCACAGGGAGGAGGCCCTGGGAAAGATACAGGACACGCTGGAGCAGCTATGTCTCTCTGTTGGGCTGGGAACACCTTGGGGTCCCAATGGAGAAGCTGGAGGAAGCGTCTGGGGTGAGGGAAGCCTGAGAGTTCCTGCTTAGACTGCTGCCCCTGCAACTTGACCCCGTATAAGCAGAAGAAAATGGATGGATGCTCATATCAGTCACAGGCATCTGAAAATGTGCTGTTTTAAATGTTCTTATTCTTTTCAGAGCACTTAAAACATAACAGCTCCAGGATGATGTCACTGCAATGTCCCAGAACTGGGCCAGTGTGAAGTGAACAAGGACCAGTTGACAGGGCATTGGTCACTTCACATGTTATAAGTTTGAAGTTAGGAAATGCCCTTTACTTCACTTAATGTCCAAATACAAAAGTGTGATGACAGCTTCTGAGACTCGATTCAGATCTCACCTCTGGAACTTCCCCAAACTCTCTGTTCACTGGACACTCTGCACAAATAGAAACAAATACTCGTCATAAGGACTAAACAGCATTGGTACATTTGCATTAATACTTTACCTTTGGACTCGTTTTCTTTCTTTTTGCAGTAAAATATTAAAAGAGCAACTGAGAAGAGAACCACAATCACTGCAAGACTCACTCCAATGTACAGCAGAGAACCTGAGGAGAGAAGGTTAAAGGTCCTATATTACACTAAACTGACTCAGGGCTCTAGTGAAGATGTACGGAGTTTAAAAACACAGTGGAGCACTTCCTGTTTTACTACATGACATCACAAGGTGTGAACAGAGTCTTTTCTGTTTGAGAGAAGAACATTAATTATGGAGGGTTTGTGTATTACACTTGTGAATGAAACAAAACAAAACCTCAGGTGTGAGTTTGATGAGGAAACAACAACATATAACATAGATGAGAAAATAGTGTAATATCGGTCACTGGGGCAACCTGTCAGGAGCAGTGGGGCCCAGAGCCACAATATTTACAATGAAGTTATACTCATGGTGGAGACTAATAACTGCCAATCTGTGCCTATGTTTTCTATGAGCACTATTCAGTCAGAAATAGAATGTAATGTAGTGAGGATTTAAGCATCAACCCTTTTGACACACATCTCTACATCACATGATTCAAACTAAAGCTGTTCATTGTTGTTTCTTACCTGTTTGTGAAGAGCCATGTTCAACCTCAGACTGTTGTTCATGTTCAGGTCTGATGGTGGCGCCACAGTCTGGATCTGGACTAGGACTTGGACCAGGATTAGGACCAGGACTATGTGTGGGTCTGACAGCAGTTGTTGTTTGGATCACAGGAGGGACACGAGGAGGAGTAGATTTCACTGGTGAACGAGCTGAACAAATGCAGATATCAGAACATCAGCAGTATGTTATATTTATCTTTGCATTTCACTTCTCATCATGTTCAGTGAGTCTCTTTAGCTGACGTCATATTCATGTTCAAACAGAATTAGTGTAGAGTTTGACATCACAGTGACATTTGTATAAAGGCTCTATATGATATGAAGTAACTAACATGGGGCATTCTTATTTTGTTAGATGTAAAAAGGGACAAAAATTAAGTTAAAGACACAGTATGTAACTTTCTGGAGGTGGCATGTCACCTGCATGATTCTTTGGAAATAAGAAATTAAAACCATATTGTATAAATGTTATGTCATAGTGAAAGAAATAATTTCCATGTAAAACAAGCAACAGGAGGTAAATGTAAATGTGGACCTACCTTCAGTGACTTTAATCTTAAATTTATCATTGCCATCAACAGGCCACCAGCTCTCAGACAAATATCTTTCCATCCTGCACTGGTATTGTCCCGAGTCAGAGAGCTGCACATTCTTGATTCTCACTGTCACTATGTTGGTCTTTTTATCATATTGAATACTGTATCTGTGTTTCTCAGCTCTGTCTCCTGTCGTCTCCACCAAAATGTTTCTTTTTTCATTACAGTCATTTTTACAGAAGAGTGTTTTACTTCCAGCCAAATTAAACCAACATTCTCCTGTGAAGTCTTGTCCCTCAGTAACTGTATAAGTCGCTGCAAAGACGACACCAGGAAGTCCTTCACTCAGCACTGTGCAACATAGTAGAGAAGTCACACATTTAGTCAAACACAAATCTATGTATTTACTACATTTATAATAAAGATAATTGAAAAGACAAAGTTTACTCACAGAGAAGCTGGATCAGAATTATCTTATATCTCATATTTGTGTTCCATAAGCCAAACCACTGGACTTCGTTTAAAATATCTCTTCTCTTTCGCTTTAACCACAGAAGAACTCACACCTTCAGTCCGACTTCTGTGTCCCACTGAACAGAGAGACTGATGAATACAGCTGTGACATCAACTTTATTTAAAAACACAAGAAGTTTACCTTATTTGTTTCAGATGCATACAGCACATGTCAATTTTACCAGTTCTCTAAAATAAAGTGTTTTTTCTGTATCGTTCGATGGTCAGAGATCAATTTGTCCTGCACTTTGTCATGTTTAACAAGTCCCATGATGTCAGACCAGAAGCTTGTAAAACCACACCACCGCGCTTAACCACAGACTGTTTCAGAAGACCCCACACTCTGACCCAGTGCGATTAGTGACTATTACATCATGTGTATTTTTGTTCCATTATTATTTACTCCACTTATTTAAACATAAAAAGTATTACCATCCAAACATGTTTTAAGCCAGATGCCCTGACCTGACCTCTGACCTTTTTCTACAGCCCTGATAGGAGACATTTAGTGTATTTCTGTACCATGTCGTCAGTGACAGTGTGACAGGAGCAGTATTCATACATTTGATTTCTCCAAATGTCATTGTTTTTTGTTTTATTTTTTCACTTAAGACTCACAGGACATGAGAGCACGTATGAGGCAATGTATACAAACTTTATTTAAAATAAGTACAATTACAGGTGAATTATATGGACTATTGTATTGTATAATTCAGCTGCTAATGTCATGATCCACATATTCCTGTTCCTGTTTTTGCCTCCTGTGTCCTCCTCTCCCCCTTCCTCACCTGTCTGACTCCGGAGCTGGGCGGAGCTCTGGCTCCTCCCACACGCACCTGCTGCTCATCGACCCTGATCAGCACCACCTGCGGGGATAAAGAGGGCCAGCTCCAGTGACTCGACGCGAGTCCGTCTGCATACCTACGTAGATATCCTGTCTTGTTCTCTGTTTGCTACGTGTTTGCCTTCTTGTTCGCTCACTGAATCGTTGCTGTGTACCCAGACTCCTGCTCCCGGATTCTCCCAGTTCCTGTGCCTCCCGTCCAGCTCCCGCCTCGTCTTCCTGGTAACCTGTTTGTCTTATCCACGCACTCAATTGTTCTCGGCTCACGGCTCCTGCACTCTCACCTGCTCCTCGTTGTTGGTTCTTCGTCTTCGCTCTCACCTGTGCCTCGTTCCTGGGTCCTCGTCCTGCTGTCAGGTCTTACCTGCTCCGTGTTCTGGTTCCTCGTTCCTGCTGTCCGGTCTTACCTGCTCCGTGTCCTGGTTCCTCGTTCCTGCTGTCCGGTCTTACCTGCTCCGTGTCCTGGTTCCTCGTTCCTGCTGTCCGGTCTTACCTGCTCCGTGTCCTGGTTCCTCGTTGTCCGGTCTCACCTGCTCCACGTCCCGGCTCCTCGTTCCTGCTCTCCGGTGTTACCTGGTCCCGACTCCTGGCTCCTCGTCCCGCTCCCTGTTACTCTAAGACTCAATATCTGTGTTCGTGCTTAATTATCACTGCTGTAAATAAACACTGTTTAAACCGCTCCCGGCCTGCACATTTGGTCCGTCTACACCACATTACGACAGAACGGACTCGCCAAAATGGACCAAGCGGCCGCCGGTGCGGAGCCCACATTACAAGAGGCGCTTTCGCACCAAGGAGCGGTGTTGGAGCGACACGATCAAGCTATTCAAACCCTCGTTGAACAAAACCAGACTCTATCACAACAGGTGATTCAGCTTAGTGATCAGGTCGCCGCTCTGCTCGCGCTCTCCAGCCCTCGGCTCCGGCCCCCGCCGCCTCCGCTGGAGATCCACCACCGGACCACCCGGAATCGAGGGGCACGGATCCGGAACCGTACTCAGGTCAGCCCGGCCTCTGCCGGGGCTTCATTTTTCAGTGTAAATCAATGTTCCAGCAGCGCCCTGGCCGCTTCACGTCCGACGCGGCCAGGATACGGTATGTCTGCGGGTTATTAAGGGGAAGAGCCTTGCAGTGGGCCGAGGCAAGATTTTCCAAGTCTTTGTTAGAATCTGTGAACTATGAACATTTCTTAAGTGAATTTGAGCTTGTGTTTAACCATCCACACTACCAGGCGGACGCCACCTCGCGGCTCCTTACTCTCACCCAGGGCACCAGGTCCGTGTCTGACTACACGGTCGAGTTTTGGACGCTAGCCGCCGAGGTGGACTGGACCGAGAGCGCTCTGAAGGCAGTCTTCTTTAATGGATTAAATGAACGTTTAAAGGATGAGTTGGCCTCCCGGGACGAGCCCCCGGACCTGCGCTCTCTCTCATCTCCCTCACCAGCCGGGTCGACCAGCGGTTCCAGACTCGGCGGAGGGAGAGGCACCGCCCCCCAGTCCAGACCAAGTTACCTCCCTCCTCGCCATCCCCTGATTTGGACCCCTTGATCTCCCCAGCCGACGGATTTTGGACCGCCTACAGGAGCACCAGCGGCAGGGACATCACTCGGCGACCTGGGCCGAGGGGCACCCGTACGCGTCGCCGAGTGAGGAACCCATGCAGCTTGGCCGGATCCTCACCTCGCCCGAGGAACGACTACGGCGCCGCCGCCCAAGCGGGGGAGTGCTTCTACTGCGGCGAACAGGGGCATGTCATCGTCGCTTGCCCGGTCCGACCCAAGAGAGGGCACTCTTCGGTAGCACTGGGAGGGGCTACTACCGCTCCAGGACCTGCCACTCCGCTTTCCTGTGTCTTGGGAGCCCTCCATTTGGAGGTTGAGGACCCTCGCAGCTCCGCTGGACACAGTCCTTCATCCAGAGACTGCCCGGTCTCCTTGGCTCCTCGCCCCGCTCCTCGCCCCGCTCCTCGCCCCGCTCCTCGCCCCGCTCCTCGTCCCCGCTCGGACCTTGGACCCCGCTTCCAGGACTTTCATCCCTCCTCCTGACCCCCTCCACCCTCTCCCAAGCTGGTCAGGACCTGGGACCCTGTTTCCAGGACTTTCGTCCCTCCTCCAGACCCCCTCCACCCTCCCGAGCTGGTCAGGCTCCTTGGGACGTCTGGAAGCCGTCCCTTAAGGGGGGGGTACTGTCATGATCCACATATTCCTGTTCCTGTTTTTGCCTCCTGTGTCCTCCTCTCCCCCTTCCTCACCTGTCTGACTCCGGAGCTGGGGGGAGCTCTGGCTCCTCCCACACGCACCTGCTGCTCATCGACCCTGATCAGCACCACCTGCGGGGATAAAGAGGGCCAGCTCCAGTGACTCGACGCGAGTCCGTCTGCATACCTACGTAGATATCCTGTCTTCTCTGTTTGCTACGTGTTTGCCTTCTTGTTCGCTCACTGAATCTTTGCTGTGTACCCAGACTCCTGCTCCCGGATTCTCCCAGTTCCTGTGCCTCCCGTCCAGCTCCCGCCTCGTCTTCCTGGTAACCTGTTTGTCTTATCCACGCACTCAATTGTTCTCGGCTCACGGCTCCTGCACTCTCACCTGCTCCTCGTTGTTGGTTCTTCGTCTTCGCTCTCACCTGTGCCTCGTTCCTGGGTCCTCGTCCTGCTGTCAGGTCTTACCTGCTCCGTGTTCTGGTTCCTCGTTCCTGCTGTCCGGTCTTACCTGCTCCGTGTCCTGGTTCCTCGTTCCTGCTGTCCGGTCTTACCTGCTCCGTGTCCTGGTTCCTCGTTCCTGCTGTCCGGTCTTACCTGCTCCGTGTCCTGGTTCCTCGTTGTCCGGTCTCACCTGCTCCACGTCCCGGCTCCTCGTTCCTGCTCTCCGGTGTGTTACTGGTCCCGACTCCTGGCTCCTCGTCCCGCTCCCTGTTACTCTAAGACTCAATATCTGTGTTCGTGCTTAATTATCACTGCTGTAAATAAACACTGTTTAAACCGCTCCCGGCCTGCACATTTGGTCCGTCTACACCACATTACGACAGCTAAACAACTGAACCACACACACACAGAACCCCCCAGTTACCTCCAGATATTATCAAGTGTCCTACTACTTAAGATTACTTTTTTATTATTAAACTTTTGTGGTTATTGTTAAACCTTTTATCTATCATTTATCACAGACACATATTTTTTTTTATGATGATTTTTGTGTTTATATAGTGACACATAGCAAATGCCGAAATTTTAATCTGTAAAACTGGACAAATTGTTGTCGGAGTGAAGACGCTTCACTGCTTCTTCAGTTCAGGTCAGATTACTGCTGTCTGAAGGGAGGAGCTAACTACAAGGAAACTGGAAACTGCTAATGTCTTACAACATAAATAATCACAAATCACAAATTAAAGGAGAAAAGTGCAAAATAAAAACCTTTCAGTCATATGCAGCTAAACAGAACTGTTTAGAGCCTGGATTTAAACATTGTCAAAGTCGAGGCCTGTCTCACATCTTCAGACTGTTCCAGGTTTTAGCATTAAACTGAAACTCTGATTCTCCATGTTTAGTCGTGACTCTGGGACCAGCAGGAGGCCGGTCCCTGAAGTCCTCAGAGTGTGAGATGGTTCATGTGGCTCTAACATGTGGGAGATGTTCTTTGGTGCTGGTTCATGGAAAGACTTGTTCACACAGAGACACAGGACACATGTGTGAAGTACTTCACCTGAGACACAGGACACATGTGTGAAGTACTTCACCTGAGCACAGGACACATGTGTGAAGTACTTCACCTGAGACACAGGACACATGTGTGAAGTACTTCACCTGAGACACAGGACACATGTGTGAAGTACTTCACCTGAGCACAGGACACATGTGTGAAGTACTTCACCTGAGCACAGGAGACATGTGTGAAGTACTTCACCTGGGCACAGGACACATGTGTGAAGTACTTCACATGAGCACAGGACACATGTGTGAAGTACTTCACCTGAGCACAGGACACATGTGTGAAGTACTTCCTGGTTCTAGTCAGACCCGAGCAGCAGTGTTCTGGATGTACTGTTCTGTCTTAAGGCTCGTTTGAAGAGGCCAGTGAGCAGGACGTTACAGTCGTCTAACCGACTGGAGACAATTTAAAGGTCGTATATTACACAAAACTGACTCTTAAGAGCTTTAAGCCTGTTAAAATGTTGTTCCCTCCTCAGTTGTTTTGTTTCATTCACACATGTTTGAGTAACCCTTTATTATTAGTCTGTTACATCTCCAAACCTCAAAATACTTCAAGTGGTAGTTTTCAAATTAACAGCTCCTTTTACATTTAGTTCAGTAGAGATTGGCAGTTCCAGAGCTGAAATCCAAATGACTCTAATGAAGGTGTATGGAGTTTAAAACAAAGTGGAGCAGTTATTGTTTTACCACATGACATCACAAGGTGGAACAGAGTGTTGTCAGTTTGAGAGAAGAACTAAAGATGCAGGGTTTGTGTGTTAAACATGTGAATGAAACAAAACACAGCTCCAGGTCTGTTTGTGACGAGGAAACAACATTAGAACATAAATAAAAATGAGATTTTTGTTTTGGTTAAAATGTTTCACAGTGACATTTGGAGAAATCAAATGTATGAATACTGCTCCTGTCACACTGTCACTGACGACATGGTACAGAAATACACTAAATGTCTCCTATCAGGGCTGTAGAAAAAGGCCAGAGGTCAGGTCAGGGCATCTGGCTTAAAACATGTTTGGATGGTAATACTTTTTATGTTTAAATAAGTGGAGTAAATAACAATGGAACAAAAACACACAGGATGTAATAGTCGTCAGAAGAACCCACACTCTGACCCAGTCTGACTGAGATGGTCTGTGGTTAAAGCGAGAGAGAAGAGAGAGAGAGAGAGATTTTAAAGGAAGCCCAGTGGCTCAGTTCATGCAAACACAAACATGAGATATAATATAATCCTAATCCATCTTCTCTGTGAGTAAACTTTGTCTTTTCAATTATCTTTATTCTAAATGTAGTAAATACATAGATTTGTGTTTGACTAAATGTGTGACTTCTCTACTATGTTGCACAGTGCTGAGTGAAGGACTTCCTGGTGTCGTCTTTGCAGAGACTTATACAGTTACTGAGGGACAAGACTTCACAGGAGAATGTTGGTTTAATAGATCTGGAAATAAAACACTCTTCTGTAAAAATCATTGTAATGAAAAAAGAAACATTTTAGTGGAGACGACAGGAGACAGAGCTGAGAAACACAGATACAGTATTCAATATGATAAAAAGACCAACATAGTGACAGTGAGAATCAAGAATGTGCAGCTCTCTGACTCGGGACAATACCAGTGCAGGATGGAAAGGTTTTGGTCTTATAGATGGTGGAATATTAATGGCGATGATAAATTGAAGATTAAAGTCACTGAAGGTAGGTCCATATTTACATTTACCTCCTGTTGCTTTTTTTCTTTGGAAATGATTTCTTTCACTATGACATAAAATTTATACCCTATGATTTTAATTTCTTATTTCCAAAGAATCATGCAGGTGACATGCCACCTCCAGAAAGTTACATACTGTGTCTTTAACTTAATTTTTGTCCCTTTTTACATCTAACAAAATAAGAATGCCCCATGTTAGTTACTTCATATCATATAGAGCCTTTATACAAATGTCACTGTGATGTCAAACTCTACATTAATTCAGTTTGAACGTGAATATGACGTCAGCTAAAGAGACTCACTGAACATGATGAGAAGTGAAATGCAAAGATAAATATAACATACTGCTGATGTTCTGATATCTGCATTTGTTCAGCTCGTTCACCAGTGAAATCTACTCCTCCTCGTGTCCCTCCTGTGATCCAAACAACAACTGCTGTCAGACCCACACATAGTCCTGGTCCTAATCCTGGTCCTAATCCTGGTCCAAGTCGGTGTCTGCTGCTGTGTCTGCTGTACATTGGAGTGAGCCTTGCAGTGATTGTGGTTCTCTTCTCAGTTGCTCTTTTAATATTTTACTGCAAAAAGAAAGAAAACCAGCCCAAAGGTAAAGTATTAATGCAAATGTACCAATGCTGTTTAGTCCTTATGACGAGTATTTGTTTCTATTTGTGCAGAGTGTCCAGTGAACAGAGAGTTTGGGGAAGTTCCAGAGGTGAGATCTGAATCTCAGTCTCAGAAGCTGTCATCACACTTGTGTATTTGGGCATTAAGTGAACTAAAGGGCATTTCCTGACTTCATACTTATAATATGTGAAGTGACCAATGCACTGTCAACTGGTCCTTGTTCACTTCACACTGGCCCAGTTCTGGGACATTGCAGTGACATCATCCTGGAGCTGTTATGTTTTGAAGTGCTCTGAAAAGAATAAGAACATTTGAAACAACACATTGTCAGATGCCTGTGATCGATACCCTCCATCCATTTTCTTCTGCTTATCCGTGGCTCAGTTGCAGGAACATGGACGAGCAGTGGCTCTACTCCAAGCGCTTCCTGTATGACTGACCTCCTCACCCTATCTCTCTGGGAGCGTCCACCCACCCGGTGGAAGAAACTTATTTTGACCGCTTTTATCCATGATGTCCTTTCGGTCATTACCCAGAGCTCATGACCACAGGTGAGAGTAGGACTGACCTATACATTCCAGTATAGCTACCGCATCACTGCAGATGTTGCACCGATCCACCTGTCAGTGTCACGCTCCATCCTTCCCTCACTCATGGACAAGACCCTGCAATACTTGAACTTCTCCACTTGAGGCAGAAACTCACCACCCAGAGAGGGCAAGACACCTTTTTCTGATTGAGAACCATGGCCTCGGATTTGGAGGAGCTGATTCTCATCCCAGCCGCTTCACACTCGACTGAAAACTGCCCCAGTGTCAGCTGCAGGTCCTGGTTTGATGAAGCTTTGAACCTCTTCTCCAAAAAGTAAAAAAATAAAAAAAAAATTAAAAAGCAGCAGAAAAAGAGTTTGTTATAGTGAAAAACTGTGACTGATGTAGTGACCATGTATCAACAGTTAAACAACCAAAACATAGACCCTTCATTTGTCGATAAATGGAATAAACCTGCCGGACAAAGAACAACTTTTCTTTCCACTGTTCTTTATTTTACCTTTTATGTTCACATTAATGGATCAGGTCTGTCTTTCCATAATTATTTCTTTAAACTGTATTGCACATATTATTTGTTAGATTGTATGGATTTATTAAAAAACTAAACAAAAAAAACAAACAAAAAACATTATAATTATATGAAATTCTCTTTACCTACTGTGTTGTTGAAGGGGGACAGGGAGTACGAGGAGGTGCCGGAGCGACAGGTCCAGAGCACATCTGACTGGGGTTCTGACATTTACAGTTTGGCCTCAGCTCCAGCTCACACACAGGTGAGTCATGTGACCTGACACTATAAACAGAGGAACTCTGGGAAATGTAAGTTAAGCTTTGTTACTAAAGAGGACGTTGGTCTTGGCCTCGTGCTGCTGCATCACATAGAATACAAACATTACAGTCACCCAAAAGTCATATTTGGAAACCACTTGCCCTGTGTTCTTCCTGGTAAAGGGCTGCACAGGTCTTTTGTTTAATGCCACAGATGAAAGTGCTATGTGTCAAACCACAAGTGTTTTTGGGGAAGATGATTCAGCCCATTATTATCAACAAGAGAAGAGTAAGTTGAGTTTTATGTACTTAGGACATATGAGGACTATACTTCCCAAGAAGCACAAACCCCTGTAATAAAGGATTAACCCAAGACTAAACCAGGACAGGACCATTTTTATAATAATAATAATAAATTGTATTCATATAGCACTTTTCACGACACTCAAAGACGCTTCACAATACATACAAGAATAAAATATCACAAAATGTACAACTAAAATCAAACATTAAAAGCAATTTTGAACAGGTGAGTTTTGAGGGGTTTTTTTTGAAGGTGGGGGGGTCAGAGCAGTCACGGAGGGGTTTGGGCAGTGAGTTCCAGAGGGTGGGGGCAGCGATGGAGAAGCTCTGTCCCCCCAGGTTCGGAGCTTTGTCCTACAGGGCAGGGACAGGAGGTTGGAGCTGGAGGAGCGGAGGGAGCGAGATGGAGTGTGGTGGTGGAGCAAGTCCGTGAGGTAAGGAGGGGCCAGGTTGTGGAGTGCTTTGAATGTGATCAGAAGGATTTTGAAGTGGATGCGCTGAGGAACGGGGAGCCAGTGGAGCTTGTGGAGGACAGGGGTGATGTGTTTCTCGTGAGCGGGTGTGGGTGAGGAGCCGGGCAGCAGAGTTCTGACTGTACTGTAGTCTGTTGAGGGTTTTGGATGGTGTACCGTAGAGGATGCTATTGCAGTAGTCGATTCTGGATGTGATGAATGCGTGGATGAGAGTTTCAGCGGCAGAGAAGGTGAGTGATGGGCGGAGACGGGCTATGTTTTTGAGGTGGAAGAATGCAGTCCGGGTTATGTGCTTGACGTGGGGTTCAAATGAAAGAGTGGGCTCGAGGGAGCACACCGAGGTTGCGGATAAGTGGGGATGGGGAGAGTGTGGTGTTGTCAAAAGTGCAGGGTGGAGTGTTGTGTGGATTTGGTGATGTTGTGTGGACCGATGATGATGAAGTCTGTTTTGTCGCTGTTTAATTTGAGGAAGTTGTGATTCATCCAGTTTTTGATGTCTGTTAGGCCGTGGGTGAGAGTGGAGTGGATGCTGGGGTTGATGGATGTTGTGGAGATGTAAAGTTGGATGTCATCAGCGTAGCAGTGAAAGCGGAGACCGCGACGACGAATGATCGAATGAATTTTAAAATCAAGATGTAAAAGACAAAATCTGCAATAACGACATAACTGACAAAACACCCAAGTCTGCTTATAAGAGGCTTTATAATATTTGTACATTTTTGTCTGGGGCTATTTAAGTTCAGTATAAGTAATACTTTCACTCCTCACGTCTTGCCCCTTTCAGAGCCTAGAGTCAGTGACTATGTTTACATGCACACAAAAATCTGATTATCATCCAATTTCTGGACGTTTAAGACGATCAAAATGACATGTAAAGTGATGAGAGTCACCTGAGGAACCATAGTCAGAGAGAAATTAGATTTGTTTGTTGTTTACCTTTAATTTTAATAACTATAAAATTCCAAAAATCTCATAATAATCACATTTTGACTGTGCATGTAACAGGAGCCACTGTTTAAGTCGCTACAGCAATTATGTTCTATTTTTACAAAATCTGCAAGTGACAGAAGTTTGAAAAATATGATTTGAACATTTGTTTTTCGGGCATCGATCTTTCAGATATGATTTAGTTTTTCTCATTTTTGTGGTCTCTCCTTTTAAAATACCAGAGATTGTGTTATATTTTGTTATTTTAATGTTAAATCAGATGTTGACTCTTAAAGTTACTCTTACTTGAATAGTACTTTTCTGAAAGACTTTTTACTCTTACTTGAGTAATTTGGATCACTAAAATGAGTGTCTACTCTCCCCACCTCTGCTCACAGCTGAGATCAGCTGCAGTGCACACACAGTTATATCGCCCCCATCAGGACACACAACACAAATACAGCATCAACTGAACAAACTTGTACCTCATCTGTGCAGGTGGACTCAGTGCTGTACTCTGAGGTGGCACACTTCAGCAGAAACAGCGCCCCCCACAGTCGGGCTGAGGCAGTGGTCGACTCTGCAGCACAAACTCAAGACCCTCCACTGTACTCCACCATTTCTGCTCTGCAATAATAGTGAAAGGTCCCACATTATGCTTTATATCCACATTATATCTTTACATTAATTCTTATCTATGTAATATTGTTTGTTTGGTTTCAGCTGTGGGGAAAGTTGAAACGTCTGTCAGTATTTAGTTGCTCATAGTCGTACAGCAAAAAGATGAATGTGTCATGGTGAAGTCATGATTAGTGCTGAAATGAAAGTCAGAAAATGTCCCCTCCATTCATGTGTATGTTTAAAAAACAAAAACAAAAAACAATTAAATTATTGGTCTGTGGCCCACACTTGCCACTAATTACCCAGAAGCCCCATTTCTCTGCTCACTCGACGTCTCCTCCCCGTGTCTCTTGTTCATCTTTCAGCCTGAAGACCTCACCATCTTCGGGGGAGGGATCAGGTGGACTAACGCCTGACACTGACCCAGCCACCACATCTATCCATATCATCAATACATATCATCAATACATATCTTTATCATATACCACTGTTGTGACGTGGTTCTTGCTAGTGATTGTCTCCTTGGAGATGTTATTGCTTTTCGTCAAATGTTTCACAATATGGCATTTAACACATCTTATCTTTCATTGAACACAGTGCAAAGCAGTGCTGTTTGAAAAGTGTTTATTGTGTTATTTAAAAACTTGAGACAAGGCCCATGTCATCAGAGCAGACTTTACTTTGTCTTGTCTTTGGCTCAGTAGCCGGACTTCCAGAGGGTGTGTCCGTCATTGTCCAGGAGCAGAACGCCCTCGTTGGTGATGGTCAGTCTCATCCTGGAGGAGAAGGGCTCCACAGTAGTGTTGCTTTGCCAAACCACTTTCTTGTCTGAGTCAAACAAGATCATGTTCCCATCAGACTGGAGCACCAGGCGCACTGCAGAGGAGCCCGCTGTGTCTGTGGCCCACACTTGCCACGGTTGATCACGCTTGTGCACCACCAGGTTGCCGTCACCCTGAGGAGGGGGGCCAGAGAAGACAGGGTCAAGACTCTGGTTCTGTCTGTAGTACTGACTGTAGTACTGACCTGCAATATGGCGTAATACTCATTGTTGAGACTCTTGATATAGTCTCCAGTGCGCAGCTCCTGGTTGGTGCTGATGAAGTTGCAGCTCATGATTCTACACAAACACAGGTCAGAGTGACTCTACATTCTGTGAAGCTTTTCCATCTTTATCAAACTCATGTCTCTGGTCTCACCTGGAGGCTGGTGCTGTCCTGTGGCACTGAGATGCTGGTTTGACGCTGGTTGGAAACTGGCGCAGAAACTGAGGACTGAGACCCAAAGCTGAGCCTTAAATCTGAGCTCAGAGCGGGGGCGGGTCTGACACATTTCACTGGATAAAGGTGTGTTTAACTGTCAGAGAGCTCGCTCCTGTTTACACCTGTCTGATTTTGGTTGCATGCTCCTCACTTCCAAACAGATTGTACAAATGTATATGTACACTCCCATATAGTTACTTTAGTACTTCTATGGAAATGAGACGGACGAACCGACACCTTTCTGTAGAATCTTTATCTTTGTCTTCATCTATATGAACCAATATTGTACTTTGTGAGCAACTGTATAGCTCAAGTCACGTCAAGTCCAGGAATCTACTGCACACTGACGGATTACGACATTCTACAGATTCTTTGACAAAATGGTTTTTGTGCATACACCCATTTTTTTTGTTGTAACTTTGCTTTATTTAATAGCTTCATATATAACACACTATTACACACACAGAACAATACAGTTGTCATCAATAGGCCTGTATATTGTTGTGTTTCACTGTGATGTCGTCCAATGTCCTTCCTGTTGCTAAGTGCAGAGAGATACTTCATGTACTTTATACATAATTAAATATACTTTTGCATTTTCTGGGAGGTTTATTCAGTTACAAATCATCTGGCTATTGCTATTTAGCAGAATTTTCTGTTACACAAGAAATAATAAACTACTTTTGAAGGAAAAGTTGCACAAACAAGTTGTGAATTGTAGATGAATAAAGGCCATTCATTTTCATCCATGGATAATTATGTTATAATTTGGACATTTGCAATATTCATTCAGGGAGGTCGAAACAGGGTTTGATCTGCAAAGTGTCTAGAAAATAAGAGATTAAAGATTACTTCAACTGAAATATTGTCAAGTCCATGTGTACTGGAGTGTGAAACTGTCTGTGGTCAAAACCCTTCATGTTAAAAAGAAAGAAAGAGGAAGAGAAGAGAAGAGAAGAGAAGAGAAGAGAGGAGAGGAGAGGGCAGTAATGAAACATGAGCTGTTGAGAAGACAAGGCAAACTTCTGAACATGAGAAGCTCCACCACTTTAAGCCTTCTTCTTTGTGAGTAAACTTTATAAATACAATAATGAAAGTGCTTTTGAATGTGACTGATACAATGTGCATTTGTTGAACAGTGCTGAGTGAAGGACTTCTGCTGTCGTCTTTGGAGAAACTCTAACAGTCACTGAGGGAGAAGACTTCACAGTAGAATGTTGGTTTTATACATCTGGAAGTAAAAAAATCTTCCATAAAAAAGGAAACATTTTGGTGCAAACTGCAGGCGACAGAGCTGAGGGAGGCAGATATAGTATTACATATGAGGAAGAGACCAACATTATGTCTGTGAGAATCAAAAAGGTGCAGATGTCTGATTCTGGACAATACCAGTGCAAGTTGGAAAAGTTTTTGTCTAATATCTGGTGGGTTAAAGACGTCAGAGATGAATTTATGATCCAAGTCACTAAAGGTAAGCTCACATTAAAAACATACACATGCCTGATACCACACCATGGTATTAAAAATATCTTGCATCAATCTTAAAGTGAGCAAGATCACCTCTCCAGTCTCTACAGATTTGACCTGTAACTTGTCCTGGTGGTGCCACATTTTTGCCTCCTGATGTGAAAAACAAAACAAGAAAACAATGACATTTGGAGAAATCAAATGTATGAATACTGCTCCTGTCACACTGTCACTGACGACATGGTACAGAAATACACTAAATGTCTCCTATCAGGGCTGTAGAAAAAGGCCAGAGGTCAGGTCAGGGCATCTGGCTTAAAACATGTTTGGATGGTAATACTTTTTATGTTTAAATAAGTGGTGTAAATAATAATGGAACAAAAAGACACAGGATGTAACAGTTACCAGTAAAACCGGGTCAGAAGTGTGGGTTCGTCTGTGGTTAAAACTATGTCTGTCTCTCGCTTTTCTTCATAAAGACAGACAGATTTTAAAAAGAAGTAAAGAAATCTCTTAAAGAAGTGGTTCAGTTAATGAAAAATACAAATATGAGATAGAATATAATCCTAATCCAGCTTCTCTGTGAGTAAACTTTGTCTTTTCAATTATTTTATTATAAATGTAGTAAATACATAGATTTGTGTTTGACTAAATGTGTGACTTCTCTACTATGTTGCACAGTGCTGAGTGAAGGACTTCCTGGTGTCGTCTTTGGAAACATTCATGTTTATACCATGACTGAGGGACAAGACTTAGAAGTAAAGTATCAGATTGGATTGTCTGGAGGGAAAAAACTCTTTTGTAAAAATGACTGTGATGAAAAAAGAAACATTTTGGTGGAGACGACAGGAGACAGAGCTGAGAAACACAGATACAGTATTCAACATGATAAAAAGACCAACATAGTGACAGTGAGAATCAAGAATGTGCAGCTCTCTGACTCGGGACAATACCAGTGCAGGATGGAAAGATATTTGTCTGAGAGCTGGTGGCCTGTTGATGGCAACAAAAAAATTTAGGTTGAAGTCACTGAAGGTAGGTCCACATTTACATTTACCTCCTGTTGCTTTTTTTTTTCCATGGAAATTATTTCTTTCACTATGACATAAAATCTACACAATATGGTTTTAAGTTCTTATTTCCAAAGAATCATGCAGGTGACATGCCACCCTCCAGAAAGTTACACACTGTGTCTTTAACTTAATTTTTGTCCCTTTTTACATTTACAAAAAAAGAATGCCCCATGTTAGTTACTTCATATCATATAGAGCCTTTATACAAATGTCACTGTGATGTCAAACTCTACACTAATTCAGTTTGAACATGAATATGACGTCAGCTAAAGAGACTCACTGAACATTATGAGAAGTGAAAATGCAAAGATAAATATAACATACTGCTGATGTTCTGATATCTGCATTTGTTCAGCTCGTTCACCATTGAAATCTACTCCTCCTCGTGTCCCTCCTGTGATCCAAACAACAAACTGCTGTCAGACCCACACATAGTCCTGGTCCTAATCCTGGTCCAAGTCCTAGTCCAGATCCAGACTGTGGCGCCACCATCAGACCTGAACATGAACAACAGTCTGAGGTTGAACATGGCTCTTCACAAACAGGTAAAGAAACAACAATGAGCAGCTTTAGTTTGAATCATGTGATGTAGAGATGTGTGTCAAAAGGGTTGATGCTTAAATCCTCACTACATTACATTCTATTTCTGACTGAATAGTGCTCATAGAAAACATAGGCACAGATTGGCAGTTATTAGTCTTCACCATGAGTATAACTTCATTGTAAATATTGTGGCTCTGGGCCCCACTGCTCCTGACAGGTTGCCCCAGTGACCGATATTACACTATTTTCTCATCTATGTTATAATGTTGTTTCCCTCTCATCAAACTCACACCTGAGGTTTTGTTTTGTTTTGTTTTCATTCACAGTTTAATCCACAAACCCTCCATAATTAATGTTGTTCTCTCTCAACAGAAAAGACTCTGTTCCACCTTGTGATGTCATGTAATAAACCGGGAAGTGCTCCACTGTGTTTTTAAACTCCGTACATCTTCACTAAAGTCCTGTGGTGTGTGAGGAGGTACAGGAGTTCCCCATTGTCCAGCCGGGGAGGGGAGAGTAGGCAGCTGGGTCGGGGGAGGGGTGGGTGATTGATCAAATCTCAGGAAGTGAGAATTGAGGTCGTTCACTGGGCAGGAGCAAGGTGCTTTGAAGCCTGAGATGGTCTTTAGACTTCTCCACACCCCCTGGATGTTCTTCTCCTGTACTTAGCTGTTGCTCCATCCTTCTCTTGTGGCTGGCTTGGCTTGTCCCGATTTTCCTCCTCAAAAAAAAGATGAATGTGTCATGTGGAAGTCATGATTAGTGCTGAAATGAAAGTAAGAAAATGTCCCCTCCATTCATGTGGATGTGTTTAAAAAACAAAAACAAAAAAACAATTAAGTTATTACCCATTTCCTATGTCCCACTGAACAGAGAGACTGATGAATACAGCTGTGACATCAACTTTATTTAAAAACACAAGAAGTTTACCTTATTTTTTTCAGATGCATACAGCACGTGTCAATTTTACCAGTTCTCTAAAATAAAGTGTTTTTTCTGTATCATTCAATGGTCAGAGATCAATTATTCCTGCACTTTGTCATGTTTAACAAGTCCCATGATGTCAAACCAGAAGCTTGTAAAACCAGATCTTGTCCCATTTTTCTCTGCTCACTGATTGACCCCTCCCTCCCCGTGTCTCTTGTTCATCTTTCAGCCTGAAGACCTCACCATCTTCGGGGGAGGGATCAGGTGGACTAACGCCTGACACTGACCCAGCCACCACATCTATAAATATCATCAATACATATCATCAATACATATCTTTATCATATACCACTGTTGTGACGTGGTTCTTGCTAGTGATTGTCTCCTTGGGAGATGTTATTGCTTTTCGTCAAATGTCTCACAATATGGCATTTAACACATCTTATCTTTCATTGAACACAGTGCAAAGCAGTGCTGTTTGAAAAGTGTTTATTGTGTTATTTAAAAACTTGAGACAAGGCCCATGTCATCAGAGCAGACTTTACTTTGTCTTGTCTTTGGCCCAGCAGGGAGAGCTCCAGATGGTGTTTCCGTCGTTGTCCAGGAGCAGAGGGCCCTCATTGGTCATGGTCAATCTCATCCTGGAGGAGAAGGGCTCCACAGTAGAGCCACTTTGCCAAACCACTTTCTTATATCAGAGTCAAACATGATCAGGTTCCCATCAGACTGAAGCAACCAGGCGCACTGCAGAGGAGCCCTCTGTCCCTGAAGCCCACACTGCCCCCACCACGCTTTGTGCACCACCAGGTTGCCATTTTCCTGAGAAGGAGGGGCAGAGAAGACAGGGTCAAGACTCTGGTTCTGTCTGTAGTACTGACCTGTAGTACTGACCTTTAGTACTCACCTGCAATACTGACTATAATACTGAGTGTAGTACTGACCTGTAGTATGGCGTGGTACTCATTGTTGACACTCTTGATGCACTCTCCAGTGCGCAGCTCCTGGTTGGTGCTGATGAAGTTGCAGCTCATGATTCTACACAAACACAGGTCAGAGTGACTCTACATTCTGTGAAGCTTTTTCCATCTTTATCAAACTCATGTCTCTGGTCTCACCTGGAGGCTGGTGCTGTCCTGTGGCACTGAGATGCTGGTTTGACGCTGGTTGGAAACTGGCGCAGAAACTGAGGACTGAGACCCAAAGCTGAGCCTTAAATCTGAGCTCAGAGCGGGGGCAGGTCTGACATATTTCACTGGAAAAAGGTGTGTTCACAAAGTCAATCTTGTACTTTGGGCATGACTTACATATTCTGTAGAAACCAGTGTTATAATTCAAAAATGACACAATCAGGTGACATCTGCAAGACAAGTTCTCAGCTCTGTGGAGAAACTAGTCAACAGTAAGAATACATAATACATGATACAAAGGGAATGTCATTGTAAAATGCATGATACACCACATTACAGGAAAAAATAATATCTCCATGGAGACAAGAAAAGTGACATAGTGAACCTTTAACTGTCAGAGAGCTCGCGCTCTGTTTTACACCTGTCTGATTTTGGTTGCATGCTCCCTCACTCAATTTCCAAACAGATTGTACAAATGTATATGTACACTCCCATATAGTTACTTTTAGTACTTCTATGGAAATGACACGCAGCCGGAGGTCAGATGACACAATGACAAATCGATCATCGACCTCCGACCTAAGGTGTCCTGGTGCCACGTGCACTGATGGACATTCTTGTTGTTCGAACCATTGTGTTTATGATGGAGAAACTCTGACTAGCACAGTCCCAATAACAACAAACAACCGCTCGGGTTCAGATCAGGGAGGCCCGTTTCATCCCGATCACACCCCTCCAGGTGTCACTGGCCGTGCCCAGGTGGGGCGTTGAGAGTCCCCCCCAGTAGAACAAGGGAGTCCCCAGTAGGTGCACTGTCTAGTAGAAAAAGGGGGGGGGGGACCTCTCCCAGGGACTCCAAGAAGGCCAGGTACTCTGCTCCTGCACTGCTGGAGGGGCCCGTAGACCGACACAACAGTGAGAGACCTGTCCCAGACCCGACGGCGAAGGGACGCGATCCTCTCATTCACCGGGGTGAACCCCAACACAAAGCAGCTGAGCTGTGGGGCAATTAGCAAGCCCACACCAGCTCACACCGCCTCTCTCCCCATGAGCAACACCAGAGAAGTGGAGAGTCCAACCCCTCTCGAGGAGTTTGGTACCAGAGCCCAAGCCGTGTGTGGGAGTGAGGCCGACTATATCGAGCTGGTCCCTCTCAACCTCCTGCACAAACTCAGGCTCCTTCCCCCCCAGTTAGGGGGAAATAACGCATCCCTACAGCCAGATGCTGTGTCCCATGGACCCGGGTCCCCGAGACACCCGTCCTCGACCGCTGCCCACTCCTCTGTGCACTCGACCCCTATGGCACTCGACACACCACCAGGCCAAGTTACAGGTCAAATCTGTAGAGACTGGAGAGGTGATCTTGTTCACTATAAGATTGATGCAAGATATTTTTAATACCATGGTGTGGTATCAGGCATGTGTATGTTTTTAATGTGCGCTTACCTTTAGTTGACTTGGATCATAAATTCATCTCTGACGTCTTTAAACCCTCCAGATATTAGACAAAAACTTTTCCAACTTGCACTAGTATTGTCCAGAATCAGACATCTGCACCTTTTTTAATTCTCACAGACATAATGTTGGTCTCTTCCTCATATGTAATACTATATCTGCCCTCCCTCAGCTCTGTCCCGCCTGCAGTTTGCACCAAAATGTTTCCTTTTTATATCACAGTCATTTTTCAGAAGATTTTTTTTTACTTCCAGATGTATAAAACCAACATTCTACTGTGAAGTCTTCTCCCTCAGTGACTGTTAGTTTTCTCCAAAGACGACAGCAGAAGTCCTTCACTCAGCACTGTTCAACAAATGCACATTGTATCAGTCACATTCAAAAGCACTTTCATTATTGTATTTTATAAAGTTTACTCACAAAGAAGAAGGCTTAAAGTGGTGGAGCTTCTCATGTTCAGAAGTTTGCCTTGTCTTCTCAACAGCACATGTTTCATTACTGCCCTCTCCTCTCCTCCTTTCTTCTCTTCTCTCTTTTTCTTTTTTCAACATGAAGGGGTTTTGACCACAGACAGTTTCACACTCCAGTACACATGGACTTGACAATATTTCATTTGAAGTAATGTTTAATCTCTTATTTTCTAGACACTTTGCAGATCAAACCCTGTTTCGACCTCCCTGAATGAATATTGCAAATGTCCAAATTATAACATAATTATCCATGGATGAAAATGAATGGCCTTTATTCATCTACAATTCACAACTTGTTTGTGCAACTTTTCTTTCAAAAGTTGTTTATTATTTCTTGTGTACCAATAAAATCTGCTAAATAGTAATATGATTTGTAACTGAATAAACCTCCCAGAAAAGGCAAAAGTATATTTTAATTATGTATAAAGTACATGATGTATCTCTCTGCACTTAGCAACTCGAAGGACATTGGACGACATCACAGTGAACACAAAACAATATACAGGCCTATGATGACAACTGTATTGTTCTGTGTGTGTAATAGTGTGTGTTATATATGAAACTATTAAATAAAAGCAAAGTTACAACAAAAAAATGGGTGTATGCAAAACCATTTTGTCAAGAATCTGTAAAATGTCGTAATCCGTCAGTGTGCAGTAGATTCCTGGACTTGACGTGACTTGAGCTATACAGTTGCTCACAAAGTACAATATTGGTTCATATAGATGAAGACAAAGATAAAAGACTCTACAGAAATGTGTCGGTTCGTTCCGTCTCATTTCCATAGAAGTACTAAAGTAACTATATGGGAGTGTACATATACATTTGTACAATCTGTTTGGAAGTGAGGAGCATGCAACCAAAATCAGACAGGTGTAAACAGGAGCGAGCTCTCTGACAGTTTAAACACACCTTTATCCAGTGAAATGTGTCAGACCCGCCCCCGGTCCTGAGCTCAGATTTTAGGCTCAGCTTTGGGTCTCAGTCCTCATAGTTTCTGCGCCAGTTTCCCAACCAGCGTCAAACCAGCATCTCAGTGCCACAGGACAGCATCCAGCCTCCAGGTGAGACCAGAGACATGAGTTTGATAAAGATGGAAAAGCTTTTCACAGAATGGAGAGTCACTCTGACCTGTGTTTGTGTAGAATCATGAGCTGCAACTTCATCAGCACCAACCAGGAGCTGCGCACCTGGAGAGTGCATCAAGAGTGTCAACAATGAGTACCACGCCATACTGCAGGTCAGTACTACAGACAGTACTACAGTCAGTACTACAGACAGTATTACAGGTCAGTACTACAGACAGAACCAGAGTCTTGATCCTGTCTTTTCTGCCCCTCCTTCTCAGGAAAATGGCAACCTGGTGGTGCACAAAGCGTGGTTATGGGGCAGTGTGGGCCACAGGGACACAGAGGACTTCTCTGCAGTGCGCCTGGTGCTTCAGTCTGATGGGAACCTGATCATGTTTGACTCGGACAAGCAAGTGGTTTTGGCAAAGTGGCTCTCTACTGTGGGAGCCCTTCTCCTTCAGGATGAGATTGACCATGACCAATGAGGGCTCTCTGCTCCTGGACAACGACGGAAACACCATCTGGAGTGCCAACAGTGGGGCCAAAGACAAGACAAAGTAAAGTCTGCTCTGATGACATGGGCCTTGTCTCAAGTTTTTAAATAACACAATAAACACTTTTTCAAACAGCACTGCTTTTGCACTGTGTTTCAATGAAAGATAAGATGTGTGTTAAATGCCATATTGTGAAACATTTGACGAAAAGCAATAACATCTCCAAGGAGACAATCACTAGCAAGAACCACGCCACAACAGTGGTATATGATAAAGATATGTATTGATGATATGTATTGATGATATGTATTGATGATATGGATAGATGTGGTGCTGGGTCAGTGTCAGGCGTTAGTCCACCTGATTCCCTCCCCCGAAGATGGTGAGGTCTTCAGGCTGAAAGATGAACAAGAGACACGGGGAGGGAGACGTCGAGTGAGCAGAGAAATAGGACAAGATCTTGTTTTACATGCTTCTGGTTTGACATCGTGGGACTTGTTAAACATGACAAAGTGCAGGACAAATTGATCTCTGACCATTGAATGATACAGAAAAAAACACTTTATTTTAGAGAACTGGTAAAATTGACATGTGCTGTATGCATCTGAAAAAAATAAGGTAAACTTCTTGTGTTTTTAAAATAAAGTTGATGTCACAGCTGTATTCATCAGTCTCTCTGTTCAGTGGGGCATAGGATTTGGATAATAATTAATTTTTTTTTTTTGTCTTTTTTAAACATACACAATGAATGGAGGGGACATTTTCTTTACTTTCATTTTCAGCACTAATCATGACTTCCACATGACACATTCATCTTTTTTTGAGGAGGAAAATCGGGGACAAGCCAAGCCAGCCACAAGAGAAGGATGGAGCAACAGCTACAGGGAGAGAAGAACATCCAGGGGTGTGTGGTAGAAGTCTAAAGACCATCTCAAGGCTTCAAAGCACCCTCCTGCCCAGAACGGTAGAGGTAAGATCTTAAGCCCCGAGCCCGACCCGAGCCCGACCCGAAATTCGGGTCGGGCTCGGGTCTAAAATGTCAATCATTGCTTCGGGTCGGGTCGGGCTTGGGCTTCTCTCTTGCTGACCTTTTTTTTTAAAATAAATATATGTTTATAAAAATGTATACTAAAACGATGTGTGGATACTAAACTAAGTGTTGTGAGATTGCGTGTCTGACTCTTACGTGTTTTGGTTCGGTGCGGTGCGTGAGCGTGAGTGAGAAAGTGACCGTGCGCGTGCATGTGTGGCGTATGTGGTTCGAGCGGGTGTTGGATGAGCCTGTAGCTGTCTTGCTGAAAGAACAGTACATGTTATTACGGTGCAGTTCACTAATAAAAGCTTTAACATAAGGAATACTTGTTTTAAAATAAATCATTTTGGATAAAACAGAAGGCGCTGTAATGTAATTGCTATTTAACTAAACAGGAGCAGCAGAGCCAGAGCTCTGCGCACGTGAAACGCCGCCCTCTTAATAATCTTTCCCCTCCGCGAGTCCGCATCTATTTTGACCTGGTATCCCCAATATGGAGGAGCAAGAAGTTAAGGATAAACTAAAGACAGGAGAACTGCAAAGACAAACACGCACCGGTATAAGAGTGAGGTGTGGAAAAGCTTCACATTAATTGTAGAAAATGCTACAGAAACTTGCGTTGGCTTCGCTGAATGTGTCAATGTGGGCGCTTTTTGCTTTAGGCGAGAGCAAAAAGACTGGCACCTCGACGCTGAGCCAAGCATTTTAAACAGCTGTACTGGCAAAATTGATGATCGTCAAAGTCAAAACATCTAGGCCTCACAAATAAAATATGAAATTTCGGGTTTGCTTCGGGCTCGGGCCTGCAAATCAAGTTAATTGGTCGGGCTCAGGCCAGGGTCGGGCTTTAATACCCGCGGGCCGGGTTGGGCTGGATTTTTTAGGCCCGATCTTACCTCTACCAGACGGAGGGGGACCTGCGGTGGGTGAATGACCTCAATTTTCACTTCCTGAGATTTGATCCCAATCACCCCCCCCTCCCCCGACCCAGCTGCCTGCTCTCCCCCTCCCCCGCTGGACAATGGGGAACTCTCCTGTACCTCCTCACACCCTCTGCCTCTGTTCTTCAGGCCCAATACACATGGACTCATCCATCCCCCCAGCCTGCCACTGTCATTTTCAACAGGCCCCAGGTGAGGCTTGGAGCTTAAGAAGATCAGACCCAGGAAGGCAGCAGGACCAGACGGCATCAGCAGCTCCAGGCTCCTTAAGTCCTGTGCAGATGAACTGTGTGGAGTTATGGAGCATGTCTTCAACATGAGCCTAAAGCTGAGGGTGTTACCGGGTACAACGAACCTGGAATACCTCCTGTGTGGGTACCAGTTGCCCAAGACGCCACAGGCCAAGGAGCTCAGCAGCTTCAGGCCAGTGGCTCTAACATCTCATCTCATGAAGACACTGGAGAGACTGGTCCTTGGCCCACCTCCGCTCCACCGTGAGCTCCGCGATGGATCCCGCTGCAGTTTGCGTAACCGGCCTGGCATCGGAGTGGAGGACCGCTGTCCCTACCTGTTTGCACCGCTCACTGTCTCACCTGGAGAACCCAGGCAGCACTGTGAGGATTCTCTTCTTTCGACTTCTTCTCCAGTGCTTTCAACACCATCCAGCCTCTGCTCCTGAGGGACAAGCTGGAGACCGCCGGGTTGGACTGTGACCTGGCAGACTGGATCCTGGATTATCTCACAAACCGGCCCCAGTTTTTTGAGAGCCAACGGAACTGCGTGTCTGACCTCATGACCCTGCAGTGTGGGGGCGCCCCAGGGCACTGTCCTCGCGCCCTTTCTTTTCACCCTTTACACTGCAGACTTCAGACACAACACACGACAGCTGCGTCCTGCAGAAGTTCTCTGATGACTCCGCCATCATTGGCCTCATCAAGGATGATGACGACGATGTGGAGTACAGAGGACTAACGCAGGACTTTGTGGACTGGTGTCAGCAGAACCACCTCATCATCATCAACGCAGGGAAGACCAAGGAGATGGTGGTGGACTTCCGCAGACGCCACTCTACTGCCCCCCCCCCAGTGAACATCCAGGGAAGGGACATTTGAGAGAGTGGACTCATACAAGTACCTGGTGTGTTCATCTGAATAACAAACTGGACTGGACTCCACAACACAGACGCACTGTACAGGAAGGGCCAGAGCAGGCTCTATCTCCTGAGGAGACTCGGGGTCTTTTGGAGTGAGAGGGCCACTCCTGAAGACCTTCTATGACTCCTGTGGGTGGCATCAGCACTCCTGTACGGTGTGGTGTGCTGGAACAGCAGCAGCTCACAGAGAGGGAGAGGAAGAAGCTGGACAAGGTCATCAAGAAGTCCAGCTGCTCCGTCCTGGGCTGTCCTCTGGACTCAGTGCAGGAGGTGGGGGACAGAGGGGTTCTGGCTAAGGTCATCTCAATGCTGGACCATGAGGTCTCATCACCCCCTGCAGGATGCTCTGTCTGCCCTGGAGAGCAGCTTCAGTGACAGACTGATTCACCCTCCGCTGTGTGAAGGAGAGGTTCCGCAGGTCTTTCCTTCTGCTGCTGCTGTCAGACTATACAATGAACACTGTTAACACTGAACATGTGTCATTCCACTATGTGCAATACTCACGTCACACTTTACGGAGATGTATATTTTTATTGTATATATATATATGTGTGTATATTAGAGTTATTCTTGAGTCTATTTCTTAAATTATTTCTATTTATATCTATATCTTGTTATTTATATTTATCTTGTTTTAGTATTTTATTTCCTTCTGTTCTATGGTGCGGTGCAATGCTGGAATTTGCCCCCACTGTGGGACTAATAAAGGCATATCTTATTCTTATCTTATCTTTTGCTGTACGACTATGAGCAACTAATATACTGACAGATGTTTCAACTTTTCCCACAGCTGAAACCAAACAAACAATATTAAATAGATAAGAATGAATGTAAAGATATAATGTGATATAAAGCATAATGTGGGACCTTTCACTATTATTGCAGAGAGCAGAAAATGTGGAGTCAGGACAGTGGAGGGTCTTGAGTTTTGTGCGGGGCAGAGTCGAACCACTGCCTCAGCCCGACTGAGGTGGGGGGAAGGCGTTTGGGGGGCGCTTCCTGCTGAAGTGTGCCACCTCAGAGTACAGCACTGAGTCCACCTGCACAGATGAGGTACAAGTTTGTTCATTGATGCTGTATTTGTGTTGTGTGTCCTGATGGGGGCGATAGGGATAACTGTGGGTGCACTGCAGCTGATCTCAGCTGTGAGCAGAGGTGGGGAGAGTAGACACTTCATTTTAACTTTTCACTTTTAAAATAATATTACTTAATCAAAGAAACACAAATGTTCCCATCATTTAATATTGTCAGGCTTTTGTCACTGCAAGATTTAGCTCACAGGATTTAGTGAGTAACCAAAAACTATGTGATGATAATCAGATTTTTTTGTGTGCATGTAAACTATAAGTCACTGACTCTAGGCTCTGAAAGGGGCAAGACGTGAGGATTGAAAGTATTACATATAATGACTGAAATAGCCACAAAAAACAATAATGTACACCAATATTATAAAGCCTCTTATAAGCAGACTTGGGGATTTTGTTTTGTCAAGTTATATGTTATTACAGATTTTCTCTTTCACATCTTGATTTAAAAATGGTCCCCTGTCCTGGTTTAGAGTCTTGGGTTATCCTTTATTACAGGGGTTTGTGCTTCGCTGGGAAGTATAGTCCCTCATATGTCCTAAGTAGTACATAAAACTCAACGGCCACTACCTTCTCTTGTTGATAATAATGGGGCTGAATCATCTTCCCCCAAAAACACTTGTGGTTTGACACATAAGCACTTTCATCTGTGGCATTTAAAACAAAAGACCTGTGGCAGCCCTGACAGGAACCAGGAAAGAACACAGGGCAAGTTGTTGTGACTGTAATGTTTGTGTTCTATGTGATGCAGCAGCACGAGGCCCAAGACCAACGTCGCTCTTAGTGAACAAAGCTTAACTTACATTTCCCTTCCCAGAGTTCCTGCTGTTATAGTGTCCAGGTCACATGACTCACCTGTGTGGTGAGCTGGGAGCTGAGGCCAAACTGTAAAAAATGTCAGAACCCCAGTCAGATGTGCTCTGGACCTGTCTATATTTTGGTTGTTTAAAACTGTTGTGTACATGGTCACTACATCAGTCACAGTCTTTTTCACCATAAAAACTCTTTTTCTGCTCTTGGCGAACGTTTTTGCTTTTGCACAAAATCATGGTAACAGTAAATGTTTCTGTTCGGACTGAGAAGTTGTGTAAGTTAATAATATATTGTTTTCACCCAACCCTGTGCAGCTGTAGATTAAGTCTGTTTTTTTACTTTTTGGGAGAGAGTCATTCAAAGCTTCATCAAACCAGGAACCTGCAGCTGACACACTGGGGCACTTTTCAGTTGAGTGTGAAAGCGGCTGGGGATGTAATCAGGAGCTCCTCCAAATCCGAGGCCATGGTTCTCATCAGTGTCCTTGCCCTCTCCAGGTGGTGCCAGCAGTCCCTCTGGCCTCAAGTGGAGGAGTTTTTAAGTATCTCAGGTCCTTGTTTCACGCAGTGAGTGGAAGGATGGAGCGTGAGATTGACAGGTGGATCGTTTGCGCGAGGCATCTGGCGTAGTGATTGCTGTCGCCTGTATCGTCTGTTGTGTGGTAAAGAAGGTAGGCTGAGTCAAAAAGCAAAGCTCTCGATTTTACTGCGGTCAATTTTCTACCGGTCCCTACCTCACTTATGGTCTCATGAGAGCTCAGGGTAATGACCTAAAAGAAACAAGATCATGGATACAAGAGGTTTGAAATGTGGGTTTTCTTTCCACTGGGTGGGTGGACGCTCCCAGAGACAGGGTGAGGAGCTCAGTCATTATGGGAAGGTGCTCGGGGTAGAGCCACTGCTCCTGCCACATTGAGAGGAACCAGCAGCAATGTCTTCTCGAGCATCTGTTTTTTGTTCCTGCTCCCATCCTGGCCTCCCTAATGAGGTGTTTCCAGGCATGATCCACTGGGAGGAGACCCTGGAGAAGATCCAGGACACGCTGGAGCGCGTTTGTGTCTCTCTGCTGGCCTGAGAACACCTTGGGGTCCCACTGGAGAAGCTGGAGGAAGTGTCTGACGTAAGTCTGAGAGTTCCTGGCTCCGACTGCCTCACGCCAAGTCCACCCTTATACGGGCCACATAGTTTGCAGGCACAACTTGGCCCGTATAAGCCGAAAAAATGGATTGGAGTGAGTATCGATCACAGGCATCTGTAAATGTGCTGTTTCAACTATGTTGCTGACTTTATTGTCTTTTCAGAGCGCGTCTTACGAAACATAACAGCTCCATGATGATTGTCCCTAACTGCAATTGCCCCAGACATGGACCTGGTGAGTGAACAAGACCTTTTTAGTTGACCAGTGCATTGGTCACCTTCACATCGCTACTAAGTATGAAGTTGAGGAAATGCCCTTTACTTCACTTAATGCCCTAAATACACAAGTGTGGATGACTTTTCTGAGACTGAGATTCAGATCTCACCTCTGAACTTTCCCCAAACCTCTGTTCACTGGGGACACTCTGCAACAAATAGGAAACAAAATCTCGTCATAAGGACTAAACAGCATTGGTACATTTGGCATTAATACTTTTACCTTTGGACTCCGTTTTCCTTTCTGTTTGCGAGTAAAATATAAAAGAGCAACCTGAGAAGAGAAACCACAATCACTGCAAGCTCACTCCAATGTACAGCAGACACAGACTTGGACCAGGATTAGGACCAGCAGACTGATGTGTGGGTCTGACAGCAGTTGTGTTGTTTGGATCACAGGAGGGACACGAGGAGGAGTAGATTTCCACTGGTGACGAGGCTGAACAAATGCAGATATCAGAACATCAGCAGTAGTGTTATATGATTTCATCTTATGCATTTCATTTCTTCTCATCATGTTTCAGTGAGTCTCTTTAGGTCTGACGTTCATATTCATGTTTCAAACTGAATTAGTGTAGAGTTATGACATCACAGTGACAATTTGTATAAAGGCTCTCTATGATATGAAGTAACTAAAACATGGGGGCATTCTTATTTTTTTAGATGTAAAAAGGGACAAAAATTAATGTTAAAGCCACAGTATGTAACTTTCTGGAGGTGGCATGTCACCTGCATGATTCTTTGGACAATAAGAACATTAAAACCATAATTGTGTAGATTTTATGTCAATAGTGAAAAGAAAAACAATTTCCAAAGAAAAAAAAAAGCAAAACAGGAGGTACAAATGTAAATGTGGGACCTACCTTTAGTGACTTCAATGTTCCAATTCCACTGGTGCCATCAACAGGGCCACCAAGATCTCAGGACCAAATCTTCCATGCCTACCTGCCCTGTAATGTCCCGAGTCTAGAGAGCTGCACATTCTTGATTCTATCACTGTACCACTATGGTTGGGTCCCCTTTTTTATCATGTTGAATACTGTAGTCTGCTGATTTTTTCCTCAGCTTCTGTCTCTCTGTCGTCTATCCACCAACAAAATGTTCATGTTTTCATCACAGTCATTTTTTACAGAAGATGTTTTTTTACTTCCCGATATAAGAAACCAAGCATTTTTCCTGCTGGGAAGTCAATTTCTTGTCCCCTCCAGATAATTGTATAAGTCTGGTGCAAAAAGGACGAACAACCATGCTGAATCTCTTCAACTCAGACACTGTGTGCCAATCATAAGTAGAGAAGTCACAAGGAAAAAACATTTAGTCAAACACAAATCTAAATGATATTTACTACATTTTAGAATAAAAGATAATTGAAAAGACCAAAAGTTTACTCAATCAAGAGAGGCTGGCATTAGAATCATATTATATCTCATATTTGTGATTGCGTATAAAGCCGATGCTACTTTCTTTGTTGATTGCGGAACTATTCTCTTTAGTTTTTTTCATAAATTAGTTGTAACCACAAGAAGACTGACTGTTTCAGAAGAACTCACGACCTTCAGAATGCCGACCTTGTGACTATTACATCCTGTGATGGGACCTGTGTATTCTTTCCTCCACTTATTTAAAACATAAAAAGAATTACCATCCAAACAATTGTTTTAGTGCCAGATGCCCTGACCTGACCTCGTGGCCTTTTTCTACAGCCCTGATAGCGAGACATTTAGGTGTAATTATCTGCTACGCATGTCGTCAGTGACAGTGTGACAGGAACGGCAGTATTCATACATTTGATTTCTCCAAAAATGTCATTGTTTTTGTTTTTTGTTTTTTTTTCACTTAAGACTCACAGGACATGAGACAGTGCCACGTATGAGGCAATGATATACAAACTTTTATGTGAAATAAAGTACAATTACCAGGTGAATTATAGGGACTATTGGTGTATTATATAATTCTGCTGCTAACAAACTGAAAACCCCAAACACCATAACACACCACAGAAACCCCCACTAGTTACCTGGGCCAGAATATTAAAGTCCAGTGTCGCTACTGAACTTAAGAGATTTACTATTTTTATTATTAAACTTTGTGGTTATTGTTACAATGCCTGCATTTTATCTATCATATCATTTATCAGAGAACACATATTAATGGATAAAATTTTATGATGAAATTTAATCTGCTTCCAACTGGGACCAATTGTTGTCGGAGAGAAGACGCTTCGCTGCTTCTTTCTTCAGTTCTGGTCAGATGCTGCTTGGACACTGTACTATATATCTGTGCTGAAGAGAGGAGCTAACTGAGCACTGAAACTCTGCAAACAGCGAACTGTTATAATAGTTGTCAAGCCTTTTAAACAGCACCATTCAACGCTTTAATGGCCCTAAGCCATGGCTCACAGCCTATATGTTCTCAATTGTTTCATTTTATTTGTTTGTTTGGTTTGAGATCTGGGTCTATAGATGGAAGGAGACATTTACCATTGTTTTCAGGCTCCATTTTCCTGTTTAGGAAGGATCTCATTGCTCCTAACAAAAATAGCTTCTTTAAACTCTCCTCTTAAAAAAGCCATTTTTTTTTTCCTCAGGCTCAGATCTGTACTCCCACTGGTCTTCAAAGGAGTGGTTAGTGTCTTTGAGATGTAGATGTACGGTGGACTGGGGGGGGTCCAGAGGAAGCTACTTTCCACTGCCGGTGTTTGGTACATTCTCTCTTATGAAGTGGCTCAGTTTAGTATTATCTCCAGTGTAAACACTCACTGTTCTCTTCACTACACCTATGAATAAGTAGAACGACCACATTACTTTTGTTTGTGCGGCTTGGGGTTTTGTCCTTTGAGGTGGAGCTACTAATTCTGTCTAAAGTGTTTGTGGTTTGAAAATCAGCCCAGAAATCGGAAAAACTGTCTGATAAAAGTCTCTGAAGTTTTTGACCCCAACACGGCGGGGGAGGGGGGTCGATGTAAGCAGTAGTTACATTTGTTCTATCTTAGGTTCAGAGATTCCGCGATTGTCCTGTTTTTTGTTTTCTTTTGTGGGCTCCCCTCCCTTCGATGGTTTGAAGGCCCCAGTTTTGGGATATCCACAAGCAGAGAGAGCGCTTTCTTCCACGGGATGCTCCTCCTTCATCCTTCCCTCTGTCGGTGTTTGCTGGGCAACCTACTATGAAAGATCTGTGTTGTAAGAAGCGAACGATAAACTCAGAGTTTGTGACTAGCAGCTAGGTGGATGTGTGATCAAAAACAGGGCAGGTGTTGAGCGCCCTGTGTACGAGTTCCTCTGATAGCACTTCTACCTGGAGTCTGACCGTCCCTGCCCTTATTTTTTTACTGGCAACAATGTAAGAAGGCCTAGTTTGTTCTATTTGAGACCTCTTTCCCGTATAACTTGTTATGCTTGGATCTGCAGTGCATTAATATGTACTTAAAGGGCTCTCAGATATTGGAATATTGATTTTAGTCTCTAGTTTGTCCCCAATCGATCCCATGTGGTGGGTGGAGCCTGGACATGATGTTTAATAATGCTGGCGTTTCAAATTTGTTTCCCATGTACATAATTAGGCCATAAGAGGAGTAGACCGGTGAGCCCCCATGGGCAGCATTCTGTGGATTTTTTGTTGCCTGTAGAAGTTTCTCTAAACTGAAAAATAGTGTAATTTAGACAAATTTCCCAGCAATTTTGCACTGTGTTCGTGTGACAGTTGGATTTCTCATTCTCGCTCTTTAAAGCTTAGTATCCTGCAGTGGCCTCTTTCCCCCTTTCCCTTGCCTGGCCGCTTCCACGGCCCTGCTGATTTTTTGGGGGATACGATGTTAAAATTTAGGTCAGGCACGTCAAGAAACCATGGTCTCATCGGAATCAAACTGGA
>JAIEZT010000084.1:6275404-6372849 GCA_019594935.1 Periophthalmus modestus
GGGACGACGTGGACGCTTCCATACATACCATTAGGTGAAGAAAAACTAAATTCTCTCCGTACTAAATATAATTGACCTTAAGTTAGTAATCATTGATGAAATATCAATGGGTTTCTTCCTAAACTGTCAATACATACAATGACGACTTCGGCAAATCAAGCCAAGAGGTTGATGTTTCCCCTTTTGGAAATGCTCAGCCTTTAGAGTGGTGATTTCTATCAGTTACCTCCTGTTATGGCAAAAGGCTTGTTACACTGACCAATATGCATGTGAACTTTTGGTCAAGTTTCAAAATGGACTGACACTGACAAACAATAGTCAGACAGAAGGATACCACATTGATCAGAATTACGTAAAACGAGTAAGAACACGGTTCTAAAGGGACACACATGCTCGATGAGGACATTAACATTCACAAAGTCGTGAAAACCTGGACAGAACAGTCTTTGCTCTACATTTGTTTCCAACGACAAAAGTCACAGGGAAATGAACAAAACTTCAAACATCTAAAAGCCACGTGGTCATGACTATCACCAATTTGATGCAAAGGACTATCACTACGACAACAGGAAACCTGGAAAAAAATGGAAAGCAAAGTCAACACTCCCAGTAAAGACAACCTCACTTGCTCTGCAGACAACAAAACTATGCATGGGGGGTTCATCCAGAGTTATGCGGTGTAAGAACATTGTAAGAAACATTGATGTTGAAGACGGGTTGGTACATGGAGTATGTGGAACTGGAACACAATATGAGTGAAACACAGAACGTAAATGGGACTCCTGAAGACGTGTAATGTTCAGTTGACTGACATCAATCGTTGGTACACAGAGACGGAAAAAGTTACCATCACTGCCAACCTGCTTTAATAACACTCCACACGAATAGAGCCACAGGAGAGGAAAGGGCTAACAGCAAAGGGGGGGAGGGAGGAAAAACGACGTCAGTTTCCCTAATGCTATTGCCTGGGCTGTTACAATCCACAAAGTACAGGGCCTGAATGTGACCAATGCTGTGGTACTCTCTCACGCAAGGTGTTGCCTCAGGGACCAGTCCTTATGTGGGACTTTAAGTAGTGTGTAAGAAAAAAAAGTATAGATGGCCTTTTCCCAGGACTTTGATGCAGAAGGCTATTGATGTAATGATGAGGTTAAAAACGGTGCCTGGAGAATCTATGCAACACTTCTTGGACGGACGATGTGTTACAAAAACAACGCGGTCAGACGAAAGTGTTAACCCTTGTTTTTGATGAATGTTCAGGGTTAGTAAAACATGTATCTGATTTGGTGCCATCCACACAGCATTACAGCCTGACTGTATAGCTGATGACAGAACACATGGTTCAATCATCTCAGTCTGCATTTCATTAGTGTTGACATCGAAGGTTACAATTTTAACAGCCAATCCACCGAAGTCTGGCATACGAACACAGCAAGCATCCGGCTCTTAATGCACTCTAAAAGCAAACTTACGGTGGAGTGGGAATGTCCTGCTATCACATAAACCACAAACTACCACTTTCCGATGCCACCCCAACCGTTAATCTGGAGTGCATTAATTTAAAACAATGTAAATCATCCGGTTTAGTTGCTGTTGTGGATCGTCACCCACATACTCCATGTCTGTGTTCAAGCAGAATTTTGAAAAAAAAACTTCTAACTTGGTACAGGCACAAAGTCAGAACATGCGTGGTTATGGGAGGGATTTTCCAATGGATGAACATCTTGAACTTGTATCATCAGGGTGCAATTTCATGTTTACAGCATGGATATGTTCAGGAATGTCACATCTCCAACAACCGAAAGAGGCACTTTGATTGACCATGTCTATTGTCACAATCTCACAATATTCAGATTTCATCTGAAGTTGTACCAACATATTTCAGTGATCATCAGGGCCATAGCCTTAAGCTGACGTATGTTTAGATTTATTTTTTTCTAATCCAAATGTTGTGTTTTTGGTCCTATGAATTCAAAATTTTTTTTCATCATTGTAAATGTGTTCATTACTTTCTTTGTGTAAAAGTCCCTTAAGCTAAACATTTGTTTCCTGTCCATATTTTTATTTCTAATAAATTAAATTTCTGGACATAAATACAGCCAATTTGAACATTTATTTTTGTACATTTATAGTGACATGCATGGATGCATCTGCACTTGATAAGATTGTTCTTATGTGGATTGGAATAAATTGTTTCTTAAACTTATTTAATTTTAAATTGTTTACCATATTTAGTGATTTCTTATTTATGTAATAATATTATTATGTTTTTTTTGTTTTCTTTTCCTGTGAAATTCGACATTGTTTGTATATAGCCAACCTGTTTATTGCATTCTTGTTGTACATACTGCTTTGCTAAATATGCTGAGCTACATAAATCAAAATTGTATGTCAACAAACAAATGTGTCTACTGCTTTTGTAAAAAATCTTACTTATATAACAAATTTTTAAGGTATTAATAGTCTCTGTAAATAAAAAAATAAAAAAATCACCCATTCTCTAGTGCTTTTCCTCCAGCATCTTGTATTAGGTTTATGCACAAAATTAAAAACTTTCTTGAGTATTTATGAAATATCCTCATTAGTTCACAGCTTTTTGGCATTTTAATTTGGAACTATGTATTTCAATAGTATTTTTTTCCATTACCATGGGCAACATGCTTGCATATACAGATATGTTCTCAATGACTTTTTTGTTCAGTATTGCAAGCTGGATGTCCAGCAACATTCTTTTTTTCCGAATTGTCTGCCATAACAACATTTTTTGGCCCCATTCAACGTTTCAAGGGGGGCAGTGTAGAGCGTGTTGTATATCCGAGAGGTCAAAAGCAAAAGCCACAGTAGGAGAGAGCGCTTTCACTTACCAAGCTCCTGTGTATGGAATCAGCTCTGTCCCATGTTTTAAGAGGCCCCCACAGTCTCTACATTTAGGACCAGGCTTAAAACTTTCTGTTTTGAAATAAGTTATGCTCAGCCCAAAAATAAACCCCTGTAGGTTTAGTCAGGCTGCCTAAGGATAGCAAATGTGGGGGAATATGCGTCACCTGAGCACTATCGTCTTTTGCCTCCTGTTTTTCCTCAACAATCATTTACTATCAGATGTTCATTGCTATTCACATGTTGTCCACTGTCCCCGCTCCCATCTGGGGAGTGTACCTCCTTTCAGATGCCTGGCCGCTGACCGGCTGGTGATGGCTTGACCCTAAGATCCCCTCCTGACCATCGATGATGGCTGGACCTAGATGCGCCTACTGACAGCCCCAGTGATGGCTGCACCCTAGATCCCTCCTGACCGTCGGTGATGACTGGACCCTACATCCCCTCCTGTGTCCCTGTCCTGCCCTTTGGACCTGGGCCCTCCCTACGCAGTCGCCTTGCCTGAATGTCACGGAAAGAGCAGGTGAAAGAGACAGCTGCTGAGACTCAGGGCTGGCAAAGCTCCAGGGCGCGTGATGAAGTGAGTCCAGTCCCAGGGTCTTAAATAACTGTGCCCCATCAGCTAAGTGGTGTCCTGCACCTGATCTGGGTCAACCTGAGCCTTCAGAGAGTCCCCCGACTGCTGTGGAAGACATGGTGCCTCGTCCCAGTCCCGAAGACGCGCGCACCCCAGACGACCCAAAGGACTATAGGTTGTGGCACTGACCTCCCACATCATGAAGACTCTGGAACGAACCTCGTCTTGGAGCAGCTGCGCGGCCCAGGTTCCAAACCTCTGCAGTGACCCCTCCAGTTTGCTTACCACCCCATCCCGAGTAGACGACGCCATCCGACCCTACTTCCACAGACTCTAACCCCACCTGGACCACCCCGGTGCCACTCTGAGGGTCATGTTTTTTGACTTACTCCCAGTGCCTTTAACACCATCAGGCCGGCTCTGCTGGCTGAGAAGCTGCCGGTGATGCAGGTGGAGGACTCCCTGGTGTCCTGGATTGTGGACTATCTCACTGGAAGACCACAGTATGTTCGCTTACAGGGCTGTGTGTAGGACAGAGTGGTCAGCAACACCGAGGGGCTCCACAAGGGGACAGTTCCTCTCTCCCTTCTCTTCACTCTCTACAACCACGGACTTCAGCTACTGCAGTGAGACTTGCCACCTTCAGAAGTTTTTCTGATGACTCTGGCAGTGGTGGGATTGCATCAACGGTGGTGACGAGAGGGAGTATAGGACTGTTGTGGAAAACTTTTTCACGTGGAGTGAGAAGAACCACCTTCAATCAACGTGACCAAGACAAAAGAAAACTGGTGGTGGACCTGAGGAGGATCCAAAGCTGCTGTGACTCCCATCTCCATCCATGGGGTCAGTGTGGATGTGGTGGAGGAGTACAAGTACTTTGGGAGTGTACTTGGACAATAAACTGGACTGGAGTAGAAACGTGGACGCAGTCTACAAGAAGGGCCAGAGCCGCCTCTATTTCCTCAGGAGGCTGAGGTCCTTTGACATCTGGCAGGACGATGCTAAGGATGTTCTAGCGAGTCTATGGTGGCCAGTGCCATCATGTACGCTGTGGTCTGCTGGGGCAGCAGTCTGCGCGTGAGGGACACTAATAGACTCAATAAGATCATCAGGAAGGCTGCCATGTTGTGGGGGAGGAGCTGGACTCTCTGACTGTTGTGTGTCGGACAGGAGAATGTTGGCCAAAGTCAGGACTATTCTGGACTCTCCCCTCCACCCCCTCCACAAGGTGCTGGTCAATCAGAAGAGCGCGTTCAGCCACAGACTGTTACTGCCACGCTGCTACACTGAGAGGGACACAGGAAATCTTTCCTGCCTGTCACCATCAAACTGTTAAAACTCCATGCTGTAACCAATCACTTCAATACTCCCATATACCATTTGTACATAGATGTAAATAGTGTTGATTTTGTGATTCTGAGATCTATTTATTTATTTTATTTAACACTGTTGACACTTTATTCTTATTGCACGAAATTTTGATTCTATTTAAATTACATTTTATTCTTATTCATATTCTTAAATTTCTATCCTGTGGTTGTGCATCTGTTAACTAAGAGAATTTCCCTTCGGGCATCAATCAAAGTGATTCTCATTCTGATTCTGAAAGAGCGGCTCATTCAGTGGGCTCTGGCCCTACAGACTTGAACTCTATCTGCAAATGGATGCGCCTTAGTCCCTGGACACATCTGCTGCCTGTCCGTCCATGGGAGTGGATCTCTCCTTCACTGTGGTTCTCCTCGAGGTTTCTCCTTTCCCACTGGGTTTTTGGGAGTTTTTCCTTGCTGAGAAGGAGGGTCTAAGGACAGGGATGTTTCTGGAACAGTTATCCATTGCTTGTTTCTGTGATCAATTGCTTGTCTGTTTCTGTTTCATTGTTGTTTTTCTAATTCTGTGGGGTAATCAACTCCCCATGTTCAGCCCTAAGAGGTGAATGCTGTCGTGATTTTGTGCTTAACAAAAAAAAATGATTTGAATTGAATTGAATATCGTAGCTAGCTATATAAATCTGACATCTTTGTGTTTCAGGTCATCAAAGCACACAAATGTTTTTTGGGTCTGGCTCAATACCACATCACCTGTGAGAAATACACGTTTTATGCTTCCAAATTCCCCCTGTTTTGTGGATTTGCCACACCCACATTTACAATTCATCTAACATACTACTCATTAATATTTTAATTGGACATGGTTCTTGGTTAGTTTACCAAATTTTCAAGTCTTTTTTAATACATTCAAAGGTGGAGATATTAAAATTAAGATAAGTACAATTTTGTACAATTTTTTTCATAATACAGTTTTTAATCATCCTTCCATGCTCTATTGTCATGACAGCTTTAATTTTGGTATGTTACATACATTGGCCCTCTTCTTCTATTGGTGTAATGTATTTTGACTTTTAAGGGGGGCACCATGGAAAACATCTTTCATCCTTTTTATTTGTGCTTTGGGATTACTCCTTCTGTTGGGAAAGTTGCATTTGAGGTCAGAATTAGTGTAGAGCATCTATTTAGTCTACAACAAAGTCCAATATTTTCAAACCCTATAATTTTATAGGACATATTTTGTATGGCACCACAGAAACATGGTTGCAAATCTTCTCATCTTTCTCATTGGCTTTTTTTGTTCAGTCTGGGGATAGAGATGTCCATGCCAAATTTCAAATGTTAATGACAACATAATTTTTTAGTCCCATTCAAAAAGGTTGAAACGGGGGACACTGGGGAGCAACATAATCCTAATCGATGTAAAACTTTGTATGTTGTATATCATTGTGTTCAGAACCAGATTGTGAACAAAACATATCCCGCTTAATGCCGGGAAATAGGACATTGTAGTTTAAACTTGCCTGCAATTTAATACTTTTTTCTTGGCAGGCTGGCCACAGCCACAATTTATGAGTTAGAAAAATCCAAGGGAGAAGACTGTAATCCTACATGAGTCTACTCCTAATTCACAATATTCAAGTTTCTTGAATGAAAATTCATGGCATAAAAAAATTCACATTTGAGAAAGTAAATAAAATTTAAAAAAAAAAATAGGTTCCGCCCACAATGGCCGACTTCTGTACGGTTTTAGGGTGAGGTCATAATATATTTTTTTTTACCTGTCTTGACATCTTCTATGCTGGTGTCAAATTTCACTTGTCTTATGATGACAAAGGTCTCTCATTGCCATTATGTATTTTGATTTTGAGGTGGCGCAGCTATTTAGTCATTTTGCAAATTTTACTTTTTTGCACATCAAAATACACACTTTTTCAGGCTGGGCCACACCCACAATTTATGAATTAGAAAAATCCAAGACAGTTGCCTATAATCCCACATGGGGTCTAGTTCATTTTGTCCAATTTGCACGTTTTTTTAATGAAAATCCACAGCGTAAAAAATTCTAATGTTAGAGTTTAAATATCCACAAATGGGTTCCGCCCACAATGGCCGACTTCCTGTAGGGTTTAGGGTGGGGTCATAATATAATTTTTTAACTTATCTTGACATTGTACCAAACTTCATTTGTCTACCATAAAAAAGGTCCTGCTCATTGCGTAATGTATTTTGAACTTTGAGGTGGCGCTATACTGAGTCATTTTGAAGCATTTAATTTTTTTTGAACGTCAAATACACCTTTTTCACCAATCTTGAATTGTATGTCATAGTTGGATTCGTGCAGAGCATCTATTTAGTCTACAATAAAGTCCAGTACTCTGAACCCCCATTCATTTCAATGACACATTTCATACCATTTCTACGGTTTACCATGGTAACATAGTTTAAAAACAGAGGTATGTTCTCATTGGCTTTTTTGTTCAGGATGTCAAGGCAGTTGGCCAAGCCAAAGTTCAATTGTTTAGGAAAAAGTAATTTTTTTTCAGTACCATTCAAAAGTTCAAGGGGGCGCTGTGGAGCCATGTAAAGATCTAACTTATGTAAATTGTAGTTCTTTGCGTTCAGTTCAACATTTTGCACAAAACGTATATTAATGACGGGAAATAGGACCCTGCATGTCTGAGTTACGCGCAATTTAAAACTTAAAAAAATGTCTTCTTTCTTTGCAGGCTGACCACGCCCACATTTTATGACGTTGAAAAAATCAAAGACAGTCAGCCCTAATCCCACATGGCCCTAGTTGATTTTGACAAATTTTTAAATTTCTTGAATGAAAATCCATGACGTATAAAAAAATGCAAATGTGAGAGTTAAAATTTCAAAAAAAATGGGTTCTGCCCACATTAGCCGACTTCCTGTCAGGTTAGGGTGGGGTCAATAATATAATTTTTTACTTGTCTTGACATGTTCTATGGTTCTGCCAAATTTCATTTGTTTATGATGAAAAAGGTCTGTCATTGCCGTAATGTATTTTGAACTTTGAGGTGGCGCTATTGAGTCATTTTGAAACATTAATTTTTTTGCACATCAAAATACACATTTTTTTCACCCAACCTTGAATTTTGGGTCATAGTTGGATTAGTGCAGAGCATCTATTTAGTCGACAACAAAGTCCAGTACTCTGAACCCCATTCATTTCAATGAGACATTTTTTACCATTTCCACGGTACCCACGTTAACATAGTTACAAATAGAGGTATGTTCTTATTGGCTTTTTTGTTCAGTATGTGAAGGCACATGCCCATGCCAAATTTCAAATGTTTAGGACAAAGTAATTTTTTTGGTCCCATTCAAAAGTTAAAGGGGCGCTGTGGAGCAATGTGAATGTCGTAAAAAATGAATATTGTATGTCTATGCATTCAGATCAAGATTTTGAACAAAAACGTATATTAATGCCGGGAGAAATAGGACCCTGCATTTTTGTGTTATGCGCAATTTTAAAATTTCAAAAAAATGGCTTTTTTCTTTGCAGGCTGACCACGCCCACATTTTATAACATAAAAAAAATTCAAGACATTGGCCTCTAATCCCACATGGGTCTATTTCATTTTGACCAATTTCCAAGTTTGTTGAATGAAAATCCATTGCGTAAAAAAATCCATTCAAACGTGAGAGTTAAAATTTCAAAAAACTGGGGTTCCGCCCACAATGCCGACTTCCTGTAGGGTTTAGGGTGGGTCATAATATCATTTTTTACTTGTCTTGACATGTTCTATGTTCTACCAAATTTCATTTGTCTACGATGAAAAAGGTCTCTCATGCCGTAATGTATTTTGAACTTTGAGGTGGCGCTACTGAGTCATTTTGAAACATTATTTTTTTTGGCACATCAAATTACACATTTTTCACCAACCTTGAATTTTGGGTCATAGTTGGATTAGTGCAGAGCATCTATTTAGTCTGTAACAAAGTCCAGTACTCTGAACCCCATTCATTTCAATGACACATTTCTGACCCTTTCCACGGTCACCACGGTAACATAGTTGCAAATAGAGGTAGGTTCTCATTGGCTTTTGTTGTTCAGAATGTCAAGACAGATGCTCACGCCAAATTTCAAATGTTTATGACACAAAATAATTTTTTTGGTCCCATTCAAAAGTTCAAGGGGGCGCTGTGGAGCAATATAATGTCTAAAAAATTAATATTGTATGTCTATGCATTCAGATCAGATTTTGAACAAAACGTATATTAATGCCGGGAAATAGGACACTGCATGTTTGAGTGACGTACAATTTAATATTTCAAAAATTACTTTTTTCTTGGCAGGCTGGCCACGCCCACATTTAATGACGTAAAAATATCCAAGAGAGTGAACTCTAATTCCACATGGCCCTAGATGATTTTGACCAATTTCCAAGTTTGTAGAATGAAAATCCATGGCGTAAAAAATTAAAATGTAAGAGTTAAAATTTTGAAAAAATGAGGTTCCGCCCACAATGAACGACTTCCTGTAGGGTTTAGGGTGGGGTCATAATATAATTTTTTGCTTGTCTTGACATGTTCTATGGTTCTACCAAATTTCATTTGTCCCTACGATGAAAAAGGCCTGTCATTGCCGCAATGTATTTTGATTTTGGAGGGTGGCGCTATTGAGTCATTTTAAAACACTAATTTTTTTGACCATGAAAATAATTAATTTTTCACCAACCTTGAATTTTGGGTCCAATAAATTTGAGTTTTTGTTAACGGTCAGGGGGTCAAAAATGGCTTTTAAGTCGCGACCAAAAATAAGAATAATAAGATAAGAATAATAATAATGGAAACTGATTTTCGACCCATTATTTTTCTCCTAAACCATAAAAGCTACAGTCATGTGACTTTCTCACATTGTGCCCCATCACAAATAAGGCCCCTGTGATTTTTTTTTCACAAGTCCACGACAAATCGATTGTCTTGTACGAATTTTTGAAAATGAAATTTGAAGAGGGCGCTAGAGAGTCATTTTGTGAGATAAAGCCATGATTTGCATATCATTGTGTTCAGCTCACAAATGTGCATAAACGCTGTATCAGCGTTTTCCCAAACAAAAAATGTGTGAACGAGAAATATTTTATTGAAATATTCCAAAAATTGCGATTTTGTATAAAATTCCCCATGACCACACCCAAAGTCATATTCAAATATAATTGATGATCTTTAATCTCACATGGGTTTAGTGGGTGTTGGCCAAATTGAAGTGTTTGTGATGAAAAACTGTGCGAGGAGATGTCCTGAATGTGAGGGTGTGCGCTTTTGTCATCACCGGGTTTGATCCAATATGGCCGACTTCCTGTACATTTTAGGGCGGGGGGCCATAATATCATTTTTGTCATGTCCCGACATGCTCTATTTTTGATGCGAGTTTCAGATTTTTATGTCGACTTTTTTCCGAGTCGGGCTCCCATAGGCCCCATGAAAAAATCAAAGTTTGAGGTGGCGCTACCGAGTCGTCTTTCGTTATTTTTTTTCGCGGTCTTCGGTGACAATTAGAGCTTGGCGAGTTCTAATTTTTTGACACCACTCACTGGCATGTCGGGGCGTGTTAACCACTTGATTTTTGCCATTTTCCCCGTTTCGGACGCGGTTTTAATGAGTCCCTCGCCGGGACGTTGTCTCCGGCTCGGGCCTAATTAAAACTGCAAGCAGTGATAAAGGCCCTCGCCACCCCTTGCGACCGCGGGGTTTCACGCAACGCGGAGTTTGCGCCACCCCGGAGTTCGCGCCTCTCGTTCCCCGCTTCTCATTCCCGTTTACATCGCCCCTCCCACCAAAAACAGCGACTGAGTAATACTACTCCATTCATTCCAATGAGAGCATTTATGACATTTTCACGTCTGCACGGTTGGAAATAGAGGTATGTCTTCATTGCCTTTTTTGTTCAGTATGATGAGTGGAATATGTGTACCAAATTTCAGTGATTTATGACAAAGTAAATTTTTCATCCCAGTTAACCAAAACCCATGTATTTCAATGAGAAATGTCGGTTGTTACCATGGCAACACACTTTCAAATAGAGGTATATTCTCTTTGGCTTTTTTGTTCAGTATGGTGATAGGGATGTCCATGCCAAATTTCAAATGTTTTTGAAAAAGTAAAATTTTTTGGGTCCCTTTCAAAATTTCCAGGGGGCGCTGTGGAGCAATGGATTGTCTGAGCAATGTAAAGTGTATATCATGACATTCAGATAAACATTGTGACCAAAATGTATATTAATGCGGTTAACAAGACACTGCATGTTCGTGTTAGGTGCAATTTAATACTTGAAAAAAACGCCGTTTTTCTTTGCATGTTGGCCACACCCACATTTTATGACTTAGAAAAATTCAAGTGAGTCGACTTTAATCCCACATGGGTCTAGTTCATTTTGTCCACTTTTCAAGTTTGTTGAATGAAAATCCATGGCGTAAAAAATTCTAACGTGACAGTTAAAGTTTCAAAAAAATTGTGTTCCGTCCACAATGGCCGACTTCCTGTCGGGTTTAGGGTGGGGTCATAATATAATTTTTACTTGTCTTGACATGTTCTATGGTTCTACTAAATTTCATTTGTCTACGATGAAAAAGGTCTGTCATTGACGTAATGTATTTTGAAATTTGAGGGTGGCGCTATTGAGTCATTTTGATACGTACATGTTTTTGCCTATAAAAATAATGAATTTTTCACCAACCTTGAATTTTGGGTCATAGTTGGATTAGTGCAGAGCATCTATTTAGTCGACAACAAAGTCCAGTACTCTGAACCCCATTCATTTCAATGACACATTTATGACGTTACCACGGTAACATAGTTGGAAATAGAGGTATGTTCTCATTGGCTTTTTGTGTTCAGTATGTCAAGGCAGATGTGCTTGCCAAATTTCAAATGTTTATGACAAAGTAGTATTTTTCAGTCCCATTCAAAAGTTCAAGGGGGGCGCTGTGGAGCATTGTAATATCTGATTCATGTAAATGTGTATATTGTGCGTTCAGGTCAACATTTTGAACAAAAACGTATATTAACGTATATTAATGCCGGGAAAAAGGATCCTGCATGTCTGAGTTACACGCTTTTTAAAAGTTCAAAAAATTGCTTTTTTCTTTGCAGGATGGCCACGCCCATATTTTATGACATAAAAAAATCCAAATGAGTCGCCTTTAAACCTACATGGGTCTAGTTCATTTTGACCAATTTCCAAGTTTGTTGAATGAAAATCCATGGGCGTAAAAAATCCAAACGTGAACGTTAAAATTTCAAAAAAAATGGGGTTCCGTCCACAATGGCGGACTTCCTGTAGGGTTTAGGGTGGGGTCATAATATAATTTTTTTACTTGTCTTGACATGTTCTATGTTTGTCCCAAATTTCATTTGTCTACAATGAAAAAGGTCTGTCATTGCCGTAATGTATTTTGAAATCTGAGGTGGCGCTACTGAGTCATTTTGCAACATTAATTTTTTTATACATCAAAATATCAACTTTTTTGCCAATCTTGAATTTTGGGTCATAGTTGGATTAGTGCAGAGCATCTATTTAGTCGACAACAAAGTCCCAGTACTCTGAACCCCATTCATTTCAATGACACATTTATGACGTTACAACTGTAACATAGTTGAAAATTGAGGTATGTTCTCATTGGCTTTTTTGTTCAGTATGATGAGTGGAATACATGTACCAAATTTTGAATGGGCTATGACAAAGGACATTTTTTTCATCCCAGTTAACCAAAACCAATGTATTTCAATGAGAGGATTCGGTGGTTGCCATGGCAACACTATTGCAAATAGAGGTATGTTCTCATTGGCTTTTTTTGTTCAGTATGGGGATAGAAATGTCCATGCCAAATTTCAAAATTTTTTGACAAAGTAATTTTTTGGGTCCCATTCAAAAGTTCAAGGGGGCGCTGTGGAGCAATTTAATGTCTAAAAAATTTAACTGTATGTCTATGCACTCAGATCAAGATTTTGAACAAAATGTATATTAATGCCGGGAAATAGGACGCTGCATGTTTGAGTTACGTACAATTTAATACTTGAAAAAATTGATTTTTTTTTTTGCAGGCTGGCCACGCCCACATTTTATGATGTAGAAAAATCCAAGACAGTCGGCTCTAATCCCACATGGACCTAGTTTATTTTCACCAATTTGCATTTTCTTGAATGAAAATCCACAGCGTAAAAAAATCCAAACGTGAGAGTTAAAATTTCAAAAAAATTGTGTTCCGCCCACAATGGCCGACTTCCTGTAGGGTTTAGGGTGAGGGTCATAATATAATTTTCTACTTGTCTTGACATGTTCTATGGTTCTACCAAATTTCATTTGTCTACGATGAAAAAGGCCTGTCATTGCCGTAATGTTTTTTGATTTTTGAGGGTGGCGCTACTGAGTCATTTTGAAATATTAATTTTTTGGCCATCAAAATAATTAATTTTTCACCAACCTTGAATTTTGGGTCCAATACAATTGACTTTTCGTTAACGTTCAGGGGGGTCAAAAATGGGCCTCATTCCGGCCACTAAAATAATAAGAATAAGAATAAGAATAATAATAATGGAAACTGATTTTCCACCCATTTTTTTTCTCCTAAACCATAAAAGCTACAGTCATGTGACTTTCTCACATTGTGCCCCATCACAAATAAGGCCCCTATGATTTTTTTCACAAGTCCCACGACAAATCGATTGTCTGCTACGAATTTTTGAAAATTAAATTTGAAGAGGGCGCTAGAGAGTCATTTTGTGAGATAAAGCCATGATTTGCATATCATTGTGTTCAGCTCACAAATGTGCATAAACGCTGTATTAGCGTTTTCCCAACAACAAACATTTGTGAAAGAGAAATATTTTATTGAAATATTCAAAAATTTGTGATTTTGTATAAAATTCACCATGACCACACCCAAAGTCATATTCAAATATAATTGATGATCTTTAATCTCACATGGGTTTAGTGGGTTTTGGCCAAATTTGAAGTGTTTGTGATGAAAACTGTGCGAGGAGATGTCCTGAATGTGAGGGTGTGCGCTTTTGTCATCACCGGGTTTGATCCAATATGGCCGACTTCCTGTGCATTTTAGGGCGGGGCCATAATTTCATTTTTGTCATGTCCTGACATGTTCTATTTTTTGATGCGAGTCTCAGATTTTTCAGTCGACTTTTTTCCGAGTCGGGCTCCCATAGGCCCAATGAAAATCAAAGTTTGAGGTGGCGCTACCGAGTCGTCTTTCATTATTATTTTTCGGGGTCTTCGGTGACAATTAGAGCTTGGCGAGTTCTAATTTTTGACACCACTCACTGGCACGTCGGGGCGTGTTAACCACTTGATTTTTGCCATTTTCCCCGTTTCGGACGCGGTTTTAATGAGTCCCTCGCCGGGACGTTGTCTCCGGCTCGGGCCTAATTAAAACTGCAAGCAGTGATAAAGGCCCTCGCCACCCTTGCGACCGCGGGGTTCACGCGACCGCGGAGTTCGCGCCTCTCGTTCCCACTTACATCGCCCCTCCCACCAAAAACAGCGACTGAGTAATACTACTCCATTCATTCCAAAGAGAGCATTTATGACATTTTCACACCTGCACAGTTCGAAATAGAGGTATGCCTTCATTGGCTTTTTTGTTCAGTGTGATGAGTGGAATATGTGTACCAAATTTCGATTTGTGTATGACAAAGGTTTTTTTTTCACCCCAGTTAACCAAAACCCATGTATTTCAATGAGCAATGTCGGTCATTGCCATGGCAACGCAACTGCAAATAGAGGTATGTTCTCATTGGGTTTTTTGTTCAGTATGGTGATAGGGATGTCCATGCAAAATTTCAAATATTTTTGAAAAAGTAAAATTTTTTGGGTCCCATTCAAAATTTCAAGGGGGCGCTGTAGAGCAATGGATTATCTCAGCTATGTAAACTGTATATCATTAGGTTTATATTAAGATTGTGACCAAAACGTATATTAATGCCGGTTGACAGGACACTGCATTTTTGAGTTAGGTGCAATTTAATACTTCAAAAAACGCTGTTTTTTTTCGCATGTTGGCCACACCAACATTTTATTACTTAGAAAATTCCAAGTGAGTCGCCTTTAATTCCACATGGGTCTAGTTCATTTAGACCAATTTGCAAGTTTGTTGGATGAAAATCCATGGCGTAAAAAATCCAAACGTGAGAGTTAAAATGTCAAAAAAATTGGGTTCCGCCCACAATGGCCGACTTCCTGTAGGGTTTAGGGGGGGGTCATAATATAATTTTTTACTTGTCTTGACATGTTCTATGATTCTACCAAATTTCATTTGTCTACGATGAAAAAGGTCTGTCATTGCCGTAATGTATTTTGAACTTTGAGGTGGCGCTACTGAGTCATTTTGAAACATTAATTTTTTTGCACATCAAATTACATTTTTTCACCAGCCATGAATTTTGGGTCATAGTTGGATTAGTGCAGAGCATCTATTTAGTCGACAACAAAAGTCCAGTACTCTGAACCCCATTCATTTCAATGACACATTTATGACGTTACCATGGTAACATGGTTGAAAATTGAGGTATGTTGTCATTGGCTTTTTTGTTCAGTATGTCAAGCCAGATGTCCATGTCAAATTTCAAATGTTTATGACAAAGTAATTTTTTTTCAGTCTCATTCAAAAGTTCAAGGGGGCGCTGTGGAGCAATGTAATGTCTGACTTATGTAAATTGTATGTCGTTGCGTTCAGATCAACATTTTGAACAAAACGTATATTAATGCCGGGAAATAGGACGCTGCATGTCTCAATTATTTGCAATTTAAAATTTAAAAAAATGGCTTTTTTCTTGGCAGGCTGGCCACACCCACATTTTATGACATAAAAAAAATCCAAAACAAACATCTTTAATCCCACATGGGTCTAGTTCATTTTGACCAATTTCCAAGTTTCTACAATGAAAATCCATGGCGTAAAAAAAAATTCAAAAGTGACATTGAAAATTTTTGAAAAAATGGTTCCGCCCACAATAGCAGACTTCCTGTAGGGTTTAGGGTGGGGTCATAATATAATTTTTTATTTGTTTTGACATGTTCTATCGTTCTACCAAATTTCATTTGTCTACGATGAAAAATGTCTCTCATTGCCGTAATGTATTTTGATTTTTGAGGTGGCGCTGTTGAGTCAATTTGAAATATTAATTTTTTTGAACATCAAAATAATAAATTTTTCGCCAACCTTGAATTTTGGGTCCAATAAAACTGAGTTTTCGTTAACGTTCAGGGGGTCAAAAATGGAATTGAAGTCGCGAGCAAAAAAAGAATAAGAAGAAGAATAATAATAATGGAAAACTGATTTTCGACCCATTATTTTTCTCCTAAACCATAAAAGCTACAGTCATGTGACTTTCTCACATTGTGCCCCATCACAAATAAGGCCCCTGTGAATTTTTTCACAAGTCCACGACAAATCGATTGTCTGCTACGAAATTTTGAAAATGAAATTTGAAGAGGGCGCTAGAGAGAGTCATTTTGTGAGATAAAGCCATAATTTGCTTATCATTGTGTTCAGCTCACAAATGTGCATAAACGCTGTATTAGCGTTTTCCCAACAAAAAAAATGTGTGAAAGAGAAATATTTTATTGAAATATTCCAAAAAAATGCTATTTTGTATAAAATTCCCCATGACCACACCCAAAGTCATATTCAAATATAATTGATGATCTTTAATCTCACATGGGTTTAGTGGGTTTGGGCCAAAATTTGAAGTGTTTGTGATGAAAATTGTGCGAGGAGATGTCCTGAATGTGAGGGTGTGCGTTTTTGTCATCACCGGGTTTGATCCAATATGGCCGACTTCCTGTACATTTTAGGGCGGGGCCATAAATATCATTTTTGTCATGTCCCGACATGTTTCTATTTTTGGATGCGAGTTTCAGATTTTTAGGTCCACTTTTTTTCCGAGTCGGGCTCCCATTGGCCCAATGAAAATCAAAGTTTGAGGTGGCGCTACCGAGTCGTCTTTCGTTATTTTTTTCGGGGTCTTCGGTGAGAATTAGAGCTTGGCGAGTTCTAATTTTTGACACCACTCACTGGCATGTCGGGGCGTGTTAACCACTTGATTTTTGCCATTTCCCCGTTTTCGGACGCGGTTTTAATGAGTCCCTCGCCGGGACGTTGTCTCCGGCTCGGGGGCCTAATTAAAACTGCAAGCAGTGATAAAGGCCCTCGCCACCCCTTGCGACCGCGGGGTACACGCCACCGCGGAGTTCGCGCCTATCGTTCCCGTGTACATCGCCCCTCCCACCAAAATCAGCGACTGAGTAATACTACTCCATTCATTCCAATGAGAGCATTTTATGACATTTTCACACCTGCAGGGTTGGAAATAGAGGTATGTCTTCATTGACTTTTTTGTTCAGTGTGATGAGTGGAATATGTGTACCAAATTTCAATGGTCTATGACAAAGTAAATTTTTTCATCCCAGTTCACCAAAACCCATGTATTTCAATGAGAAATGTCGGTTGTTGCCATGGCAACACACCTCCTAATAGAGGTATGTTATAATTGGCTTTTTTGTTCAGTATGGGAATACAGATGTCCATGCCAAATTTCAAATGTTTTTGAAAAAGTAAAATTTTTTGGGTCCCATTCAAATTTCAAGGGGGCGCTGTGTGGAGTTACGTATGGTCTCAGCTATGTAAACTGTATATCATGACAATCAGATTAACATTGTGACCAAAATGTATATTAATGCCGGTTGACAGGACACTGCATGTTTAAGTTAGGTGCAATTTAATACTTCAAAAAACGCTGTTTTTCTTCACACGTTGGCCACACCCACATTTTATGACTTAGAAAAATCCAAGTGAGTCGCCTTTAATCCCACATGGGTCTAGTTCATTTTGACCAATTTTCAAGTTTGTTGAATGAAAATCCATGGCATAAAAAATCCAAACATGAGAGTTAAAATTTCAAAAAAATGGGGTTCCGCCCACAATGACCGACTTCCTGTAGGGTTTAGGGTGGGGTCATAATATAATTTTTTACTTCTCTTGACATGTTCTATGGTTCTACCAAATTTCATTTGTCTACAATGAAAAAGGTCTCTCATTGCCGTAATGTATTTTGAACTTTGAGTTGGCGCTACTGAGTCATTTTGAAACATTAATTTTTTTCCACTTCAAATTACACATTTTTTCACTAACCTTGAATTTTAGGTCACAGTTGGATTAGTGCAGAGCATCTATTTAGTCGACAACAAAGTCCAGTACTCTGAACCCCATTCATTTCAATGACACATTTATGACGTTACCACGGTAACATAGTTGGAGATAGAGATATGTTCTCATTGGCTTTTTTGTTCAGTATGTCAAGCCACATGCTCATGCCAAATTTCAAATGTTTATGACAAACAAAATTTTTTTGTCCCATTCAAAAGTTCAAGGGGGCGCTGTGGAGCAATGTAAAGTCTGACTTATGTAAATTGTATGTCGGTGCGTTCGAATCAACATTTTGAACAAAACGTATATTAATGCCGGGAAATAGGACCCTGCATGTCTGAGTTACGCGCATTTTAAAACTTCAAAAAATGGCTTTTTTCTTGGTAGGCTGACCACGCCCACATTTTATGATGTAAAAAAATCCAAGAGAGTTGGCTATAATTCCACATGGGTCTAGTTCATTTTGACCAATTTCCAAGTTTACTGAGTGAAAATCCAGGGCGTGAAAAATTCAAACGTGAGAGTTAAAATATTGAAAAAATCGGGTTCGTCCCACAATGGCCGACTTCCTGTAGGGTTTAGGGTGGGGTCATAATATATTTTTTTACTTGTCTTGACATGTTCTATGTTTGTACCAAATTTCATTGATCTACGATGGAAAAGGTCTGTCTTTGACGTAATGTATTTTGATTTTTGAGGTGGCGCTATTGAGTCATTTTGAAATGTTAATTTTTTTCAACATTAAAATAATAAATCTTTCATCTATTTTGAGTTTTAGGCCATATTTGGATTAGTGCAGAGCATCTATTTAGTCTAAAACAAAGTCCAGTACTCTGAACCCCATTCATTTCAATGGCACATTTATGACGTTACCACGGCACATATAGTTGCAAATAGAGGTATGTTCTCATTGGCTTTTTTGTTCAGATGGAAAGATGGATGGATCTACCAAATTTCAACTGTCTATGAGAAACTTGCCCAAAAAATGAATGGGGGTTGTTAGGGGGCGCTAGCGTGTCATTTTTGAATATTTTGTCCTAAAAAGCTTAAATAAAAATATTTTTCGCCAACCTTGAATTTTGGGTCCAATAAAATTGAGTTTTCGTTAACGTTCAGGGGGTCAAAAATGGCTTCGTAGTCGCGAGGAAAATAATAATAATAATAATAATTAAAACTGCAAGCAGTGATAAAGGCCCTCGCCACCCTTGCGACCGCGGGGTTCATGCGACCGTGGAGTTTGCGCCTCTCGTTCCCACTTACATGGCCCCTCCAACCAAAAACAGCGACGACTTAGTAATACTACTCCTTTCATTCCAATGAGAGCATTTATGACATTTTCACGCCTGCACGGTTGGAAATAGAGGTATGTCTTCATTGGCTTTTTTGTTCAGTATGATGAGTGGAATATATGTACAAAATTTCAATGGTTTATGACAAAGTAAAATTTTCATCCTATTTAACCAAAACCCATGTATTTCAATGAGAAATGTCGGTCGTTGCCATGGCAACACACTTGCAAATAGAGGTATGTTGTCATTGGCGTTTGTGTTCAGTATGGAGATAGGGATGTCCATGCCAAATTTCAAATGTTTTTGACAAAGTAAAATTTTTTGGATTCCATTAAAAAATTCAAGGGGGCGCTGTGGAGCAAGGGATTGTCTCAGTTATGTAAACTGTATATCATTACATTCAGATGAACAATGTGAGCAAAATGTATATTAATGCCGGTTAGCAGGACCTTGCATTTTTGAGTTACGCTCAATTTTAAACTTAAAAAAATTGTGTTTTTCTTAGCAGGCTGAGCACGCCCACATTTTATGACGTTGAAAAATCCAAGACATTGGCCTCTAATCCCACATGGCCCTATTTCATTTTGACCAATTTGTAAGTTTGTTGAATGAAAATCCATGACGGAAAAAAAAAAATGCAAAGGTGAGAGTTAAAATGTCAAAAAAATGGGAGTTCCGCACACAATGGCCGACTTCCTGTAGGGTTTAGGGTGGGGTCATAATATAATTTTTTTACTTGTCTTGACATGTTCTATGGTTCTACTGAATTTCATTTGTCTACGATGAAAAAGGTCTCTCATTGCCTTAATGTATTTTAAACTTTGAGGTGGCGCTATTGAGTCATTTTGCAACATAATTTTTTTGCACATGAAAATACAAAATATTTGACCAACCTTGAATTTTGGGTCATAGTTGGATTAGTGCAGAGCATCTATTTAGTCGACAACAAAGTCCAGTACTCTGAACCCCATTCATTTCAATGAGACATTTTTTACCATTTCCACGGTTACCACGGTAACATAGTTACAAATTGAGGTATGTTCTCATTGGCTTTTTTGTTCAGTATATGAAGCCACATGCCCCTGCCAAATTTCAAATGTTTATGTCAAAGTAATTTTTTTGGTCCCATTCAAAAGTTCAAGGGGGCGCTGTGGAGCAATGTAAAATCTGACTTATGTAAATTGTATATCTGTGCGTTCAAACCAACATTTTGAACAAAATGTATATTAATGCCGGGAAATAGGACGTTGCATGTCTGAGTTACGCGCAATTTAAAACTTCAAAAAATGGCTTTGTTCTTTGCAAGCTGACCACACCCACATTTTACGACTTAGAAAAATCCAAATGAGTCTTCTGTAATCCCACATGGGTCTAGTTTATTTTGACCCATTTCCAAGTTTCTTGAATGTACATACACGGCGTAAAAAATCCAAACACGAACGTTAAAATTTCAGAAAACTGGGTTTCCGCCCACAATGGCCGACTTCCTGTCGGGATTAGGGTGGGGTCATAATATAATTTTTTACTTGTCTTAACATGTTCTATGGTTCTACCAAATTTCATTTGTCTACGATGAAAAAGGTCTGTCATTGCCGTAATGTATTTTGATTTTTGAGGTGGCGCTACTGAGTCATTTTGAAAGTGTAATTTTTTTGACCATCAAAATAATTAATTTTTCACCAGTCTTGAATTTTGGGTCCAATAAAATTGAGTTTTCGTTAACGTTCAGGGGATCAAAAATGGATTTGAAGTCGCGACCAAAATAATAATAATAAGAAGAAGAATTAAAACTGCAAGCAGTGATAAAGGCCCTCGCCACCCTTGCGACCGCGGGGTACATGCCACCGCGGAGTTCGCGCCTCTCTTTCCCGCTTACATCGCCCCTCCCACCAAAAACAGCAACTGAGTAATTCTACTCCATTCATTCCAATGAGAGCATTTATGACATTTTCACACCTACACGGTTGGAGATAGAGGTATGTCTTCATTGGCTTTTTTGTTCAGTATGGTGATAGGGATGTCCATGCCAAATTTCAAATGTTTTTGAAAAAGTAAAATTTTTTTGGTCCCATTCAAATTTTCAAGGGGGCGCTGTGGAGCAATATAATGTCTAAAAATTTTAAATTGTATGTCTATGCATTCAGATCAAGATTTTGAACAAACCGTATATTAATGCCGGGAAATAGGACGCTGCATGTTTGAGTTACGTACGATTTAATACTTCAAAAAATGGCTTTTTTCTTACAAGGCTGGCCACACCCACATTTTATAACTTAGAAAAATCCAAGTGACTCGTCGTTAATCCCACATGGGTCTAGTTCTATTTGCCCAATTTGCAAGTTTGTTGTATGAAAATCCATGGCGTAAAAAATTCAAACGTGAGAGTTAAAATTAAGAAAAAATGGGGTTCCGCCCACAATGGCCGACTTCTTGTAGGGTTTAGGGTGGGGTCATAATATAATTTTTTACTTGTCTTGACATGTTCTATGATTGTTTCAAATGTCATTTATCTACGATGAAAAAGGTCTGTCATTGCCGTAATGTATTTGGAACTTTGAGGTGGCGCTACTGAGTCATTTTGAAACATTATTTTTTTTGCACATCAAATTACACATTTTTTCACCAACCTTGAATTTTAGGTCATAGTTGGATTAGTGCAGAGCATCTATTTAGTCGACAACAAAGTCCAGTACTCTGAACCCCATTCATTTCAATGACACATTTATCATGTTACCACGGTAACATAGTTACAAATAGAGGTATGTTCTCATTGGCTTTTTTGTTCAGTATGTGAAGCCAGATGTCCATACCAAATTTCAAATGTTTTTGACAAAGTAATTTTTTTGGTCCCATTCAAAAGTTCAAGGGGGCGCTGTGGAGCAATGTAATGTCTGATGTATGTAAATTGTATGTCGTTGCGTTCAGATCAACATTTTCAACAAAACGTATATTAATGCCGGGAAATAGGGCGCTGCATGTCTCAATTATTCGCAATTTAAAACTTAAAAAAATGGCTTTTTTCTTGGCAGGCTGGCCACACCCACATTTTATGACAGAAAAAAATCCAAGACAAACACCTTTAATCCCACATGGGTGTAGTTCATTTTGTCCAATTTCCAAGTTTCTAGAATGAAAATCCATGGCGTAAAAAATTCAAAAGTGACATTTAAAATTTGGAAAAAATTGGGTTCCGCCCACAATGGCCGACTTCCTGTAGGGTTTAGGGTGGGGTCATAATATTATTTTTTATTTGTTTTGACATGTTCTATGGTTCTCCCAAATTTCATTTGTCTACGATGAAAAAGGTCTGTCATTGCCGTAATGTATTTTGAACTTTGAGGTGGCGCTATTGAGTCATTTTGAAACATGAATTTTTTTGCTCATGAAAATACATATTTTTTCACCATCCTTGAATTTTGGGTCATAGTTGGATTAGTGCAGAGCATCTATTTAGTCGACAACAAAGTCCAGTACTCTGAACCCCATTCATTTCAATGACACATTTATTGTCATTTTCACGGTTACCACGGTAACATAGTTAAAAATAGAGGTATGTTCTCATTGGCTTTTTTGTTCAGTATGTCAAGGCAGATATGCTTGCCCAATTTCAAATGTTTATGACAAAGTAAGTTTTTTTCCGTCCCATTCAAAATTTCAAGGGGGCGCTGTGGAGCAATTTAATGTCTGACTTATATAAATTGTATGTCTATGCGTTCAAATCAACAATTTGAACAAAACGTATATTAAAGCCGGGAAGTAGGACCCTGCATGTCTGAGTTATTTGCAATCTAAAACTACAAAAAATGGGTTTTTTCTTTGCAGGCTGGCCACACCCACATTTTATGACGTAAAAAAATCCAAGGAAGTTGCTTATAATCCCAGATGGCCCTAGTTGATTTTGACCAATTTCCAAGTTTCTAGAATAAAAATCCATGGCGTAAAAAATTAAAATGTGACAGTTAAAATTTCAAAAAAATGGGTTACCGGGCACAATGGCCGACTTCCTGTAGGGTTTAGGGTGGGGTCATAATATAATTTTTTACTTGTCTTGAGATGTTCTATGGTTCTACCAAATTTCATTTGTCTACGATCAAAAAGGTCTGTCATTGCCGTAATGTATTTTGATTTTTGAGGTGGCGCTATTGAGTCATTTTGAAAGTGTAATTTTTTTGACCATCAAAATAATACATTTTTCACCAGTCTTGAATTTTGGGTCCAGTACAATTGAGTTTTCGTTAACGTTCAGGGAGTCAAAAAATGGCCTCAAAGCGGCCGTAAAAAATAATAATAAGAATAATAATAATAATAATGAAATTTTTTTTCGACCTATTTTTTTTCTCCTAAACCATAATAGCTACAGTCATGTGGCTTTCTCACATTGTGCCCCATCACAAATAAGGCCCCTGTGAATTTTTTCACAAGTCCACGACAAATCGATTGTCTTCTACGAATTTTTGAAAATGAAATTTGAAGAGGGCGCTAGAGAGTCATTTTGTGAGATAAAGCCATGATTTGCATATCATTGTGTTCAGCTCACAAATGTGCATAAACGCTGTATTAGCGTTTTCCCAAAAAAAAATGTGTGAACGAGAAATATTTTATCGAAATATTCAAAAAATTGCGATTTTGTATAAAATTCACCATGACCACACCCAAAGTCATATTCCAATATAATTGATGATCTTTAATCTCACATGGGTTTAGTGGGTTTTGGCCAAATTTGAAGTGTTTGTGATGAAAACTGTGCGAGGAGATGTCCTGAATGTGAGGGTGTGCGCTTTTGTCGTTGCCGGGTTTGATCCAATACGGCCGACTTCCTGTACATTTTAGGGCGGGGCCACCATATCATTTTTGTCATGTCCCGACATATTCTATTTTATGATGCGAGTTTCAGATTTTTCGGTCGACTTTTTTCCGAGTCGGGCTCCCATTGGCCCCATGAAAATCAAAGTTTGAGGTGGCGCTACCGAGTCGTCTTTCGTTATTTTTTTTCGCGGTCTTCGGTGACAATTAGAGCTTGGCGAGTTCTAATTTTTGACACCACTCACTGGCATGTCGGGGCGTGTTAACCACTTGATTTTTGCCATTTTCCCCGTTTCGGACGCGGTTTTAATGAGTCCCTCGCCGGGACGTTGTCTCCGGCTCGGGCCTAATAATAATAATGGAAACTGATTTTCGACCCATTTTTTTTCTCCTAAACCATAAGAGCTACAGTCATGTGACTTTCTCACATTGTGCCCCATCACAAATAAGGCCCCTGTGAATTTTTTCACAAGTCCACGACAAATCGATTGTCTTCTATGAATTTTTGAAAATGAAATTTGAAGAGGGCGCTAGAGAGCCATTTTGTGAGATAAAGCCATGATTTGCATATCATTGTGTTCAGCTCACAAATGTGCATAAACGCTGTATTAGCGTTTTCCCAACAAAAAATGTGTGAACGAGAAATATTTTATTGAAATATTCCAAAAATTGCGATTTTGTATAAAATTCACCATGACCACACCCAAAGTCATATTCAAATATAATTGATGATCTTTAATCTCACATGGGTTTAGTGGGTTTTGGCCAAATTTGAAGTGTTTGTGATGAAAACTGTGCGAGGAGATGTCCTGAATGTGAGGGTGTGCGCTTTTGTCATCGCCGGATTTGATCCAATATGGCCGACTTCCTGTACATTTTAGGGCGGGGCCATAATATCATTTTTGTCATGTCCCGACATGTTCTATTTTTTGATGTGAGTTTCAGATTTTTACGTCGACTTTTTTCCGAGTCGGGCTCCCATAGGCCCCATGAAAATCAAAGTTTGAGGTGGCGCTATCGAGTCGTCTTTCGTTATTTTTTTTCGCGGTCTTCGGTGACAATTAGAGCTTGGCGAGTTCTAATTTTTGACACCACTCACTGGCATGTCGGGGCGTGTTAACCACTTGATTTTTGCCATTTTCCCCGTTTCGGACGCGGTTTTAATGAGTCCCTCGCCGGGACGTTGTCTCCGGCTCGGGCCTAATTAAAACTGCAAGCAGTGATAAAGGCCCTCGCCACCCTTGCGACCGCGGGGTTCATGCGACCGTGGAGTTTGCGCCTCTCGTTCCCACTTACATGGCCCCTCCAACCAAAAACAGCGACTTAGTAATACTACTCCATTCATTCCAATGAGAGCATTTATGACATTTTCACGCCTGCACGGTTGGAAATAGAGGTATGTCTTCATTGGCTTTTTTGTTCAGTATGATGAGTGGAATATATGTACAAAATTTCAATGGTTTATGACAAAGTAAAATTTTCATCCTATTTAACCAAAACCCATGTATTTCAATGAGAAATGTCGGTCGTTGCCATGGCAACACACTTGCAAATAGAGGTATGTTGTCATTGGCGTTTGTGTTCAGTATGGAGATAGGGATGTCCATGCCAAATTTCAAATGTTTTTGACAAAGTAAATTTTTTTGATTTCATTAAAAAATTCAAGGGGGCGCTGTGGAGCAAGGGATTGTCTCAGTTATGTAAACTGTATATCATTACATTCAGATGAACAATGTGAGCAAAATGTATATTAATGCGGTTAGCAGGACCTTGCATTTTTGAGTTACGCTCAATTTTAAACTTAAAAAAATTGTGTTTTTCTTAGCAGGCTGACCACGCCCACATTTTATGACGTTGAAAAATCCAAGACATTTTTATTTCATTTTGACCAATTTGTAAGTTTGTTGAATGAAAATCCATGACGGAAAAAAAAATGCAAAGGTGAGAGTTAAAATGTCAAAAAAATGGGGTTCCGCACACAATGGCCGACTTCCTGTAGGGTTTAGGGTGGGGTCATAATATAATTTTTTTCTTGTCTTGACATGTTCTATGGTTCTACCGAATTTCATTTGTCTACGATGAAAAAGGTCTCTCATTGCCGTAATGTATTTTAAACTTTGAGGTGGCGCTATTGAGTCATTTTGCAACATAAATTTTTTTGCACATGAAAATACAAAATATTTGACCAACCTTGAATTTTGGGTCATAGTTGGATTAGTGCAGAGCATCTATTTAGTCGACAACAAAGTCCAGTACTCTGAACCCCATTCATTTCAATGAGACATTTTTTACCATTCCACGGTTACCACGGTAACATAGTTACAAATTGAGGTATGTTCTCATTGGCTTTTTTGTTCAGTATATGAAGCCACATGCCCCTGCCAAATTTCAAATGTTTATGTCAAAGTAATTTTTTTGGTCCCATTCAAAAGTTCAAGGGGGCGCTGTGGAGCAATGTAAAATCTGACTTATGTAAATTGTATATCTGTGCGTTCAAACCAACATTTTGAACAAAATGTATATTAATGCCGGGAAATAGGACGTTGCATGTCTGAGTTACGCGCAATTTAAAACTTCAAAAAATGGCTTTGTTCTTTGCAAGCTGACCACACCCACATTTTACGACTTAGAAAAATCCAAATGAGTCTTCTGTAATCCCACATGGGTCTAGTTTATTTTGACCAATTTCCAAGTTTTTTGAATGTACATACACGGCGTAAAAAATCCAAACACGAACGTTAAAATTTCAGAAAATTGGGTTTCCGCCCACAATGGCCGACTTCCTGTCGGGTTTAGGGTGGGGTCATAATATAATTTTTTTTTACTTGTCTTAACATGTTCTATGGTTCTACCAAATTTCATTTGTCTACGATGAAAAAGGTCTGTCATTGCCGCAATGTATTTTGAACTTTGAGGTGGCGCTATTGAGTCATTTTGAAACATAATTTTTTTGCACATCAAATACACTTTTTTTTCACCAACCTTGAATTTTGGGTCATAGTTGGATTAGTGCAGAGCATCTATTTAGTCGACAACAAAGTCCAGTACTCTGAACCCCATTCATTTCAATGATACATTTATGACGTTACCACGGTAACATAGTTACAAATAGAGGTATGTTCTCATTGGCTTTTTTGTTCAGAATTGAAAGACGGATGGATGTGCCAAGTTTCAACTTTCTAAGTTAAACTTTGCCAAAACATGAATTGAGCGTATTAGGGGGCGCTAGCGTGTCATTTTTGAATATTTTTACTAACAACCTACAAAATAAATTATTTTTCGCCAACCTTGAATTTTGGGTCCAATAAAATTGAGTTTTCGTTAATGTTCAGGGGGTCAAAAGTGGGTTCAAAGCGGCCGCAAAAATAATAAGAATAATAATAATAATGGAAATTTTTTTTCGACCCATTATTTTTCTGCTAAACCATAAAAGCTACAGTCATGTGACTTTCTCACATTGTGCCCCATCACAAATAAGGCCCCTGTGAATTTTTTCACACGTCCATGACAAATCGCTTGTCTTCTACGAATTTTTGAAAATGAAATTTGAAGAGGGCGCTAGAGAGTCATTTTGTGAGATAAAGCCATGATTTGCATATCATTGTGTTCAGCTCACAAATGTGCATAAACGCTGTATTAGCGTTTTCCCAACAAAAAATGTGTGAAAGAGAAATATTTTATTGAAATATTCAAAAATTTGCAATTTTGTTGAAAATTCCCCATGACCACACCCAAAGTCATATTCAAATATAATTGATGATCTTTAATCTCACATGGGTTTAGTGGGTTTTGGCCAAATTTGAAGTGTTTGTGATGAAAACTGTGCGAGGAGATGTCCTGAATGTGAAGGTGTGCGCTTTTGTCATTACCGGGTTTGATCCAATATGGCCGACTTCCTGTACATTTTAGGGCGGGGCCATAATATCATTTTTGTCATGTCCCGACATGTTCTATTTTTTTATGTGAGTTTCAGATTTTTCGGTCGACTTTTTTCCGAGTCGGGCTCCCATAGGCCCAATGAAAATCAAAGTTTGAGGTGGCGCTACCGAGTCGTCTTTCGTTATTTTTTTTCGCGGTCTTCGGTGACAATTAGAGCTTGGCGAGTTCTAATTTTTGACACCACTCACTGGCATGTCGGGGCGTGTTAACCACTTGATTTTAGCCATTTTCCCCGTTTCGGACGCGGTTTTAATGAGTCCCTCGCCGGGACGTTGTCTCCGGCTCGGGCCTAATAATGGAAATTTTTTTTTCAACCATTTTTTTTCTCCTAAACCATAAAAGCTACAGTCATGTGACTTTCTCACATTGTGCCCCATCACAAATAAGGCCCCTGTGAATTTTTTCACACGTCCATGACAAATCGCTTGTCTTCTACGAATTTTTGAAAATGAAATTTGAAGAGGGCGCTAGAGAGTCATTTTGTGAGATAAAGCCATGATTTGCATATCATTGTGTTCAGCTCACAAATGTGCATAAACGCTGTATTAGCGTTTTCCCAACAAAAAATGTGTGAAAGAGAAATATTTTATAGAAATATTCCAAAAATTGCAATTTTGTATAAAATTCACCATGACCACACCCAAAGTCATATTCAAATATAATTGATGATCTTTAATCTCACATGGGTTTACTGGGTTTTGGCCAAATTTGAAGTGTTTGTGATGAAAACTGTGCGAGGAGATGTCCTGAATGTGAGGGTGTGCGCTTTTGTCATCACCGGGTTTGATCCAATATGGCCGACTTCCTGTACATTTTAGGGCGGGGCCATAATATCATTTTTGTCATGTCCCGACATGTTCTATTTTTTTATGTGAGTTTCAGATTTTTCGGTCGACTTTTTTCCGAGTCGGGCTCCCATAGGCCCAATGAAAATCAAAGTTTGAGGTGGCGCTACCGAGTCGTCTTTCGTTATTTTTTTTCGCGGTCTTCGGTGACAATTAGAGCTTGGCGAGTTCTAATTTTTGACACCACTCACTGGCATGTCGGGGCGTGTTAACCACTTGATTTTTGCCATTTTCCCCGTTTCGGACGCGGTTTTAATGAGTCCCTCGCCGGGACGTTGTCTCCGGCTCGGGCCTAATAAGGGCATGAGCAAAGGTTTAAAAAAAACCAAAAAAACGTAGCTTATGCATTCCGAGCATCCTAATTACCGTAATCATCACGATGAGCTTGTAAGCACTTTTAAAAACTGTCAGACAAGAGCAGAGCCTTGCTGTGACATTAAAGCTAACACCAACTAGCATGCAAATGCACACTTCCTGATTATGGAACAATAAAACACTTTATAATTAGATTGAGACAGCACACAGTGGATTTCTTTTGAAGTCAAGAACTGCTTAATGATATATCTGTACAAGGGGAAAACAACTTTAGATCAAATACATAGGAAGAATTGGGTATATGCCCTTAAAAATAAAGACATACATAAAAATACACACATCAGGCCTCCAAACTTCATTAATATTCCAATCCTCAGTAAAAGCATGTAGATGTTATTGTGTTGTTTGAACATTCCCAAAGTATGGCATTAAGCCTGTATATCTTGCATTTATTCAATTGCAGGTGTTTTATTTATTGCTAAAATTATCTTGAAAAACACATTTTTTTTTACAGAGAGACTTCTAACTTGTCCTGATGTTGTCCGCTGCTTGTGTCCATGGAGATGCATATATTTCATATTTTGGAACATTTTAGGCACATTTCCATGCAACAAACAGAAAAAAAGAAAATCATGATCAATATGAGAAAAAAAAAGTCATTTTGCCCAGCTTTATTTAAAAGTACTTTTATGTGAGCTGATATGTCCCTCCCGCTCTGTGTAAAAACCCAGCCTGTTAGCTTAGCCGAGGCAGCGCACAAGTATCGACCGCGCTGAAGGCTAACAACACGCTGGTATTTAGCCGACATTTGTACTCTGTTTTGACGTACTGCGCCGCCCCCATGCTAGCTTGTTGTGCTATCATGTTGTGTTAGCGTGCGGCGGGGTTGCCCTTTAGCCAGGGTTGTTTGGCAGAAGAGACTGGCACAAACCTGTTCATTTTGTGCCAGACAAACCACTGCTTTGCCTCCGAACATGTACACTGTGAGCAAGTGTATTTTTAATTCATATCACTGGTAATTACGACGTTAGCTATAATGACATGAATATGGAGAACCAAGATGAGGTTGTCTCTGTGTGCTCCACTAAAATTGGCTCACCTGGCAAACAGATGCTGAGAAGACCTTTAGAATAGTTCTAATTTGTTGTGTTCACATTATATCCAAACTTATCATCCACAAATGTTGAACCTTTTCAAGTGCATCTGACTTCTGATTTCACTAAAATACAGTTAATACAATTATATAACAATTGACTTTTTATTTTTTTTTTTATTTGTGATGTTTATAATTTCAGATATGACATAATAGTTGCCTAACAACCATAATGTTAACAAGGGCCAAAACTTGCACAATAGTTATGAATAGTTATAGTTATAAATGGATATAGCTAACCTGCTAGCTGCCATGTTCCAAATAAAAAGTTGGCATGGGTCCGATTCAGCCCCACTGGCTTTGGTTTCAATTCACTTTCTATCGAAAAAAGTCACCCCTCTCTTTGTAACTGCTGCTGTCAGGCTCTTCATTTTGGTCTTTAAATTTTCATATTAACCCGCTCTATATAATCCCGGAGTTTTTATTTTGTTATCTTGTCCCTAGATCAAGATATGAAAATAAATGACACACAAATCAGGTGCCCTCTTTCGTTGAGGTCATTCCTGCTAGAATTAGCAACAGGTTTGATTGACAGCATTGTATCACCCCCGGCCAAACCAGTGGTGTGGGCAGGAAGGGGCGTTACCTTCAACAGCCTGGCTCCTGATTGGCTCTTTGGCTGCTATGATACATAAGCTTGAATTTCCAAACATGGATCTTGGCTGCAAATTAGCCACTATAACAGACTGGAAACAGTATTGATGATCCTTTTAGAGCTCAGTACTACTTCCATATTTTTGTACTTTTCTTTTCAATTTTACTTTAAATTTAGACTTAGACAGTAGCTCGCATATTACAATATAATAAAAGCAAAATACTAGATGGTAATAGAACTGCAGCCAGGTCGCTGTAATCAGGGCAGTCCTGTGTGATGTCACCCACTACTGGAAATCTCAGAGGCCACCGAAGGCAGCACACGCCTTAGATTTTGACATTTTTTATCAGAAAGCTGCAAATGTACCTAATTTGCACTAAAATATCCAAAAGTGACTAGGAACAACAGATACAACTATTAAATCACCATATACACAGCTTAGTAACAAAAAAATGTTATGTTTAGTTCCACTTTAATTTGACTTGAATCTGTCAGTACTTGTATAATACTGTCTGAGACTCATTGAACTCCCTCGTGCCATCTTTTCGTTGTACATTTTTTGTGCATTTGTGAATCTGTCCAGTGCTTTTCCAACAGTAACCTATCCAAATATCTGATTTTTGTCTGATTTCTTCAAATTTGAAATACTTGCGGCTCTGCTTGCGGTTGCTCCTGTCAGATCCTCAGCCTGGTCTATCTCCTCCACAGTCTCACTCCTCACTCTCACTAATTTTATTTTTCTTTCTCTCTCCTCTTGCCCCCCTCTCATTGTCCTCTTTTTCTCCTCCCCTTTTCATTTTATCTCCCGCTTTCTCCACTCTTTCCCTTCTTTTTCTGTCTCTCCCTTTCTCTATCATTCTCCCTTCTCTCTCTCCCTTTCTCTATCACCCATGTCTATCTTTCTCTTTTTTATCTTCCCCTACTCTTTCTCTCTTTATCTCCCATCTCTCTTACTCTCTATAGCTCCCTCTCTCTATTGTTCTTCTCTTTCTAGCTCCCCTCTATTTCTCACTCTTTTTATCATCTCTATATCTCTTACCCTATCTCCCTCTCTCGCTATCTTCCCTCTTTCCATCCCCCCATCTCTTTCTCTCTCTAGCTCCCTCTCTCCATCTCGCATCTCTCTTTCTCTGTATCATTCTCACCCTTTCTGTTTTCCCTCTCCCTGTCTCCTTTTTCTCTCTTGCCATTTCCCCTCTCTATTTCTGATTCTCTCCGATCTCTCTCTGCTCCCCCCTCTCCCTTCTTGCTCTCTCTCCCAGTCTCTTTTCTCTTTATATCTCCCCCCCCCCCCCCCCCCCCTCTCCTCAGTCTCCTGCCTCCGTCCTTCACTGCTCATATCCCTCCATCATTTAGCTGGATCATATTGCAGTAAGTGTGTGGGCGGCTTTTGTTTTCACCATAATGAGCAGTCCGTGTGAGGAGAAACACATGTACTGTATGTACCACACAGGGACACACATGTTCAGCCCTAGATACACCTCAGAGACTATAGATTTTTTAGTTCATAGTTTTACATTTCTCACTAAAAAGATTTAAAGTGCATATGACAGGTTAGACTCATTATACTAAAACAAAGATCACCATATACAAAGATGCTGCACCTGAGTTTTACTCTTAAAAACAGTAAACAGAACTGTCAAACTGTCAACTAGACAAAAATTGTTTCGAGTGAAGATGTTTCGTTTCTCATGAATTTTTCTTTTACTATGGATCATATCTGGACGACTAAGGGATTACACAGACTGTAAACAGAACTAGTCCATTTTAAACGGTTTGCAGTGGTCCAAAGTTATTCCTCAATTATCCTGTGCATTCTGAGCATTCTAATTATTCACCACAACAACTTTATAAGAGCTTTTCAAACCTTTCAGGGACCAACGCAGAGCTTTGCTATGACGGTAAAGCTAACATAGCTAGCATGCTAACACACACTTCCTGATTATTCGAAAATAATACTAGTATTGAAACTAGACACTCATTTGAGAAGGTATCGATACCAAAAAAGTCACATTCACAGGACCTTTCTTGAGGAGCCTTAGAATGATCTTGAGATATTGTATATCATAACAAGTATAAGACCACACCATGGACTACTATGGAACTTACCTGGACAATTGAGGGATTACAGATATACACAGATATACACAGATATACACAGATATACACAGATATACACAGATGTTACCATATATGACATGCTAGCATAAAAGAAAGCACTATTATTTAATGTTGAAAATGGCATTCTATTGTCTAAACAGTGTTTTTTATTATCATTGTGGTATCCGAATTTATATAGAGTCTGTTCCTTAGTATTGAAAATGAGTTTAAAATTTTAGTATCGTGACAATATTGTTGGTAGCGGTGTTTCAATTTAGAACTCAACACATGATATTTCAGGTTCATAGGAAACAAAACAGAATACGTGGATAAACCAGGAAGAACATGAAAACACTGAGAAAGGCCTCATTTGGTCAGGGAATTTAAACGTGGACCTTGTGCTAACCACTCAGCCATGGTACAGCCATATAGAAATTGAATAGTGTGTGCTGTGATGGACTTGGGTGCTTTAATATGTCTTTATTCAGCAGGACCTCAGTGGAGTGTATACTGTTGCAGACTATTGTTGACTGATGCTGCGCTCCTCTCTCACAGCTCTCCCTCTCTCAGCTGGCAGCATCGTCGCGGTACCCAAGCATCACTCACTTCGGCTCCTCGTCACCATGGCAACCCTCCTCTCTGCTGCATCCGTCTCCACTGGCGACAGCCCACCAGCTGCCACACATCGTAAAGAGCCCGCCCCTGTACCCACCCACTCACTCCTCACACACACGGTTCACTGAGGGCACTTGAGCACAGCAGTCCCGGGACTCTGCCAAGGGGCCTAAGGGAAGGGCCCTCTCATAGAGACATCCTCGCATTAGGAATGTAACAATGACCAAAATATCGTGCTATTGTATCATCAAAAGTCTCACAATATCGTATGCCATCACAATATATCGCAGAGACACGGCCCCACATAGACGGGCCCTCATAGAGACAGGCCCTCACATAGAAATAGACAGGACCTTACAGAGACGGGCCCTGACATAGATGTTGATGGGCCCTCTCGTAGACTGGCCCTCACACAGATGGACCCTCACGTAAATATAGATAGGGCCCATCTATGTGAGAGGGCCTAACGGAGACGGTCCTCCCAAACAGGCCCTCACACGTAGAAGGCCTCACATAGACTGGTCCTCACACATAGACAGTTTATTTGATTAGTGACAGATACAACAAATGTAGATTAACAATTAAGTAATCTGATGGAGTAAGTAATGGATGGTGAAATTGAAGCCTCAAATGAGTCCTGGACATAGCTACTGGAGATGTCCGCGGGTCACACTCGGCACTGGCCGCTGCTATAAGAACACAGACGCAGCCTGAGCTCAGCCTCTGGTCAGCCTCTGCTCAGCTGTGTTTGTGCTGTTGTAGGAGCAGAGCGCAGGTGGACCTCACATAGATGAGCCCTCACGTGGCTGGGCCCTCACATATAGGCCTCTCAAAGTGCTATACACTATATAGTCATTATTCCTTCTCTTCACGCTCGGTGGTGGTAAGCTACTATTGTAGCCAGAGCTGACAGACTGACAGAAGTGAAGCAGCCAATTTGTGCCATTATCCCCACCGAGTTGTGTCTTGTTTCATTCTTGGTAGCTCTCTATCAAGAAAGTTCTGGGTTCACTCAGCCCGGGGCGCCCTGGAGTGTGCATATTTTCCCTGTGCCTAGGTGGGTTTCCTCCATCAACACAAAACATGCAAATCTACCAGCTAAGGTAGTCCTGACCAGGACAAGTACAAGATCTGGAGATGGTTCCCTGGGCACCACACTATCGCCCATGGCTCCTGCCCCAGTGGATTGAAGGATGAGTGAATTGCAGAGGACAAATTTCCCTATGATGATAATAAAGACTAACCTTAACTTCAATTTATATAAATTCAAGTAATCATGCATATCCACTACTGAGTACTATTCACCTCTGCTCCAAAGCATATATTCCTTTTGACTTTAAACTACTGTTTAATGCATTATTTAAACTACTTTGCACTCTACGATGGCAGCAATGGTATTTTGTATAAATTGGTCTGGATTACTTTTACCATTTTTACATTGTTTACATAGCCTTGGTATTTTATGTTTTATAAGCGAGGAAAGATAATTTTAAATTCATGCAATGCACATTATGGGACCGGTAAGTGATGATGTCATGTTTTTGGTCCAATGGAATTCCAGTCTCATTCTCTAATGACATTTTGGCACATCTTACTCTGTTCCAGGGGTTGTAAAGTTGTTTTCAGATTTAAAACTGCACAAAAATGGTGAGTGTTCTCTGGTTTCAGTCATTAGATTTGAGCATTTTAGTTTCTCAGTGTATAATAACAGAATATGACACCACAATGCTCTGAAGTAGGAAGAAGAACGGAGCTTATTAGGGTTTCCTCTGGAGATGCTTTTCATAAGTAATCAAATGATTTTTAACATTATTATTCCAGGCCTGAAAATGCTTAAAGAAACCATTTGATTTGAAAAAATAGTTACTCCCACTGATAAACGAGTGTGAAACCATTTGTGTCCCCTGGTATGTCTTTATTCATCAGGAGGCTCAGACTAATGCTGCCTTTGTGTTGTCCTCTGGAACTCAGATTTCTGAGATGAGCTTGCAGGATTCTGACTTGTTTGCATTCATTTACTTTTAACATGGAAAGTCAGGATTCTGATGTCACCAATAATGGTATCAGTGAGTCCACTCATTAGCAGTGTTTAATAGAGCTAACCAGTAAGTTTTGTTTTAGCCTTCTCAAAAGCTAAATGTTTATTTATTTATTTATTTGTGCTTTCTACCATATTATAATGTTGTTCCCTCATCAAAAAACATGCCTGAAGAGGTTTTATGTCACCCATGCATGTTTTAGTAATCTAGCGATCACTTCCAAAACCCTACGTGCGGTTAACAGTATGCACTCTCCATCCACAAGCCTACGTAACCCATGCTCCCAGATTGCAGTTCTCCATAAATATACAAAAGGAGGATACAAAACAATAAACTACAGCTTTGCAAGCCTGATGTGATGTGCAGTAGTTTCATTAGTGGGATGCATGGGGATTGTGTTGTGATAGTGCTCTGAAGGAGGAGTAACACGGACAGCAAAGGGAGAGGAGACTCAGAGCATCAAAAACAAAAGTGAAACTAATTAAGTACATCAACAATAAAAGGCAATATGGTGATCTAATTATGTATGCAATACCACGTCTCCACAAAGCAGGAGACATCAGGTGTGGGAATCGGGCATCTCGTTTTGATTCGAGTTCCCGATTTGTTTTTCCAACTTATGCCGTGTTCATGTGCATTTTTCATCTCGGAAAAACATTTTCCCGGGTTCCTAAGGACCACATAAATGCAGCATAAGTCCCTGTTTGTGCTGTTTGTGTCTTTGGAGCTCAGAGCGTTTAGACCCGACCAGCTGTCATGATGCCACACTGAACAGTCCCACCAGCCTTAGAGCTGTTCTAAAGCTGTAGATGAGACTGCAGAGGCTGGCTGGTCCCTTGACAGTAGGGGATACTCAGTGGAGCGTGTACATGTGATATCCATGTGCGGCGGCTGTGTGCGCGATGCTGGTTGCCGCGGGAGATGAGAGGAAGCACTGGTGCTGATGTTGTAATGTGCTGAATAATGCTACTGACGTAAGAAAGCTCCGTGCCCCTCCCAGACTGGGCACAGGCCTACAGCTTATTCCATAGTGCAACATGGAGACCAGACACATCGTCTTATGTTTGTGTAAGGACTTCAGCTGCTGGTGCACTGAAGAATGAAGCAGCTGCGTTTTAAAGGCCATGTGAGCATACATCAGAATGAGTCTTATGAAGGTGAATAGACTTAAAAACATGGAGGGGCTTCATGGAATACCACCAGGAGATGTCAAGAGGTGCAGTTTGAGCTTTGGATAGAGTGACGAGATATGCAGGATTATCCTATGTTCTTCCTTATTTTTACCAGTGACCCCAACATCCTTCTCCTACCTGACAAGCTACTGATGATGAAACATGATGAAATGATTAAAAGCAAAAACAAAAAATGGCACATTACAAATCTTTTGACATTTTTCATTCTTTGACATAAGCCTTTGTTCAGTAAGCATTTACACAGTGAAGCCTTTGAAGCTGTGTGTGTGATTAGTGTGGGCAATGTAAGTGAAGTGTCTTGCCCAGGGACACAGCAACAACATAATAATGCCTTGGTTTTATATAGTACTTTTCCAGACACTCAATGTTGTGCATTATTCATTCATTTCATACATAGGGCAAATTGATGGTAATCTGATCACCTCCAATCTCACAAACCACATTCATACATGGCAATCCTGGGCAATGATGGGAGACAATTGCCTAAGGATTGGACACTCTATTGGTGGTATGGCCATATAGACACAAAACTAAAGTACCTATTGATGGTTTTCAGATTCTAGAATGTGATTTCATACTCTCAGTTGGTGAGCAAGGGCCAGTTTCCCCAATTGATTACATTTTAGACCTTGAAGAAACCACTTTGCACCCAAGTTCACTTCCTATTTGGAGTGCAGAGGCTAGGAGGTTAGCTATGTCCATGTCTCTATGGTGCCTCCGAAGCAGAAAGAGTCCGCACTCCCCCCGCACTCCCCCACACAACCCTCCACCACCCAGCCACGTTTCATGCTCCACATCCACACATGGCTTAAGCCGTGAATCATCTAATCCTGAAAGTGTGGATGGGGCTTACTGTACCGAGCTCTGAAGACGTGGACACAATGCAGCCAAAATAGACCCGATTCAATTTGTGTGGAAGTGTATGAAGGAAGAGGAGAGCCGTCAGCACGCGTCAGGCTGCTTCCTATAGAAATGACATCACGGGATCTCCGCTGTCAGACTGTTAGCGAGGAACTGCCAGCATGCTCAGATAAAGCTCCAAGAACAGAGAGATCAACACATCATTAAACAGAAGATATGAATATGGTCCAATATGAATGAATATCGAAAAGTGGTTTCAGCCTGGTTTATTACAAGATAGGGCTGCGAGACTGATTGCAATCAAATCGAAATCGCAGTTTAAATGAACGCAATTGGCAAATCGCAAAGGCTGCCAATTTTGTAATACCGTAATTTCATCCACAAACAACAAAATCTCTTGTCTTATTCTGTATAAAAAAACCCGTAGTTTAGATCTGTATAAACATGTGATTCTTGTATTGGTTTGTCAGTTCATATTTGTCTTTTTAGTCAATTCTCTGGGGCATGTTTAAAATGTGAACTGTGTAAATTGCAAATCTAATTGCAATCGCTACGCTTGTCAGAAAAATCACAATTAGGTTTTTTTTCCAAATTGTTCAGCCCTAGCACAAAGGAGATAAAGATTTTCAGACTGCACAATTCATAGCAGTTAAGTGGTTGGCTAGTGCTCTCTCCTCACAGCAAGGAGGACAGTGTGGGGACTTTGTGTGGAGTTTGCATGTTCTCCCATTGTCTGGATGTGTTTCCTCTAGTGTTGATACTAACATTTCAAACCTGATTTTGATACTAAGGAACACTTGATACTCAATACCAATTCCGATGCCACAATGATACTAAAAACACTCTTTAATTAGACAATAAAATGTGATTTTCAACACTAAATGGTAGTACTTTCTTTCATATTCCCATGTGGCCTTAAATATGGGTCCATGGGCTTATACTAGTCCATGTACTCTTTTACTTGATCTGATACAGCTCAAGTTCATTTTAAAGCTATTCAGGAAAGGTTAATTTCTGTCCTATGAATGTGACTTTTTTGGTATCGATACCTGCTCAAATGAGTATCCTGGGAATCTAGGAGCTGCATTAAATAGGACAGTTGACAGGCTGTGGCACTAGTTGAAGGATGTGTAAATGCAGAGGTCAAATTTCCCTCTAATAAAATATAGTGATACTCAGCAGTGACATCGCACTGGGGGTGTTCTACATGTATCTATGGTGGAATGTTCAGCAGTGACCATGGTGACACAATACACACATTAGCAAGAACTACCAAAAAAGTTTAAGAAGCTCAAGTTAAATAAAACTCATGAAAAAATACAAAATGGGTTTAAACAACAACATTTTCAGGAGCCTTTGATCAATAGATCATCATCTCTTGTAGTTCCAACTAAGTCAGTTCTTTCTGGTCAGATTGTGTTAACACAAAGCTCACATTAAAATTTAACTTGAGTAACAGAGCTTCAGCTAGAGCAGTGTCTAAAGTTAGCATCACACCTCCAGGGAATGTTGACGACATCAGCTGCAAAGTATCTATATTCACCTTATTGTGGAAGTTGCCATGGGCACCGCCATCTTCATTGAGGTTTTATTATTTTGCACAAATCTGCCGATCTTGTCAGCACATTAGTTCTATACAGATACAGTCACGTGAACATTGAACACAAATCAACCTACTTTATATCAAATTTTAGCAGCAAAACTGTTCTCAAATTCTCCATTGAAATGAATGGGATTCCCACTGAACTGAATGTGGCACCACAAAGAAAGCATGGGTTTAGAGGCAAAAGTGGGTGGGGCGGAATAAGGCCAATGCAAATATGACTTTTCTATGTAGAATTGCATGTTCTCCCTGTGCATTAATTATTTTTGTCTTCCTAACACTTGCTCAAGTAGACTTAAGTTCTTGTGACCATAACAGCATATCTGGAGAAGGATCTCTTTGTGTCCCTGCTCGTCACAGACTGGCTTAGAAGTCAAAGGATGCCGCCAATGTATTGAATTTCATGCTGTCAACCTGCCTTTGAGCTTTCAAACTTGGCCCTGTGTATCTGTTTCAACCAATTTCAGTTTCTCAACAAAAAACATTTTTAAAGATCCTATATTAAGCAAAATTGACTCTTTTAGATATGTTATAATGATACCTCATCAAAAAGTTGTTTTGTTTTATTCAGGCATGTTTGAGGAAACCTTTATTACCATATTTTCAAGATTATAAGGCGCGGGTAAAAGTTGCGAACATTGTGTGAGCGATGGATGACAGACGGCGAACACAGCTTTACAAAGACTGGGAGGCAGCGCCGGGCGACTTGCACCACGATTTGTGAATGGATTGTGGATGCTTGGGCTAACGTATCTGCTTGCACTGTTCTTTGAGCTTTCGCAAAAGCCGGCATCGTTCACGTGGAGCGGTATGGCAACAAAATGGACTCTGATAGTGACGAGAGGGAACCTGGTGTATTTGATAGAGATCTAGCCCAGCTGTTCATTTCAGATACAGAGGATGAAGACTTTGAGGGATTTAAGAATTAATAAAAAAAAAAACAACTATGTGAGCACTTTGCTAAATACTTTAATAAAGCACAACCAAACACAGTTTTGCTTCCTTTGCCTTTTTTAGAGCACATACTCACATGCATGTTTTACTGTGCCTGCTTCCCAAGGGCCGGTGTGCCTTTTGTATGTGTTAAATGCAGAAAAAGCACCCGAAACTGAACTGCGCTTTATAATCCGGTGCACCCTATGGTCGTGAAAATATGTCTACATCTCCAAAGCTGAAAATGCTCTGTTACACCTGGTAAGGTTTGCCAACTGCTTGAGATTTCATTGCCACAGTATGGCATCAAATCTTTCTCGATTTTCTAGAGATGAGCAGGTAACATTTCGTCCTGAGGGCTGCTACTCACCTCAAAATGCCTTGATGATGCTACCTGTTGAGCTGCACTGAGACTTTTGTTTTAGGTTTTATTATTATATTTTTTTTCTCAGTGTGCTTAAATTGCTCCTCGGGGACAAGTAAAGGGATCTTGATTGATAGATCATAAGGTCAGATCTGTAGAGACCCTGCTTATAATATTTTTTTAAAAATCTGCATGTTTTGTAGTAATTAAATAAATCAATAAATGCAAGATGGATGCCGTACTGCGGAACATTTCAAGTAAAGCAATATCATCCTTTCGAAGACAAGCAGGTGTCGAGTCATCAATGAGAAAAGTTTGCGTTGTGGACTTTTAATGATGATCATGCTTGACTGCTCTTGCGGCTGATTGACTGGCACAGTGAGCGTTTTTTAAACTTTTTTATTTAATATTTAGGGATTTTGACAAACTAAGAAGTGCAGCTTGTGTCTTTTAAAGGACAGATGCTAAGGACTATTGGATTCTGTGACATGAAACTGCCCTCACACTGGATCTCATGACTACTTGTTGAGCTACACTGAGACTTTTGTTTGTGCTTTTCTATTATTATTGTATTTTACTGCTCAATGTGCTTATGTTGCCCCCTGGGGACAAATAAAGTGATATTGATTGATTTTTTTAAATGTAACAAAAATGTCTGCTGGCATTGTCTGATGAACAGATATCCAAAATGTCATTTTTATGTTCTCTTTGTTAAAAGTTTTGCACAGGAGACATTAGTGCATGACGCTCCTTGCACCCTGTGGATGTGGCGTCCCGGCAGCTCTCAGCTCCACGGGATCATGTACATTTTCATTAGGAGCCTCGTCTTTGCTCACACTGATAATTAGTGCCTGACACGAGGTAAATGTTTAGCCTCGATGTAAAACCACTCATTAAGTCGACTAATTGACTGGAGCTGTCAGCCTCACAGCTTTATTGTCCACACAAGGGGAGTGAGGAGTGCACGATGGTGATGGTGCTGAAGCTCTGTGGGCTGTACAGGGCCCAGCACTGGAGTGTTTACCGTTTGATTTACAAATGTGACAATTCTGCTTGTGTCACCAATGTCTCAAAAAGTGGCTTTGGTTAAACAGGGCTTCTGATTTAGTCTAAATGCAACTATACAAGTAGGAATGGGACAAGATCTCATGAGATAACATTGCTGCAAGATTGTGAGTTTGTGAGTTATACCTCGTGAGAAGCTAGTTCCTAAAAGCACTGCTACTGTTATTAAATAAAATAAATACAAAATAGTGAAGCCAAAATTGTGAACTGAATTGCACAGTTATAAATGATGTCACCTTGTCTCATTCTCGAGGACCTAATCTTGTCTCATCTTGTGAAAACTGTGTCTTGTCTCGTCTAAATGTTTTATAGGTCAGTATGACTAAGTGGTATAGCAGGTTTTTAATCATTCTTTAATTTTGGCTTAATTTGGTGGGATACTACTTGCTGTTAATAGTTTTATAACAATCAAGAAACAATCTAGGAAGACCTCCATTTTCTTCCGCTTATCCGGGGCCAGGTCGCAGGGACAGCAGTCTAAGCAAGGACTTCCATACTTCCCTCACCCCAGACACGTCCTCCAACTCCTCCGATGGGACCCCAAGGCATTCCCAGGCCAGCTGAAAAAAATAGTCACTCCAGTGGGTCCTGGGTCTTCCCCGGGGCCACCTCCTGTTGGGACATGAACACCTCCCTAAGGAGGCGTCCAGGGGCATCCTGAACAGATGTCTGAGCCACCTCAGATGGCTCCTCTTGATGTGGAGGAGCAGCAGCTCTACTCAGAGCTCCCCACACTATCTCTAAGGGTAAAGGGTTTTGCCTTTCGACTCAGCTCCTTCTTTACCACAACAGTCCGATACAGCGACTGCATCTCTGCAGACGCTGCACCTACCACCTGTCATCTCATGTTCCATCCTTCCCTCACTCTTGAACAAGACCCTGAAGTACTTGAACTCCTCCACTTGAGACAGAGACTCCTTACCCACCTGGAGAGGGCAAGCCACCATTTTCCATATTGTTGTATTTTTTTTTTTACACTGACAGTTGACATATTAGAGGGGAAATATTAGTTTTCATAACAACTGTTACTATTCCAATCATGTTGGTTAAGAAAGTCCACAGCAGCTTGACATTCAAGGTATTTTCCTACCTCATTGTGGCTTCACTTTATTGTACCAAGCATCCCCACTTGGCCTGGGAATTGAACCCAGGACCCTCTTGTTGTAAAGTGAGAGAGCTAGCCTGCCACCTTGTTTGTTTTGATGCAGACAGCACAGCACAAGCTTTAGACCAATCTCTTTTTTATTCAAAGGTATGCTGCTCACCTGGGCCACTTCATTAGAGGAAAACATAAAACATCATCATGTCCTGAGCACAAGTGATTAGACTATAAACACCCTGTTAGCGGAGCGATGCTGCATGCTAATGATGCGTTCACTTAGTACTGCTATAGTCTAGCCTCAAACAGACTGGCCTCCCCCGCTCTGCTCTGCCCTCTGGCTCCGTCTGGCCTCCCTCCACAGCTCTCTCAGGTTCAGGGTGGTCAGCTGATGGGTTTGAGTGATCCATCCAGAGACTGTATATATATATAGATATGGCTAACGTGCTAGCTGTGTTCCAAATAGGAACTGAGCATGGATGTGCTTCCGGCTCCATTGACTCCAACTCCAAAGTTGTATTGGGAGAGATTTATCGAATCCACAGTGCACTGTATCAAGATGCATATCGTATTATGGCCTATGTAGCGAGGTATGTATCGTATCAGCAACTTCTTAATGATACCCAGCCCTTATTATTATAGGTTACCATGACAATTATTGCTCTAATTTTATTATACCCAATTGCCCCTTTATGAGTTCAGTGCAAGCAGAGGCCCTTTAAACAGTGTGGGGCTACGTGGCTCCCAGACCAGACTAGATGTGTAATGCCATACTGTAGGTCAGACATTGCCAGTAAAGCAATAACATCTCCATGGAGAATAAAAGCACTTAATTGTGGTGTGCTGTATTTCTCTAGTGTCTGATTTGTCCACTGTGACATTCAATTAAATACATGTAATTTATGTTACCCTTTACTTTTATGCTAATTACAGTTGCTAATATAGTATTTACCCCATAATATACTCCAGAAGACTTGGGCTATTAAGTGGTAAAATTGATGTAATATAGTAATAAAATGGTAATGATGTGGTAATTACTCTTATTACTCTGTAATAGACTAGTATGAGATGCTTATTAGAGTTTGCTCTAGGAGATTGAGGACCAATGAAGCAGTAGCTATGCTTTAAATGCAGGTACCTTGTATATTTTTTGGTACTGAAGTGCAAAAGTGAATATTTACATAGGTACAGTTAGGTCCTGTCCTTAGGTAGCAAACAATAACATTTCATTAAGATCAGCGCTGATCAAGGCTCAATGGGCAATGGCATCATTCAGTCAACAATCAAAGCAGTAATAATTCCATGTCTATGTATCCAAATCCCTCCCCAAAGTTCAGCTGTTTCCCTTCTTCAAATGTAATGTGCAGCTGAGGTGGTTAGTCCTTTTGGTGACAGTCAATAGTCATTATTCAAAATTTATTATTTAGAGTTCAACAGATGTAGGAAAATGTTATGTGAGAACAATGGGTGGCAGCAGGCTTTGGGAGGCATTTGACTGAAAGGTTTTAAGAAGGCTGCCACACATTTAAAACCTTTCAGTCATGTGTATCTCCTACCGCATTGGCAGAGTGCTTGATTGATTTGATTGATACTTGCTTCAGCATCCAGGTTGGGTTAGCTCGCCATCGAGTGAAACCGGGACCAAGAAAATAAGACCCAGCCTGTGTGAGCAACAGGACCGGTGTATTAGCGATTAGTTAATTACTAACAAATACTTAGCGGCCATTAAAATACATTTTAAAAAATGCTACATGGAAGCTAATGCTGAGCTAATGATAAGCTAATAGAGTGCAGCTAGTGCCTAGTTAGCATAAACAAAAAAACATTTACCAGCTCACGATGACTGTCTAGCATGTGAATCGCATTAAACTGCTCGGTTTGGTGCCACACAACATCTATTAAGGTTGGTAAAATGTAAGGCGATGTCCACACAGAAGAAACCAAGTTTAGATATGTTTTTAAGTAAGTACCAACCTGCTGCAGCCCATAGCCTGCCTCTCTGACTGCCCCACCATGTTTAAAACTATTACTCCACGTGACTCAGTTACAGCGAGAGGACTGTACTAATACTGTGAGAACTCGAGAGTGGCTCAGACAGCAGTGCAGAGTATAATATAGAGAAATAATACAGTTTAGTTTTGTAGGTTTCTGCAATTTGTAGGGGTTACACTAATTGCTACATCAAAGGAAATGGCTAACTGCTGCTACACTGTGTAATGTTTTCTGGGAAGGCTCTGATTTACACACATTGGTTGCGAGGTTGTCAGGCACCAAAATGGGCTCGATGAATATTCACAGATGAAATGTTTTGGCTTAATGCCTCCATTTGAAAATGCATAATGTTCCATCTAGCAGAGGCAGCACTTAAAGTGTAAGGGCTCATATTACTTAATTTTCTGATCTATTTTGTTATGTTGCTTCCTCATCAAAAACATAACTCGTTTCATTCATATGTTTAACACACACATCCTGCATATTTAGGCTGTGTTCTTGTGAAAACACTCTGTTCCACCTTGTGATGTCATGTGATGATACAGGAGCCAGGAATAATTTGTTTTTTGTGTCTTAAAAATGTGAAAAACGAAGATGGTTCATTTTAAGCGATTTGCAGAGGTCCAAAATGATTCCTTATCTTATGCATTAACCATGCTCCCCAATGACTTTATAGGTGCTTTTCACAACTTTCAGAGACCAGAGTGGAGTTCTTCCATGACGGTAAAGCTAATAACAACTAGCATGCTAACATTTAAACGTTTTATAATTGGATGCAGACATCACGCAGCAGGCATGTTTTGACCTCAAGAGCTGCTTATGCAGTATATCTGTACTGAGGCAAAACTAATTTTGCTCAAATAAATGGGAAAAATCAGGTACAGGGCCTTTTTAGATCTCCCCTGCAGTACAATTAGCAGAGTCGTCGGCCTATCTCTCTCCTCTCCAGCCTGATGTTGGACAAAACTCCCATTCCACAATGGAGCTGGGAGGCTTTATTCTGGGACGCTGCTCAAATAGCTGCTGATGATTTACACTTCTAAACTTCCTTATCCCTGTGGCCAGAGCACGGCCCCACACAGAAGCAATCCCGCCGCCTAAAGCCGATTTTCTCCTCCTAAAATAGTGCCGGGTGTTATTGTGCTGCGAGCGTTTGTTTGGATGATCTGAAGTGTGCTTAGACATTGCACTTGTGAGGCAGTGCAGACACTTGCACAATGAGAGCCAGTGCTGTGATCAGATAAGAGCCCGAAGAGCACCATCTGCACACCCGAACCTTCTCTTGAACCCAGTTGACCTTCAGCGTAGTAGCAGATATACTCTATCAATACACATGCAAGAAATGTGTCAATGTTATTTTCAGGACTTTGATGTAGCAATAACAATGCATGAGTGTTAACACTCCAAGTTATTTTACAAAATTTTGCATTATTCATTCTCTACACAATAGTAATAAGCTACTTGTTTACCATAGCTGGTCTTGGGGCAAACTGGTAGAAACATTGCTGTCCCTCTAACTCATACAAAACCACAGTCTTGTAAACAATTGAATACAAAGGCTAGTTGGGCCAAGTGTATTGCCTAAGGACACAGCAACAGTAAATGCCAGTGATGAGGATCAAACGTGTCCCCTCACCAGGCTAAACTACTACTGAAACCGGAAGTTTATATGTGCTATACAAAAAGACACATACACTTTTTTCCTCACTGTCTGACATGAAATCAGACTAAACTTTTCCTTTTTTAGGTCAATTAGGATTACTGAAATAATTTCTATTTGCTAAATGCTAGAATGATGAGATATTTTTTTTAGACAGTTACTTTCTTCAAAGTCAGAACTTTAGATAAAGTAAGATTACTATGCATTTAAACAATTTGGGGAAACTCAGCTGATGTAATGTCTTTGGAAGATTCTGATGTTTGACAACATTTGAGTTAGAGACACCTGTGGATGTATTTGAAGGCAAACCAGAAACACAGTTTTGTGTAACTTCATGGGAAAGTCAAAAGAAATCAGCCAAGATATCAGGAAGAGAACTGTGGACTTGCACAAGTCTGATTCATCCTTGGGTGTAATGTCTAGATGCCTGAAGGTACCACATTCTTTTGCTCAAACAACTATATACAAGCATAGACCCCACGGGAATGTCCAGCAGTAATATCACTCAGGAAGGAGACAGGTTCCCAGAGATGAATGTGCTTTGGTCCAAAATGTGCATATCATCCAGAATAAAAGAAAAAGACCTTGTGAAGATGCTGGCTGAAGCTGTAAGAGTGTGTCATTATCCACACTGAAACAAGTGCTGTAATCAGAATCAAGTTTTATTGCCATTATCCGTGAGCAGAGCTCACAGACTCTAGGAACTTACTTCGGTGATAAAGTGCACATAGAACGCACACAAAAAAAAACCCACACTGAATATATACAAATAACGGCATGCAGGAGGTAGGAAAAATATTTACAATAGCAGCATCAAAACAACAACAGTGCAACATGGGTGACCAGTGTTATAAAGTGTCCAGGTTAGTGCAGATATTATGAAGTGTTCATGAGAGAAACTGCAGAGGGTAAGAAACTGTTCTTGTGACGACAGGTTCTGGTCCTGATGGACCGTAGCCTCCTGCCAGAGGGAAGTGGCTGAAATAGTCCATGTCCAGGGTGAGAAGTGTCAGCTGCTATACGACCTGCTCGCCCCCGAGTCCTGGAGACGTACAGGTCCTGGAAAGATGGAAGGCTGCAGCCAATCACCTTCTCAGCAGAGCGCACAAAGCGCTGCAGTCTCTGCCTGTCCCTGGTAGTCCTGAGCACAAGTGATTAGACTATAAACACCCTGTTAGCGAGGGTGACCACGAACCAGCGAATCACACAGTGATGGAGGAAGTGAAGATGGACTCAATGATGGCCGTGTAGAACTGCACCATCATCTGGACATGGGCTGAAAGGCCACTCTGCCAGGAAGAAGCCAGTGCTCAAAAAATATTTTTAAAAAAAGTCAGATTACAGTTTGAAAATGGACTCATAGACAAAGACCATATTTTTTGGAGACATGTCCTGTGGTCTGACAAAACAAAAATTTTACTGTTTGGCCATAAGGAGCATCGTTACATTTGGAGGAAAAAGTGGGAAGCTTGCAAGCCTGAGAACACCATCCCAACTGTGAAATGCTGGGGTGACATCATTATGTTGTGGGTTTGTTTTTCTGTGGGTTTGTTTTGCTATCTATATCAGTGGTCCCCAAATACCGGGCCGGGGACTGGTAGAGGTCCGTTACGCATTTGCTACCGGGCCACACAAAAACAGTAAATAATTTATCAGTGATCGCATCTTCTCCGATGTAACGTTCCTCATGACTTGCTAATAAGCTTGTCTGTAAATATATAATAAAAATCTTTATAGAAAATCGCCACAGAAATCCATTTGATTTAATGACAAGTATATTATATCTGTGCTAGATCTGCTCTTATCCTCCGTGATGACGTATCACGTCTAACGCATCAGACACGTCGCCCATCAGACACATCGCCCACCCACAAGCTCGTGAAAATAAGAAGCAAACAAAAGCAAAAGTCTTTGGAGAGCTTTTTTGCAAAGGGGAAAAGGTCGACTGAAAAGCCAGAAGAGGAGCCTATGACCTCCAATAAAAAGAAAGATCAATTTACACCAGGAATCTTAAAATATGGGTTTGTTGCTACAGGTGACTCTCACGCGCTGAGTCCTCTCTGCGTAATATGTGGGGAAAAAGCGAATGAGGCAATGAAACCTTCAAAACTGCTTTGGCACATGGAGATTAAGCACCCTGGATTAAAAGAGAAGCCTTTAGAGTGTTTTGAAAGGAACAAATGTGAACAAGAAGGAAAGAAGAAACAAGCGCAGGGTTCCACTGATTCAGCGGTATAGTGAGTAGTGTTTTTTATGCACTTAACTTATTTTTACCATGCTGACTTACTTCTGCCACGCGTCGAAGGCCGGTCTGTGAAGATAAAACCTACATTATTCCGGTCCGTGGTGCAAAAAAGGTTGGGGACCCCTGATCTATATCACAATATAGATGGCAACATGAGGAAAGAACATTATGTGGAAATACTGAAGCAACATCTCAAGGCATCAGCCAGGAAGTTAAAGCTTAGGCACAAATGGGTCATCCAAATGAATAGTGACCCAAAGCATACTGCCAAACTGGTTACAAAGTGGCTTATGAATAACAAAGTTAATGTTTTGGAGTGGCCATCAAAAAGCCCTAATCTCAATCCAATTGAAAATTTATGGGGAGGCCTGGAAAAGCATGGACAAACAAGGCGGCCTACAACCTTGGCTCAGTTACAACAGTTCTGTCAGCAGGAATGAGCCAAAATTCCTGCAAACTATTGTGAGAAGCTTGTGGAAGGATATCTAAAACATTTGACCTAAGTCATACAGTTTAAAGACAATGGTACCCAATATTAATGAAATGTATGTAAACTTCTGACTTTGGAGAAAGTAATGAAAATGAAATTAAAAAAAAAATCCTTCTCTCATGATTTTGGCATTTAGCAAGAATACATAGAAATAATACAAATAATGTTGGTAATCCTAATTGACCTAAAACAGGTGAAATACTGTCTGACATGAAATCAGACAAAACTTTACCTGTGTATTTTTATTTAGTGTATGTAAACGTCTGGTTCCTATCACAAAGTCCAGGACATCTTTAAAAATGCACTATGTAATTGTTCTACTACTTATTTATTCTGTATGTATTTAATTGCCTGCATTTTTATTGCTAACTAAAGCGTGGTTTGGTGTAGTCGCCTGCTTGTTGCCATGAGGATTGTAGTAGAAAATTCCAGATAAAACATGGGAGTAGGTAGTTTTGTTTCTGTTGCCTTTCAGACGTAAGGACAGTCATCTACTAAAATTACACACTTCACTATGATTGGTTAAATTCACCTCACTCAGAGCTTTACAGAGGATGACCAAGGAGAAGTGGGAGGGTGTTTGAGCATAGATTTGCATTAAAAAGAAAAGGTGAATGACATCATATGACAAAAATAGCAGATCGTCAGGGTTGAGATCACAGTTCAGTTTTTATCACCATATTGCCCAGGCCTACCATACTTTTGGACCCTCCACCTAAAAACATATGAGTGACCTTTAAATGTGTGATCAGTACTGACATTTTCTTTGATAAAATAATTTACATTTTTCTTTGTATCCATAAAAGTTAAGTTGGTGTATCATTTTATCGCAGACCATTACTTGCACATAAGAATCGCCGCAAACAATTTCAGTCATGTTGGCATCTTTGCTATTATTGCTGGTAAATAAGTGGCTTTCTTTGTTGAAATATTTGTGTCTTGACTGTGAGTGTAGCTGCTGCAGTGAGTAAAGTGAGATCTCAGGATTTCCTCTAAATCTGTGCTATATTCTGTGCTTCACAAGACAAAGCCTGCTGCCATTTGATTCTATTCAGAGGGACCGCCAGAGCGTGACAAGATGGAGCTCATTCTTCTTCCAAGATAATTCAACCAAGAAAGACTTACACACACGATAGAATAGCTCATTGGATGGATATCACTCAGACTTTGGGAAGTAGACATGCTAGCGATGCTGTGAGGAGAGAGCATATAGTGAGGCAAATAAATATTTGAACACCCTGCGATTTTGCAAGTTCTCCCAGTTAGAAATCATGGAGGGGTCTGAAATTTTCATCTTAGGTGCATGTCCACTGTGAGAGACATAATCTAAAAAAAAAAAATCTGGAAATCACATTGTATGATTTTTTAAATAATTTGATTTGTATGTTACTGCTGCAAATAAGTCTTTGAACACCTGAGGAAATCAATGTTAATATTTGGCACAGTAGCCTTTGTTTGCAGTCAAACGTTTTTGTAGTTTGTCACCAGGTTTACTCACACTGCAGGATGGATTTTGGCCCACTCCTCCACACAGATCTTCTCTAGATCAGTCAGGTTTCTGGGCTGTCACTGAGAAACATGGAGTTTGAGCTCCCTCCAAAGATTTTCTATTGGGCTTAGGTCTGGAGACTGGCTAGGCCACTCCAAACCTAAACCAGTGTTCAAAGACTTATTTGCAGCAGTAACATACAAATAAATTATTTTAAAAATCATACAATGTGATTTCCAGATTTTTTTTTTTAGATTATGTCTCTCACAGTGGACATGCACCTAAGATGAAAATTTCAGACCCCTCCATGATTTCTAAGTGGTAGAAAATGCAAAATCACGGGGTGTTCCTCACTGTAAGGTGCATTCACATCCTAAACATCTATGTCATAATTTCAGATAGAGGGCAGGGGCCTTTTGATACTGTGCATATATGTCATTAATAATTAATTAATATTTCCTGGGAGTGTGATGCTAATGTTGGCACCACTCTGTCTGAAACTCTGTCACTCAAGTTAGACTTTAATCTGAGCTTTGCTTTAACACAATCTAATCATAATGAACTGACTTAGTTGGAGCTACAACTGATCTTATTTTGCACTTTTAATCAAGTCTCTCTCAAATAGCATTACATTCACAAGCTAGCAAATATTACCCTACAGTTTTTCAGTTAGTCACTTGCACATTTTTGTTGAAAATCAAACACCTTAACAGGACCATGAACACTTATATTGATCACTGGCTCCTGGAAATGTTGTTTAAATCTGTTGTTTGTTTTTTTTCTTGAGTTTTCAGACTGTTAAAACTGTTTTGGTAGTTATTGCTAATTTGTGCATTATGTCAACTGCAGAATATTCCGCTATTGGCATACCGGCAGACCTCCCACAGTGTCATGTCACTGCAAAGTATCAATAGGCTGTGTTCCTATTTTGAATTTTATGTCATAATTTCAGATAGAAGGCAAAGGCCTATATAACTCTATGGGAGATTAACTGTTTTTGAATAACATCCATAGACCTTTTTGTTTCATGCAAATAGGCCCAGTAATTACAGAGATATTATCCATAACCCAGGTCAACAAATCTGCCGTTTGAAAGTTAAACAACAAATTCCACCAAAGAATTCTCAGTTTGCATCTATAGTGATTTTATAATGTTCTCATGCCACATGTGCGGAATTGTTTGGAAAATAACTACCCCAGGGGCTTACACATTGATGGGGGTGAAGAGAAGGAGATGAACAGGTTGAGGGTTCTGCTGCTGTGGTGGAGATAATATTGTCTCAGCGGCAACCATTTTTTACCCTAAGAAGGATAGAGACAGCACAGTTATATGACTGGCGAGAGGTCAGAGTCAAAAGGGACAGGTTGTGATTGGCTAACAGTGGCAGGAGGAAGGACTGGCAACAGTGGCTTAGGCTTTTGTGAGATTGTATTGAAAGTGGATAGTTGGAGGTTGAAATGTCATAGTATTGCAGTTTATAGTAGGCCTGTAGCTATGAGTTAGTTTAGTAATCGTGTACAATAATTGGTGTCTGTCTGTCTGTATATATGGTTTATAGTTAAAAGTAGTTTTCTGCTTGAAATTCTTCTTCTTTATTCTTAATTGCATATCAATATGTCCTCAAAACAGAAAGAATTTCACTTGTATGATAAATAGACTAGCTCAAAATGTCCCTAGAATATTTATTACCACTTTACTTGTCAGAAGACTAAATTTGAAACAGGCCACATTAAATGTGAACTACAGTTGGAGTTTTAAATTACTGTCATAGCCGAAGTGAAACTTTGTTTTCTAAAGTAAGAGTTAAACATCTACACGTATTTAGCTCCGAGTGGTGCTCACTTTAGCCTCTGTGTCTTCGCCTGTTGTTGTGGTATTTTATTGAACTAGTTAGTTTTCATCATTGCTGTCCTCCATGTTCTCACATGCAACTAAACTCCACTCCCTAAACTTACCTCAGTCTCTTCACTGTTGTGCGGTTGGTGCTGTTCAGGCTCCGCATGGAAACAACCGTCGCAATGGTTCCGTGCGCTCCGTGTTCCTTTCGACTATAATAACTATAATAATTAAACACATCATCAAGGCAATAAAATGAAAATCTAATTTTTTTAGTAATAGAATTTACTTGATTAATTGTTTCAGCCCTAGTTCATAGTGTTGTCACAACATACTGAAACTGCAATTCACAAATATATGACTCACAATACATCATTATTTAAAAACCCAAGAATTAAAAAGTAATTTCATATAAAGAAAGCTAAAATGTATTACAATAAACGGTTCCTCTTTCAGAAAAACTCCTGATAGGCGAAAAAAAAAAAAAAAAAAAAAAAAAAAATCTGCAGTATTGATACAGTGTCACTAAATAAAATGGAATATGAAACCTTGGTCAAACCACTACATACTGTTATTGTGCAACCATAACTGTCTTGCTGATGTAAATGTGAACTGAGAGCACGTTTCTACTTTGTCACTGTGCTCATCAGTTTTGTCCCTCTCTTTGCAGACAAGCTCCATTGCTCACCTGGAGGTAGACCTGGCCCCAGATGAACAGCCTTTACAGGAGTTGCCCTTCACCCCTGTCCATGCCCCTGTGCTCAGCCTGGGGACCAGCACACCCAGGTGAGAGAAGCACCATCCACAAATGGGGAGGCTGGGCATTTGTAATTTGTTCTACCAGTGTATTAAAAAGGTCTATGTCATCCCTCAGTGATCCAGGTAGGTTCCATTGCAAAAGAAATTTTAAAGAAGACCTATTGTGCTTATGTCTGCTATATAGTTCTCATCTGTGACACCTGTGAATCATTACGTTATAATTTAAAATTTTAAATTGTAATATTCATCTAAAACAACTTAACTCAAAAAACGGCGGTCATTGGTGTAAACAAAACCGTGAAGTTGTCGGCACTCTAATAAACAATGCATTATGAGCACTTAAGTCCTATGTGGCTGGCTTTTTATGGCTTAGAGAGTAGACTTTAAAGCAGCTCTACCTGTGTACAAGTCTCCATGGTATAGCACCAAAGTACATCTCCGACATGTCTGTGCCATATGGACCATTTCACACTCTGAGGACTTCAGGGACCGACCTCCTGCTGGTGCCCAGAGTCAGGACTAAACATGGGAAATCAGCATTTCCGTTTTCTGTAATTAAAATCTGGAACAGTCTTTTTGAAGATGTGAGACAGGTCTCTGCTCTGACAGTGTTTAAATCCAGGCTCAAAATATTTCTGTTTAGCTGTGCATATGACTGAAAGGTTTTATTGTGCACTATTCTCTTTTAAGCTTAATTTTAATGTTATTTATGTTGTGATTTGAATAAGTCTTTCATGTTCTGTAAAGCACTTTGAAAATCTTGTTTTGTGTACCTTTGTGTGCCTTTCGATACATAACACATTGTGCAGTGAATAGTGGCACATGTACAGAGCAGGTGTTCTCATTACAGAAGGAGTTGTGGTGAGTGTGCTTATTACAAAGGTAGTACCTGGCCATGGTGATTGTGCTTCTCATTACAGAGGGAGAACCTAGCTGTAGTGAATATTGCTTCTCCCTGCTCCAGTGGAAGTGCTTTGATCTGCTCTCTGTTGACTGTGTGCTCACAGTAGTGGTGCTGTCAGGAGGGTCTACTCATTCACACTAGCTGGAGGATAGCTGGGAGGACCTTTGATGGTGAAACAGGCACGATTTTGCACGGGTAAGAGTTCAGCATAGTTGAAGCCAGAACTCTTGATTGTGCTGTATTAGGTGTGAGATGAGCCATCATAATTCCTGACCTGATTAGGCTCTCTAGATTGTTAGAAAGGGCCATGGATGAAGGTGGGGAGCCAAAGGAGAGTGAAGAGTTGATATAGCAAAGGGGACCCAGGGCTGGTCTGTGGGCAGGGGAGGTGGTGGGGGTGCTGCTAGAACTGAAACCTCTGCTGGGGCTGTCACAGACAGGTCCAAGGCCTGTGACAGGGGCCCTGTGATATGTGATGCTGAGGATGAATCCTTTGCTGGGGAAGGTGGAGGTGCTGCTGTATTGTTCTCTAGGGGAAGTGGATCTTGTGGTGCTGCTGAATCCCCTGTTGGGGGAGATAGTTGTGCTGCTGGTGATGACTCAGAAACAGAAACAGTGTAACTGGGATAACAAGTTTGGATTCCTCTATGGCTCACACCTCTGGTGTTACTGTCTCCTAGCAGCAGCGTATCTGACCTTGACATTTGGCACAGATTACCTGTCTGCCTGTGCTCTTATGCCAACTTCATTGCTCTTGCTTTGTGACAAAAATCTGTTTTCTTTTTGTATGTTAGCATCAGTCTGTGACAGTAGTACATCTGCTTGTAAGTGGTATAAACAATATCAGCATTGTCTTTTTATCATTGGCTTGGCATTTTGGTCTTCACAAAGTTTTGGAAAAGACACAGTATCACTCAGGTTTAAGTTGAAAGTAGCAGTTCACCCTTTTCTTTGGAAGTAAAGTGCATGGAGCTCATTCATTTCTTATTGATAGTTCTGACAGTGGTCACAGAAAGAATTTCTTTGATTTCTTTCCTTGGACATGTTGCTGGCTCATCAGATAACTTGTTAAAAATGTAAAAATGGTTTAAAAATATTGGCTTACTTCATCATAACTAGAGAAACTTTCCTTCACTGGAAGGTAAAATGATTACAAACCATTATGAAGAAAGAAGCAGCAGGAGCAAGCAAGGATAGCATCTGATAACGTCTGCACTGTACTTCAGGAGCAGCTGCAACTGTAGTGATTCTGACACCCTGCTCTCTGTGTCTGTTTTCAATAAGACGGACGATCAAATCGAGATCAGTCAATAAATAGTGGGGAAAAAAATCTTTATTTTTTTCAGCCCATATTGCCCAGTCCTAGTACAGATTTTAATCCCTACTATGTAATAAATACCTGCTCATGCAATACTCATTTTGATCTTATTTGCACTCATTATAAAGAACTTTGCCATGTGTTTTTCACCCCTCAGCTCTGGTGTGATCAGCTCGCGATGCGCCCTGGCTCGGCTGAGTTCGGCTGGGTTCCCAGAAGTGGTGGACTGTATGGGACAGCTAGCAGAGTCTCTGGACCCCACGGAGCCTATGACCTTTGACCCTCAGCGGGAGGAGAATGACCCTCTACAGGGAAACCTGCTGCTGCTGCAGTTCCTGGCCTTCACCAGGTGAGTGCTGTTGTTCTGTAAAAACCCAAGCTAAGAATGACAGACCTGGACTAATGCTGAGGAGCTCTGAGGGACAATCAATCAATCAGTATCACTTTATTTGCCCCTGATGGGCAATTTAAGCACATTGAGCAGTACAATACATTAATAATATAAAAGCTCAAACAAAAGTCTCAGTGCAGCTCAACTGGTAGAGTCATCAGATCCAGTGTCAGGGAGTTGGAGGAGAGTAATGGTCCTCTGGACAAAAGTGACCCCATGCATCACATGTGCAATGTGAACTGAATCTTGCCATCAATATAAGATAAACCCTTTTTTGTCCCACAATGGGGAAATTATAGTGTTGCAACATAAAGTTCTAGAACAGAAGGATAATTATTAAAACACTCCATTGCCGGAAGTAGCAAAATTTCTGAAAATTGAATTGGTTAGCCCTATTTTATACTCATTGAAATCTCTAGAATTTGTTACATAGCATTCAAAAGCTCCTTGTCTCTGGATGTATTGTCCCATCTTTGTCACTGTCCCCTCCTGGTCCCCACTCACCCCTGGCCCCTCCTTGACTCTATTTCTTCTTGGTGTCCAGCTGTCCCTCTCTCATCCTTGTCCCTGTCCCGTCCTTGTCCCATTCTTGCCCCTTCCCCTCCTCTGGTTCCTGTCCCCTCCTTGCCCCTGTCCCCTTTTCAGGTCCCTGTCCCCTCCTTGCCCCTGTCCCCTCCTCGCCCCTGCCCCATCCTCGTCCCTGCCCCCTCCTCGCCTCGCCCCTCCTGGTCTTGCTCATCGCCTGTCTTCTTGTCCCTATCTCCTCCTGAGCTCCTCCTCCTCCCTGTCTCCTCTGTGCCCCATCCCTTTTTTGTCTCATCTGGTTTCTGTCTCCTCTTTGTCCCTGTCTCCTCTTTGCCCCTGTCCCCTCCTGGTCCCTGGTATCTCCTGGTCCCTGGTATCTCCTGGTCTCTGTTCCCTCCTGGTCCCTGTTCCCTCCTGGTCCCCGTCCCCTCCTGGTCCCTGCCTGATCCCTGCCTGGTCCTATCCTGTCAACTCCTGTCAGCTCCTGTCATGTCTGACACAGAGCCAGGACCCTAGCTCTGACAGACTGACTGTGCATAATATGTCCTCCTCTCCTTCCCTCCCTCCCTCCCTCCCTCTCTCTCTCTCTCTCTCTCTCTTTCTCTCTCTCTCTCTCGAACCGCGGGGCGATCACAGGGCTGTCAGGAGTACATGCGGTTGCCGTGGGTGACGTACATCAGAAATGACAGAGCTCTGAGCGGACTTCTCCTAAATGTACGTTGGATGTCATCATTTACAGCAGCCTTGTCCCTGTCAGAGCTGAGCAGTACACTCTCCTTCAAACAAACAGGGCTGCCAGAAACAAGAAAAGTCATTTTAGCCTATCCTACACAAATACAAAAACACCACTCCACTACGTTATTATTATAGACCAGGCTAATATGACCAAATACTTTTTCACTAAATTTGAATTTATTATTTCAGTGCATTTGGAGTTCTTTGTGCATGTAAACATAGTGACAGTTCTAGGGATGGCTCGATCTGATACTGGTATCGGCCACCTATTTCGGCGTTTGGTGAATAGATCGGGTCGATACAGCAAATCTAGTCCTCTGCCTGTAGCTATTGCTGCTAATGCTAATGTCCAGAGCAGCTTAAACAGACTGAGGAGGCTCTAAAGCAGGGGTGTCAAACTCAAATTGACAGGGGGCCAAATGAAAAAATTTGCTACAAGCCGAGGGCCGGACTGATCGAATGTTCATTGAAAATTGAAAAATTTAAAATGTCCGCACATAGTCTAGTGAACCTAATCAAACCTACTGAAAACCTAACAAATATATTACTATATGATCGGATCGGATAAATGAAGCAATATTTTCTTATGGCTCTGTCAGTATTTTTTTTTATTTTCAACAGGCACAAAAGACAAACTTCCTTTATATAAAAATCTCCATAACATGCTAATTAAATGAATGAAGCAGGATTATTCAAGGCACCATTAGTATATTTTCTCAGGGAAATGGCAAAAGTAGGCTAAATTTACTTCAAAGAAAAAAATATCAACAATTTTCTATCAGTCACTCAACTAAAATATTTTTAAAACATAATTGGATTGAAATACAATAAAATAAAGTGGAAAACTCTATGGATGAGAGAAAAACAACACTTTCTGTGCCTCCCACAGAGTCAGTTTGGTTTTAAACGCCTTCACTGTCCTGTACATATCAGAGACACGACCCCGACCTGCAGCTGCAGGTTTATCACATTCAGAGTTTTTTTCAAGGCTTTACCACCAATGTTCCCTCTAATTTTTTATGTATCTGAGCAAACACACAAACTCCCTGAGCGCTCTCTTGACCACTGTGAGCACCATCAGACGTGCACACTGTGAACACGCGAGCATTACATCCAAACAACTTACAAGATCTATTAAAAGAATCAAATTACAACAGTAATTACTGTCAAATTACTTCTAATACGAGATTTTGTATAATTACAATGAAATAGACAACGATCTTGTCCATAACTAGTATTACTACTTGTACTAGTACAGTATTAGAAGCATATTTAGTTTAACTGTAACAAAATATGAACTGCCAACCGAACCAAGTCAAAAAATAAACTCAATTGAAACTATTTTGAAAACATGCTTAGATTTTTTTTAATATGAAGATCCTGCTATGCACTGGGTAAGAGAGTCTCACTATAGTCTAGGAGAGTCTAACTGTGGTCTGGGAGAATCCTACTGTTCTTCTGGGAGAATCCTGGTCTAAATGAGAGAAATCCTGCTGCTGTGGTCTGAAAGAGTCCTGCTCCTGTAACTCTGTCTGTAAAATATACATTTTGACAGTTTTTATTAGCATTTGTACTGCTCAAACAAGAAACAATATTTAATGACCAGTATTTAATTGCTCTGGAGGAATTGAGACATGCACATCTTTAAAAGAAAGTTTTGTTCACATTATATAATCTTCACATTCTGCACAATGGCATGTGCTGTAGCTCACGTGATACACTGAAAATTACATCAACTTTGTAAAATATATGATTATAGTTTTAATTAGCATTTCTACTACTCAAAGTAAACGCATTTAATGGTTATTATCCTTAATAAATTAAAATTAATAATAGATCAACACTAGAATAATCACAAACTGAGAATTTAAATGTCACCTTATTTTTCCCTTCTGTCCTTCTCACTTCTGCAGTAGTTGTTCGCCTTATCCAAGTTGATGAACCGCATTTCTTTTTTATTCTGGCTCGGTCAGTGCCACTGCCCGTTCGCTTCGACATTATTCTGAAGGGTCAGCGAGCAGCGCCTTGTCTCATTCGTGCTGTGTATTCGTCCTGTCGTCGCCGATAGACTCGCGGTTGTGGACTTTCCATTATCGTAACTCCGCAACCAACTGTGCTTCGTGTAAATTCAAAAGGCATCTCAAAGCAGAGGCATGAGGCTCTTTAGATAGTTTACTGTCATAACAATAATCTGCCTCTGTCCCTCGAAGATGACGAATAAGAGCGAAGGAGCCGCGGGGATTTTCCCACTCTCTTATTCAATGCGTCAAAGAAAAAACACGGATGGACATGTAAAATAGAGGTAGTTGTGAGAAAATATGCAGTATACTGCATATTTATCTGATACTTTAACATAATTTTTATGGATAAAAAATAATAAAAGTCTAGGTGAGTTGTACTGGTCTATAGTGAGCTCAGTCCTTCACTTGAGTCATTTTGCAACATAAACACAGGTGGCCAACAGTATCAATGATGTTAGTGAGCTACGTGAACACGTGACACGTACGTGAATCATCATTGTCTGACCACCAGTAACACGTCACTATCTGTCAATGTGGAAAATGGTACAAAATAAATGATGCCTTTATTTTATTAAGGACTGATTTTATTTTTTGTGCGCAGCGCAGATTTTCTGTGCGCGGAGACAGTGGAAGTAGTGCGCAATTGCGCACGCGCGCAGTTTAGAGGGAACAGTGTTTACCACACAACTGCCGTGTCCCATTTCGCCAAATGCACCGCTCGATGTACTGTTCGAGGTGCGGGTCGAAGTACCCGCACAAATGCGGCGTGCGAGCAGCGCATTTTAGGGCAAATTGGGACACGGCCATCGACTCCTGGTGTATGACACAATGAGAAGCTGTCAGCTCACCTGTGACGTTTTCCTCCTGATCTTTTCCTGTGTCCTCGCCACCAGTCCACTCCTGTATCCTCCAGTCCACACCTGTGTCCTCCAGTCCACTCCCGTGTCCTCCAGTCTACTCCTGTGTCCTCCAGTCTACTCCCGTGTCCACCGGTCCATTCCCGTGTCCACCGGTCCACTCCTGTGTCCACACATCGCAAGTGCTCCGTCTGTTGTCAAACCCACGAGTTTTTTCCGAGGCAGCTCCATCTCATTTACACATCTTGACACCTCATACAGATCATGTCCTGTAGTTGCACCACGCATAGGACGTAACGCCAAACTCCTCTGTCACGCGCAGGCAGATTTTAGACCTCGTTCTTCTGTAGCCTTTGTTCCATGTCCATATTCTTGTTTTTGTCCATGTGTTTCGTTTCATGATGCCCTCTCAGATTATACTTTTTCATTACCGCCACACTTTCTCCACACAGAGACACACAGGTTTTCCAGCCTCCTCCGTGAACATGTTTAATCCGACTCCCACCTTGTTTGAAACCCCCGGTTCTCAGTGTCCACCTTCCGTTTTGCCATTTTTGATGGGTATCTGAAAGTTGACTTTTACTGTTATGTTAATGACGCTGATGAATAATGAAATAAAGATGCCTCCCGCTCAGTGCGCCACACCGTTGCATTGTGGGAAATGTAGTATTGGTGCGTGTAAAAACACCTCTACCATTTCTTCACAGAGCCTCTAGAATGAAAACAAAAATTTCAGAAAAATCTGACAGGGGAGCAAAGCTGAATGCCCTAACTAGTTTACATATGTTAAGTATGTGCTGTTGGCAGGCTTCTTCTCTTTTTGAGGCTCAAACATGAATAATATGGTGAAAAACACTGCCTTTAGAAACAGTGAGATAAAAACAGTCTTTAGCTGTTGCACTGTAGAGGAGTTTATGGCATTATTTTACAATAGTTATAGCAATATTATAAAATTATATAAAATATATAATATATATAGCATATATATATATATATATATATATATATATATATATATATATATATATATATATAAAATTATGCTATTTATAAGTAGGCATTTTTCTATTTGGTAATAATTTTATTCAACTGGGGCTAAATTGGCCCTGGAATACTTTATTATTTATTTATTTATAAATAAATTATTTATAAAGGCACACCCTGAATAGTGTAAATAAAGTCATTTAAAATTAGAAGATTGGGTAGGCTAGCGGGATGAGATCATTATCAGATTGATATTGGGAATTGCAAATATGAAAAAAAATAGGTATCAGATCCCCAGAACTGTATAAAACATGGCCAAACTTTCCCAAACCCATCCTTGTTTTTCCTACAGCCCAAAAGCGCCTACAGCCATGATCTTAATTCTCTTTAGAATGTTAATCTTGTGCTTCTTGTTTTCTTCTCCTTCCACTGGCAGCATTGAACCCTCTCAATAACACGGCTTTCTATTTTTACCGCATCTTATCTGGCCCATTTTCTGACACCATTCTCGTCTTCCTCTGAGGCCTGCACCATCACAGCACTGTGCCAAACGCATGGAGCTGCTGCAGCTTCTGCTACGTAAAAATATCTCTGCTCAGCCCCATTTCTCAAACTAAAACACACTCTCATTTGTACCACAGCACTTTAAATGGAAGTGGATCTAACTCAGAGTTAAGGCAGCACTAGGATGCAATGCCATGGGTGTCATGACTCTATAAAGGGCATGTTTAAAAGGAGCTGGAGGGCAGGTAAGAACTCTATAGGAGACATTGCTGTTTATAGTAACAGAAAGAAAACTAGGTTACAGATATAGTACTTTTTAGATGTAAACAGCACACAGCAGTCTGATTTTTAGATCCTATATTACACTAAATTCACTCTTGTGAGCTTTTAGCCATGTTATAATTTTGTTACCTTCTCAAAAACGTACCCGGAGTTGTTTGTTTCATTCACACATGTTTGAGTAACCCTGCATTATTGGGCTCCAAAACTCAAAATGCTCTGTTCTAACTTGTGATCTAGTGGTAGTTTTAACAGCTACCCTTTACCTGTAGTTCAGTAGAGATGGGCAAATCCAGAGTTCAAATCATCAAAATTATTCTAGTGAAGGTGTATTGAGTTTAAAAACACAAGGTTGAACAAAATGTTTTCCATTTGAGAGAACAACTCAGCCTAAATATGTAGGGTTTGTGTGTTAAATGTGTGAATGAAACAACCCCAACTCCAGGTATGTTTTTAATGAGGAAACGACATTATAACATAGATCAGAAAATAGCATAATATAGGCCCTTTCCAAATTGACGCTTTCACAATATTCTCTAAAAACAAAAGCACTTCAGGTACAGGACCTCTTAAATGCACAGAAATAGAAATGGTTCATTTTAAACTTTTTGCTGCCCAAAGTTATTCTGGGGTCGAGTTGCAGAGGCAGCAGTCTGAGCAGGGGGCCCAGACTTCCCTTTCCACCCACACTTCCTCCAGCTCTTCCGAGAGGATCCCAAGGTGTTCCCCGGCCACAGAGACATAGCCCTTCCAGCTTGTCCTGGATCTTCCCTGGGGCTTCCTCCTGGTGGGACATGCCCAGAAGAGGCGCCCAGGAGGCACCAAGAACAAATGCCTGAGCCACTTCAGCTGGCTCTTCTTCATGTGGAGGAACAGTGACTCTACTCCCAGCTCCTCCTGTGTGACTGAGCTACTCACCCTATCTCTAAGAGAGCGTCCAGCTACTCTGCAATATGCATTCCTAGTCTCACCTATGGCCATGAGCTTTGAAACTTAGAATGAAAGGTAAATTGAGACTTTTCCTTTTCAACTCAGCTCCGTCTTTACCACAACAGTCTGATACAGCACCACAGCAGACGCTGCACCAATCCTCCTGTCCACCTCACATTCCATCTTTCCCTCACTTGTGAAAAAGATCCCGAGGTACTTGAGCTCCTCCAGTTGAGGCAGGGACTCTCCACCACCTGAAGAGAGGGTCAGCACCTGACTGCACCTAGAATTCTGTCCATAAAGATATCCATGTATCCATGAATGGAACCAGTGACAAAAAATAAATAAATAAATTTAAAATCAATTCTTATTAAAAGTGCATTTTACAACTTTCAGATGCCAGAGAGGAGTTTTGCCATGCAAGTAATACTAGCAAAAACTATCAGGCTAAGTGCACTTCCTGGTTTGTGGATGATAAAAGAATGTAGGCAGCACATAGTGATCTTATTTTCACCCTGAGAACTGCTTTTACAATATATCTGTTCTGGAACACAACTAATTTTACTTTGATACATGAAAAGATTCGAATACAACCCTTTAAGGGTTGAGTTTATATACTTGGAAATGCCTTACATATGAAGCAGTGCCAGTGTCTGAATGCTCCTTGACTGTACACACATAATTGAAAAGCAGGGGGCTGTGCAGGGGGCTGTACAGAAGAGTGATGACAGATGCGAAAGTGCGTGGATCTCAGCAGCCGCAGCACTTAGCCAGCACGCGGAGGCAGGCTAATTCCTACCTCTCACCAAACGCATCATTATCAATCTGCAATGTTTACTCTGGAATATGAATGCTCAGAGTGCACAGGGGGACGGGGAGTCACATGCAGGACCTTCTAAAGCAATGCCAAGCAATGGCATCTGCGCATTGACAGTCTGTTCTTGTATTGATGTACTGTATTTATATTTTAAAGTAGGCCTGCACAATCTATTGCAATTGAATCGAAATTGCTGTTTCATTTGGCACAGTTATCTAATCACAAAGGATGCAATAATCACTTTCTATTTCCCCAAACCTAGCTCAAGATATGGCTGTAGGTCAGCCACTACTCCTGGCAGGATGCCCCAACAACACTGAAATTAGTTTTTAGGTCATTTTCACACTGGCACTACTTAGGTTGACGTAAAAGAACAGACATGTCAAACTCAGGCCTGTGGGCCAAATTTGGCCCTCGATATAATTATATTTGGCCCGCGAGACTATATCAAATATGTATTAGAGCTGGCCCGCTGACTGCCGCACCAGTATAGCGCATGCACCACTAATACTACGAATCCCAGAATGCTTTGCAAATGTGTTGGCGCTGACCCCCAACACTTCTGTCGACAATTATTAGCATCTCATACCTGTCACCTCACTTAAATTTAATCCACCCCTTCTGAAAAGCATGCAGATGTTGTTGTTAATTTTTCAATAAATATTTAGTTTGGCCCGCGGCTTAGTCCCAGTTTTTAATTTTGGCCCTCTGTGAATTTGAGTTTGACACCCCTGTAAAAGAGCATTCTTTCCAAGAACTGTGCCCTTGGGCCGGTGTGAACACAAGAGTTGCACTGTGGGATGCAGTAAACGGCCGGTCTTGGATCCCTTAAAAATTTATGAGTGGGCACTACAGAGCTGCAGTTTGACTCGGTCATCTGACGAGGCAATTTGGATCAACTTAATATCAGCGACACATCTCCTCCTACCACTGTCTGTGCAGGTGAGCCTGGGTCTGTGTGTTTCCCAAAAGCCTTTTCTCCTCCTCCACGTACAGTCCTCATGGTGTATTTAGCCACACGTGAAAGAAAAGACAATCGCCTATAGGGGAAGTGAACACATGTGCGCGTATTCACGAGGCTCTGTCTGCCTAAAGGACATTGTCATAGAAATAAATTCAACAATCAACTGATAGACTCTCACGTGGCTAATGGTGCATGTTTAGGGTGAATGATGCACGGTGTATGTGAACAAAACTGACCTAAAAGTAAACTAAACAGACCTAGATCTAGTGCGCACTGGGGTCGGTCCACAGAGCCACTAACGTGTGAAAATGACCTAAGTCAGTTGCACTGCACTAGGTAGTGGCATTTTAGGTTTTAACCAACTGGATTTCAGCATTCATACTGGCAACCCAAATGAGATGCTCATTCTGCTTTCTGACTTTCTGACTGGACCAACAGTAAACAACTTGGCCATCATGTCCAATGTTTTTGTAATTAAGAATAAATCAGCATTACAGTTGTTATCAGTAAAAGCTATATTTGATTTGAACATGATTTTGTTTACCTTTTACACAGGATCATGTATGGACTTAAAAAAAAAAAATATATATATATATATATATATATATATATATATATATATATATATATATATATATATATATATATATATATATATATATATATATATATATATATGTGTGTGTGTGTTTGTGTATACAGTTGCAAGAAAAAGTATGTGAACCCTTTGGGATTATGTGGAGTTTTGCATGAAATTGGTCATAAAATGTGCTCTGAACTTCATCTAAGTCACAACAATAGAAAAACACAGTCTGCTCAAAATAATACTACACAAACATATGTTTTTATGTATTTTGTGAACATAACATGTAAACAACCTTTGGACAACAAACCTTTGGACTTAATAGCTGGTTGACTCTCCTTTGGCAGCAATAACCTCAACCAAACGTTTCCTGTGGTTGCAGATCAGACCTGCACAATGAGCTGGTGTAATTTTGGACCACTTCCCTCCACAGAACTGTTTCAGTGTAGCAATATTCTTGGGATGTCTGGTGTAAATTGCTCTCTTAAGGTCATGCCACAGCATTTCAATCGGTTGAGGTCAGGACTCTCACTGGGCCCCTCCAGAAGGTCTATTTTGTTCTGTTGAAGCCATTCTTTTGTGGAATTACTTGTATGCTTTGGGTCAATGTCCTGTTGTATCACCCATCCTCTGTGGAGCTTCAGTTGGCGGGCAGATGATCTTAAGTTTTCCTGCAAAATGTCTTGATAAACTCTGGAATTCATTTTTCCATCAATGACAACAATCCATCCAGGCCCTGAGGCAGCAAAGCAGCCTTAAACCATGATGCTCCCTCTGTCATGTTTCATAGTGGGAGTGAAGTTTTGGTGTTGTGGTGCTTGCCTTTTTTTTCTCCACACATAGTGTTGTGTGTTTTTTTCCAAACAACTAAATTTTGGTTTCATCTGTCCACAGAATATTTTGCCAGTAGTGCTGTGGAATATCCAGGTGCTCTTTTGCAAACTTCAAACGTGCTGCAATATTTTTTTTGACAGCAATGGCTTCCTCTGTGGCCTTCCCATGTACTTTATTCTTGTTTAATGTTTTCCTTATTGTAGATGTGTCAACAAAAATGGTCGCATGTGCCAGAGATTTCTATAAGTCTTTAGCTGACACTCTAGGATTCTTCTTTGCCTCGTTAAGAATTCTGTGCTGTGCTCTTACAGTCATCTTTACATTACGACCACGCCTAGAGGGAGTAGCATCAGTGCTGAACTTTCTCCGTCTTACCGTGGACACATGAACATCAAGGCTTTTGGAGATACTTTTGTAACCCTTTCCAGCTTCATGCAAGTCACCAATTCTTGTAGGTCTTCTGAGAGCTCTTTTCTGCAAGGCATGGTTCACATCAGGCAGTGCTTCATGAAATCAGTAAACCCAAAACTGCTGTGTGTTTTTAGGACAGGACAGCTTTCAGCAACACATCCAATATCATCACACTGATTGGACTCAAGGATGGCTCCCTCCTGGCTCCAATCAGCTCTTGGAGAAGTCATTAGGTTAGGGGTTCACAAACTTTATCCACCCTGCACTGTCCAGTCCACTTTATTTATATAGCACATTTCATAAACAAGTTGTTTCCAAAGTGCTGCACAGGGACAAAGTGACAAAAAAATAAAAATAAAAAAGAACAACAATCAAAATAAATAGATGCTGATTTAATTTGACTAATTTTACAAAAGTAAAACCAGTACAATCAAATAAGAGCAACTCTATGAAAGTGCAAAAAATAAATAACTGTACATAAAATCAATAAAACACATAAAAATAAATAAAAACACAGAGGACCACACAACTCACGCGGTGTGAAAAGCCAGAGAATAAAAGTGGGTCTTAAGATGAGACTTAAAACACTCTACAGTGGGAGCTGTTCAAACGTGGCGGGGCAGGGCGTTCCACAGTTTAGGTCCAATCACAGAAAAGGCCCTGTCCCCTCTGGTTTTAAGTCTGGTCTTAGGCACCACAAGCTGGAGCTGGCCCTGAGACCTCAGGCCTAAAAGGCCATGTCTTTGACAAAATGTCCGCAAGCAGGAGAAGATAAAGTGCAAAAAGAATAGGCCCCAGAATTGAACCTTGGGGGACTCCGCTCACAAGTGGGGTGAAGGATGAGGTAGAGTCCCCCAGTCTGACTGTGAAGGACCGCCCTGTTAGGTACGACCTAAACCAGTTCAGGGCAGTCCCCCTGACACCCACACAATATTCAAGACGGTTTAAAAGAGTTAAGTGGGCAACTGTGTCAAAAGCTGCAGTCAGGTCTAAAAGCACTAAAATGTCAGAATTACCAGAGTCTGTCATTAAAAAACAGGTCATTAAAAACCTTTAAAAGTGCAGACTCTGTGCTGTGAAACGCTTTATAGCCTGACTGGAAAGTGTCTAAAGTTCCATTTGCATCTAGGAAAGGCTGCAGCTGTGCAATGACAGTTTTTCTAAAATTTTCGACACTAAATGGAGCTGAGAAGTTGGTCAATAATTCGATAAAATTGTAGGGTCAAGACCAGGTTTTTTGATCAAAGGCTCAACAGCAGCATTTTTACAAAAATAAGGAACAACTCCAGAAAAACAGACTGATGTTGACAATCTCTTTAACAAAATTCCAATAGTTCCCCAAACCTCTTTAAAGAATCAAGGTGGGACTGGGTCTGTGGGACAGGAGGATGGTTTAAGTTTATTCACTATCCCCGTAAGCACAGACAAAGACACAGGCTCAAACTGACTAAAAACATTTGAGCACTGAGTTGTTATGGTGAGGTTGGAAGAAAGAGACAGAGTAGATAAATTAGCTCTAATATCCTCAACCTTACTATTAAAAAAAGACAGGAATTTTTCACAAGTGTCCCGTGTCATCTCCAGTGTAGTGGATGGATTAGGGTTAAGAACAGAGCCAATTGTTTTAAAAAGAACACGGGGTTGACTGCAATTACTTGTGAATGTTTACATGTTATGTTCAATAAAAACACAAAAATATATCATGTTTGTGTAGTATTATTTTAAGCAGACCAATTCATGCAAAACTCCACATAATTCCAAAGGGTTCACATACTTTTTCTTGCAACTGTATATATATATATATATATATATATATATATATATATATATATATATGTGTGTGTGTATGGTTGTGAACCCCCTGGAGTGCAAGACAGGAGGGAAATAATATTTGATTCCCAGCTCACCCAGATGATGAGCTCCTTTTGGTCGCTGATGTATTGACTGGAGTCATGGCCTTTCCTGCAGTGCGGAGGGGTGTATGCTTAAGTGTGTAACTGCTCAGGCTCATTTGGGCTCATTCGGGTTATGGGCTTTGGAGAGGGACCTACTGTGCATGTTAGATGACTATAGCAGAAATTCTAAGCTCAGACTGTCAGATGAAATATGAAATACTCTTGGAGAGCTGCGACAGTTTTAATGATGGAGCTATCATTTGTGAATAGCACTTTTCAGTTAGGGATCACAGTTCAGTCATGTCCATGGTAAAATATAGGAATATATCAATCTTTGTTCTATGCAGATGATCAGAACAATTACACTGACTCTAACCATGAACCAGGCCAAAACATCTTAAACAGTCCCCCATCTATAATTGTAAAGTATAGATCCATTAGAACAGCATGACATCACATAAACACCAGCTATTATTATTCTGATTACATTTAAGATATATTTTATATCAATATATGATCCGTAGTGTACATTTTCAACTTATCCAGGTCTCAAGCCTTTGAGATAGTCTCATAACTATCACTCAATCAAATCCCTTTATTTATCCCCTAAGGGCAATTTAAGCACATACAATAGTTTTCGTGAAGAAGTTAACAGGAGGATGGGTCAGGAGCAGTAGGAAAAGTCAGGAAGTCCCATGTCAAGGCAGTGTGATTGTGGTGGGTAACAACTCTCAGGACAAAGGTGCTCTCCCTTTTCTTTGACCCGCAGCCTGGACACTGCAGTGACATCCAGACAGAGCCAGATGAATTGTGGGAATATATGTGTGATGGGTCCTGGAGGATCTGCCTCTCCTTATGATTCACTGCTCACAGAAAGAGAACAGAGATCTTACTGCGAGTCACATGATTTTGGAACAGACTTGAATGTTCTGCAGCCTGCTTTTATTTTGTGCGAAAAAGTCAGAGTGCTCTCAGTGAACAACTAGACAAGGGTTTGCTTTTCAAATCCTCGTGAAACAGATTTACTACTGTAGTAACTTTAGGAAAGACATTTCACCTGTCTTAGCTGTGAGTATCATTAAAACTGGGGTGCGTGACTTTATCCTTGTTAATAAGTACATTTGTGTTTCCCCCCATACACAATACTGTAAAACAGCTCTTTCTGTATTGCGGCCTTTGCGTGACAAGCTGATCCATTCTAATAACTGATGAAATGACTTCACTTTCAGCCCTAACTGTCTCTTTTATATTCTACAGGGTCCCAGAATCAGGAATGATCCCAGACTGGCCTCGCAGTATCTACTTCACCTTTCAGATGTACAGGTTTCCCCCGGTGACCACCCAGCCCCTCGCCCTACTAAACGATCAGTTACAGACCATTGCTCATTTGACCGACCAATCACAGAGCAGAACAGAGTCCCTCTGCCTCCTTGCCACCATGAATAGAGATGGAACCACCAACTCAGGTAAGAAAGTCCTACTATTAACAATTGGTTGAAAATCCAGTTGAGAGACAAGCACAGACATCTTGCCTATCCACAAATGCACAAAGCACTTCCCTCGACATGTTTTTCAAAAGCGAAATGGTATGTATTTCTACTAAAACAGGCCAAAGTACGTATGTTGGTGTTACCATGTTTGTTTTGGTTCATTCGATGATTGGTGTGGTTTGGAACACATGGATCAGATGCAAAAGGTTCAGCCTGAGCTGAGTGTCTGAACTCACAAAAATCGTGAGGCTATGTTTAGGGGTGTTCCCACAGGAAACACACTCAGACACAGAAAGAAACATGCAAACTCATAGAAAGGCCCAAGCCGCAGAGTGTAGTCAAACCCACAACCTTCTTGCTGTGAGGCATAAGTGCTACTCATTATATTGCAACTTGCAGTTATTATCATTATTATTTATTTATATTTCCCACATTCACTCTCAGAGAAGAAATAAAAAACACAGACTTTGGCATTAGTTCACAAGAGCTAAAACCATTGCTGCCCCATTGTGGCACCTGCTATTCTCAGCACACTAACCTGGGCCAGCCCTACTTAGCCTCATTTATCAGATGAGGTAGGATATTCTTGTACTATGCGATAATAATGGTGTAAAGTCAAGCCTGTCCAAGGTTGAGGTTAAGGTACACTTTATTGTAGTCATAGGAAAATGTGTCCTCTGTATTTAACTCATCCTTCATTGCCACTGGGACAACTTGTCAGGAGCAGTGGGATTCATCTCCAGGTCATGACGTAGGCTTGGTCAGGACTGGACTGGTCAGCTGGCGAATTTGACCTGTTGTGTATGCTTTGTTTTTTCTTAAGGTGGTATGGTGGTACTTTACTGTTACAGTGGTATAAAATCGAGCCTGTCTAAGAATCAAAGTATTCTTGTAGCCATTTTAGAACCATTTCTGAAGGAGGCACGCAGTCCAATCACAGCACTGAGCAGAGCCGGACAGCAGACGTAGAATCACACAGTGCAGTGGTCCAAAGCCCGGGCCAGCTGTCTGTTCCTGCCAATGCAACGCACAAACTTGTGCTTCTTCTGCAAAACTCATAAATACCCCCCCGGCTTTGGAGCGGGTTTAGTCCTGCTTTAGTTGTCATTATAAAAGCTAAAGAGGGGGTATTATGCAAAATATTTTTTTTTAGCTTTCTGCCATGTTATAATGTTGTTACAGTTAGCTGTAAGATTCTGTCCAAAGCTCATCCCACAAGCCTACATCAACCATGCTCCCACACGACAATTCTCCATAAATGTACAAAAACATGATACAAAACTCAAAGCTGTACACAGCAACTTGACAAAACGAATGTGATGTACAGTAGTTTAATTCGCAGAACGCATGCTGATTGAGTTGTGACAGTGCTCTGAAGGGGGAGACTTTACACGGACAAAGGGAGAGGAGACTCAGAGCGTCAAAAACTAAAGTGAAGCTTATAAAACATACAATACGTTGTTTTGGAGAATATAGCATTTTCAGAACAATAAAAGGTAACATGGTGATCTGAATATAAATGCATTTATAGAGTAAAATTCCCCCTCTTTATGTTCTATACTGTAGTAAACTTGTATTGAGTCAGTGTATCCTGGAGGGCTTTAGTTGATAGTAGGAGAGTGTTACCGAGAGCTCTCAGTACAGCACAGAAATACAATTTTACTGTCAGCTCAGTCCTTGTTATCTTGGCCTACGTCATCAGAGGTATAATACTTCCAACAACACAACCATAACCAGACTGGACTGCACTAAACTGGAGACAGCACTATCACAGTGTATTAAGGGTTCATGTCTCCAGGTGCTTAGTCCCGTGCTGAGGTTAAATAAACCTTTCCAGTGTTACAGTTACAGAGTCATGCCTCTTCTCTTCAACTCTTGGGCTACTATAATTTATTTTACAGCAGTGAGGGTGGGGTGGGGGGCACAGACAGGACGATGAGGAGTGAAAGAAGAGAAGGGAGGAAGGAGAGGGACAGAGAGAATGGAGAGCAGAGATGGAGTGTAGATGAGAAAGGGAGAAAGAGACAGAAAGGACAACTAGAGTGACTGGACATGGTTCAGGTCTTGAACCAGCAACCCTGGGACTCCTGGACTGTTAGAGCTGTTGTTTTCAAGTTGGTTCAAGTTTAGCTCATGTTGGACTCTTTTTTTGATCTGTTTATTGCCCTGAAAATGTAGAACATGTGTTCTTACTGTGAGCAGGCTTGCATCTCCACAAACCTCACTCTTATTTGACCTGAAGGAAAGCCTCCTCCTTCTTGTTTCCTTGGAAACATTGTTCCTTTGGCTATAATCTTCCACAGTATGACATAAAACTTATCTATATCTATAATGAATGTTATAGTACAGTTTTAACTTATTGTGCTACATCCAGAAAGTTGTGCATTGCTGCTTTAACAGTTAAAGCGGTTTAAAGAGTTAAAATTGACATTAGTAATTAGATAGCCCTCCCCTGCAATACAAAATATTTTCATCTGTTTTGCTCCAACACCATATATTACCTAAGATATAAGGTATAGCTTACAGTCTGTGCACAACACGTAGCAGCTTGCGGGCTAACGCATCAAAACTCATAGTGAGCTGTAAAAGTGTCTGACCTGCAGGTGCAGAGTAAGTATTACCACATAGGTTTATATATGCCCATGGACCACTATGGAACCTACCTGAACATCGAGTTATTACACAATATAAGGTCACATGGTAAAATAAAAGCAAGTACTATAATTTAACGTTGTCTAAATAAAGAGCATTTTTATTATCATTATGGTATCAGTATTGAGTATCAAGTATTCTTTAGTATTGAAATCGAGTTTGAAATGTTTGTATTTTGACAATACTACTTGCATAGTTATCATAGTTAAGCAAATAAGTACGTGCCGTGATTGTAAGAGAGATGAGGGGATGATATAATACAAGGAACAGAGAGTGAAGAGGGAGTGGTGGACAGAGAAAGAAGGAAGGGATAGGAGAGATTTGGAGAAAGAGTAAGCGAGGATAGAGGAGAAGAGGGAGGAGAGAGACCGTGACAGAGGGAGGAGAGAGACCGTGACAGAGGGAGGAGAGAGACCGTGACAGAGGGAGCAGACTGCTGCCGGCTCTGCTCATACAGCGTCTAATGAAACGGAGGAGATATGAGATGCGGGCGTTGTGATCGTTGGCAGAGACAGGCGCTCCCCTGACACTCCTGTCGATACTCCTGTCTGTCTGTAAACATCTGCGCAGAGCGACCATCCAAGCACATCCAATCACAGGAGAAACATCTGCTGCAGGCCTGAGAGCCATCAAGTTTGGACTGACTCTATGGTCCTATGATTTACAGAACTGCCTGACCACTATGCACTTCAAAACAGTAAACCTAAAAACACGAAAAACAAACTAGTTCATTTTTCACAGTTTGCAGTGGTCCAAGTGGTGTTGTCATGATACTAAAATTTCAAACTCGATTTCGATTAAGGAATAGACTCGATGCCGTTTCCAATACCACAATGATAACATCTTTATTTAGACAATGTGATTTTCTACATTAAACAATAGTACTTTCTTTGATTTTACCACGTGGCCTAATATCTGCATAATCTCAATTGTCCAAGTAGGTTCCATAGTGGCCCATGGGTGTATACCAGTCTACTTGTTCTGATACAGCTCAAGATAATGCTAAAGCTATTCAGGAAAAGGTTCACTTCTATCCTGTGAATGTGACTTTTTTTTTTTTTTTAGAATCGCTACCTGCTCAAATAAAATTCCTAATTTACATTGCATTCTGAGCATCCTTTTAAAGTATTCACTGCAATGAGTTTATAAGCGCTTTTCACAACATTCGAAGGCCAGAGCTGTTTTTACCATCACGGTAAAGCTAACAACTAGCATGCTAACTGTGCACTTCCTCATTCTTGGTCAGTAACATGCTTTATAATTACATGCTGACAGACACAGTGGACTTATTTTGACTTCAAGAGCTTCTTATGGGAAAACAACAACAATTAAGAGTTTACAAAAATATTTAATTTGGTGAAGTTTATAATTTTACTTCTTGGTTGGACATGAGCAGTAGATGTGGCATACATAGGGGGAATTCCATAATTTTTACCTAGCAACTATACCATGTCCAGTGTACATTTTTTTTGCTAAATGAATGTTTAAACTGTAAGAAAAAAATGCTTTCCTTGTGCATAGTTTTTTGTGTTGACGACAAAGGTACATTTTAGAACTCATTCCTCTTTTTTTCCTATTTTTGTACTTTCATTTAAACTTTTCTTCTCAAACTGCCACTTAACTGATACAAAACTACGATGCATATTTACCACAGATACTATCCCACCAAAGCAAGACATTAAAATCACAATACAACAAATCAAAACATAAATAATAATATTAAAATTAAGCTTTAAAGAGTGCAGAATAAAACCCTTTCAGTCAAATGCACAGCTAAACAGAACCGTTTTGAGCCTGGATTTAAACATTTGAAAACCTGTTATAGACACTTTGAGGGCAAACTGTGCAACATTTTAGGTTGGGAGCCTGTCACCTGCTTGTCACCATGGAGCTGTTATTGCCGTACCCGTAGTGTGCAACCACATACAGATAGACATATGCAAATGGAAGGCTGGATGACAGTATTTAAAAAGAATGTTGATATTGATAAAAATCACAAATTGTTTATTCATTTAGACATTTAGATTTATGAAGTTGCTGTCTTTGTTGTAAAAGGGCTTGTGGCAAGTGTTTGTGAGTCTGTATAGTCTAGATAACAATTAAGAAAATAGTCAACAATTATTTTAATAATAAGTAACTGGCAACCCTAGTATGTGTTTTTATTTTGTATTATATTATATTTTCATTATATTATTATTATTTATTTATTTTACCTTAACATAGCCCAGCTTGTTCAGAGTCTGTTTTCTTGCCTCTGAAGAATCGTGATCATGGTTGGAGCTAACCTGGTTTTCCTCTGCGCTGTAGTCCTTTATGCTGTGGATATGTGTAACCTCCAGGTTTTCTCGGACCTTGAGGGCCCGGGCGCTGTGGTGCTGCCCGATTGGTTGTGCTTCCTCTGGGCTGTGTGCCCTGCCTCCTCACCTTCCCTTGCTCTATCCTCCATCACTGCTGTAGTTTGCTCAGACAGATTGATACCCCTATGTGGATTTTAGTTACTCTTAATCACTACTGTCTGAATGTGACATTAAAAGGAACATTTTAGAGCTGCTTTGTCAAGTTGAATATGACCCGTTTAAAAGATGTAATGGGACCTTTTGACCACATTTTAATGGTCATTATCTTACTGGACATTCATAAGTCACTCAAAATCCAAGTAATCCTCCTCTGTGTTTGTGTCTTACACCTATCCCCGCCCACTGTTGAGTAGCCATTTTTTTGAAATACAAATGAGCCCACAGCACGGGCCAGCAGCAAGGCCTGTGTTATGACATGTGACATTCAGAGTTGTAGTTACTTAATGACGTCCGAATCAATTCAGCAGTTTTGAAGTCCAGTTTATTTTTTTATTTTTTTATTTAAAAGAAAAATATGTAGCAGTATGTATCTTTTTTCATGTGTATGCTCAGACAATAATAATAATGCCTTACACTTGTAATGCGCTATACAGGCTTGTCAGAGCCTCAACCTCTCAAAGAGCTACACTATAGTCCAGTGGTTCTTAACCTTTTTGGAGGTACCGAACCCCACCGGTTTCATATGCACCTTCACCGAACCCCTCTTTATTGAAAAATAAAATATGATTTTTTTCTAATTCAAGACATAAGTATGTTTTACTGGTCACAAAATGAACCGTGCATTAACATCACTGTTTTCAAAGAACAAAACCAATACAGTGCATGAACTCACAATAAATTACATATTTACCTTTTCACAGAGTAGCCTTTTCATCAAAATTTGGCTCTCTTCACCTTGAATTCAGCAAGCATTGTGTCCTTGTATTCCCCATCTCCATGCAGGTTAAGGAAGTGTTCCTTTAGTTTTGCCGGTACTAGACTAAAATTGCTTAACTTGGCATTTCAAATCATGCAGACAGGACGCTGACTCCCATCACGTTCCGTTATATATGTGAATCCATGTAGTACATATTCATCCAACCACTTTCTTTTTTTGCTTTTTTACATAGTTAGTATGGGTTAAAATAATAACTCTTTAGCATCGGATGCCATCACTGCCGATAGATTCTCGGTTCCGGACTTTCCATCACCGTAACTCCACCACCAATTATGCTTCATGTAAATTCAAACAGCATCTCAAAGCAGAGGCATCGGGCTCTTTAAATATGTTACTGTCATTACGGTAACGTGCTTACGTCGCCCTCGAAGACGACCAATCAGAGCGCAGTTGTCGCCGGGATCCTCCCAGTCAATGCCGGGGCATCACTCTGGCTGTGTCTCATGCCGTGTGTCATGCCGTGTCTCAATTCACCAAAGTGCCCTTAAATACACCGTTCGAACGGTGCATTTAAGTCGGGCGGGTGTTGAACTGGGACACGGCCGGCATCTGGAGACGCTCGCAGTTCGCGCAAATCATAGGAGTCAGGTGCTCCGCCGAACCCCTGCGACTGACTCACCGAACCCCTAGGGTTCGATCGAACCCAGGTTAAGAACCACTGCTATAGTCACTATTCGTTCACTCCACACTTGGTGATGGTAAGCTATTGTAGCCACAGCTGTCCTGGGGCAGACTGACGGAAGCAAGGCTGCCAGTTTGTGCCATCGGCCCCTCCGACCACCAATCATTCACGCACACACCACTTTCATACTAGGACCAACACTCTAACCACTGAGCCACTGTTGCCCAGTACTTAACTAGAGTTGGATACAGACAGTACACAGCAGACTTATTTTGACCTCAAGAGCTGTTTATACAATATATTTGTGCTGGGGCAAGACAAATTTTGCTCAAATATATGAGAAAACATTGGGTACAGGCCTTTTACGATGCATATGACAGGTTAGACTCCCCTATTCCCTATAACATATTAAACAGATTTGAGAAAAAAAATCTCTAATTTGATTAAGTTTATCATTTTACTTCTTGGTCAGACATGGGCAGTAGATGTGACATACATAGATGTAATTCCATAATCCATAATCGTTATCTAACAATTATACTAGCAACAGTGACTGCACTAACACTGATTAATGATTGGCTGCAAGTGCTGCGGTTTAGATAATGATGACTGGATTTCAGCTTTGAAACCATGGAACCATTGGAATGCCATTGCTGTTCCTGTAATGTTTCACACTATGGCATTAAACTAAAATCTCCAAGGAGGCAAGTAGGTGACACGAACAGCTGAACTTAAAGGATGAAGAATGTTTCTGTATTTAGGAACAATTGTTATATCGTGATAGAAACTTGGAATAGAATGATTTATATATATATATATATATATATATATATATATATATGTGTGTGTGTGTGTGTGTGTGTGTGTGTGTGTGTGTGTGTGTGTGTATATATATATATATATATATATATATATATATATATATATATATATATATATATGTATGTATATATATATATATATATATATATATATATATATATATATATATAAATTTTTATTTAATTTAGTGGGATAATGCCTGTTATAAATATAAATTATAGATTACTCCAAACAAAACAAAATTTGAGAAGAAAAGTTGAGAATTCTATCCAAAAGTACGGCACAATTTACACAAGAAACTATTTTTTTTTTCTTACTCTAAACATTACTTCAACAACATAAACGTGTTTTCTTAATTATCAAATCATAATTTTTGTGTGCATTATAGGAGTTTTGGCCCAGTGTACTATATGGTTGCTCGGTTATGGAATTCCTTAGCATAATGTCATGATTTCCAACCAGGTAAAATTGTAAACCTAAAAAGTGGTCAGACTTGGAAATTCTTTGAACTGAACATTTTTTGTAAAATGTAAAATATGATGATCTGTTTCAGTAAGTAGTTCAGCCTGTCATAGGCACTTTAAGATGGTCCTTGAGGGCCTCTGTGCTGCTGCAGTGTTTGGTGTGAAGTGTCTGGAGAAGCATTAGGAGAGCGTGTGGGCGTCTGCAGTCACATCTCCTCACATCTCCTCACATCCTCTGATCAAAAGCAGCAGCTCATCTCCATTCTGTGTCCCACCATAGTCCTGCCCTGTGGATTATAACACAAAGACCAGAATCAGAACATGGCTGTGTAATCGTACAGCTTAAAGAAAGGATATTATGCAAAATTGTGTTATAATGTTATTCCCTCATCAAAAACATGCCTGAAGAGGTTTCAGATGTCATTTATGAGCCCTATTCGAACCCTCCTTACAGTTAGCAGTAAGATTCTGTGCAATGCTCAGCCCCCGAGCTTATGTCACCCACAACAAGTTTCTATAAATATACAAAAGCATGATTCAAAGCTGTACACAACAACTTGTCAAACCTGATGTGATGTGCAGTAGTTTCATTTAGGGGGTGCACACTGATTGTGCTGTGATAACGCTCTGAACGCTGAGTGACTTAGCATGGAGAGCAAAGAAAGGGGAGACTCACAAAAGTGAAAATTACAAAACATGTTAATACGTAGTTTTCAGTGAATATAGCATTTTCAAAACAATAAAAGGTAACATGGTGATCTAAATATTTTATGTGTTAGCATAAAATAAAATACCCTTTCTTTAAGTGAGACCAGGCATGTAACTTTTAGAAACAAGGCACACACACACATTTTGTCTTTTCATTTGCGCCTGAAGAAATGTCCCATGAAAATGTGTTTTGTGACAAAAGGCTTTGCAAGAAAATGTTAATTTGACACAGGAGCTGACTGTAAAAAGAGGCCCATGGAGAGAGAATGAACGCTGCTGCAACCCAATGAATCACAATACAACCAGTGACTGTAAGATTCCATTGTAAGAACTCATTTTTGTTAAATTATTTCAGATAATATATTTGTTTGGTATTTCATAGCAGTGCATAAGCCCAAACACTTGGTCTCTCTAAAACGGGGATATTAAAGGAGAAGTAGTGTGCAAAATCGACTTTTCAGAGCAATGGTATAATTGTTTCCCTTTCTCATTTACCAACGTGAAGTTGTATTTACAGTAATTCACTGTGTTTACCATGTTATAGCATTGTTCCCTCATCAAAAAACATACCTCAAGAGGTTTTATATGTCATCCATCCATGTTTTGATGTTTTATTTTGTAAACAATGTAATGAAATGGTAGTTTTCAAATTAACAGCTACCTTTTATCCTAATGATTCTGTGTTTAAAAACACTGTAGAGCAGTGGTTCCCAACTTTTTATCACCTCGGACCGGTCACACTTGACCATTTTACTGCGGCCCGGGGGAGGGGGATGGGGGGAGGTTGTCACCTGTAGCGACAAACTCATATTTTAAGTAGGACTCCTGGTGGTGTCTGTTAAATTGATCTTTCTTTTTCTTGGAGGTCGTAGGCTCCTCTTCTGGCTCCTCAGTTGGCCTTTTCCCCTTTGTAAAAAAGCTCTCCAAAGACTTTTGTTTTGGCTCATTTTCATGAGCTTGTGGGTCTATGTTTGGGTGACATGTCTGACGCGTTATACGTGATACGTCGTCGCGGAGAACAAGAGCAGATCTAGCACAGATATAATAAACTCGCCGTTATATCTAATGGATTTCTGTGGTGATTTCCTATCAGGATTTTCATTATATATCTAGAGACAAGCTTATTATGTGTCATGATCGACAGGCGAAAGTTACGTCAGAGAAAATGCAGTCACTGATAAATTATTTACTGTTTTAGTGCGGCCCGGTAGCAAATGCGTAACAGAGCAGTACTGGTCCCCGGCCCGGTGGTTTGGGCCCACTGCTGTAGAGTACTTCTTGTATTGCCACATGACATCACAAGGTGGACCACAGTGTTTTCTGTGTGAGAGAAGATCTCTGTGTTTGTGAAACATGTGTGAATTAAACAAAACACAACTCCAGGTATGTTTTTGATGAGGAAACAACATTATAAGATAGATCAGAAAATAGCGTAATATGTGCCCTCTGTCCCCATACAGATGCAGACCTCCTCCATAGTGTATGTGCGGTGATGATTAAAGCCATCACTCTTCTGTGTATGGCTCAAGTGACTGCAGGTTTCACCATGGTTAGTGCCCATTATTATGTGGGTGATGGGGCCCTTGGGTGCACACGCTCATATTGGCTGCTATTGGACTTCCACGCAGTGTAGTCATCGGGGCTAATCACCCCCGCCGGAGATCTGCGCGTATCCCTCCACACTTTGTCAGAAGAGCAGTTCTTCTATAGTGTGGGGCTTCCCCGTGATATACACAGAGGATATGAACAGGGCTGTGCCAGAGAGTCAGTGAGAGAGGTAGTAGTACGCACCATGCATTTACTCTAACTAGTGTGGCCATGATACTAAAATTTCAAACTCAATTTATTTACTAAGAACTAGACTCGATACTCAGTACTGCTTCCAATACAACATTGATGATTATTACATTTTTTTTTATTTAGACGCTATAATGTGATTTTCAGCATTAAGTAATAGTACTTTCTTTTATATTCCCATGTGTTTTTTAATCCTTGTAATCCCTCAGTCATCCAGGTATGTTCCATGGTGGTCTATGGCCGTATACTAGTCTATGTGGTCTTATACTTATTCTGATACAGCTCAAGATCATTCTAAAGCTGTTCGGGAAAGGTTTATTTTTGTCCTGCTGTATAACTTTTTTAGTATTGATATTAAGTAAGTACCCACTTTCTAGTTTTACCTTCGATTAGTCTCTGATTTTTCATACTTTTGACAACCCCAACTCTTACATGAGTAATGAATTTGCCAGTGTAATAGTACTCTTACTTGAATAAAACGTTTTGACTAATATTACCGTTGTGAGTTAGGGTGCTATTTGAACCCACCTACTTAACCACCTAAGATTCTGCCCAGTGTTCAGCCCACAAGCCTAAGTCATCCATGCTCCCACAAGGAAAATCTCCATAAATAAACAAAAACACAATACAAAATAGTACACAACTACTTGACAAACCTGATGTGATGTGCAGTAGTTCATTCCTGGGATGTGTGCATGATTTTGTTGTGATAGTGCCCTAAAGGGTCAGTGAATTATTATATATATATATATATATAATATATATATATATATATATATTATATATATATATATATATATATATATATATTTTTTTTTTTTTTTTTTTTTTTTTTTTTTTTTCAAGAATGAAATTAGCCAAGTAGGACCATGCTTTGTCCATGCTAGGACCATGCATTCATTTGAGCCCATCACAACAGTATCTCCCTGTCCTCTCCCTTGAGCCAGCTCTTTACCTCTTTACATTAGTTTAAACGACCATGCAGAATCATCAAAATGGAGATTATTGTGCATTTGCAGGTCCATCTATTCCATGTTTATGGCTTTTCCATTTGATTTTTCATTGACTGCAGCCCCAGGCCTCTTCACAATAGTCCTTCTCCTCTGTTTCTCGGAGCCAGGAGGATTACTGTAAAATATGGTGTTGTCAGTAAAGCCTATGGAGATGTGGGGTGGCCTGTGTGCTATAAGGATGTCACAAAATAAAATGTTAGTGTTATGATTATTGTGGAAAGACACATCATGAGGTAGATTTTTTCACATTTATTGACACCATGACCAAACAATTGTGAAATCTCATTTTCTTTTCATAATACATTACTATTCCACTCAAATAAAGGATTCTTTCTAAACAGCCACATAAAAGGCATTTTACATTCATGTTTTCTCATTTGGGTTGTATTAAATCCAAGTTGTTTAATTTTACTTAATGTAATGTAATACTTTATGCTTAATCTATTTACAGTCTATTATAATTATAAAACATTGTTTGTTTTCTGCAAACTAGAAAGTATGCAGTTTTATTTTGTTAAATATGATAACATGGTCACAAGACCTAGCATAGACATGATACACAATAAATACCTGCATGTTTAGAAAATAAAACCTCACTAACATGGCATCAACATGGCACCAACATGACAGTAACACGGGATGAGCATACCTGCACGCATAGAAAACAAAACAACTTTAACACTGCGCGAACATAGCACCAACATGACAGTAACGCGCCTGGTCAGAAAATAAAACACACTTTAACCTACTTGAAAAGTCATTGGTCACTATCTCCATCTTCCTCTTGCGCACTAAAGCCACTGAAGTTGTCTTCTTCAGTGTCTGAATTGCGCAGCCCCCCAAAAAACTTCATCAGGCTCAGTCTTTCTTTCGTTGTTGCTCTCAATGTCATTTTTGTCTTGAGGACCATTCACCGTTGAACTTGTGCTGTCCTCTTCATCAGGCAGCAGTCCAGCCTTTTGAAACCCGTTAGTGATGGTGGACTTTATCACACTGCTCCACACTGTCAGGATCCACTCGCAGACTTGAGCAAAAGTTTCTCTTCGCATGCGGCCAGTCTTGGTAAAGGATTTTTTCCCGCTAGTCATTCAAGCCTCCCACTCAACTCAGAGTGCCACTTTAAATGCACGATATACGCTGATGTCCAGTGGCTGCAAATATTTTGTTGTGCCCCCAGGAATCACAGCTTGAATTGAGTTTGTTCTCTTGATGGCTGCTTTCACAGAATGGGCTCTCATGCTGTCCATAATGAGCAATGCTTTTTTTCTGTGAAAAAATCCTCCCAGTCGCTTGCTGTAGCACTCTGAAAGCCATTCCTTCATTAGGCTTTCTACCTACCTTTCTACCACCCTTTCGTATTGGCTTTCACCACATTTCCTTTTGGAAGTTTGTCTTTTGGCATAGTCATTCTGTTACGAACCGTTCTCTAGGGAGGAAAGGAAGTAACAATATTTTAGTAGCTTTGTTTACTTTTAATATGAAGGCAAGTGTGGATCTAACCAAGAGAGAAAAAAAAAACAAAAAACTTCAGCTAACTATACAAAAGCAAACCAAAGGAGGCACTAGGAGTACAAACTTGAATAAAATATTAATCACAAAAGATCAAACTGAAATCGTCAATTCTAGGTCCAATTTAACAAAGATTCCAAAGTTCCAAGAGTTCAAGTTTCAAAGTTTCCTTAGTCTCAAAATTTCAATGTTCCAAAGTTCCAAAGTTTTAGGGTTTCAAAAGTTACAAAATTCCAAAGTCTCAGGGTTTCAAAAGTTACAAAATTCCAGTCTCAGAGGTTCAAAAGTTCCAAAATTCCAAAATGGCATGACTTAAAAATCACCATTGGTGGAAGCTTTTGCCTGAATGCTGTACAGTTCAATACACAAGTGTAATGCGTTCGCTCATGGCCAGTTGTTGTCAGCGTGACAGCAGATTCACCTTTCCTGTTAACAGTTCTAATGAGAGGTAAGTCAAATGTCAAAGGTACTTCATCCATGTTCATGACGTCGTCTGGTTCAATGGAATTCTGGGTGATTTTGCGGAAGTTTGTAAGTTTTTCCTCATAGTTGAGAAGGAGTTGCTGACACAGTTGTCCGTGCCCTCATAGACAGGCTTTTTTGTTTCATAAACCTGAAACCACACGATGGTCCACCTCTGAAATCTTTAGCCTTCTTTTGGGCCACGATTGTTTTTGCTTTCAGCCCAGATATCCGTGGTGGAAACACCTCGGCTGTCTGCTCTTTGTGTGTTAACCCAGTCTTCAAGAATGCTTTCCGGTTCGGGCCATCTGCTTTATTTCCTCTGAAAACTTTTGTCGTCTTTTTACATTGATTACATTTTCCCACTGCTGCCACCAACATCGCACCATCGATTCATTAATGCCAAAATTGGTGCAGTGGCTCTATTTCCTTCTTTGATGGTCAGATCGATTGCCTTTAACTTAAAAGCTGCTTCATATGCATTTGTTCGTGTGTTTTCCATGTTGAAGGTGTGTGCATGATGCGCAAAAGGACTAACTAGTGTAGTCTTCATGCATTTGCATAATATTTCCTACACTCTGTCTCACTTTTTGCGTTTACAGCTAGAGAGTGCCCCCTGGTGGCCATTAGCCAGTAAAAAATCTAAAAATTAGCTGCATCGTTGTATAGGCCGCAGGGTTCAAAGCGTGGGAATAAAGTAGCGGCTTATAGTCCGAAAATTAACAGTATATGACAAAGCCATAGTGCATAGTAGTAATCATTTCTAATATAAGGATGGTGTAGACAGGTATCGCTTTGACTGATGTCCATTCGATGAAGTTTGTGTGGTGATGGGGCCCTATGGAGGATTTTAAACAGTATCAGGATGTATGCTGTGTGCTTATAAACTCATCACAGTGAATAATTACTTTGCTCAGAATGTGTTAGAAAAGTGTGGAATAATTTTGGACCACTGCAAACCATTTAAAATGAACTAGTTTTGTTTTTTCACATTTAAATCAGGTTATCCAGTTAATGATGATATACCCCTGTGTACTGGCAGATTCCCCAGGTCTCCAGCTGCAGTTCCGGGTGGACCGTTCCTTCCTAAGGCCTGGAGAGCAGTGCTTGCTCCTGAGGTACCTGGCCCTCCACAGCCTGCAGGTGGATGTGTGGGACAGCGACTCTCTGCTCCTGCCTGGGGCTCCCACGGCTGTGCCCCTCAAGGTACTGTCTCCAAGCTATAACATTGTTAAAACATGGTAGAAAGCAACATCTTACTTCATGTATTTAATGTCTTCAGTGTGTATCTACAATGTAAGAAAATAGTAAACAGAAAGAAAAAAAAATGCTGAAGGTGTGGCCAGCTTTTGAGTTGTAGTATATGCGTATTTTTGCTTCTGTATCCGTCTGTACCAATGTGTACACAGTTTATGGCACATGCATTATTAAAGGCCACACACTGTTCCCATCAGCTCTGCCACAGTGCAGTGTGAGCAGCTTGTTCCAACAGGGCTAATAGAGTGAGACAATGCTCACCAACAGCACAACACAGACAACACAGACAACACGATCCTGTCCCCAGCTCCCAGATCTGCGTGGAGTCTGGGTTTGCTAATGTCACCAAACAGTAGAGGTGAACTCAAATCAGTGTCCCCAGATATAAAGAGTAAAGCAAATACAGACAAAAGCATGGAATGGAGGCAACTGGAAGAAAAAGTGAGATGGAGCGTAATCTGACTTCAGTGGATTAACTACAGGATAAAATCAGATAAACGATCACTTAAATGTATGTGATATTATGGCCTGGTCTCAGGACATCTACTGTATTTCACATGATTTGTTAATTTAATATGAAATTATGATAGACACTAACTACAAAATCTTACAGTGTTTTTTTTTTTTTTTTTATGCACATTCACAAATGATAGTCTTGAAGAAGCTCAATTTTAACTTTGAGGCTAGAATATAGCATTTTTTTTTCCCATCCTTCGTGATAAGAAAACAAACTGATAGACCTGTCATTATAATTACAGTATCGACTTAACGTTCAATATATGAAAGCTGGAACGATATATTTTGGGGCTCAGTATTTATTGTGTTTACTTTTTCATTGCATTTTTATGTAATAAGGTAAGATTTGAGCTGTAGAGAGTAGAATCAATAACTTCTATGGGTAATTTTCGGTTCATTGTGCTATTTATTTGTTGTAGCTCAGGCATTTTAATGATACTACACATTTAGGTTTACTGGGATTATCTTTGTTTCAGTGGTATAAAGTAGTTTCAATATGTAGCAAAACAAAATTAAATCTGTCAACAGGACAAAAGGTAGTTAGTGTAGTTAGCCCCTCTTTTCAGATAGATAAAAGACAGTGTCAAGCACTAATCAGTAACCAGAATTGGAGAAGCAGCTTGGATGAGCAGCAAAACATCTTAACTCCTACAATGTTTTTCCCACTTGACAGATTTTATTATTATTATTTATTTGTTTAGCTATGGATCAGACCTGGACAACTGAGGGATTACGCAGATAGTTTTATATGATTTTTTTATCGCAATATTTTCTCTGTTGCGCTCTATCATGCTTGAAATGTATTATCATGACAGGCCTACTAACTCATACTTGTACCTTGGAAATGAAATTTTTTTTTACTACTTTTTGTTCATTAAATACATAATATTAGGATTTAGATGTCAGTTAATAAATAAAAATGTATTACAGTCTACTACATTTTGCCTCCAGTCGCCTCCATTCCTGGAATTTAGAACATTCTGAGATAGCATTTTAAAGGGGTTTATGCTAACTTCCCTCTCTCCTCAGTACATGCTGCGTCAAGGGAAGACTGCTGTCCAGGCCCCTGCACCAGCTGGACGTCCTGACCACAGATTACGTGGGAGAGGAGCCCTGTGGACCAGCGGAGATCAGGGTCCCGGCTGGCCCCTCACTGTGCACACTGTGCTCAGGGGCCGGCTGCATATCCGCACTGCAAACATAGGTAAGTCACCATGAGGATTTTTATTTTTCTGTTCTGATTTGAGACTCCAAACACACACAAGTTCTCATGTTAGCTTAAATTACATGGAACTTGTGTATGCGTGATAGATGTTTTTTTTTTTCTTCTAATTATGACTTGGGCTGTGTACGAATGTCCAAACTATTTCCTAGTTAGGGCACTGTTTAGGGGTCACACCTTTTTTAGTGGTGTCCGTAGTAGTGCACTCCAGATTTCCCACAATGCACCTTGAAAAGCGTCAGCAGTCACTAAAACGGTCAATGTAGACCAAAATTCATTGTGAGATGGAAAAACCACAGTGTGACAACAGATCTTTAGACACAACACAACTGAAATAAAGCAGAAGCGCTGGTTTATCGTACTGTTGATCCCTTTTTATGAATAAAACCTATCCTGTATAAAGTTGCTAGCTTTAGTCGCATACCTTAGCTTGAACTGTTAACAGAGAGATAATTTCCACATCTAAGACAGTCGAATATGATCATTATTTATTACAGAAATCAGGTTTGATCAGACTTAAGCTGAAACCTTTTCACCCCGACGACAGTCATGTGACGCTGCGTGTCCGAATCACTCTGTGAATGAGTTCACTATAGAGCCCACTAAACAGTTACGGGGCTATGTAGTGAATGAAGGGTTAGGGGCTAGGGTGGACATTCGGACACAGCCTTGGTTTTGTGGGATAGTACATGCCGTCAATATTTATCAGTTTTAAATCAGTGATAGTGTGCGATGAATAGCACATCACAGTGGCAGTTGGATGTTTTAAAGGAACCCTATGCATCTTTTCTGATTGAAGTTCCATAATCTGCAAGCCTCCATGGAGATGTTATTGCTTTGCTTTCCTACAAATCTGAACGTGTCCTGGTTTCGTTTACCTGAATAGAAAGAACCAAACATGAGTGTCTCTGGATAAGCAATATTACAAAGCCGGTTTACAACTCATGCTGTCAACCCTAGATTTTCTGAATGAAACTGTGAAAACAAAATAGGTTACAGGGTCAGAGCCTGTCGACCAATCAAAACAATGGAGAACCGCATACTCATGAAATTGTATGTGTATTGTATTGTATGGATTTTGTGGCTCAGAGACGTTTCAACTTTCAACAATTTCTAGTTGAACAATATTTATGAGCAACCCTCTTAAAGCGAGCAGGTGAAAGGAGAAGAAGCAGGTTATGTTAGGATGATGTGGAGTTGTATTTACTGTTAGCTTAGCGCAGGATGACACGGCGTCCCCAGAGCTTAGGCAGCTGTTCCAAATCACAAACCCAAACAGAGTGACGCTGCCTCCTCCCCTCGTCCTGTCTCTGCTTTTCTCCGTCCAATTTGGGCCGGCGTGATGCCAGCTAACGATACCTCCCCAGCCATTAATCAACAAACCAAACTTGGCTAAACAAAGCGCTGTGCCCTCTGCTGTTGCGCCCGAGTACGCACCTCCGCTGGGGGCTTATCGCAGCGCAAAGTGGCTGGAAACATGGGCCTATTGTTGGGTGAGTGGAGGAGCCTGTGCCTGGCATGTCAATTCCTATGAAGCCACAGATATCCATCAGTCGCTGTGGTCTACGCTCTGTTTAAAAAGCAGACTGGCAGCTCTGCTTTGGTTATTGTGTCCTCGTGTTACACAGCTCTGTCTGAAATGTCAGTCTACTTGCAAGTCTTCAGACAAATGCTAGGACCTGAGATATTTATTGGCAACATGGATAAAACTTTGTAAGGGATAACACTTTGTAACTCTGCTAATATGAAGTGCCAAATGTGTGTAATCATCGTTGTGTGAAGAATCAGCTAATTTATTTCAACTAACGGGCCTTTACCTGATATTTTCCCTGTATCTGAGCAAAATGTGTCCTGCCCCAGTACAGATATGTTGTATAAACAGCTCTTGAAGTCAAAATAAGTCAGTTTCGTGCTGTCTGAGTCTAATTAGACAATGTTTATATTGATAATCGGGAAAGTGCACAGTTAGAATGCTAGTTCTTGTTTACTGTATGGTTGTGGAAAAACTGCGTTGGCCTCTGAGAGTTATGAAAAGCGCTTATACACTTATCACAGTGAATAATAAATTAACTGCAAACTAAAATGAACTAAAGTTAAAATGAACTAGTTCTGTTTAGAATGTCCATGTAATCTCTCAGTTGTCCAGTAGGTTCCAAGAAGGTTGCAAAAGAAAATTTAATTGTGTCAACTGAACTAATGTTTTACATGTGAATATGTTTTACCACTCATCAAGTAGCTTCTTCAGCTCATGTTCTGAAAGCCACTCCTTTATATCTGTCTGAAAGGAGGAGCTAAACTACTGAAAACTAACACACCCCCAGTGTTTACAATTAAAGAATATCTGTTATTTAAGTCCACTGAACTACCCTAAGGTGTGAGTCATATTTTGCATACTCGTATCTGACCCATAATGACTATATTACAACTTTAAATGACTAGTTTTTGATTTGCAAATGTTACATAATAACTTTCCAGTCTCTCGCTCTCTTTACTGAGACTATCTAATGCGAAAACCCAAGGCTATGCTATCTAAATGTGATTTAAAAGATTTGATCATTTTTATTGTGTTTGTAAACTGCATTCTGGTACTGTTCCATATGCTGGCTCCATTGCTTTTTCAACGGGGAAATTGACCTTAAACACAAAACTATGAAAAACCGGGAATATTTTGGTAACTGGCAACCACTCCACCACAGGAGAGCCTTGTGTGAAAACATTACTGCATGTATTTAGCGTAGTACTCACATAGCTATTAGTGCTGAATATTGCATAAACACTAAGAAACATGTAATTAACCACTTAAAAAATCTAACATTATACTGGACAAATACAATTAAATAAATACAATTTACATACAATTACAATACAATTATGTCTTGTTTATTTCACCCAACATCACAAATCTTACTTTGCTAAGTGAAATTTTGAAAAGTTTGATATTGGCTTATATTCCTCATTGACAAATGCAACAAGCATATGTTTCTAGTGTCGAAAAAAAATCTAAATTCATTCCTGTTTATTTGCGGCCTCATTAAAATGAATTGGATAGAACATAATGAGCACCAGTCTGTGTGTAACTATTCTACCCACGTCAGTGCTGGAGGGCTCTATAGGATCTATAGACTGCAGCAACATGGCTCCTAAATTCTGTCATTCAGTGATAATAAGAACGTCACACATTTCATATTTAGATGACGCTCCCCAGAGGGCGACATGGACCTGTCAAGTCACGTTTTTTTCTACTTTCTATGATTGAGCATTTAAAGGTTCTACATTTTGCAACATTGACTCTTGTGAACTTGTGAAATGCTATAATGCTGTTACCTCATTAAAAACACACCTGGAGTTGTGTTTTGTTTCATTCACACATTTGAGCAACTCTGCATTATTAGTCTGTCTACATCTCCAAAGCTCAGAATGCTCTGTTCCATCTTATGATGAAGCTGTAGTTTTCAAGTTAACAGCTACCTTTTATCTGTTGTTTAGTAGAGATTCCAGGGCTGAAATTATTCAAATGGTTGTAGTAAATGTGTATGGAGGTTAAAAACACAGTGGAGCACTTCCTGCATTTACCACATGAGATCACAAGGTGGAAAAGAATGTTTTGAATGAAATAAAACACTAAAACTATGGTATGGTATGTTTTTGAAGGAAACAACATAATAATATAGATCAGAAAATGGCGTAACATGGGCCCTTTAATATTTAGTACTGGTATTGGTATACTTCACTGCTGCTTTTAATGTATGGCGCTACTGGAGTAATATGTTGAATGTGTATGTGTTTTTGAAAACATGTTGTGTTTTGTTTTTTTCAAATGCAAATGTTTTTACTTGAAAAAATCAAATCTGTATGGACTGTAGTGTGTTCGCAAATAGCAAATACATTTTGTGAATCTTGAACTTTCCAAAGATATATATAGTGATTTTAGCATGAAGAATACAAGTAAAATCAATAGGTTGTGGAGCAGCAGGCTGGCAGCACTGCTCTGTGTTTGGCACACTGTCCTCTCCTTATCACAACTCCGCCTGCCTCTCCCGCTTCATCCGTTCAGCTCCCTGCCATGGTCAATCGCTCTATCCCTTCATCCCTCCTCTCCTCCATACCTCCTCTACTCCATCCTTCTTCTCCTCTGTTCTCTGCCATCTCTTTTACATTTACTACAAAGTGTTTTTCTCTCCAATTGCTTTTGCTCAGAGATAGTTCAGAGTTCAAACCTGAGTGTGAGAGGAGTAACCAAAAATTAAGTACATATGCTGGGATTGTGCCAGTATAGACCATAGAAAATGTGCCAGGGCTATGGTTGTGCAGCTTAGGACTTTTTGTGTACTCTGAATACTTGTACTATATACTCTGGATATGTGTACTGTGTGGATCTCTGTACTGTGAGTCCTGGTGCTCAGCCTGGTGCTCAGCCTGGTGCTCGGCCTGGTGCTCGGCCTGGTGCTCGGCCTGGTGCTCGGCCTGGTGCTCGGCCTGGTGCTCGGCCTGTTGTTAGAGGATGAGCAGGGGCTGTGGACCAGTGGGAGAACGTTTTGAAGAAGTTGGAAACAGTGGGAACAGTTGGAACAGTGGGAGCGGTTGGAACAGTGGGAGCAGTTAGAGCTGTTTGAGCAGTGGGAGCAATTGGGGCAGTTGGAGCGGTTGGAGCTGTCAGACAGATGGATGTGAGCAACTGACACACCCTGATACTCTCCATCATGAGAACAGCCATCCATCACATGTGCCAGGTGTGAGGCCAGCTGGTGTGAGGCCGACAGGCGCTCGCCACACAGCTCCATGTGAACTGACTGTGTGAAATGGAAACTGGACACAAACGGGCTTTAAATACCTAGGGGTAAATATAACATGCAATTTAAAGGAGCTCTTTGAGGCAAACTATATGATTGCTTAGAAAAATTAGTGAAGAACTGGAAAACTGGAATCTCCTCCCCATTTCACTCCTTGGTAGGATTAATGTAATTAAAATGAATATATTACCTCGTTTATATACCTACACCCCAATCCTTACCATGTTACATAGATAAATCATTCTTTAAATCGCTGACTAAAAATATAACCCAATTTATCTGGAAAAAAGGTACACCAAGAATTGCCTATAAGACACTATCCAAACCCAAGGATAAAGGGGGACTGGAACTTCCAGACTTCCAGTTGTATTACTCGTCATGTCAAGTAAAAGCTATGTTAAGCTTGATACTCAAAGTGCTCCCCACTGGACTCTCATAGACAGAGAACTATGCTCTCCTGTTTCATTGGCTTCACTGCCATTTATTAATAATATGAAAATGCTACCTTCCATATCGAATACTTGCGTTGTGTATAACATTTTGCGTGTCTGGCAAGAAGTTAAAAAACACTGTGGACTTTCAACATCCATATCAGTGTAGCCCCGCTGTCATCAAACCCTGATCTCTCAAGCTCAATTGGAAAATCATTGTTGGCAAACTGGAAAAAATTTGGATTAAAGCAGTTTCATCAGTTATTTAAAAATGACACTCTCAAAAACTTTTCCAATTTAAATGAAGAATTTGGATTACCAAAGCATGATTTTTATAAATTCTTACAAATGCGTCATTGCGCTATTACATTAATTAATCAAAAACGTTTGGCAGTGGAGGTTTCAGAGTTGGAGAATATGCTATTAAGTTTTAAATCTTTAAAGGGGGTTATCTCTAAAGTCTACAAATTTCTAGTTGAACAAGAGGAGTCATCTCTTGCTTCTCTAAGAAGCTTCTCTATATGGCAAAAAGATTTGGGTGTTGAATTAAATGATGAGCAGTGGAGAAAAAATACTAATAGTATCTTTTTTAAAATGTCAAGAAATAGAATATTAGAACAAAATTATAATTCTTGCACAAAGTGAATGTATGCTAGTCTGTCCCCTAATGTAACAGATGTAAATCTCATGTAGGTTCTTATTTCCACATGTTTTGGGAGTGTCGTCATTTAAGAGAGTTCTCGACCTCAGTGCATGACTTTACTGTTAAAATCACTTAAAGGTCCCTAAAGATATCTCCTATAAAAGAAGCCTGTTTGGCATCGAATATGATACAGAAACTAATTCACTACTACAGAAGCAACTGGGCATCATATCATACCTATCAAAAAATGTATTCTACTCAACTGGAAAAGATAATCCTCCTACATTTGAAATATTTAAACAACTTCTACAAGATATCTCACACTTACAGTATCAAACATATGCATTAAAACACAGGATGGACCTATACAACGATTTATGGGGTTGCCTTATTGGCCTCTGACCTTTTTTAAATGTGGAAAGCCAAACTCCAGACCAGAAATCAAAGTAATAATAAAGTATTGATTGTGAAGTTGATAAGTTACTACTATTTAGAAAACATAAAACTGAGAATAACTAATTATAATGAAAATTATTGTGACATAAGATCATAATGAAAGTAGAAACATAAATAACATCAGATCTGGAGCGTGACTTGCCTTCAAATAATATATCAGTGATGACTGTGGAGAGGGGGCAGGTGACCACCATAAAAGAGCCATAGGAAAGATGCTAATTGATTATTTATTCTTTTCTTTTTTAACTATTACTTTTGTTATTTATTATTATTATTATTATTATTAGTATATATTATTATTATTATTATTATTATTATTATTATTATTATTATATTATTATTATTTTATTTTATGTATTTATTTTTATTATTTTTTAAATATAATTTAATTTAATTTTTTTTATTATTATTAATATAATCTACTCTTTGTGGTCTGTCTTTGCTTCGTGGTCAACTTCTGTGCCCGGTATTATTGCTTTCTATTAGTATTATCATCAATTATGCTTACCGTACTTGGCTATTATTATTATTATTATTATTATACTATGTATATGTGTGTATATATGTATATATATATGGTGATGTATATGTGTATGTATATATTTTCCTTTCTGTTCCTGTGCTTACCCGGTGCCCGGGGGGGGGTGGGAGGGCTGTAAAATGTTTAAAAGCAATAAAAAATATTAATAATTAAAAAAAAAGAAATGGAAACTGGACCTTTGCTCCAAGGGGGAAAAGGATATGGATTATATATATGTATATATATATATATATATATAGTATATAGTATTTAAAGGGGACATATGTAAAAATTTAATTATTCATTTGATTTGAATGGGACAGTGTGCATGAAAGAAGAAGAGCAGGTAAAAGCTATATTTCTATAGCAATTGGCTTGCTAAACATTAGATTCAAGCAATGTTTATTATGTGGTCATGTAATTGTTATTATTCGTCATAGTATTATGCTAACAACAAACATTCTGCAGTAATCGATACACACATTTATAATGAACTTCAGTAAACACTACCACACATATGACTGTTTTCTTACACCCTGTTTTTTCATAATTTGTGATGTTGAGTGGCTAACTCTAACTCTCCTATTTTATAAATTTGAGCCTATGTTCCATCTAGTACCAGCCTTTAAAATGCAAAACACTATGCTTAAGAATGGGAAGGGTCTATTGCTGTAAAACCAGAGGGAGCACTAATGCAAAATAATCACTTGGAAATGGGCCCATTTAAAAGTAACAAGGGCAGAATAATGCATGATGTGTCCACTTAATACCCTATCTGCACATGCAGTCTATTTTCTGAGTGTAAAAATAATTTAGAATGGAGCTGACACTGGCGCGTGACTGATCCTGCTAAATACCTAACCTGTTAGTTAGCTCTAGCATGATCCTAGCACACTGCAGCACATTCATGCTTACTCAGCTAAGTCCATGCTGTTAGCTAATCTGATCCCATTATAAAGTCATGATGAACTATGAAGGTGAATGAGTCTCTCTGTCCAATTAGGCCTCTTCTCCTGCATTGAAAACTATAGTGCAATCTGAAAGTGCTAAACTAATGTCCATCCCATCCCATCCCATTCAGAGCATGTTTGTAGATATCCACCTGTGTTTTTGTGTGCATTGTCTGGGATAAGCAAAGCCAGTAATGTAATGTACTTGTTTTACAAACTTTATTTTGGAAATGGTGGATTGATAAATAATCGAAACAGGTCAAGGCAAGAACTTTTTAATTATCATGTCATATTGTTGCTTCAATTTATTTTGTGTTTTAGGTGATCAGAATGGCATCCACACAATCATATTCTTATGAAATTATCACTGTTCAGTCTTTGATCAAAACTTTGCCCAAACTTTGTACTAAAAGCACCCCAACTTTCCATGCTGCTTGGTGCCCCCAATTTTTCCATGCTGCTTGCCGCAATGGAGTTGTATTTCTCTGTCACATATTTACTACAGTTTGTTTTATGTTTTTACTTTTTTCATTGTATAAAAAGTATAATTGCCACTAGTGAATAGCCCCATGGCAATTAAAGATTTTTAATTTAATTAAAAATATGGATATATTTAAAATGGGCGTAGAGACATTTTGGAATCACTGTTAGCTTCAATGGATGGACGAAAAAACAGCCCAAATCACAAACATGCAGCCTATGCCCACGTTTACCAGCCAAGTTTGTGGAAAAAAAGTTGAAGAAAAGTACAAACCAATACAGCAAGCAGTGGTGAATTCTAAAATGATTTACCTCTACAAAAAAACATCAGTCATTAGAGTAATTTTCATCAAAAAAATGTGTGTGGAGTAGTGAACACATTTTTCTGCCATAGTTTAAATATTAATTTACAAAATCTATAGGTGCAATCATCTAATCAGCTATTGTGCAATTTTAGACCAGTTTTGGCCCTTGTTAACGCTATAGTTCCTAGGTAACGGTTAGGAATTACCTCTACCTATGTCATATCGCTGTCCGTGTCCAACCAATTTGAAAGTAAAATGATAAAATTCACCTAAATAAAAATCCCCAAAACATTTTAGTTAAAATCTTAAATATAATTATATTAACTATGTGAAAAGTGTATAGTCTATCCCCACCTGTCTATATTTTTAAAGAGGGGGTATTACACTTCTATGGGTTAAATTGCTAACTAGCTAGGATTGTGTGCTTAGGACTGGGGACAAAAATCGTATTTACTAACCATAAGTAGGGTTCAGATAGGCCCCAGAAAGAGATCGCTAAATTTACTCAAACATGCTTGGATGACATGTAAATCCTTATTCAGGCATGTTTTGATGAGGAAAACAACTCGTTATAAACATGGTATATACATAATAGCCCTTTCTTTAAGAAGAACCTATTGTGCTTTTGGTCTGCCTACATAGTATAATCGATGACACCTGTGGATCATTATGTATATAATCATCTTAAAAACGGCTTAATAATCTAAAATGACTCAATTAAAGAACAAGTCCGCGACTTTTGTTTTAGAAAACACTTTCACAGAACGTCAAGATCTGTGACACTGTTGGCACATCAAATCCTACCTGTATCACAGATTTAAAAAAATTAAATTGGAGAACCAAGCAAATACAGAACTGTGGGCTGTATGCCGTTGGCAATGGAAAAGGGAGGTGATGTTGAATAGACAAAATGGTCTCTTGAAATATAATGTTATTAAAGAATGCTCAAACATGCACTCCAGATACTTCAAGGGGGGTAAAAATGAGAAGGGGAAAACAACAATGCCATAGTGAAAATCTCTGCAAAGTCGATTTTTTCATAATAGGATGAACTATGACTGTTAAACAAATGAAAAGTGTGAACAACAATGAAAGTTGCTGTCTGGCGGGGACAGCATAGCGTTGGAGCATTGTGTGTGTGTGTGGTGTGTGTGTGCTCCATGACGCTCCACTGGGCCTAATGAGTGTGTAAGGCGACCAGACTGTCATTTCCCAGTGAAAGACTCAAACTCGGCCATTCTCTGATTTAATTAAGACGAGATGGAAACGACAAGTCATCATTAAATGGTAAATAACTGTACGCTGCGCGGGCTCTGTTCGTTTTAGCGGGCGTTTAACATGGGGACAAAAGCACATGCGTTATCTGAATTCTGCAGCCTGGAGTGGCATGGCCCCTGTGTGGTGGGGAAATATTCTTGTCCCCATTTTTCTCCGACTAGAGAATAGTCACAATTTTATTTCATAATTTTTGTATAGTAGATAGTGTTGTTGCCATATAAGGAAGATACCTAAGAGTCATTAACAGTTCCGATACCATGATGATGATTCGTTTTAGACGGTTAGATTGTTATTGGCCCACTGTAAATTGCTCTGATTGGCCAAAAATGGAGCCAATGAGAAATACAGATTGCTGCAAGATCGGAAGAGTAGAAATCGTTACAAATGAAATCACAGAATTTTCAGTTAGCTTTAATGCTAAATTAATGGAGACTTTATTATGCTAAATACTAAAGTTAAATACTCAAGTTAGTGGAGTCATCCCAAAGGTATTTCTAAGTGGTACATCTTTTTACTTTGTCTGGGTAAATCCAGAATGATCCTGAAATCAGTCTGGTCCCCACCCCCTCTGTTGCATCTCAAGCCAAAATAATCCATGTCACATTTATTTATTATTTTCTCAGGAAGTTAATTGGTCACCTATCATCTACAAACCAAATCAAATACGCTCTCCTCAGATTTAACAGAAACTTTAACGCTCATTGTTTCTGCAAAAATCTGCAACTGTACTTCACAATTGCCGAAGCTCAGTGACTCAACTTAGACTTTAATCGGAGCTTGTTTTAACACAATCTGACCTGAAAGAGCTGTCGTTACTTGAAAAACTACAACAGGTGAGATGATTTCTGCTATTAAACAAGCCCTCAGCATATATAAAATTGCTAGTAGCTAGCATTAGCCCAACAGTTTTTCAGTTTCAGTAGTCACTCTCACCTTTTTTGTTGAAAATCAAACACTTGTATTAAGCCTCCTAAAAATCGTGGTGTTTTTTTAAATCCGTTTTCAAGTCTTAACATTTTTTTTTTTTGCTGTTTGCTAATGTGTGCAGAGTGTTACATGGTAAATTACTGCCACATGTCCACCGTAGGATCCGTGTAACCCGCCCAACAGAAATTACTCAATATTTTTTTCCCAGCATTTTGTTTCCTTTTACTATTTTCCCTTGATTGGCTTAATTCTCACCCTGGTGAGTCAATGGCCATCGGAATATTGTTGATATTCATTCTACCATGAAATCCAACTACACATTTGTTGTAAAGTAAAGGATTAAGTGTATGATGTAATGCCAACAAAGTCATTGTCTCGTATTGACCCAGCAGTTTTTTCTTACTGGGTTCTTCTTAGCTAATTCTGATGTCATGTAAAATTTTTGCAGGCCTTTTCCAACACAACACATGGTGGGTTTGGTGAAAATAACTTTGACTTTTTTTGACATTTGTTCCCATCCTCTCCGCCCACTCTCCCTCACACACCCATTTCTTGACGTTTCCCCCCCTCCAGAGGTCGTCCCTTCATTCACACTTGCTCCGCTTCTCTAGTTTAATGGGCGAGAGTGGAATT